>AP028424.1:5118208-6318208 GCA_036509395.1 Antheraea yamamai | reverse complement strand
ATTGTACCGTTTCAAACTAAGCGAACTGGTGTATTATATATATTGTGTGCTCTGGAAAATAAACAAACATTATTTAATTTTGTATCTAAAGTGATCTATAATTGTGTGAGGCACCAACCCACAAACATTTGTTTTTATTTCTGCTTAGAACTACGGTGAAAGTAATTGGATTTTTTTAATATACATTTATATGAGTTTACACATTTAAAAAAATAAATTGTATTTGTTATAGTATATAAACGATTATTATATCAAGTTTCATCAAAATCTAACCAAATAGTTTGTGAGAGATACGCGTATAGAAGAGCAAACATAACAATTTCAATAACCATGGAAGAGATCTCCCTCCGCGATTCTGAAGCTTCTCAAAATGTTAATTCTCAGGTATATGTAATGCACAGATTTCATCTCTTTACAGTTTTATTATAAGTATAAATATGGCTGATTACATTCAATTAAGTTAATATAATTATTAAACGTGTGAAAAATCAACTTAAAAAATGTTATCCATCCAAACCGAATTAACGATACCTTAATAATTGTGATGATAGTTTGTTAATCAGTTATTAATTGGAAGTATTGAGGATTAGTTTACGTTGTATTGACGGACGTCATTCATTACTACGGCGTAGTTATCTGAGAACAAAGGAGCCAAGATTAGCAAGCTAGCTCGCATGACGTTGTATAGATGATACTGGATCCTATATATAGGGAGAATTTCCCCTTTGGTTCATAATATTGTCGGTAAAATGAATTAATATATATTCTAGTTAATTGTAAATTATATTTTTAATTAAATAATCTAGTTATCAATATCACATACATTAACTATTTATGAGATAAATATTGTATACGATAAAGGTAATAAAGTTAGATATTAAAAAAAAATCTGAATAATATTTTTTTAGTCCACGTGACCGGAAACACCGTCGTAGGTATTATATTCTGAAAGACTGTTGAGAATTAATTTGTGTGTGACAAACAAATATTATATATATCAATTAATAAATACCTTTGCGTTTTTTTAAATATACGTTCCAACTACGAGTCACCGTGCAACAAATTATTATTAATAAAACGATGCAAAATATTTGAATATGTGTTCATAATTTTAATACCTTACCTGTCGTGGATAGTAAATGTATTGATTTAAAAGATCTTTAGAAATCTATGAACTCGTACTATGATAGGATCCGAGCTCATACAAGTTCAATTGATTCGCTCGTCACAAAGCGTTTCACTCGGGCTTCCATACGTAACTGCAGCAATGGCGACAATGCTATTGAGGTACCAGAGAGCATTTATTCCGCTCTTGTTGTGAGGTAAATTAATTAATAGATGCGGTGCGTTCCAGTATTATTTTCATTAGATTTCCGCGTATAGAATGACCGTTTATATTTTAATAGTTGTTTTAAATATTTCACAGAATATCAGAGTAAAGTAGAATGATGTATTTTAGAAAAATAGGAAGTAAATATATCTAAACAATAAAATCAATTTTCATTGTATTTAAATATGTCTTTACCTTCCGATATAGAATTCATTTATAAGGAGAATATAGGTTTACGTACAATATTAATATTTCTTATTTTATGTACTAACAAATAGAAAAAGGGTATTTTTACCAAATTATTCATTAACCCGAATCAAACCAGTTGTATCGTGGGTATATTTGCCAAAGCGATACGTTTCTAAAATACTATTATTATGTTTATCAGTATATTATTTTTATTAGAATATTATACTATGTATATTTGTCTTGTTCTTAGTTGTTCGGTATAAACAAGTACCGGTATACGCTTTTCCGATATTTAAAGTATTATTTAGCCTTTCAATTTCGATTCAATTATACTTCACTTGCATAAAATTTCATTAAAATCTAGATGCACGCTTTTTATGAATCAATTATTTTAGACTTATTATTTTATACTATACTCATATTTTAAAGTTTTTTACGTTGCCGAGAGTATCACCGATAACTCATACCTTATACAGTCTACTGGATACGACCGTATACGATCAATTAATTTTAATGGAAATGAAATAAAATGTAATTTATTTTTGAAATTTTACTATTTACTATTTAAAAAAAGATAACGATAATTTTATAATCTAACAATGACACAATACTTATCGTTTACACAATTCGTTAAGGCAAGTTGACAATTAAACGCGTTTTTCGTATTTACTCTCAAATCAAATAAAAAATATTAATGAATATTATAGCGTATTAATTTTAAAACTACTTCTACTTCATCTGGTACAGACATCAAAAGCAGTTTCACATGAGAAAAAAATTTGAAACCTTTTCTAACGGTTTCTAAAAGTATTTTAAACAATTCTTGTACATTATCAATTGAATAATTATGTCCGCTTCCTATACACAAAAAACATACAAATCGGTTTTTGGGTTCACATAGTATAAATGAACATACGGATAAAATAATTTCTGACGTTATATTTGTAATCAGTGACCTATATAATAGTTATTTATTACAAAATTTTGTAAAAAAGTAGAAACACGCAAAATTCCATTGCATATGAAAATCGAAACCACGGGTTTATATAACACCAGCATTCTTAGATTCTTCATTTGCCATTGTGTTTATTCGAGCGTTATTCAACAATAGATTCTGCCCGCGGCTTCGTCCGCGTGGAATTTTGAAATATTCTTCACTGGTGCTCCGCTCCTTTTGGTCTTGGTGTGATGATAGCCTACTTCGATAAATGAGCTATCTAACACATTAATCAAATGTAAGAATTTTTCAAATCGGACCAGTAGTTCCTGAGATTCACGCGGTCAAACAAACAAACAAACCCTCCAGCTTTATAATATTAGGATAGATTACTACTCTTCTTTCGGACTTAACTCGAGCCGTCATCCAAATTACAATAACTTTTGATAAAGTGGACCGATTTTAAAGAAACAAAGACTTAGTTACACAGGAAGTTATACTTTATACTTGACTAGCTGACCCGTGCAACTTCGTCTGCACTAAATAGGTTATTACCGGTTTCAATTTTATTTCCAAACGCCAAAAATCTTAAAAAACCTAAAATTCGATTGTAGCGAAACTTATCGGGTCCAATTGTGACTCGAAATTATACTATATATATATTGGCAAAAAATGTCTTCCCGATATCCACTGGGTTGCTCCTTTGACCCTCACCTCCACGCCCCATTTACTATATAATATATATTTTCCTAAATAAAAAGTAATCTAATATACCTTTCTAACAGTGAAATAATTTTCAAAATCGGATCAGTAGTACCAGAGATTACCCCGAACATCCAAACTCACAAATTTCAACTTTTTAGTATTGAAGTTTCATGGATATGAATTCTACAATTGTCAAATTAGTCATGGAAGAGTCACTTTATAGATAATATTAAATTTGTATTATATAAAATAGTTCTTCCAGGTTATACCACTGAGATACACAAAGACAAACACAACACTACAGACATCAGGCCTTAAATAAATATACATTTACATAATAATTACTGTTAGTTATTGTGTTATGTTGAAGTTTAATTTTTGTTAAAACACATGAAATTAGAGTATTGATAAAAGGAGAAAATACATACCTTTGTGGTTTTTTAAAATCAGACGGATGTAATATATTGTTAGGTAAAATATCATACAATGAAATACTAAATTGGGGTAATCGAAAAAATGTGTTCTAGAGTGCCTTCATCCGACCCCTATACACATATTGATTTGTTGCTGATTCTGAACTTCGCAAGATGGGTACGACTTTCCATTGACGTCCGTCGAATTGAGGGTTGAGATTGGGTTGGGGGGAAGGGGGGAGGGGTACAACCCCCCTTTAAAATGAAAAGTTGCGGAAACCCCCCATTTGGAGTTTTTTAATTTTTAATTATGAGGTAATTTTCGCTCAGTTTTCCATTGACGTTCGTGGAGTTGGGGTTGATTTTTTTTTACAGAAATGTAATATTATTATTAGCACACACGCAAAGTTTTAACACGGACACGCGTAGTTTTTGAGAAAAAAGTAATCGAAAATCAATTTTTTTTGCAATGTTTATGCAATCCTTACCACAGATTATATATAATTCTGGTCATTGAACGTTTCGTTTTACCTAAGGTTAAATTGCCATACGGTAACATTTAATTTTATATACATTTACAAAATAATTATATTTTGTACTCATTGTAATAGGTTTTAATATACTCATATATTTAAACCCCCCCCCCCCCCTTTTCGAGTTTTTTTAATCATGAGGTAATTTTCCTCATTTTATGAATTTAAATTAATAATAAGTGGATATTTTCGTATTCTATCAACCGCGCTCGCCGACCGCTGCCGCGGCCGGCTCGCGTTATCCTTTTTCGCAAGTCTAACCTAACCTAACCGACACTTAAAATTAATAATAAGTGGATACTTTCGTATGCAATCCAACGCGCTTGCCGACCGCTGCCACGGCCGGCTCGCGTTTTCCTTTTTCGCAAGTCTAACCTAACCTAACCGACACTTAAAATTAATAATAAGTAAGTGGATACTTTCGTATGCAATCCAACGCGCTCGCCGACTGCTGTCGCGGCCTACAAGTATGCCTTAAAATCTATTGAAATGAGTACAAAATATAATTTTATTTGTAAATGTATATAAAATAAAACGTTACCAAACGTATGGCAACTTAACCTTAGGTAAAACGAAACGTTCAATGACGAGAATTACATATAATCTGGGGTAAGGATTTCGTAAACATTGCAAATTGTATTGCATTTTTGCATTTTCGATTATTTTTTTCTCAAAAACTACGCGTTTCCGCATGTTAAAACTTTGCGTGTGTGCTTATAATAACGTAACCTCTCTGTAAAAAAAATATCAACCGCCAACTCAACGGACGTCAATGGAAAGTTGAGCCGCAAGATGCACTGGAGAGCACTCAATCTACAGATAGTAGACGCAGTAAACTTACAACAGTCACGAAATTTATAAACCCATGGCTTATCAGGAATGTTATCCTAAATGGAAGCATAAGATTTGCCTTTAATTTGGTAGAATACATTCCAGTTTGAGTTCCATGTCAGTAACTAATCACTCTTGTTTGGAGAGGATAAATCCTGAACATAGGTTTTATAATGATCGAAATATCCAGTCTGGATAGCTTCTTTAGCGATAAGATCAACAGCTTCATTACCCTGGATCACACTATGTCCTCGTATCCATGCCAGAACTACATAAATTCCTAAAAAATTACATTGATACAAATGGAATTGATTAATTGTGACAACTGATGTTTCATTAAAATATGTCAAACATGTCAAAACAATATCAAATGTCTTGTATAAAGTTTCAATAAGAAGAAAAAGCCCTTTCTTTCTTTAAGGCAAACAATTTCATTAATTTATTTAAAAAAACACGTTTATATCTATAGATTTTTTGATACAGGAACATTCTCGAGCGTCCCCAGAATATCCTCCAAAATTATTATCACAATCTGATCAGTAGTTTCGGCATGCATAGCGGACAAACATATAAATATTGATTTTTATATATAAAGAATAATGATAAATTAAACACTGAATGATCTGGGATTATCAAGTTAATAAAAGTTAATACATAAATAGGTACTCCTTGAGTAGGTTTGCTATTGAAATTAAATTTGTGTATATATTATCTTCAACTTGTATTTAAACTTTTTCATACTCCATTGTATTGAAAAAAAAAAGATATGACACATCGCGTCGCGTCGCCGCGTCAACTGTCACTTGCCTGTAACTATTCGTCTAAGAGCTAGCAACAGTTTAATCGTAGAATGTTTTGTTTTTCACTAACTTTGAAACGCTACTAAAACATGAAATTATTATTGTCAGACATTTTTGTTACTAACAATAATGTGCTCAAAACTATTTTTTGTAAATATAAAAAGTATGTTAAGATTGCTGAATTTTAATATTAGACATAACTTTTATTTAGACATAAAAGAGGGTAAATTAAAAATAATATGTATAGAATAAGTTAGCTTAGCGCAACACTGGCTGTATAACAAAGATAGCGATAATTGTGAAAGCGCCTGTTATAGACGCATGTATTCAAGATGACGTCAGTCTCAAGTCATATGTCTACGTTTATCGTTGTTTTTCATTGTTTACGTTGAAATCTCAATATCATAATGATTAATAAAATGAAATATGTTCTTTGGAATGGAAAAAATAAAATGGTTTGAAATGAATTATTTTATTTATAAAGAATATCATCGGCCACTTTATTGTCAATAACAAAATTGTCTGACAGTGATAAATTCATGTTTTTAATAGCATTAAAAAGTTACCGAAAAATTTTTTTCCTAATTTTTTGACTTGTAAAGGTGTGATGCGCTTTAAAAAACACAACGTTAACCGGCCACCAGGTATCCTGAATCGTGTTTGGAAGGGCATAATATATCTTCATATTAAAGAACCAGCTTTTCTAAAATTCTCGTTCTTCCAACGTTGCTGGCTCTTGTACTAAGGTGTTGCAAAAAAAGTCTAGTTACATTATCTACTATTTTTTGTCTCTCGTTATCCTGGATAACCCCTTGCGTTTTAAGGGATAAAAAGTATCCTAAATGTAACCTTGGAATATTAGTTATTACTGTGTCAAGTTTCGTTAAAATCGGTTCTGTACTTTCAGCGTGATGCGTGTTCACAGGGACAGATAGACAGACAGACAGACAAAAATTGTAAAAGGATTATTTTTGGCTTCTATATCGATAACAAAGTCTACCACGATCAAAATTTTCAAAAAATATTTAATGTACAGATTTGGTTTTGTTACAGTTTTATTATAGTATAGATAGAAGATGAGGTGTTATTGTGAACGCAATACTTTAGCAGTGATGCGTGTTCATACAAACAGACAGACAGATAGACATTTCTATAAAATGATTGAAATGTTTTTTATTTCTTACTCCTAGACACCTGCAACAATTTTTTTCACTAAAACCGAGAAAGTACAGACACGTTAGATTTACATTCTTATTATATGTAATCTGAAAATAACAACTTCACACCACTGAAATACTCACATTGCATTGGGCAAGTGTATTCATATTCAAAATTGATTCAGACTAAGATGGATTATAATTCCATAAAATAAAATAAAAACTACGAAAGCGTAGAAGATTACTATAGTTAATATAAAATCGATCCTATGGATTTTATGTTCTTTACTCTATTTCGCATTTATTTACTTACTAGCTGACCCGTGCAACTTCGTCTGCACCAAATCGATTATTACAGGTTTAATAGCACTTTTAAACGCAAATAATCTTAAAAACCTAAAACCCAATTCAGCGATATCTAGTACTTCCAATTGTGCATCCAAACTATCCAGGGACTCACTCAAACATATACCCAGTTGGTATGTGAGAAATCTTTTAAAAGAAGCCTAGAACCTGTTCGCAGCATTACCTAAAGTGTCCAATGAAGATCAAAACTAACTTACATATATTGCCGATAAATTTTCCAGTACCCCTTGTAACTACATCACTTAACATAGGTACTGTAAAAATTAAACTTTATCTACATTAAATTTCCATTTTGTTTTAGTTGTTTGTTTTATAAGAATTTGTAAAGTATACGTGAAATCTGCATTCAATCTTAATTTTATTTTTAGTTTTATTATAGTATAGATATAGATAGATAGATTTATATCAAGCAAAATTCCGCTAAAAGTTCAGAATATAAGGTAATATAGAGTATTTGAACAAATAAAACGTTTTAATATTATATAACAGATGAAAACCCTAACAAAAACTGTTAGCGGATATAAGACATTATGCCCCTTAATAAGCTCGCAGAATGCATCAAGGTAAGTAACGCAAGGAGCGGAGATTGCCTACCGAGGCTATTACTATACAATGTCCCGTGGCATTGGTGAGAATTGCACCCATTATCGTTATTTATCAATTGACGCGTAGAGTGGTTTATATGCATGATCAATTTGTCATATACACGTATGTTTGACGACAATAGGTGATATAGTCTCATGCACTGCAATCTTTTATCCATTCCATAACATAATCCCTTCACGATGATAAGCCAGCTCGGAAGGTGTTGTGATCGTCCTAAAAAGGTTAGCTTATTTTTATATCATCTCATTCTTAACTGTAGGCTTGAATTTTATCTGAGTATTAAATTTCACGTGCTGATTTGTTATCGATAACTATTTTCATTAAAAAATATGTAACGTAATTTTTTTTAAATAATTCTACGACCTACGATATACGTTCAGTTACATTTACCGCGAGTGTAGTGTTTTTATTGTCAATATTATAGATATTTATAAATAAATAATTGTACTATATTTCTATGAAGATTCCTGATAATTTTATCTGTTCAAATTAGCGGATGTTAGAACTATTCATACTGAAGTAAGTGATCGTAATAATGCTGGAACTATATTAACTAGATAGAGTCTTAAATTAAATAGATATTAAATAAATTATTGGGCCCATATTTTTTGACTTATTTAATAAAACTTCGAGGTCATATATAGCCATGCTTTCTGTTACTTCGTGGGACCTAATTTTATCTATTTTTTTTTATTCAACTGACATTATAGTCTGAATGAAACGGAAAACCTTAATTATTTCGAAAATAGGTATCATTATAAAGGTAAAGTGTATAATAAAGGGCTTTATTTTTACGCCATTCGACGGCACGCTGAAATACGGTCCAATCCAATTATGCGTGCACTTCGCTGCTTCCTGTTGCATTTTGCTCTCGGGAAAGTTCAGGTCGAGTTAGTTATACATCCGCTGAAAGTATGCTTTCAAGCTATCTATTTGCGTGCAATAATTTTTTGAATTATTGTGCGATAGGTGTGGTATAAATTAGGAAAATGCCGTTTGTAATATATATGTTTTTCCAAGATATTTAATTAAATAAAATACCTTTCAGAACCAAAATCGAAACGTCTTTAATCGGCTTATCTGGTAAAGAGCTTTGTAATGTACCAATAATTCGGAAAATTACTCAGCAGCTCGCTAATCATAAATATTGAAAATTAAAATAAAAAAATAATATAATAAAAATAATGTTTTCTATTCTATATTATTTAATCAACATTAGAATGAGTGTGCAAAATAAACGTTATTTCTGATTTGAATTCGATTAAATACATATTTGAAATACATAGAAGCGTATAAAGGAAACTTATGTAAACTTCTAAACTTTAAGAGATAGCTACTTACCTATATATCTGGGAACTTTACATACATTTTCGACGTGGTACGCTGTTGTTGATAACTTCTTTATAAGGCGTCTAAGTGCAGCAATCTCTGAACATACCGTGTATATTGGATTACGGCATACTACAAATAAATACATTTACTAGCAATATATCTCAAAAAACTTGAGTGGGGTTATAAGCCTTGTCGATTCTTCAAATAAATATAAGTTATCAGGAAAAGAAAGGTTCAGTATATTTTTATTTTATTCCAGCCTGAAACTTTTTATAGTCAATCTTAAGAAGGACCACAGTCTTAACTGAGGTCAGATAAGGAAGCCTTATATACCATTGCTTGTTAGGTATACATTTCAACTATGCGGAACGGGAAATAGCATCACGAACACAGCTGATTTGCGGCAGGTATAAGAAATAATGTACTTATAGACAATTGTCTAAATCAGGGGTCGGAAACATTTAGAGTGGGAAGAGCCGAAAAAATTACAATTTATAAATCAAAGTTTTTGGAGAACCACAAAAAAAATTCTTACCAACAATAAATAGTACTTGCAAAAATAAATTTTTTTGTTAAATAGAAACTAATTAATTATTCATAAGAAAAATATCTATTTATTCATATATAAGTAGGTTTTTTACTACAAATCAGATAATACATATATATTATAATGTGATAATCACTTTTTATTTAAGTAAAAAAATTAAACATTTACTTACAACACTACCTTGTACTTCAATAACAAACAATTTGCAAGATGTAATAGCAATACAATGAGAGATATAATAGTGCCTAATCCTCGTTAATCGATTCAGAACGGTTTTTAAATGTTTTTTAATAAATAATGTCTGCGTATGGAACTAAAGAGCCGCAGTTTCACATCCAAAGAGCAACACGTGGCTCGTGAGCCGCTTGTTGGCGACCTCTGGTCTAGATGATACAAGAAGCATATATTGATGTGTTCGTGGAACTGCCTTGGATTATAAGAAACAGACCCTTTTGTACGTTTAATTTATTATCTTTTCCGATCTTGTACCGTTCAACAATTTATATCTTACCAATATAGTGTACATATCTATTGAAAATGCTTGTTGGATTTCCTCTCATTGAATAGCGTTCGAATGGTTGGACGGTTTCTAATGAAATTTGGAATAAAAGCAGACTAAATAATATTACATGGGATACGTTTTATAGCGCTATAAAAATATCTCATAAATTATTATTAAAACCGATTTATAATAAATAATAGGAATCGGTATCTCAATAAGATTGCATTTGTAGTAAATAAGACCATTCAATCATAATAAAAAACCTCAGAAAACCCGCGACGTTGAAATTTACATAATAATATATATTTACTTCAGCAAATATTCTACACCAAATATTATTGCTAGAAAGATCTAAAATACATAAAAATGCTGTACAAAAAGAAATAAATATTTAGTTGTAATACACGCTTTTTAATTAAAACGGTCTAGTTATGTTTCATTTTGTACACAATTTTTTATATTAAGTTTCCATAGATTCTTACCTTTATGAATTATCTACCTCTGTTATGTCAGTGATATAAAGTGATCTAATTTAATTAGTGAGATCGGTTCGAGTTAATCTAATTCAATAACTAAACCTCCTGTGTAATCTATAGTATCCGGTAAAAAGATATATTGTGAAAACATATACTAAAATATTAATATAATCATGACTCATACTTCCGTAAATCTATATCTATATAGACATAATATGTCTCTACTTTTTTTATTTTCGTGAAAAAAATTGTTGCCGTTGTCTAGGAATAAGTATTAGAATACATTTCAATCATTTTTGAGAATGTTTGTATGAACACGCATCATTGCTAAACTACAGGGTTTCCAATAAAACCACAAATCATAAAGCATATCTTCGGGAGTAACTTAGTCTTTGTTTCATTAAAATCGGTCCACTCTATCAAAAGTTATTGTAATTTGGATGACGGCTCGAGGTACGTACGAGAGAAGCGTAGTAATCTATTCTAATATTTATTATTCAAGCTTATTTATTTGATTGAACGCGCTAATCTTAGGAACTACTGGTCCGATATAAAAATTTCTTCCGGTGTTAGATAGCTCATTTATCGAGAAAGGCTATATATCATCATGCTA
The DNA here is from genome assembly GCA_036509395.1 of Antheraea yamamai. Lineage (NCBI taxonomy): Eukaryota > Metazoa > Arthropoda > Insecta > Lepidoptera > Saturniidae > Antheraea > Antheraea yamamai. The sequence continues at coordinate 6,306,871 of AP028424.1, read as the reverse complement.
AGACCAATAGGAGCGGAGCATCTATGAAGAATATTTTACAATCGGGATTTTTTTCTTTTGAGAGCGTCCATTGCGTGTTAGCGTTAGAGCAAAATAACTATTCCACGTGGACGAAGTCGCGGGCAGAAGCTAGTTTATACATATAATAAGAATGTAAATCTAATGTGTTTGTAATTTTTAGATTTTTTTGAAAAAAATGTTGCGGATGTCCTGGAATAAGTAATAAATATATTTTAATTATTTTTAGAAATGTCTCTCTGTTTGTTTAAACACGCATTACTGCTAAAGTAATTAAAACCTAACCAAGAAAATCATAAAGCATATCCTCGAGTAACATTTAGTCTATGTTTTCAATAAAGTAGGCTCACTCTATCTATAGTTATTATAATTTTAATGACGATGCGACGAAAAGTAGATTAGCAAATGGATTCAATACATTCAGTTGATTTTATTAGTCACTGTTTTTTTTGTGAACGAACGATTTTGTGCAAACGATGTCGCGAGCACAGCTAGTATATTAATAAAATATATAGATACTTCATTCGTTGCTCACGCTACCATACATGTGAAAACTGCCATGAAACGTTGGCTTCATAGCATTTGCTCTGTACAAATGGTAGATCTACTCAAGATACTCTATTAGCATCCATCTCAAAAATAATATATATATCTTTCATACGAGCACATACATGTACACTCACTCACTTTTACACACACACTCATTATAACTACATACACACTGTCAGTCACACTTTAACGATTATTATTACAACGATTTTTTTCTTTTTTTTCTCTTAAGTTACATTTTCTTCATTTTTTTTTAATTTCCTCTAGACTGAATACGTACCACCATCAATTAAGTGAATCTGTAATCAGATATTAGGCTTCCATGAGGCAGACACTCTTTAGTATGATTTATTATATTATATCTAGTCATATGTAATTAAATACTAATGTATAAATGTTGTTACAGAGTAACTATACAAAGTTTCTCAAGAATCTCCATACGGAGCAGATCACCAAGCTCCAAGCTAAGAACCAACATGAGTGCGATCTCCTGGAAGATCTTCGCACTTACGTTATCAAGCGCTCTGCCATCGAAAGGTCCTATTCTGAGGTAAGGTTTGATTTCTAATCGTTTTCATTCCTAATTCAGGAACGATGATGGCTTTGTAGATAGTGTGTTCGGACACCGCGTCGATGGACGTAGGTTCAAATCCTAACAGCTGAGTCGGAGCTCTCGTTGAAGGAAAACATTGTGATGAACCTAAAGCATGGTGGTAGTAGTGGTTTTTTTAACTCCGCCTGGCTAGCTACCACCCTCAAGTTGATAATCATTCGCCGAGCACCTGTTGGTGTGTTCTAGCAGCTGCACTTGACAGTCAGTCCCTTCTATGTTTAGCGTGTTCCCATCTTAGATCACGTCGCCATTTAATATCAGATGTGATTGTCGTCGAACGTAAAAAGTATATAACAAAAATGTGTGCGTGTAACCGTCATACGCGATTGAAGCAAAACTTTTTAATTTCTTACTTACATTGAAACCAGATGGAAGCACGGTCGCGGGCCCATATGTACATAATTAATTCTATTGTATGATTTATATTATTTTTTTTTTTTCAAAAAAAATTGTTTCATTTCTTTATAAACTATTTATTGACAAAATCAAAAATATTTAAAAACCGTATGGGACAGAAACGTAACGCCATATTGCCGTAACGGACTTCCGTTGCATGGTCCTCCAGTTACTTCCTAGTCACGCCTAAAGAAGTTTTATTTAAAAAAATAGTTATCAAATAGTTATCAAACTAATAATTCTGATAATAATTAATTCGAATACGTCTATAATCATCACTGAAAGAGGTTTACTGCAGGATCATATGCTTCTCTCCGAAAGAAGGTTAGGGTTAACCACCATGCCAGCCTTATTTGCGATTTGAACCTTAGAGAACTCCACTGTTCCTCATTTTCTCACACACGTTGGTACTAGAAGTACTTTTATCAGGTTCAGGATTCTTCACGATGTTTTCCTTCACCATCAGCTGATAGTATTTTAAATTAGTAAATGTTCGCGAATTCCGAAAAACGATTGCACAAGCCAGGCCTCGAACCTGGGGGTATTGAATAGACATTCCACCGGTCAAACGACTCGATCACTACGACGGGACTAATATACTTATACAAATTAAAAGTATACTATTCAGGAAATGAAGACCAAGATTTTATTAATTTAATATAAATTATATTACTATAATTAAAAAGAAATTACAATTTTGTGTGTGCATCTAAATGAAAATGTATAAGTAAATATAACATGAACATAATGACTGCGGAATGATTACATATTTTCTGTTCCCCTTTGATCAATAAGCATCCAGCTAATGGATATTAACACAGGTTAACTCTCTTCGTATTATTCCTTTCATTTGTATTTTTCTTAAAATTTTTGAAAAGATTTTTGTCTTGTTACGCCAAAGAAGTATAACTTCTAACGCGTGTACCACACACTTTTTTTGCTCTTATATCTTACTACATTAGCACTGTTTCAACAATGTGGGCTGTGTTTACACCCAGAAATGTTTAATTTTAAGTATATTTACAGAATATATAATTTCGTAAAACACAGTTTCGTAAACCTAATAAAAAAATAGTAATTTCTCTTAATGATAAATTCAAAGTAGCTACTAATTTATTAAAATTGAAAAACAGGTTTCGATCTGTTGAAATTACTCGGCCACGGAACATAATTCTACTACTGTTTCATCGTTAATTCAAACTGAAGTTACAAATATCAATCTTTATTCTGAGAAATAAGGAGTTGTCCACAAAAAAGTAGAGTCGTTGGTTGATTACATTATATATTTATAGCTGAGATATCACTACAACCTGATCCATGTGTTTTATATCAATTCGTATAACAGTATTGTACCCATAGTTTAATATACGAGTCGTGTTAGCTCCGAACCAGACTTTACGACTAGTACGCTGATAGTTTGAGTTAACTAAATAGGAATTTATATTAGGAGATTTGACTGTATGGGTAACACAATGATTTAGTCGCTTACAGCGCTGAATATTCTGAGTCCAAAACACACATGACAATCATTTATGTGATTTACAAATCATTGTTCTTTGTTGTGTGTGCATTGTGTCCGTAAATTATACCTTTGTAAAGTCGACCGTGACACAGTTCTTGTATCTTTTGTGTGGAAGCTGTTTCAGTTATTAATAATATTTGTAAGATGGCAATTTATGTTGTAATTTTATGAAATTTAATCTATCTGGATATTCGTACCAATAAAACGACGATTCTATAGTTTATTATTAATATTGTTGATTTTTAACATGGCGGCTAAAGAATCAAACACGTTATTATTTTTGATCCCAAATAAAATAAATATATAATGCTGCATGAGGCAAATTATTGAAACAGTTGATATTGTTATTAAAAATATTCTATTCACATGATTTAAAATTAAAATAACCTATTTCTCAAATGTGTGAAGATAATATAGTATTTATAAAAATTTCTTCAACTAGATAATCTTTTGCCTATCGTTCATATGCGATAAGTTTACCGTACAAATGTTTACCTTACATTATATATTTTTCCTCTTCTTCTCGGTTTTGAACCGATATAGATAAATTGGTTTTCGCCTTAAGAAGTTTGAGAAACGGCCGCAATAAATAAGTGTTTGTATAAATTTGTATACAACAATAGTCTCATACAAGGATATTTTAGTTACAGAAAACACTGATATCCCGAAAATCTATGTGTCTAAAACAGTCTAATACGTTAAATTATTAAATTCTTCCAATACACTCGGAACGGGGTATCATTGACGCTCATAAGTATATTAAGCTTTCAAGTCTTTAGAAAAATATTGAGTATAGGTTTAAAACTTTAATTGTAGAAACAATAATTCTGAACAGCTGATTCCAGTAGCTCAATTTATGTGAAAATGTTTTTGATGTTTCTCCGTATCTTCATATTCTATCGGGATTCAAAGTAGATTCGATAGCGTACCCATACTACGTGACCCGTTCGGTGGAGGACGGTCTTCAAAGTACCACGGTCGGTCAGATGGAGGGGGGCTGTAACATAGGATTTCGTCACGTAGTCAACAGCCCCTAAAAGAAATCTCATATTTTCCAAGGTATATTTAAATATGGCGCACAGCATTTAGCTCTTTTAAAACTCACAGATGGCAACACTGACGCACGTTTACCGGGACATCAGCTGGTTGGAACTATGAAACTAACAGTTTATAGTGTAGTCCAATTGGCAAGCAACTCAACTAGCCTTTGTGCCGATACAATAATGTCGTTGTACGATTGACTGCTTAATGCGTTCATTAAATCCTACGAGAGTTCCTTGTCAATGCTGGCAATATAAAAAAGACAAATATATTTTGCAAAAAATGATTAAAAATCGTATTTATAAATTACCACGTGAAAACTAGGAGACGGGGGGGTCTTCTTATAGACTACAGATGGTCACCAAGGTATGGGAGGGGAGTAAAAATTGTCAAATATAGGTCACGAAATATGGGTACATTCCCTTGTCTTATGTTTATTTTAACTATTATTTTATATTGAAAACACCTTATGATATTCTTAACCTAACCTAAAAATCGTAATGATATTCAAAGCTTCCTCAGATTTATTTCTACATTAATTTGAAAAGCATACAAGTTAGTTTGGTTGTTTTCAAGTGAGATGCATTTTAATATATAAGTAATTCTAAATATGATTTCAATATAATCTGAATTATTCTTTAACCTGATTCTGTTTATAAAAAAATATATAAGGTATAAAAAGATATAATATAAAAAATACAGTGATTTTATTAAAAAAGAGAACGAGATTTGGTTGAATTCGCTGTGTTATACATTTTTTCACTATCATCAGAACAGCTACGAATGTGATATTAACACTTGTTTTCTAATTTAAAAATATGTAAGAATTTAAATTAATATTACAAAATTCATTTAAATCACAACCAAGGTTTAATGTAATATTACAAAACACAAATGTATATGGGTATCGTAATTGAAATATAATTATGCGTTCGATATTCATCAACAGGGCTTTAAATATCAAGTACTACTTACTAGTACTCTCTACTTAAAGGCTTTGAAATCAGAAATGCTTTGATCTAATAAGTAGGCAGACACAGTATGATAATTAAGTCTTGAGGTTGGGGCATAATTTACTTACGTATTTTCGATTATTTATATTTAGAAAGTAACAATTAACGATAATTATATAATAATAAATCATTACATAGTATAAAACAAAGTCCCCTACCGCGTCTGTCTGTCTGTCTGTTCGCGATAAACTCAAAAACTACCGAACGGATTTTCATGCGGTTTTCACCGGTGGATAGAGTGATTAATGAGGAACGTTTTAGTATATAATTTGTCAATGATTTTTTCATAATCAAGGCGAGACAACGTCTGCTGGGCCCGCTAGTATAATATAATAATAACAATTAACAAAAGTAAAAATAACAATTCAATTTCGTAACAAAATATTACACTTCCCCGATTACAAAGCCATGATTAATTCCAGAGTTTTCAAAGTCTTCATGACAAAAAAGAAATCATCCTTCGCAAAAAGATTTAGTTCTTTCCCCATCCTCTTTTATATGACAAAACAAACAAACGCTCTAATATTAAGGAGTGTAATATATGTACAAAATATGTGATTAAATATGACTTCAAATTTGAACATATTATAATACTGAAGACTTTCTAATAGGAATTATATAAGACACAAACACATACTCATATAATCACGCACGCAAATACGCGCGCGCGTTAATTTTACTAAATATTGAAATCGTGTATATAGTATTTGTCTGAAGTAGAAATTCCCAAGACATGTCTATGAGCTTAGTATAAAAATCAGCGACTAATCTAATCTAATTGCTATCTTGTCAACTAATAGTTTTATCGTTATTTTCGTCTATGCAAATTAATTATTTCAAATTTCCTCATTTATAATTGAAAGCCTCAATCAGTTATTCTAGACAACATTATCATTTTAAATTTAAAACAGCGCGTCCCACATACATTCGACTGAATGCACGTACTGTGTCTATATAAAAATACTCAGCCCCTCTTTATACGTCACAGCCAAGTTATTATACATGAAAGCCGTTGGATAGGTGTTAGTCTATAAATAGCCACAGAAAATTAAAACTTGTCATCTTACTATTTCGCTTATAGTCAAAGAGCTCAACAACTTTTGAAATGTTTATCACAAACACATGTACTTAAAACTTCTATAGAAAAAAATATATCTTAAATATAATTCTATTTCTTTTTTGGGGACCAAATGTATCTTCCTAACATAACTGCGTTATATTTGATGTCAATTGAGTTTAAGAATGCAATAGTTTGGACTTGCGATAGATCACAGATTTCCTCCTTCTTCTCTTATCATATCTAAGTAAGATCGGTGCAACATGTTTTCCCTTTTCTCTGTAACCTCTCCGATTCTTCAAACAGTGGGTGCGTACCCACGCCCGCGTAGTCACAGATCACACCACCATGGTCTAGCGGTTAATTTCTCTCCCGCGCATTCGCCGAGACACCCGTCGGCAACGGCTCAAGCCTACGTTCGATCCCCCGGTCTGGAGTCCATAAGAACTCTGTTAGAGCCATACAGTGACAGTTTGACACACGCAACACCGATCACCGGCATATACATGCACAGATACAGATAGGTATAAATACGGTGAAAGGGTTTTATTTTTTTCCCTTATTTTACGAATTTAGCTAGTTTAGTTTAGCCGAGTTGACAGATACAAAATACATGTTTGAGTTCGTGAGGCACACATGTATACCTCACTAATCTTGTCGTCTCACGATGTTTGTGGTCGAACTCCTCCGAAACGGCTTGACCAATTTTTACGAAATTTTAATTGTATAATAGTATATTTTATACCGCTAGGTGATTGGAGTGTGCCTATACGGAATTTTTTTGATAATTCGTTTTAGTTTTTTTTTATTTGCCATCAAAAAATACCGACCGCTAATTTTTACCTTTCTAACCCTTTCTTTACCCTCCTATTTTTTATTATCGATTATTGTATGAACAATATCCAAATGATTTAACGGTCGTGCGTATGTCAAGCAAAACAAAATTATTGATGTGGCTGAATGACAGATAGCGTTTCATCCGCCTCATCGAAATTTCTTCCACATATGCAGAAGTCATTCACTAAACTAACTAGGTATGTGGTTGAGTAAGTCACTGTTTTATTTGGTTTCACAATAGGAAAAGTATGGGAGCCGCTGTATACGGGTTCTAGGCTTTTTAAGATTTTTCGAGTTTGGAAATACAATTGGAACCAGTAGGTAACCGATTTCACGCAGACGGAGTGGTGAGGGTCAGCTAGTTCTTATATATATGATTAGCTTAGTTAGTTTGGTTTTGTAAAGATCACGTTGTTGCATCCAAAGCAACCGCTCAAGCCGAGGTTCGGTCACTGTGACACCCTTGAACTAGTTACCAAGCGTCTGAGCGTCATAACCGCTTGCCCCATTAGTCCGCTAAAGCTGTGAAGGCCCACAAAGCCAACAGCGTTAGTCAGTTCGAAAAAGAAACGTTTACCCTTTCCAGTCTTGTTTATTTTTAAATTCACAAAATTGATTATTATTGTTATTATTAGCTATTATTTCTAACACAATACCGTAAAAGGAGATAAAGTTGTATATTATCTCGAAAGGAAAGATACAATGATATAATTTTATACAAAATTAGCAGTGTATAACCCACATATATAAATAACTAGCGGGCCGGGAGGACGTTGTCCTGCCTTGATAATAAAAAAAATCTAAAATTCAACCGCAGCGCCACCAACCGGCTCCAATTGTGAATCTAAACCATTCTCGGATCCACTGGAACACGCACACAAAATTTCGTCAAAATCGGTCAAGCCGTTTATGAGGAGTTCAGTGACATACACATGTACAGAAGAAATTTATATATAATATATAGACAAAAACAGAAGTTATTTCACCATTTACGTATATAAAACTTCAAAAGTAAAAAAAAAATAATATATTTATGTATGTAAATAATATAATAAATGTAAATAGTATTTATAAACTTGATTCTTTTTTCGCCTCTTCTGTACTCAACGCATGAAGCTTTATATTTATAACTTTATTATATGAGTATCACGGTAATATTATTATGACCGAGACTCTAGGTAATGTGATGCAGAATTTTGTTTGAAAATGTTCACGGTAGTTGCAATTAGTTATGACAGAGGCTTTGTAATGGAATTTCCCGTTCAGTTTAATAAGGGAGTATTAAGTGTGACTGAGGTCCTACAACAACGGAATAATAGAGTTATATAAAACATGGTTGGTTAAAATCTCTAGCATCCTAGTGGAAAATTAAATTTCGGTAGATAATTTTAGTTCCATCATGTATATTTCTTGTTATAACTGTTGTTACAGCGAAACTCATGTGATATTTTAAAATGACATGCGATTTATTATATACGTGATGATATTAAGTTTATATTCTACATATTTTTGAAGCGAAAACTTTTTTAAACGCGTTGAACGGTATTTTGGAAGGAGATCTATTTATACTTTCGCGCCATGACACGCTAGTAAGCGTGACTGACCGTACTGCATTTGCGCGGCTTGCGTAGTCTAGCAGCCTGTGTAGTGTAATATTGATATTTAATTTCGTATTAAGGTTATGCAGCTCATCATATGTTTGATTACTTAATAAACTGTATAAAATGAGTACAATTATCGCTCTGAGTGCCAATAGATATGTGTCTAATAAAAATCAGACTAAATGTTATAATTTCAATGGGTATACAAATTATGAAATTTAAATAATTCTGACTATAATTCATTTAAAAATTCAAAGAAGAACACAGTTATTCTATTGTTTTGAGTTATCACTTCTGTCGGCAGTCCTTATGACTGACTCGACTTTATTTTGTTTATTTGATTTATTGGTCATAGTAAAATAGACGATTTCATGTAACAAAGAGGTTACATGAAATCATAATCACACCGTCCCCCAAAGATGTTTCGCTTCAATAAACATGTACAAATGAATTACTATTTAAAATCGCTGTACAAATTAATATTTACTTACATGATTATGTAACGTAAGGTACTTGCATTTATAATACATCATTGCAGTCGGTTATTACTATACTTAAATACAGCTAAACATTTGTTTGTTCGCAGGCCCTGCTGAAAATATCTTCGGCTTACCTCAATAAGAAGATCCCGAATATACCTGACATAAAGGTCGACGGCGCTGAAGAGAAATGGTCAGTATATTATTACTTAGATTTTGTGAATTTATTGTTGTTTTTGTGTTTTTAATATAAATATTTTCATAAAAGAGATTAAAATAAAAATATAAACAATATTTCTGTAAACAAAAGCAATATTAATTCCATGATATTATAAATTCAGCTTTAATACTGGAATTATATAATTACGTAAGATGGGAGTCACTTCTATGATAAAGAATAAACAATTCTATCTGAATTCAATATTATTAAGTCAATAAACAGTTTTTTTTCACAGCATGTCTTCAATCAAGACAATTATTGTCTCATTCGTTCTGTCATATGGTGAAATAACATTAGTTTAAAAGAAATGACGCGAAACTCTAAGCTCCGGGGCACATGATGGTTTTTATTTTAATTTGTACCTACATTTATTTCGTTCTCTTTAAAACATATTATTACATTTCTATTATAATTGAATTGGTATTACTTCTAACGATTACATCACATAAAAGAAAATCTCAAGGAACAGAAACTTACCAAAATGGATAGCGATATAGAATGACGTCACCGTTCATATATAGTCATTTTAGGTTTTGAGTTGGTTAAATAGCATGTCTGTATTATCGTATATTAAAAAACGGCATCGTTCATAACATAAGACAATAGTTTAAAAATATTAAAACCGGCAACCAAATCATTCGTAATCGAGTTATGTCATTTCGTCATCATCTTTATCCTTATATATTATAAGAGGCGTCGTATGTCTGTCCGTCTTTTTCTCTGTTTATATGCATTACTAGCTATGCCCACGATTCTGTCTACGTGGAACCTAATGTAAAAAATAGTGACAAATAAAATCATCTGAATGTATTTAGTCCATTTACTTATCTACTTTTCTCTCATGTCATTAAAATTACAATAACTTTTGATAGAGTAAATCGATTTTAGTGAAACTAAGACTAAATGATACTCGAGGATATGCTTTATGGTTTTCTTGGTGAGGTTTTATCGTGATTACAGTACTTTAGCAGCAGCAGAACAGGTAGTTCATACAAACAGACAGACTGACAGAAATTTCTAAAAATTATTAAATGTATTTTGTTACTTAACCCAAGATACCTGCTACATTTTTTGACACTTTTGTCCCGCGGCCGACTAACGTTATCTTTTTATGCAAGTGTAACCTAACCTAAGCAAACCGAGACGAAACTGTTTTGTTTTAGCTTAAAAATCATCAACTTGGTAATATACAAAATGGTACTGACGTATTAATGGCAAAGCAGTGCGCACGTCGACCGCTGTCGCAGCCGGCTCACGCTGCCTTTATTTCACAAGTGTAACCTAACGTAACCGAACCAAAACGGGAAAATTGATAAAAATAAATTGGTTAGGTTAGTTTTTTTTTCGACTGCTTGCTCTATTATCTCGGTTTGGTTAGGTAGGCTAGACTTGCGAAAAAAGTTAACACGAGCAAGCCGCGGCAGCGGATGGCGAGCGCGGTGCATTTAATACGAAAGTACCCATTTTTTTCCACAAAAATCTAAATAGTACAGACACGTTAGATTTACATTCTTATTATATGTTTAGATTAAAGGGATGATGGATTCGTTGATAGCGTATTCGGATACAGCGTCACTATACGTAGTTTAGAATCTTTGTCTGAAGGGGAGCTTGCGGTGAACGAAAACATTGTGTTGTGACCAGAGCATGGCGGTAGGGTTTTTTCTAAGTCAGTCTGGCTAGCAACCCCCTTCAAGTTGCATATCTATTGCCAGACACCTGTTGGTGTGTTCCGGTAGTTGCACTTGAGAGTCAGTTCCCTCTAAGTTTAACGTATTTACCAACTTGGACCACGTCTTCAATTAACCTCATATAAGATTGGGTTTAAACTCGAAAACACTAAACTATATTACATAATTGTTTTATCATTCGTAGGTGTACTCTCTGTCTATAATTTAGCATATGTTTTGTTACATTATGTAATAAGTTACGAGATTAAGAGTAATATAAGTTGATAGAAACCACTAAATACTTCTTCATTACACAGTATAAAACAATGTCCCCTACCGCGTCTGTCTGTCTGTCTGTTCGCGATAAACTCAAAAACTACTGAACGGATTTATATGCGGTTTTCTCCAGTGGATAAAGTGATTCATGAGGAACGTTTTGGTGTATAATTTGTCAAGGATTTTTTTTTATAGTCAGGGCGGGACATCGTCTGCCGGGCCCGCTAGTAATAAATAAAATACTGATCAGTATAATATAGTAGACGATAGTTGTGAATAAAAATTACTTAGTAACAAAAAACAGCTTTGTTTGCTATATAATAATAGCAGTAAGCAATAATAGTAATAACATAATAGCAGTTAGTAATCATAGTGATTGTTTTCACTTAATAAAGTTATCTTAAAATGATGAGCGCTAAAACTTAATAATCTATGTAAGCGGGGGGGGGTCCACGAATAGTTATCTGCTTTCGATAGTCAAGAACTAAAATGTTGGCTTGACTTTATCTATCAATATAGGCTGATAATATTTTAAGAAGCTCAGCGGCTCTTACTTGTAAAGACTTGCATATTCCATCTTCAGTAGAACGTGTCGAGACTTGCTAATTTCCATAGTTAAATCTAACCTTTTTTTGTCGAGTTTTGTGAATATGGTAGAAAATGTAGCTTCAGGGGGTCCACCGAAACCAGCTAAATTTTGAAAGTGGTCTATGAGAAAAAAAGTCTGAGAACCTATGGCTTAAAATATTTCTCTTAAACATAGATAACTATTAGAGATGTAATTATTAAAATCAGGTCACTAGTTCAAAACATTATCTCTTACGAACCCATGTACAAATTTAATATTTATCCTAGTAGTGTAAATTATCATCAATCAAGTCAACCAGTCAATATTAATAATTTATTTACACACAAATACGTAAAACACTAAACCACAAAAATCACTCTACTATTTACGCATTGCGCGAAGTAGAATTTCATTTGTAGCATGAAAACATTTAAGCATTTCAGTTTAAACAGTCAATTGTAAACTTCATAAATAAAATACACAAAAATAATTGACAGAGGTATTGTCATGTCCACAATACGGGAGGCGCATATCGTGTTCGCGTGGGGTAATTTAATAACACATCACTGCGTCCATCGCGAACCGTTATTGATAGCATATAAACAATGCTACAGTGGATTTGAAGTGAAAATCCGGAGATATGTGCATTATATTTTATTCAAGTGAGCCGATATATTATTTTTTTGTCAAATTGTAGTAAAAAACAAAATATTCAACAAAATAGTATGTTACTCCTTACACGCGTAACTTGCGGTGAGGAATGAGTAGGTACTTTTATTTCGTAAAGAATATTTAAGCACTTCAAGCAGTGTTATAATTAAAAAGCACAGACAAGACAATTTCATTATATGAGATGTCGCCGTTGAAATAAGAATATCGCCAAAAATAACCTTTATTCCTTTATCCTAAATTAATTCTTTCACAATTGTATTCCATATATATATATTATACACATCACGGTCACGTGTATATCTTCATATTTAATTAAATTTTAAAACTTTACGCACAGAATATAAAAAAAATATTGAACGGAAAATACGTGCTGTAAGTTTTTTTAACGGTTTAATCCTTTGGTATTTTGTTCAGTGAAATATATTTGAGTACGATGCACTGTGATATGATATAAACAACGCGTAATGAATTCTGAAAATTCTTTTGTTCGTGAAATGGAATATTGTATATGACAGAATTGAAAATGCGAGATGAACTAGCGAAATTATTTCATCAAAGAGAGTTATAATTAATATAAATGTGATCATTTCAAAAACGGATGAAAGCTTGTAATTAGTCTTTAGTGACGTTATACTCAATGGTAAAAGCAGGGGAACGAGAGACGCAATGAAAGAAAAACAACTTTTTTATACGATGGACATGGACAGAATTTACTAGACAGAAATACAACAAAAAGAATATACGAGGTAGGGTAACGTAATGAAAGGAAGCGTCACTGAATGCTTTTATTCAAAAGATATTGTTGTTATTAATTGTTATAATGTATTTGAAATGAATATTTGAGAATAAATTCATTATCTACGTAAATTCTCAAATAATTATGTCTTCGTTGATTATGTTGAAACGTGATTTAAATTTGGTTAAAATTTACTTAACAGAAAACTTTTATCGAATAGTTTTTATTGTTATTGATATATAGCCAAGTGACAAAACACACTGCAATCCAAAAACAGCTAGTAATCCTTCGTTGTCGTCCGTTATCATGTTCGCACGACCAAATGTCCTTCCAGTAATGCTTGATAGACTAGATTTTCTAATGAATAAACGAGAGATATTACCTTTTTTAGTCTTGTATAACTTGTGGTAAAGCAATGAAATCTGTATCACATAAAGGATATTTTCCTAGATTGCATATATTATACGATAGAAGGAGTTATTGCTGAATAAACACCGCATTTAATTTTAAAAATGAGTTCTGCTCAACATTCATTATGAATTCGTAGCGCTGGTTTTCATCTAAATCCACATAAACATTAATGACCCTTGGAAAAAATGTGGAAGGTTTTACAGAATACCACCTTCACTCATATGAAAACGCTCTTAACTTCTCACACGAACTACTTATTCATTTTAATTTGAATATACGGGGGCTATATTTTACAGATTTCAAGATACAGCTAATATATTATTTTAAAAACATTTCTGTAAGTGTAGGTACATATTAATTATAGTAAGCAAAAAACTATAGGAATTTTAACATTGTTAACAATCAATACGGCAGTTTAGCTTAATTATGTAATTTAAAAGTAATGTATTAACTACACTACAGTTAAGCAAAAGAAACGTATGAAGTATGTACGTTCCATTCGAAAATATTTGTGTAAATTGAATATCGCATCAAAATTTTAGATAGCGATATACATAATGAAAGTAATTACTAAATCTCGCTTATTAACATTTCAAAGGATTTAATAGTTCCATTTTAAATTGTTTAACATTATGAATTTATAAACACACATATATATATATAAGTTTGCGTATAAATGTAGTGAAATTAGTAGTAATTCGATTACTTCAAATAAATTAAGGCATAAGTAATAAACTTCGCGGTCAATTTTTTTTTTATTCCCTTGAGAAATAAAAAATGTAATCTGTCCTGCGTAAATCGGATTAATTGTATAAGAAGAAGAACATAAACAAAATCGAAAAGATATTCTTTCCCCCTGGGGATACAATCAAACTGTGTTAATTAGAAAAATTGATAATATACTTATGGACATATTTAGAGGAAAGCAAAAAAGGTAGAATAACAGAAATATTTTCTTATTTCCTATTAGTCATATATCCGTTATATATTATGTAATACGAGGAAAGAAGATTTTGAATTGAACTTTCTTATGACTTTCATGTGTTTTTTTGTTTCTTCTAGTTATCGTTTAGTTTCTTTGATACGTAGTATATGAAACTATGCAGGTTTTTGTTGTTTTTAACAAAATTAACGTTAATTCTGTTTTTTTTACAACACTCTCATTATTATTGAACGAAAGGAACATCATAATAACTTTGAGTGATAATGCCCGATCTTAGCGTTGCTCAGCTGGCTAAAGCTGTAACTTTAATTGAAAATTATTGCACTTACAATGAAGTGGTTCAAATATTGCGAGTGTCGACGTTTATGATTTTTCCTAATGTTAAACGATAATAGCAGACTGGAGAGTATACAAAACGCAAAACGCAGAGACGACAAATTTATTGTAATCAGTGTCCTCAAAGACCGCACTTATATTTCTTCCGAGGTACCAAAACAAACTGCAGGAAGTTGTACAAGTGACAGATAGCATCAAAACGATTGGAAGAAGACCGAAGGTGGCTGGTACAGAGGTGCATTTTTCTACCAGAGGCACTTCATTCATCATAGGTCATCGAGTAGCTCGGTCCAACTTTATTTGCCTGCACCGAAATTAGAATAATGACTTTTGGGGAAAAGTACTCTTTACTGATGACTCCAGATTCTGTCTTAAGTCAGATGATGGAAGGGTCTAAGTATGAAGACGACATGGAGAAAAATACGCTATGTGTAGCATTGTTGGAAGAGAGCTTTGTGGTGGAGGGTAAATAATAGTGTGGGGCGGTATTTCCTTAAGAACACGTACGGCGATATACGTAACAGACAATTTAGACCAGATTGCTTTTCTATCGGATTATGTCTTTGTAGCGAAGTATCTTAGTGAGGTGGAAATACAGTTTTCGTGTGACCAGCTTGCTCGCTAAACCTAAATCCGATTGAATATGTTTGAGATGAACTGAGAAAATTGAACAAAGAAATCCAGCACCAACTAACTTAAGGGATCTTAAAACTGTTTTGGTTGAAAAATGAAATCTAATGCCACAAAATTTCATTAACAATTTAATTAAAGGTATGTTCAGATGAACGCAAGCAGTTTTAATTAATATTAATGGTGTCGATACTAAATAGTGATTGTGTCATCTATTACAAAAAAAATCTCTTTGGCACAGTACCCTTTTTCTCTTTTTTCATTATGTTAGGGTGTAAAATTCTTTACAATTAATATACTGAACCAACTGCCTCTGATTTGCCAGCCAAAATAATGCGTTCACAATAAGCATATTCTCGAGTAACATTTAGTTTTGGTTTCATTAAAATCGGTTCACGCTGTCAAAAGTTATTGTAATTTTAATGACGACGCGACTTAAGTTCGAGAGAAAAATAAATAAGTAAATGGATTTCATACATCCAGATGACTTTATTAGTTACTGTTTACTTACATTAGGTTCCCCCGGACGGAGTCGCGGGCACAGTTAGTAAATAATATAATCATTCCCATTTAGTGATGATTTATAGTAAAATACACAGCATAAAACATTATATCTATACTAATATTATAAAGAGGTAAAGTTTGTGAGGTTGTAGGGGGTAATATCTGGATCTACTGAGCCGATTTTGAAAATTCTTTTACCAAAAGAACGTTATTTGTGAGTGTCATTATTAAAAAGTGAAAGAAAGAAAAAGTGCCTGGGAAGTACCTACAACTTATTCGTGGTATGTACGGTCAAGCCAAAACACACGTTAGGTCTGAAGCTGGAGTTACCGATGATTTCAATGTGACTGTAGGTTTACACCAGGGTTCAGCTTTGAGCCCTTATTTATTTCTTCTTGTTATGGATGCACTAACGTCAGACATACAGGAGGGTACACCTTGGTGTATGCTGTTTGCTGATGATATTGTTCTTATCGGAGAAGATGCTGCCGAGGTCCAGAGCAGGCTGGAAAAATGGCGAGAAAAACTGGAGAATGTTGGTTTGAAAATTAGTAGAACAAAAACTGTAAATGTATTAACCCGAAAAATGAAAAGACTTGTTTGTGTTAGTCGGATTTGCAAAGTCAGTCGGAGAAAAAACGGTCGAACGAAAACGTTTCTTACGAACACTGCCTTAACGATGAGAGATATCATATATCACACGATAGGAGTAAAACTTTTATAATTACAAAGAAGCATTTTAATTATTTATCAATCACTTTTGAATAGTATAGATTGTGTTCAGTGATCGCCACGCTGCCAGAACGCAATACACGCAACCACGAACAAAGAGAAGGAAAGAGAGCGAGAAGAGCTTATGGCTCACTGTTCTCTATTACCCGAAGGCAAGCGAGACGCTGCTCCCAGTCTACACGAAACACCCCAACGTATTTCGCCACACAAAAAAACTTGCAAATCAGAATTTCAAGACCCTCCCATAAGAAGTTTCACTTCAGATGTTTAAACTCAAAATATATTTTGCTTACAACAAGCTTACTTCCCTTCTCCTGTGTAAGCGCATCACACCGCTTGCACCACTACACTACTCCACGGCAAGGAAATAGATATCGCTGAACGCTCACTGAATAAATTAATATTAATTAATATATCGTGATATTTTTATCATTTAAGAACCAACTAGCAATAAAATTAAATTGATAAAAAATGATCCCTATATATTCAATACTTCTTGCGTGGTGCGCGCTCAAATATATACATCTATTATTTAATTTACATAGAAAATAACCCCATAAAATACCCACGATATTTTTGAATGATACTAAGATGTATTTACTTATTTATTCTATTCTCATACTTAACGCTCGCCGTTATTCAAATTAAGATAACTTTTGTTAGAGTGAACCGATTTTAATTATATCATTACATAGTATAAAACAAAGTCCCCTACCGCGTCTCTCTGTCTGTCTGTTCGCGATAAACTCAAAAACTACTGAACGGATTTTCAAGCGGTTTTCACCAGTGGATAAAGTGATTCATGAGGAACGTTTTGGTATATAATTTGTCAAGAATTTTTTTTATACTCAGGGCGGGACAATGCCTGCCGGGACCGCTAGTAAATACTAAATACTACTCGAGGATATGCTTTACAATCGTCTTGGTCACGTTTTATCATAACCATAGTACTTTAAAAGTAGAAAGTGAATAAACAGACATACGGACATTACTGATAATGGTGTAAATTGCAATAATTTCTTTCACAAAAATCTGAAAGCACAGACTCGTTTAATTTACATTCTTATTATATATATATAGATGTACATATTGCGATATTATTTTAAATAAGATCCAAGTATCTAAAAAGAGAAACCAAAGGTATCTGATCCAAATAATTGACACGCGAACAACGACAGACCTCTGTCCTTTTATTTATATATAGAAAATTAAAAAATATATACTAATCTGTCTTACCGGCTTCATAATATATTTTATTATAACTATCTGTAATTATATTACCTCCAAGAGTGAAAGTAGACATAGTAAGGTCCTCTGCAGCCTATAAACATAGAATGGAACACCATAGAAATCATCTGACTACAAAACTAATGCATATAAATGATACTCTATCGCAACTGAATAGGATGCAACCACCCTTAATCTGACCATCTGACCACTCTATGTAGTGTAGAAAATAAGTGTTCATCATAGAATGTGCACTCACAAAAACATTTGAATAACAAATCTGAATAATGCTATGAGGTTGATTTTAAATATAGAGAAAAAAAATCATATTACCATTACGTGACGAAACAGTTTACTTTGATGTATAATGAAAATACAGTTAATCTAAGACTCAAACCCATCAAAACAACTTTACTTATCGACATACAATTATGACTATTCGATTTTTCATAGGTGGTTCTAGGCGTCTTCGATTGACCCATTATCATTTTTTTAATGCCCACGAAGATAGCGGAAATCATATATACATATGAATATGACATATATCTATGAAACATAATACATAGACCTTATTATTAAGGTAGATAAATTAAAAATTAATTACATGGATTTGTAATTGAAGCGTTTTTGCTGTTTCAAGATAATTATTTTTATGATGTAAATAAACCTGAAAGAAATGTCATAACAGGTTCGTCTTGTAGGCCGGAAATTCAATTCAAGAAGCGCCTGTCCTATAAAATCGTAGGAAAATTCAATTATAACAAGATTAGAAATACTCTGCCTGTATCTTCTTCTTATAAACGGTGTAGCGCTATCGTTGTTCCTTTCTCAAGTTAAACAAAATCAAGTTAACCGAACACATACTTCAAGGTAATTCTGATTTAGAAATGTAATTAGTATACCCAAATTTGTTATTAAGAAATTGGGAGGCGGCAATTTAGTTCAGAACTGTAAGTATAACAATAATAACATTACAAGTTATGATTGATTTATTAGAGTTTTGCAGTAATAGGATGTAATTACAATTAATGTACGAGATAATAAACTTATGTATATATACAATTTTAAGAATTACGCTTTAAGGCATCAATTGTAAGATCGGATATTACCTTGATTAGTATAGTAATTTAATTAATTATAGTAATTTGTACCCACTATGCGTTTAAGTACCTTGGGATACTGATATAACAGAGATATTATGATACTGGAAACCTTTCCAACGTTAAAATGAATTTATGCAATTAAATTTTACAAGCTTCATGTTCGAACCACATTGGCTACGGGCGACGTACCGTTTGTAGGCAATTGCTACGACAGCGCTACGGTTTGTTGTAGCGGAACAAGTGTGTTGGAATGTTATGATAGATATACTGGATAAATTAATTAAATTATGCGTGAATATTAACTTAACGGTTTACCATTTTATTTAATGTCGGATTATTTTGTTGTTTCTTGAAATAACCCGCCGAATAGGTATACAAACTGTTGTTTATATATGATAATAGGATGATATTAGAAATATTTTTGTGAATAGAATACCACGCATTTTCAAAGTGAATCTTCTTATGGCACTGTAGGGATTATTTTCGTTTACACGTTCAAAGTAAAGTAGATATGAATTTGTTTGTATGTGTAAGTATATATAACTGTATGTTTGGGTCCAGTAGTATACAAAAATTATTAAATGTATAGTTAAGTATTTATACTAAGGGGCTTCATAGTTTATGCAAATTCTCATATATGAGTAGTTACATTTCCAAATGAACTAAATCCAATTTTAATCGGTTATATAACATATAGTATACGTTTAAATTTTTTAAGATTTCCAGTTTTATACACCGATAATGAAATTCAAATTTTGCCGTTCATATGGTTTTTAGTTTTTCTTGTGAATTTCATATTTTTTCATGTAAAAAATTTTAAGAATTTGAAAAATAACGCATAATATTGGGAACGGCTAAAATTGGATTTAGCTTATTTTGAAATGTAACGACACACACGTATTTTGTACATGAAAAAATATGAAATTCACAAGAAAAACTAAAAACCATATGAACGGCAAAATTTGAATTTCGTTATCGGTGTACAAAAATGTATAAATATATATATATATATATATAACGGTGTATAAATATATATATATATATATATATATACTAGCGGGCCCGGCAGACGTTGTCTCGCCCTGATTATGAAAAAATCCTTGACAAATTATATACTAAAACGTTCCTCATCAATCACTCTATCCACCGGTGAAAACCGCATGAAAATCCGTTAGGTAGTTTTTGAGTTTATCGCGAACAGACAGACAGACAGACGCGGTAGGGAACTTTGTTTTATACTATGTAATAATATATTATATATCATTATATATACATCATTTAATATATATAAGCTAGAGACGTTCCACTACCTTCGCATGTACTCACTGATACACGCATTGTTTTTTATTGCTGTAGTTATTGTACTAACATTTACTTATTACTAAGAGTAAATAAGTACTGACAGGTGGTAGAGTCATGCAGAAGCTATTACTGGTTTCAGCATGAATGGGTCGGCTCGCCCGGGCTACTACCACCCGACCCACAGAAACACCGACATGAAGTAATAATGCTTGCGTTGTTGCGCTTCGTTTGATCAGTGAGAGCGTTGCAGGCTGACCTCCCCTTCCCTCCCTATCCAACCACCTCCTCCCTCCAAATCCCCTCCACCCTTACCCCAAATACAGGCTGGCAACGCACTCGCGACTCCCCTGGTGTTGCTAGTGTCTATTGACGGTGGTGATCACTTAACATCAGGTGACCCACCTGTTTGGTTGCCTCCTACGACACAAAAAAAGGAATATTATTAATAATTAGTATAATATTTTATGTATTAAATATTTTTGAAACATTTTGAAGATGGAAATCTATCATTATTCTATTTAGTTACAAACAACTAATATGTTGTCCTTGACATGGACAGTATGTTGCATAAGGCAAAGGATATATATAACAAGTAGGTCAAGGTTACTCTCTTAGGAGCCATTATCCATTACACGCCGTCTGGGAATTTTATTTAAAAATATTCCCTCTTATAAGTGACACGATAGCTTGACATAAAGCCGACGTCGCCCCGTTCTATAATAATTGACTAAAATAGTGGCAAAACTCTTTAAATTTTCACTCGAGGTGAATGAGTTTTAGTGTCTAGTTTTAGTTATAATGGAGTGGATTATATAGCAAATATGGTAAAATAAATGTATGAGAGTAGCATATCTGACATGGGTAAATACATCGTTTGACTGATCGTCATGAAATAGTTTTTTTTTTTTTTTTTTTTTCTTCGAACTGACTACGCTATTGACCAAGCAAGGTCTTAACAGCTTCACCGGACTACTAAGGCGAGCGCTTAAGGCACTCAGCCGATTTTATTTTGACAACTAGCTCAAGGGTGCGCGGCACACCTCGGCTTTGGCTGTTGCCTGATACATGCAGTTCGCGACCTATGTGAGCTAACCTAAGCTAAGCTAACTATTCATACATATATGAGTTGTTGAAACATATATGTGTACCAAGCATACATACCTCAACAACTCTTATATATATTTCGTATCGGGTAATTTTCTAAACTATTTCAGTTTGATAAGGGAAAAAAGATAAGACCCTTCCACTTGCATGTGTAAGCGTGTATGCGTGCACGTGTGTGGAGGTGATATGTGTAATGTTGTCGCAGTGATGTAAGATTTTGTGTCACTGTATCGCGCGAGCAGCGTACTCAAGGGCTCCACGCCGAGGGAACGGACCTAGGCTAGGCCGAGGGGGGCCTAGTCTGGTGTGCGGGAGCGAAATTTATCCCTAGACCACGGCGGCGTGATCTGTGGTCATGAAATAGTATTTTAATGTACGTACGTGCCTTATTGGAACTTATTTAAATAATATTTAACACAGATCACCTCCACATACGTGCACACATACACACATGTATACATATGGTGGGAATGGTTTTAATTATTTCCCTTATTTTCGAACTGGGTCAGTTCAGATTAGGTTAGTTGTCAAAAACAAGATACACGTTTAAACTCGTTAGGCTGACATGCCGGTACATATATGTGTCTCACGAATTCTTATATATATGAATAGTTGGCTTAGTTTAGCTTAGACAGATTCGCGATATCGCATCTAATGCAACAGGCCAAGCCGAGACTCGACCGCTCTGACACCCTTGATCTTGTTACCAAGCGGCGAGGTGCCTTAAGCGTTCGCCTTAGTAGTCCGGTGAAGCTGTGAAAGCTGGTCAGGGCAACAGCCAAGTCATTTCGGAAAAAAAAATTAATTCATATTTAGAAAATTTGTACATGGTGTTTCTTGCATAGAGAAAGAAGGTTTTTATGCTTTCCATCTTATTATAACTCGACAGTAGCCTATGCTGGACTGTATTTTATTGGTATTAAGTATCATATTGTTTCAGTGATTAAAAGTAAACTATTCCATTTCAATAAATCGCTTCGCATCCACTTACAATGATGACAATATGTTTATAAAGACTGTGTTGCTAACTATTAAATATTCATAAGGGCGGCAACTTATACCAAAATTTAAACCCATATTTATTTAAACATAAATATAGCCATTTAAAGAGTTCACAAAGGTATAATTAAATCTAAAATTAATTATAAAAAAAGATCACAAGGCCATGAATTGATAATGTCATATTTTAGTGTTGAGTATTGGCCATAGATTAGAATTAAGTTTCAAGGTATTCTCAACTAAGTACCGTTTTTTTTTGCTACAAAAATATTAAGATTATACGTGGAAGAAGTGGCTACATTAGTAGGACTTACTTAAAAAAATAAAAATCTCATTACTATTAATAACGAATAAAACTGAGTATAAACATGGTTTATGTAATTTTCTAAGAATTAAGAATTAATAAAATTATCTAACTTTTATAAAACTCGACCAACCACAGTGGTAGTTTTATATTTTTTTTTCATATATAGTTAGTCATATTTAAGTGATTCCTTGTAAAGAGAGTTTATATACTATCCAGTTCAGTATATAATGTAAGTACAATAACAAACATATGCAGAGCCTCAGCCACAGCTAGTAGTACTGTATACACCATGACTCTGGTTTACAGGATACATGAATAAAATATAATCCTTAGAGACTAAAAATAGCCTGAAATCAATAATATGACCGATACAATTGTAAAACCCCAACTGTGCGCACATAAGGAAATACATTGTTACCATGACGCTCCTTGCTAGTCAACTGATCAGTTTCTAATCTTAAAAAAATCCAAAACATAAATACCTACCTAAGAAATTTAAATGGAGTTTAGGGGATTCAATATGTCGATTCGTTGGACGATGATGAATGGTATGAGGCATGACAAATCACAACTAAAAAACCAATAAACAATAATTGTTGAAGCGATGGTTTAGTTCATATCATCTTCGGACACAGCATTGATGAACATAGGTTCAAATCATTGCAACGGACTCGGAGCTTCCGGTGAAGGTAAATATTGTGGTAGCATGATGGTAAGGCTTCCTTTTAAATCATCCTGTCTAACTATCACCCTCAAGTTGGAAGTCTATCGCCAAACACCTGTTGATGTGTTCCAGCAGCTGCGCTTGAGAGCCTCGTAGACCGCGTCGTCACTTAACAATGTGTAATGATGTGGTCAAACGCTAAAACCTATACGGTGTTATTACAAAAAATATAAATACGTATTGACTACTTGATTTAAAAAGGTTTCGAATTAAATGCACCGCATTCAATACGCATACGTGTTCATTACGTATTTAACGGTTTTCTAATAACACCGATAAAGTATAAAAAATATAGAATAAACAAACAAGAATTGATGTTTCACAGAACCCTCACAAACTATTGATAAAAATATTGTACTGCCCTTTACGTTCGTATACACAGAATTCAATGGATAGAATTGATACGAAATAAATATTTGTTTGGTATCTTATGTTTAACTGTCCCAGGGATATTATTCGGCTGTGGGCACGTAGGTTTGTTGTGAAACACGGCAACCAAGTTATTCATTGATCACGTGTGAGATGTGTTATTGTGAAACGAAACGCTATGTTTATTGTGCGAAAGTCGAATAACGCGTAAACGGTTCAATATAAGTCTTATAACTTAATTGCAACATGATACCTACGTTGAAATTCTCTAATTTTACGTGCACAACAGTTAATTATTCGTAGTCCTAGTTGCTTGGCGTAAATTCCTTTTGTAGATTTTCTAATTTTTAATCAAGGTTAATTAATATATGATATGATCTATGTATAATTACATATTCTTTTAAAACCACGTTATTTTTCTGATTTTGCAAATTGAATTTTTATAGCAATATTCAAGTGTATAAATTAATTCTTTTCTATAAAAATCATTGAAGATGATGGCTCAATGGTACCGTGCCCTGTGCGTCTATGGAAGTAGTTTCGAATCTCTGTAATGTGCCGGAACTTTCAGGAAATGAAAATGTAGGTTATTATAAGCTAGCTAGCTACCACAACTCAGTGAAACTCAGTCGCCAAGCAACTATAGGCATGTTCCGATAGCTGGACTTGAGAACTATTCTCACTCTTAGTTTAGTGAGTTTTGTTACCGAGTAACACTAAATCGTCATTTAACTTCAGGCGAGTATATGGTCAAGCGCTAAATCCTAAAAATTTAAAAAGCTAACCTCTATTTACAACAGTTTTTTTTACTTTTATCAGAGCACGTAGTCTTATAGAGTATTTCAATGAAATTATGTATACTCTGTAGTTATTGGAAGGTTTTGATTCATATACGGAAACCGTGAGTACGAATGTAAATTTTTGTATAGGAAAAACCGGGGCGCGTTCCAAGGTCAGAACACAAAATATACATAAAACAATAAACTTATTGAGAGAAACACCACAACTTATTATTATTTTAATTTAGATTATGAGAAAGTTTAAAGAATTTAGTGGTTTTGAAACTTATATCTATTTATAGGTAATTTAATTTCGGATGCGTAGCTTCAAATACACTACGTAGTTCAGGAGTATTGCGCAAAAATTAAACACCCTTAAAGTGAAAATTGTTTTTCCTTAAATAAGTTACAACTTTAGGAACAAAACAATTTCGAAACTAGTCAAATAAATTAATATGGAATATAGTTGATTGTAAATACTCACGTCAGATCACAACTTTTGATGAGAATAGTCAATAATTCTGACGCTATTTCCACTATATGTAACAGTTCAGTTACGCTTTCAAAGAAACATTTTGTGTCAGTAATGTCCATTGTAAATTTCAACTTAAAACGCTAAGGAATCCGTTTAAATCGCTGACCTGTATTTAAATTTGAATGCCTATAAAATTCTCGACACGGCATATATTAGAATATTAGTTTGTAGACAAACTTTAGCGATCATTTATTTGGATAGACATCTCTAACTATGATATTTTGTTATACCGTAGTAATGCCATTTAATACACACTGGTACATGGTTTTTGTCCAATTAACAAAGCTCCTTCACAAATAAACCTCCTTTATTCTTGGTATAGGGAATCGTTTAATTGGTTTTCATATCACTCGATTTGAATTACATTTCATTATAGATTTGATCGGTCGATTTACTAATCTATAATATAATATTATTATTCGTAATATTTCATTTCTCTTTTCATTGTTTTTATTTAAATATAAACTTCAGTATTATGTAACAATTCCTTTTCTTCGATACACTCAATACGTTACTTATATATTTATAATTATTAATAAGTAATAAGCAAATCCTCTTACAACAGACAAAAAGATTTTATCTAGGTTGCAAATATTTACAGTTTTTAAATATGCTAAGTTACATATTTCAAATTAAACCAAAAAAGTTCAAGTTGAAATTTATAAATGGCAATTACAGAATCTGAATTACTAGTTATAAGAGACAAGGAACTTAAATACACTTATTACTGACTTAAACAATTGAAAACATTAAAAAAGGAATGAGTATTATTTATGTATGTATTATACATATTTATGGGTATCATAATGTCATTCATACATATGTCTATTGTTACTGTTAATCTTTTTATTATGTTAGTATAATGTACATTAAACTATTACCGTAAAAACATAACGATACTAGGGTGGTATCTAACAAAAAAGTAAAGGGGAAAATATATCTAGAGATACATATAACGTAAATACTTGTCTAAATATAAAATGTAATCCAAATTGTGAGTGCATGGATTCAAAAGTCCAATCAAGTGCTACATGTATACACCGATCCGATTCATGCACTATTGAACGGTGAAAAAGTAAATTGGTTTGCATCCGGTGCGGAATCGTATGAAAAGGATTCATTAATTAACAAGCATAGAACGACTGGAAAAATATTATTACGTTTTTCCATTTACACTAAAATCGTGAAAAGAAAACATGTACGTACATTTATGAATTTTGTTATACTATTCTCTGTTTGTATTTGAAGTGCTTATAAGTAAGTGCTTACGGTATTTTATGACAGGAACATGTGGAATGTATGGCGCACTGTACTCGAGGAAAACGAGAAGTTGGCCAGAGCCAGGCTCGCTGCTGTCGAGATATTCCAGCAGCAAATCGCGGACGAAGCCAAAGTCCTACGCCAGCATAAGCTTACCGTCGCCAAGAAGGTACCCATCTTGACTTGGTTAGGCGCACGTGATTACTACCTGCAGTACTTTGTGTTCATATAAAATCAATCATAGAAAAAAATCCATATCGTATACCATAGTATGTGCTAAGCAATTCTGATAGTCTTCATCAGTTTATTTAATCTGTGAAGATCGCCATCGCTTTAAAATCAAAGGGAAGGGTTGTAAACTCGAATCTGGAAACGGTGCAAATTATTAATATATCTAGAACACAAAATATTCAGTAATTCTGAGCTATAAAAATAATTTTAGATTGTAAATTACCACAAACTAGAGCTTGGATTAGCTTTCTGTAAATATATAAAGAATAAGTTCTTCCACAAATCAAGGAATCAGTAAGGAAGGTAACATCAATGTTGTTCTCTGAAACAATAAACCGATATTTTAAAATGTAACAAAAGTAATATATCTTGTTATAATTAAATCTTACTGAATATGAAACACTCGCAGTTAAGACGGGAAGCGTTGTACCTCTACAAAATAATATTTAATTTACCGAATATATTATTCATGTTTAATTAATAATTGAACACAACATGCTGTCCTACAATCCTTTACGAAAATATAAAATTGATTTAATCTAGATTCGACCTCTTTTATGCAGAGATTTATGGCATATTATATATTTTATTATAAACATATCGTATATACCAACGGTATATAAATTAAATACTCTATTGATTAAAATACTTTTGTTAACTCCTCAACTCTTTTTCTTTATTTTTATATCAGTTTATTGAGTCACAAGTAAGCTCAGTAATGCCGCTTAAATCACTTTTCTTATATCAAAAAAGGTAATGATTACTGTGGCATTTTTATGAAATGAAATATGTAGAAAATATATATTCAGTTATACATCAATGAAAATGTTTCACGTGGAGATTAATTATATATTTATGCATAGTGCACGGACTCCCTCGCTCAAGCACATAAGGAGCTCCAAATGACCGTTATCGAAGTGGATAAGAACAAAAAACTATATTTCGACGAAGAACATACCGCTCACGATGTCCGCGATAAGGCCAAAGACATCGAGGAAAAGTAAGTACACGTTGACTGTTGATGTATGTATTGATTATAAAAATATATCAATATTTATTTCGACCGGCTCGAAGGACCAAAATGTAGGGATAAGGAGCAAGTCCTTGCCTTACATATGTTCTTATGGTGCCCGTTTGTCGGAATAAAGTTGTTTTTTAGATCACAATTATTTTATTTCCTTGTTACAATGTTGTTGTTGTGCAACCTAATTGGGTGCTTGAACATAACTGACAATCCAAGTATTTAAGAAATTAATTTTAATTTAACCGTTATGATGCTACATAATAAATAGGGAGACATGCGATGTACGTAACCGTACATTAAGATTTTGATTCAACGTCACAAACCATATAACAATCATTTTCAATATTTATATGACCTCGTTCTTATGAAAAGGGTTTTGTCGTTTGTAATTTCTTTAGTTTTAGTTTCCTTTGACTTCTATTAAAGATCGGTTCGGTTGTTCTTTTCATTGTTATCATGTCATTACTGCTTAACCTCTATTGAAAAGCGTAATAGTAGGTAGTCTAGATAATACTCTGAGAACTTCTCTATCTGCCAGTAAATATTTCATCAAAATCATATCAGCCGTTTCGAAAGTTAGCTCGGATAAATAACAGAGACTTTGATTTTATTTATATGTACACGTACATTTAAAATAAATTCTAAATTCAGAAAATCTTTTTTAAGATAACTATATAGGTATTTTTTATCGAAACTTAAGTTTAAATATATTATTACTTTAGCACTCTTTCGTAGACTACCTTTTGCTCACTAATAAAATTACAAAATACCTATAATTATTAAACATTATTTTAAAATTAAATTAGTACGCGAGTGCTCAGTTTTATGTACACCTTCGAACTTGTTAGATTTACTAAATGCAATAATAAATAATTTTAATTTCGCTAATCACTAATATTATTTTGTTTGTAATATTAAAAACGAATTGTAGTCTTTAATTACCATCAAAGGCTTATGTTATATTGAAAAAAAAATACCATTTTTGTAATCCCAGTCAGCATTTTCATTAAATCCCTGAACGTAAAGCGCTCTTTGTGAGAATATCCGTGTATTCCATGTTATACGATTTTTTGTAATGAACGAACGTTGTTAAAAAGAGAAAAAGCATTCCACGCCGACTTTGAACTTGTTAATTACGAAAATCATATGCTGTTTGAAGGAATATGAAAAATTATTCCAGACAGAGTTTCCCGTTTTATCCGAGATAAATGTTATTCAGTGCATTATGTACAAAGAATATTTCGAACCGAACATGTTTCAATAAGTACGCTGATAATACTTGGGAACTCTCATGGAAAAGTTTCGCTTAGCATTGCGTTTTATATCTACGATGCATTCCCTTGAGTACACTTGTGTTACGACGATAAACTAAGGAATAGACAGGCAAACGATTCACTTTACAAGAACTGTAACTATTTCTTGTGTACGGGATAAAATCGGCTACAACTTTAAGATTTATTTTAAATACTAG
Source organism: Antheraea yamamai (assembly GCA_036509395.1). Taxonomy (NCBI): domain Eukaryota; kingdom Metazoa; phylum Arthropoda; class Insecta; order Lepidoptera; family Saturniidae; genus Antheraea; species Antheraea yamamai. The sequence goes on along the minus strand of AP028424.1, from coordinate 6,277,612 downwards.
CTGATATCCGCGACTTCGTCTGCGTCATTTGTTATATTAATTGTTTTGACATATCTCAAAGGGATTAATTAGGTAGCGTTTACGATGAAAGCTCCCAGCCGGCTTGACTTTTTCTAACAATTTCAACAATTATCGCCATATTTCAAACAAATTACAAAAAATCTTGGCAAATTATGTACCTAAACCTTCCTCGTGAATCACCCTATTTATTAATGATAACCTCAGAAAAATCCATTCAATAGTTTTTGAATTTATCGCGAACAGACAGACAGACGCAACGGACGACTTTGTTTTATAATATGTAATGATAAATACACACCATTTAGAATGTAAATTTATATACATTTTGGAACGCAGTTTCTTAACGCGGCTTGCAGTAGGAATTGATTGGTAGAAATCGTCACGTCAGGAAAAACCGTTATGCTTCTCTGTCTCTCTCCCTCCCGGTTATATGACCTCAGTACCTAAACACGCGGAAATTTCATTAAAACTTTTTATTTTGTTTTAAATCATACGTTAGTTGTATTATCTGATTATTTCAATTTTGAAAAGAATAGAAACTAGATCAAGTATGCTATTTTTCGAGATACAAGGTCAAAATTGAATCTCAAACATCAATAATATCCGTGATACAATTTGATATACAGATTATACACAGAGAGAGAGAATCACATGAACATGAACATAACGCTTTTTCCTCGAGTGACAAAAATATACAAATAGTAACGGGCCCGGCGATCTTTGTCCTGCCTTGATAATAAAAAAAAATACTAAAATTCAACCGCAGCGCCACCTTCCGCGTCCTATTGTGAATCTAAACCATTATAGAATCCACCTGAACACACAAAAAATATCATCAAAATCTGTCCAGCCGTTTAGGAGGAGTTGAGCACATACACACGGAAAGAACAGTTATATATATAAAGATAAACAATCTAAATTTCCATATCGAAGTAAATTCGAAGTGGAAGAAAAACGTAAGTCTTCTTTCTTAACGGCAATCCTCTAATCGCACACTTTTTTTAATTGCAAATGATAAACTCTTATTATTTTAGACATAAGAATTATTACAGTTCACTTCCTTGACATTTCTATGGACTTGTACAGTTCTTATGATCTAGAAGACAATTTGTTGTTAATCGACATCTGTAACATATTTCCATTCACATGATCACTCGATAGTCGGTCGTACTTCTGGTAAAATCTGATTAATCTGAGAGCCGCATTCAAGGTGGTTTAACAATTTTCAAGTGATGCATTTTTAATTTACGATCTTATTATGTACTAGCCTATGCCCGCGACTTCGTCCGCGTGGAATAGTTACTTTGGACTAACGCTAACACGCAACAAAATCTCTCAATAGGGAAAAAGCCCTGATTTTGAAACGTTCTTCATTAGTACTCCACTCCCATTGATCTTAGCGTGATGATATATAACCTTTCTCGATAAATGACCTATATAACACTGAAAGAATTTTTCAAATCGGACCAGTCGTTTCTGAAATTACCCCCTACAACGTCACAAGCTCACAAACTTTACCACTTTATAATATTAGTATATACCTATCGATGTCTTTGTCTCTGTTACATTTATATATAAACCTTAGGATAGTTTATTTTTCAGCGAGCGAGCTACACTTTGTATATAACTATTCTTCAGAAATCCATCACGTAATTTCACTTCAATGTTGCATTAGACGCACTGATTACAAAAGCGATAGAAGCATCATACGGTACCCATCTAACCTTATGGGACGTTTACGACTATTGCCACATAAAACACATCTCAGGGATATATAGTGCTTTGAAGATTGAGCTACGGAATACAAATCTATGAAGCAACAAAGTCTGTTAACAGCCTGAGAAGGTAATAGAATTTGAAATACGTATTGGACGAATGCATAAAAAATATTGTACGTAGTGAATAATAAGGGAAAAAACAATGCGTGTATCAGCATGTACACGCGGAGGAAATGAAACTTCTCTGGCTTATATGTATTAATTTATATATATGAGAATGTTCATAAACTATATTCTCCTATCAAAATATTTAAATCATTTACTCAATCGATCTTCATAAAAGTGGGCATTTATGAAAATTTCAATTTACCTTAAGAGATAGCATAATTTATATATCAATTAATTACCTTAGTATTTTTGATTACAAATTAAATAATTTTCTATGTTGATTATTGTTATTAATTGTAAATTTTATCAGACACGAACAGATGACGCTTTAGATTAGTTTGTTAACAGAAAACGGTCGAATTTATTTTTCATCTCCCGTTTATTTTGTAGTACACATTTTCTGATGATATACTTTAACATGTAATATACTATAACATACGTTAACTCTTCTGGTTTCCGCGTTAGGAATGTTTGTCTCGTCTATATGTCTTTATTTTCCACATTTATAACAGAGTAACGTCAGTTTTTTCTTTTGCTGTAATTACTCTAACGAAGTTCACGTGGTCCGGTTTCACTTCAGTTTACTAATATTCAAAATTCAAAATTCAAAATTCAAAACACTTTATTCAATTTAGGCCCTAAGAAGGCACTCATGAACGTCAAAACTACCACCGGTTCGGAAAACAACCCAGTCATCGAGAAGAACCGGCAAGAAACTCGATCTGGTTTATCTTTTTAACAAATATATATAATATTTAGAATAATAATATATTCTATATAATAGTAAATTTCACAAACGTTTTTAATGGATGCACAGAGATGAGTCAATTCCAGACATCACCATCGTTCACATATTGATCCACTCTATAATAGCCTTTTGACATTCATGATGATTAGTCAAACAGTGTTCGTGTTTATAGACTTCAAATATACTAACATACATCTTTATATAGATACGCTACTTAATTAGCAATGAGATTAGTCACGCCCACGTAAGGTATCTGCTTTTTTTTTCTCGAATTGATTACGCTATTGACCTAGCAAGATCTTAACAGCTTCACCGGACTACTGAAGCGAGCGCTTGAGCGCGATAACTACCTCAAGGGTGCACGGCATACCTCGGCTTAGGCTGTTCCCTGACTCATGCAATTCGTGACCTATCTGAGCTAACCTAAGCTAAGCTACGTATTCATACTTATATGAGTTATTGAAACATATATGTGTAACAAGCATACATACCTCAACAACTCTTATATGTATTTTGTGTCGGATATTTTTTTCTAAACTATTTTAATTCGATAAGGGAAAAAAATAAAACTCTTCCACTTGCATGTGTAAGCGTGTATGCGTGCACGTGTGTGGAGGTGATATGTGTAATGTTGTTGCAGTGATGTAAGATTTTGTGTCACCGTATCGCGCGGGTAAGGCATCTTGCTTCTGATATATTTTCATATTAAGTATTCACAAACTGTGTAATTTGGTTAGTTGAGATAAATGTATGAACATAACATTTTTAAAGTAATACTATAACTACGTCCCACGCGTTAATTATTCTTTAATATAAAATTATGGTGTGATTTTTCTTGTAGATCATATTATAAATAAAATAGGTGTGGGTGTTTATTACATCTATTATAACATGTACTAAATGTAAGTATATTTGGTAAATTTTACAGGCTACGATTTTTTTAATGACATACTTCATTACACCATATATTATACAGGATGAGTGATCACTATGGTATTGTTATGTAAAAATGTTATGCGATATTATTCTACTTCTAAATTAGTAACTCGATTTCGAAATGAGAAAGTATTCTCCAAATCATTAGAGACACAATGACAAAGCGATAAGGTATCTTTTGTTAAGATTTTTAAGCTTCTGTTATAAGTTCTATAGTTAATCAATTATATATTGACCTGTACTTCCCGTCTATAAAATTTCGTAAAAATCGTTTAAGACAGAAATTAAAATATTTTAAAGAATGCTTTTTAGGTTGTAACGGTAGCATTGACAATTCTTGTAGCCTATCAATCGAGGAATTACATAAAGTTATTGTGTACAAAATGGCATAATAAAGAGTTGACGCCGTTTGAAAATTAAAACCGGACGTAAAATTGATAGTCAAAAAATATGTAACGTTGCCTCTATAATATAGTATAGAAGTACATCACAAAATTTAGAATAAAAAAAATACGTGCGTGTATCAGTGTACACACGTAAGAAGTGATACTTCTTTATGACATCAAAAAAAAAAACGGAATCTGACCATCATCAATCTGATCATTGTGAGTGTAACGGAAAAATGTACAGAAATTAAGATGACGCGTAACCGAAAAACGTTACATACTTTTTTACATGCTCTAAAATTCCTCCCTACGTCGATAAAGAAGTTTCACTTCAAAAAAACAGTGGTACAAACCTACAGACTTATTGGTATAGATCAGGGGCTAAGATTATATTTCTAAAACAGACTGAAGAAGAAGAAGGGTTCATTCTTCCAATCAATAACTTCGCTGCAGAAGAACAGCGCGAAGGTTTCCTCTCGCCGCGACCAGCTGGAAGAGAAGTCTACTGGCGCTAGGAATGATTATCTGCTCAGTATTGCTGCGGCAAATGCCCATCAGGTATTTTATAGGCTTTTATTCGCTCTACGGTGAATGCATTCCAATATAACTCTTTCTTTTTTATTATTTTTCGTTTATTCACTACACTTCCATTATTAGGGGATGTAATGCATACGCGGTACTCTCTTCCGGGCCAACAAGGTGTGCCAGGAACACTAGGGGTCTTGGTCCCTGCGAGTCGGACATATCTCATCTTTTTAGCTACCCGGCGGGAAGAGCATCCGTTACGAATTTTCCCGTGTAAAAAAAATACTTGCATTATAGATTTATAGATTATATAGTTGAAGTTTTTCTAGAATATATTGAAAGAACTCTGTAAGGTGTATATGCGAGAAGAAATTTGAAACAAATCCAATTCTAAAGAGAATCCGAAAATGCAGGACAACTTTCATCAGTTACAGATCGATACGTAACTATGTTTGAAATATACAATTGAAAGAATAAAAAAGAAAAAGTCAAGGAGTTATAAGAACTGCCGATAGAAGTGAAACAATGGAATAACTTTTTTGAAAAATCCTTTATAGTCAGAATTATTTAAATTTTATAATTTGCAAATTGAAATTATTAATTTTAGTTTGATTTTCACATATATTGACACTCCAAGAAATAATTATATACAGTTTATTAATTAATCAAAAATGTGATGGTTTTCTTAAGCTCCACACAAAATATCAATATTATATGTACAAACCGCTATACTACGCGTCGGTAGTCTGACGTAAGCGTAATACGTGACAAGTATGTCGAAATCAACGGTGACGCGAATCCATATTTCTTTTTTCTACCAAAAATCGTTCTATGCGACTTACACTTCAAAAATTATAATTTGGTTTTATTTCAAAAGCAGAATACATAATAATCATTTGAATACCGTATCTGTAATTAACAAGTGTAACTTTATTTACTTTTGTAAATATAAACAAACTTTTTTTTAGAATTACGTGGGACTACTTCTGTGGGAAAAGATTCGGCCATTTTTATTCATTAACTGAGTAGATTCACTTATCGCCTAATATTGAGTTTCGAGCTTTTTATCCTTAGATTATCACCATCATTAGATTTACTTAAGACATGCAATAATATGTAAGAAGGTGTTTAATTTGCAACTGCATATGCAAACTCATATAATTCAGTCTCTTTTAATAACACTCTATTCTATCTCCTTTTGTCTTATGGGAGTCAAATCAAGAAATCGGTCATCGTTAAAGAAATCACTGTTATGTTATAGATTATCCACAGCACGCTGATTTTCATTACTATTTTTTTATATTATTTCAATGTAATTTTAATGGTTGTAGAACCGCTATTTCCTGGTTGAGCTACAAACTTGTATGCAAAGCATGGAGGCCGCTGTCTATGAGAAGGTCTCTGAATTTCTAACTCTGATGGGCCGCACCGAACTCTTGACGTGCTCCGCTACACAGCACTCCTTCGGCAAGATCCGGGATCAAGCACTCCAACTAACCAGGGAGTATAACCTCCAATGCGTCTATTTGTACTACCCTGTATTGAAACAGCACATTCAGGTATGTCTTACTAAGTTACTCTCACCGAAGAGCTAGCGAACTGTAATAATTTCTTTCTTGCAGAGCGCGGTTTTGCATTGGCCTGTGTATTTATTTTACGTTGTATTTTCTATACAAGTATTATTTACCTTTATTTTATGTATTGCAATTGGTTTGATAGAATTATTGATTTTATTTCCTATTCGTTTGATCTCTTGTATGTATAACGCAGTCAAAGTGATATTTTATATGAAAAAGGGGTTTCATAAAACATTTTGTTTTAGTTTATAACGTTAATAGTAAATGAACACATAAATATTTATATTATTAAACTTTAATTATACTAAAAAAATGGATATTCCATATCTTTGAAACGCTATTTATACTAAAACGTTACATATTTTTTTAACATCGTATGGCAAGAAAAAACGTAACATATTTACAAAGAACGTTATATGGCTTAGGATATTATAAATATAACGCTGTGCGTAGTATGGCGAACAATATTTCGCCATTCTTTATCGTACATTTATTGAATTGATATTTCAGTAGCACAGTTTTAAAGGTCAAACACTAATATCATTTTGTACTGTCGGTAAATATTTATTTTCTGCAATCATTTCTTCAATGGGAGAAACGTTCATATGTTTATAATTCTAATAATGTTATTATGTATAAATACAGGAGAGTGTTTTATTTTAGAATAATCTTTGTAATCAAATTAATATTAAATATGTTTGTTTTTATTTTTTTTACCAATTATCTGTATTTATAAATTAAATGTTCCAATAGAAATGTATTGGAATGAGTTATTAAAATTACTATTTAATCCTCAATAGTATGAGTTCGAGCCATGCGACAACGATCCCGTGGAGACGGTGACTATCGAGCACGAGTCAGTTGCGCTCACTCTGGGCCAAGAGGCCCGCCGTTGGGCCACCCGCGTGGTCCGCGAAACTGCTTTAGTGCGGGATGCTTTGCGAAAACTGAACCTCTACCAGAACATGCGTGAAGCCGGACAAAAGGTCACTAAATACAAACTTACATGATTTTTCAGAATAACACAAACAAGGCTGTCTGGATGACTCTGTGACTATTGCAATCTAAATAATCTACATTTAAACGTAAAAAAATGTAACGTTATAACATATACTAGAAAACATCAACCTATAAATTTTTCTTATACGCTTAACACATTACCAATCCAGAGAGTATCTGTTATCCGAGATTTGGGCGTGATGATGGATTCTAAACTGCTCTTTACGAATCATTATGATTACATACGCCAGAAAGCTTTAAAGATGTTTGGTTTCATTTGCACAGTCGCGAAACCTTTTGTAAACTTAAGATCTTTCAAAATATTGTATTTTGCTTATATACGAAGTCATCTCGACTACGCTTCACCGATATGGTCGCCAGAGTATATAACACATAAGTCAGAACTGGAAAAAATTCAAATCAAGTATCTACGGTATCTAAATTTTAAACTGAATAAAGAGCATGATACATACTCGAACAGTTTGGATTATTATAATTTATCATCATTATCGGATCGACGAATTATTTTCGATATGAAATTCTTATATGATATTTTAAACAACTATACGGATTGCCCCGAACTTTTAAATAAAATTCCGTTTAAAATATCTATGAAAACAACACGAAACCCGCGGTTGTTTGCACCACAGCCGGTTAAACATAACTACGCAAAGAACTCTGTTTTACAGAGATGTTTTAATGAGTATGACACGAAGTTCCATCATATTGATTTATTCCAGCATAAAAGGAACATTTTTATCCAGAAACTGAATTCCAAAACAAAATGACATTGGTAAAATAAGGTATCAACATATCAGACACACGTACACACCAATTTTACAGATACACAAGAACACATAACATTACAGTCACAATCACACCTAGAAGGCATTAACTTGAATATACAATACCATTATAATTGAATATAGTTACTGAATAAAATGTAATAATTATTACTTTGTAATTGGCACAACATGTTTGCAAATATTAAAATTAATTATGTGTAAAATGTGTGTAAAGTAATATATATAACAAATAAATAAATAAATAAATATTTTAACGTAACGTTACTAAGGTGAATTTTCAAAACGTTTTGGTACTTAATTAGTTTTATATTTCAATGTAACTATGAAAAGTTTCATATTTCGAATTGATGCAATCAACATGCCTTCTAATCTATTTCGAACACCACATGGATTGACGGTACAAATCCTACAGTAACCGTGATCTTTCGGTGAGGGAAAATATCATGATATATCTATAAAAGGTGTATTTAAATACATCAATTGTATCGTTACATTGCAAAATGAGTTAAATAACGTATAATATGAAGTATATATATAAGTATAAATCCTTCATATAACGTTTTATTTTTTTCAAGATTTCCAGTTTCTATAATCTAAGAACGAAGTTCAAATTTTCTCGTCCATAAGGTTTTTAACGTTTTTTTATGTTTTATGTTTTTTTATGTATGTTACATGTACAAAATTTGAAGATCTTGAAAAATAACGTAAAATATTAGGAACGTCTTTTCTTTGTCGTACCGTGAAGCTGTGGAACAATCTCCCGGCCAGTGTGTTTCCTCCTTCCTATTATATGGGGTCGCTCAAGCACAACGTGAAGAGATACTTACGCAGGCCGGCATGACAGTGGCGACCGGCGATGGATAGTATGTCTCTCGGTGGTCGCCATTATTTTTGAATTGTACTGTGCTTACCGTCAGGCACAGTACAATCATTTTGCCGGGCTACAATAAAAAAAAGGCTAAAATTCGAAAGAGCTTATTTTGAAATGTAACGACTCAATTCTTATATTTATTTATCTGTAAATGTTACTAATAATACGTAAACAGGTGGACCCCAATGATCCTAATGGTCCTGAAATTGAAGTACGCATGGATGAACTGCGAGCTATTATCCGCCGTTCCGAGATATCGAAAGCTAAATACGAAGCTAGATTGGAGTGCCTGCGCGTCGGCGGCGCCCCAGTTGACGAATGGCTTAAGGAAATCGACCTGCTGGCCGTACAAGAGACTCTGCCTCGAAGCAGCAGCCTGCTCAGCGTGAGAACTGACGTGTCTGGAGCAGCTGTAAGTTTTTACGTATATTTATTTTTTATATATAAACTGTTTCTTTCAGATTGCAATGTTTTGATAAAATAGTAACAACAAATCATTATTACTTCTCAAGTCGCCCCTTTACAGTGTTTTTTTCCTGTTAACAGTTTTGAGAAATCATATCTCTGTAATGATTAGTGTATCTAAGTCAATTCATGGTCGTTTTTCGGTCTCGATTCCAATAAAGTTTATTGTATTTTATAGTTATTTTAGAAGGATTTTTGCTCAATATGATTTGAGAAATGTGTCTAGGATCAACCGAGCTCTGACTCGTTCTACGATAGCGATAATACTGAAGGTGAAGCGTCTACGTCAGTCGTCCCATCATCTCATCAACGCACCACCTCTGAGTCTCAGCCAGAGGACGAGCACGAAGAAGATGTTGACGGTGAGTGATTTATGATTTTCCATGCGAATTATATCGCTTTCCGTCATCTGTTAGCAATGTTTATTCATAGCTCCGTCACTGTTTAACATATCATCGTTTACGACATTATACGCATTAACGACAATATCACAGTTAATAAAAAAAGATAGAATCTGATAAGTAGTTCCGTGTACTATTTCCGAAAAAAAATATTCACTAACGTTACCTTTTTATAATATTGGGTATGAGTTTTTAGTGTAGTTTTCAATTTTAAAGTTAAAAAAGCGTGGGGGTCTTCTATTTAATTTACGTAATGGCCTTTATGAATAGCTAGCAATACTAAATTTAAGACAAATGATAACCCACGCATTATTAAGTTTTTTTAAATGTTCACTGTTATTTTCAATATACTTTTCAGATTATTGTATTTTTTTGTGGATATAAAACAAACTAAACGTATATATAATGAATGAAAACACTCGACACTGGACTTCAGGAATCGGCACTCGCTGTAGGATATGCGACAGTAAATTATCTTATTATTAGTCAATTAATGTAACGATACCAAATTATTTAATTCAAAACATCATTACTTGTAACATCATTACATATTCGACAATAGCAGTGAAATGTACTAGAAGATTGGTTACCAAAAATAAAAATATCAATCCCTTTTATACATTCCGTTCCATACCAACTTAATAAAAGCGAAGAAGACTAAATTCAATAAAAAAACAGATGCAGGAGGACATATGACCAATATTGTTGACCGATCTAAATTTTATTATAATCACGTTCAAATATGTTGGTTATTGGATAATATTTTACGTAGCCGCGCTGGAAGAGGAACGTATGCGCATTGAACAACTCACCGTGGGGTGGGACGACCCAACTCAAGTGAACTGGGGTGAAGGAGAAGGAGAGGGCGAGAGTGAGGGCGAAGCTGCTGCTCCAGAAAGCCTGGAGCCACCTGTAGCACCGTTGTACAAGTGCACTGCACTCTACTCCTACACGGTAATTCCGTGCTTATTTCAAAAATCCAATTTTTATTTAATTTCTCACCAGCAACCGCCTTACATATATTCAATCCCTAAATTATATACGATTATAATGTAAGATACACGTAATACACGAATAACTTTGTCATTAATCTACTTGACATGTTATTTGTCTAAAAGTACTTTCTTATACATGTACCAAACTATGTTTTATCTCTCCATAATTTACCAATCTTAATTTTTTTATAAGATTACATATAAAATAATAGGATTACAGAGCGACTTCAATTAAGGTATGGTTTCTGAAATTGTAATTTCCTCTACCTTAAGAACTTCGATACCAATAGAATTTAAAGAATTAAATAACTGAGAGACTTTAAAGTATAGGTTGTTGTTCAAATTGCAAGTTGCAGTTTCAATTTAGAAATTGCGCCATTAGTGGAATTAAAACCTGCGGTAATAAAAAAAACATTGTAACATATACGCTCGTTCTTAGTTCTTCATTGCATCCGTATTCTAACAGATTGAAATAGTTCGTCGTGCGAGTAAGTCTCTAGGTGGCAAGAGTTTTGTTTTATTTTCAACCATTCCGTATATTGTTCTGTGTGCAATCTCGAAAAAGATAAACTAAATAAAAGGATTACTTACAAATATTTGATTGTGAAATTGTATTTCATATAAAACAAATTCGAATTTATTCCCTTAGGAAGTCTAGATTTCGGTGTATGATTGTAAAATTATTTTATTGCTATTATCGTTGCTCGCTACATGTAAGTAAATCTGTTTGCCCATATCGAGAAACAAACGTGGAATTATTTACAACAATATAATTTAAAAAAACTGTGACTGATTCACCACAAATAGTCATTACTGCATTAAATATTACTGAAACAGATAAGTCTTTTAATAACATAATAAAGTAATTATAATATTAAATGATACCGATACTAAAATGTTCTTCGATGAAGTAAATAAATACAAGGTCAACTAATTAACAATCTATGCAAATAATTATTGGCAGTATTAGAATTTTTCTCGCTGTTGTCTTTTATTATTTTATTAATTTTCACTGCTACTACGTACTTCCTATAGAGAAGAGTAATTATTCGTACAGTTTAGATAATTTCTCTTGTTCAGTACTATAATAATCTCAAAAATTCAGTAACATTGTTTTACAGAAATGTAAGGTTTTTTCGAATACTCAAACATTTTAAAAATAGTTTGATGTAATTCTATGAAGACCGTTTTAAACCTTTTCTTGTTTTTCAAATTTACGATTTCACATATAATAAATACACTGAAATATGCAAGTTTAATTTCTTTCATGCTTATATTACTCTCAAAACATTTGTTTATAAACTTTGAAACTGGATACTATTTGTTTTAATTTATGAACTAAAATAGTTCGCTTACAATGTTGTATTCCACCCGTAGCATAACAACTGATCGTTATATGCTTCTAATATTATTATACTTGATCATTTTTAGACAGCTAACACCGTATGCATATTAATGCCGTTGTATTAACATAACTAAAAATAAAATAGACGAGTTAGAGTATAAAAGGGTACAGTAATTAAATATAGATCAACAATATTTTATAAAGATAGAAGTAACAATAAACATAGGCACATTATTATTTTATTTATTACTAGCTGATCCGTACAACTTCGTCTGCACCAAATCGGTTATTACCGGTTTCAATTGTATTTTTAAACGCGAAAAATCTTAATAAACCTAAAACCCCATTGCAACGACACTTACCATTTCCAATTGTGAATCCAAACTATCCAGGGACTCACTCAAACATATACCCATATAGTATGTGAGAAATCTTTTAAAATAAGCCTAGAACCCGTTCGCAGCATCACCTACCGGGTCCAATTAAGATAAAAACTAACTTACATAATATGAGCGAAAAATGTCTTCCCAGTACCCCTTGGGTTGGTTTTACAATCGTTATGGTTTGAAAATCAATGAAAATAAATCTTTATATATAAAAATCAATATTTATATGTTTGTCTTGCCTTGCGTTTTATGAGATAAAAAGTATCCTAGATATAACCTTGTCATATTAGTTATCACTGTCAAATTTTGTCAAAATTGGTTCAGTACTTTCAGAGTGATACGTGTTCACAGGGACAGACAGACAGACAAAAATTGTAAAATTATTATTCTTGGCTTCTATATCGATAACAAAGTCTATCCCGATTATAATTTTCAAAAAATATTTAATGTACAGATTTGGGCTCGTTACAGTTTTATTATGTGTATTGATATAGATTAACAGGATGGAAACATACGGACGTTTCAACCCATACAGTTTTTACAAACGCTTCGTATGTAGTACAGAAATATAATGGTTCCTATAAAATCTAGTCCATTTTTTAATATTAGAAATATCAGGAATAGCAACTTACATTAATTTTATTATTTTTGATATCTATAGCATGTATAAGATATTATATTTTATTTAAAAATAGGCTCAGAACCCCGACGAGCTGTCCATCATTGAGAACGAACAGCTGGAGGTGGTCAGTGAGGGTGACGGCGATGGATGGCTCCGCGCCAGGAACTACCGCGGGGAGGAGGGATATGTTCCCCATAACTATCTCGACGTTGACCGAGAACAAGTGAGAATAACTAATTCTCAAATACTATTCTTGAAATTGAACACGTTTACATAAAAAAAGTGTATCACGAAAAAACTTTAAAATAAAAATGTTACAAATCAATTACGATACTCTCGTTCTAGTAAACAATATTACATATTTAGAAGAAAATCTCTTTACAAGAATAAAGATCCAGTTTCTTATCGCAAAGGAGCGCGTCTCCTCTCGTTTTGTGTTCTTTATTGAACTTTAGACAATTTTATAAAATATAAATAACGCGTTTGAAAGGAATATCTATAGAAAATTTATAAATTGTTTCAACATTACGGTGTGTTTCTGTTTGTTTGTTAGGCTTCAGCTACTCCTGGGCTGGTCAGCCAAATTTCCTTTTCGTCCGTGGATTACACAGTCGAGGGCGAGGACGCCGACGTGGTCCAGTCCCCTGATCAGATCTCAGTGATATCAGCACCGGTGGCCAAGCCGGAGGAACCAAAGCCCGAAGAACCGACCGACAAGTCCGAAGAGACTAACAAGGAGATGAAAACTCTCGGTTATTGCTTCGCTATTTATGATTATGACGCCGAAGGCGATGATGAACTCAATTTGGAGGAAGGACAGGTATATTTAATAACCTTTTTAAATGTAAAATATTCAATTATTTATTCATAATTAAGGGATTACATAATTTTAATGTGAAATTGGGAAATCGTTATGTATCTTGTTTTGAAATAGCTTTAACGAGATTAATTAAAATATCTATTAAAGTTTGAGTAATAATATTTAACTTAGTTTTAGAATTCGTTTAGTCACGAAATCAAATACTTCACCTCTGCTATGTTATTAAAACTATTTTATGGAAAATATTTAAAGATATATAATAATACTCTATAATCATTACATAGTATAAAATAAAGTCCCCTACCGTGTCTGTCTGTTCGCGATAAACTCAAAAACTACTGAATGGATTTTCATGCGGTTTTGACCAGTGGATAAAGTGATTCATGAGGACGTTTTGGTATATAATTTGTCAAGGATTTATTTTTAATCAGGGCGGGACAACGTTTGCCGAGCCCGCTAGTACTTAATAATAATACTTCATACTGACTTCTGATGTTAATTTTGTAGCCAGAACTTCGATATTATTGATATATAAGTTACTTTAAGCAAGAAGAAACGAAGCTACTTTAGTCTTACATTTTCATAGTTCTTTAACCGCAGATTATTAATATTTTTCATACTTAATTATAATATATCTGGTTCTAATTGTTGAGTCAATTCATTACCGTCATTGGTAGGAACTTCATCCTAACACCTTTGCATCAAAATGTTCACGAAGAACCCCATTTGAAAGGAATTATCTCCCGCCAACGTGCCAATTGGTGAATGAGCTCCCTGCTGAGACTTTTTCAGGGGATTATAGTATGGGGCTTTTCAAGAATTGAGTGAACAGATTTCAGAATAAAATGTTGGCCACACGCCTGTGAAACGTCCACAGGAGGAAGTGACTACTTACCTAAAAAATTGTAAAACCAATCCTGCATTGACTACGCTATTGGCCTGACAGGCGTTAACAATTTGACCGTACTAAAATTCTGTATCCCGTACAGATAATTCGCGTACTGTCCCACAACGCTCATGAGGTGGACGATGGTTGGTGGTGTGGCGAAGTAAACGGCGTCATTGGAAACTTTCCATCCTTGATTGTTGAGGAATGCGACGAGGTGAGATAACGGTGTACATCAAGAAATGTTACATAATTAACTCGTCGTTGAATATAAAAATTAAACATCAAATAAAAGTAAATAACGTATATAAATTTCGCTTTTGTAATGTGAGTACTTATTTTTATTCCGAACGAATGTCACAGTTTACGTAAACGTACCTACATATTAAAATTTAATTACATTGTACTTTTTGACATCGATCAATATAACTCATACCTGGTATGTCTCTGTTAAGTTGTTATAATACTTGTTTATTCGTATTTTTAATTCTGCTTTTCCAGAAACTATAGCAAGGCTGCAGATTTTTGTTTTTTTCCTTTCTGTTAATTAACTTGTACAAAGAAACAGTTTTTTCATGAATCTCCAACTTTTTAAATAATGCTAAGAATATTTTTATTTTAATTTCCAAGTCTGATTTAAAAATATATCTTCGTACTTGTAAAGTTTTCAAAGAAACTTATTTCTTTGATGCCATGATATTCCAAGACAAGTTTCGTTTTAGATCTTATTAAAAAACAGGTTTTACTTTGTTTTTGTGTGTAAAACACTCGCTACAAAGTTATTATTGACGTTCATGTCTTTTTTCATTTGTGTATATACTATGTATTATTTTTATACTAAGCATAAGCCAACATAAGATCAATTGTATATATGTAGTGTTAAGACCGCATATATGTCTTTCGCAACAATTAGGTGGTATAGGAAGGTATTAAGGAAAACAGCACGCGACAAGTAAATTTGGACTATGTTGTACTTATTGATCAGTATCGAATTATACACTCTCTATTTATATTTATTATACAAGTTCGTGTCAGCAAGATCGGACAGAATAATTGATTAATCGAATGATTAAGTAGTAAGTTCCCAATTTGTAATAGGAGTAAGTAATTAAATAGTTAGCCCTTAGTAGAATTCGATTTATTGATAAAACATGGATATGTCTAAAAGAGAGTTATTATGACGATCAACATGTGCATGGTGCATTAACCTTACTCTCACCCTTACCATTACTCTTACCCATAACCATACCCATACCCTTATTTTTACCTTTACCCTTAGTCTTACCCTTACCTTTAATCTTACCCTTACGCTTACCTTAGCGCTATGAGTTACTGATTATTACATCGACAGAGCTCGATACATGGCACGCCTAAGCGTGATTCTATGGCTCGTGTTATATATATCACCCATAACCATACCCATACCCTTATCCTTACCTTTACCCTTACCTTTAATCTTACCCTTACGCTTACCTTAGCGCGATGAGTTACTGGTTATTACATCGACAGAGCTCGACACATGGCACGCCTAAGCGTGATTCTATGGCTCGTGTTATATATATCACCCATAACCATACCCATACCCTTATCCTTACCCGTACCCTTAGTCTTACCCTTACCTTTAATCTTACCCTTACGCTTACCTTAGCGCTATGAGTTACTGGTTATTACATCGACAGAGCTCGATACATGGCACGCCTAAGCGTGATTCTATGGCTCGTGTTATATATATCACCCATAACCATACCCATACCCTTATCCTTACCTTTACCCTTACCTTTAATCTTACCCTTACGCTTACCTTAGCGCGATGAGTTACTGGTTATTACATCGACAGAGCTCGATACATGGCACGCCTAAGCGTGATTCTATGGCTCGTGTTATATATATCACCCATAACCATACCCATACCCTTATCCTTACCCGTACCCTTAGTCTTACCCTTACCTTTAATCTTACCCTTACGCTTACCTTAGCGCTATGAGTTACTGGTTATTACATCGACAGAGCTCGATACATGGCACGCCTAAGCGTGATTCTATGTCTCGCGTTATATATATCACCCATAACCATACCCATACCCTTATCCTTACCTTTACCCTTACCTTTAATCTTACCCTTACGCTTACCTTCGCGCGATGAGTTACTGGTTATTACATCGACAGAGCTCGATACATGGCACGCCTAAGCGTGATTCTATGGCTCGTGTTATATATATCACCCATAACCATACCCATACCCTCATCCTTACCTTTATCCTTACCTTTACCCTTACCTTTAATCTTACCCTTACGCTTACCTTAGCGCGATGAGTTACTGGTTATTACATCGACAGAGCTCGATACATGGCACGCCTAAGCGTGATTCTGTGGCTCGTGTTATATATATCATGTGTATATAAATCTATAACGAGAATATTAACGTCAATAGAACGGAGAACCACTGAGCGGCAGGGATGAATGGACTCCGACTGGCTCTGCTCCGAAAGTGTTTTTGACGCCTCCTGCTTCTCCCTCGAACGAGAGCTATGAGGAAGAAAGTAAGCATCAATTTTTACTCCAACTTTTAAGTATTTTATACATTTCTCAATCAGATTTTCCGAATGTGAACAATTCTACATGATAGGATTTTCTTACAAAAAAACTTAATACATCATGTATTTATAATCATTAATTTTACACGTAAATTTAAAAATATTAAATTAAACAACAAAAAGAACAATATTTCAAATGTTTTGTAAAAGATTATAAATCCTGATCAGTTGTCCGCATTCAGTAGTCAGAGTGTTTTGCAACTAACAACGTGGGATACATAACATACTGCTCTTTGCTATATAATATATATGGTGTGATCATAAATACTCGTACGTCTGAATTACGTTCCTCTTAATATTTAAAACAAATATTTTGTGTCGAAACTACATTTAACCCCAAGACAACAAATATCTGTACATATAGGTATTTTACAAACAATAAATGCAATAATAAATTAAAATAATATTTTCATGGTTTCATTAAGATCTTGTCTTAAAATACTGTATTTAGACAAGTTACAAATGGAAATCGAAACCTGACCTTTCATATTGTCTTAAATGATATATAAATAATAAATTGTATGAAATTTTCTCATACGTTCCATAATTTTAAATTAATGAAATTGTACTAGCTTCCATTAATCCGAAAAACTATTGTTCACACATTTAAAAGTATATTATGTACCCATTATATATTTATGTAGTGTGACGTGAGAATAGTGGGCATACATTTTGCGGTTGTCGAAATGAACCACTGTTATATATAGCTTTTTGTCTGATTGGATCAATTGTTGTGTTTATAATTCCCAATTGGCATATATTCAGGGGCGGCCCTAGGACGATGCGATAGAGCGATCACCGTCTGGGAGTTAGCTAAGCTTTTTAATTGTTATCAGTCTTAATTAACTGGGTGGTATTCACAAATCGCCACAATGAGTTCTCGCATCACTTGATAAACTTTATAGGGCCACCCCTGTTTATATCATGGCACGACTGCGCTAGTATTTCGTGAAATTTAAGCTCGGAATAATAAGCATATCATACATTGAATACGCATGATGTTTTGCACATAGGTACTTACCATTAAAGAATTTAACGAATATCCGCCATAAAACTTCTCAGGGAAGAGCTGTTTTGGAACTTAATGCTTCGTAACAATATATAGTTAATATGACCCCGGTGTTACGAAGCGGTGATGCAGAATTAAATTTTATTGATTTTCATTATTTTCTCTATTTTGTAATATTAATAATAACTGTTCTTTGTCAAACATTACATTTCAGATAAATATAATTTATTATAAAAATATATGTATAGTTTTACAGAACAAATTTTAACCGTAACTTTCCGAGAATCTTAAAATGTTAAGTGATACGGGAAACGTACACGGAATATAAAACACATATACATGCGGTGTTTATTTTTATTATATGTAGGTATATATAAATATAATATAATTGGAATTGACTAAACACTAGAATTTATTTGATTTCGGTTCCAAAAACAAAAAAAAAATGAATACGTGTAACCGTCACACGCGGTTGACGTAAAACTTCTTTGGCTTTATAAGAGATGGCGATTTAGTTAAAAATAAAAACATCATATGAGAAATTAAAAAGGTAACACTAGTAATATATATATATATATATTTATTATCGTCGACCACTATAAATTTTAAAACATAAATTTAGTTACTATCGTACTTCAAATATGATATGATTGGTTCATGATAACTGAAATGAGAAACATAAATCCTACTCTGCAATTTTCTAAATTTGTTGAGAAAACAGAATCAATAATCGTGCCATATAAGAATTGCTAATAATATTTCCTGTGTTATTTAAGTTCCGAATTTGTTACTTAGTTACATTGAAACCAGATGGCAGCACGGTCGCGTGTCCATATGTACATAATTAATTCTATTGTACGATTTTTATTATTATTCAATTATTTGTTTTCAGAAATTTTTAATTGGTTTGTTTATAAACTATTTATTGAGAAATAAAAAATATTTAAAAACCGGATGATACAGAAACGATGCCATATTGCCGTAACGGACTTCCCTTGCATTGTTGTCCAGTTACCTCCTAATCGCGCCTAAAGAAGTTTTACTTCAAAAAATATCGTTCCCATTAATTTGTTTCCAGACGTTGTACTTATCACTACATATTATAAAACAAAGTCCTCTGCCACGTCTGTCTGTCTGTTCGCGATAAACTCAAAAACTACTGAACGGTATTTTTATGCGGCTTTCACCAGTAGATAAAGTGATTCATAAGGAAGGTTTAGGTATATAAATTGTCAAGATCTTTTTATTATCACAGCAGGACAACGTCCGCCGGGCCCGCTAGTTTATCATATAAACATGCCATTTCTACCATTAAGGCGAGTCTAACAACATGGTATGTGTTAAAATCAGTTAAGTTGAAGGCTTCAGAGAATACAAAAAAAAACAGATACATAGGTAATCAAAAACCATAGTCTTTTGAGTAATCGGCTTTGAATTTGCAAAATTGCATCACATGATTAATTTCAGTGAGTGCATATCTTCAATAACTTGGATAAATTTAAGAGTCGACACCACTTAACATTATTCTACTGTATAAAAGCTGCTGCCATTATCATATTATTCAGGTGTTTATTATAAAATAGATTGTTGTAGGAATAAAACAGTACGATGTAAAAACCGTTTAACTATAAATTACTATTATTATAACGAATGGATATAACAGAAGAAAAATTTGAACGAATAACACAATTTCTGCACTGCGGTGAATATATTCTCACAGATGTAAGTAACGCGGAGTTTTAGATGTCACTAGCTATTCAATATCAGTTAACAGTAAATTCGCATAGATATGTCTCATTGTCGTTCGTCTTAAGATGCGAGCGAGATTAATTTCAAATATTAGTGTTTTAAAATAATTAAACAAAAAAACTCAGGTATTGCTGTAAGTTTGTAAAAAAGATTGTAAAAAAATTATAAAAGCAAAGTTGAACTTCTTTGATTAAATATTCTAAAACACGTCTAGGGTATTAAAATGATAGTTCGAAGAAATTACAACGAAATAGGTACGACAATTAGTACCACAATTTTCCAATATAATATTCATTTTGAAACTGTTAACTGCTTTCAAACTATGTAGTCTAAATTGAATTCGATATGCACTTTAGTAATACGGAAATGAAATGATGCCAACTATATTGGAAATAGGTCATTCGAACCTTTATACTAGGGTGGAGTGAAAAAAACAAATTTTTTTTTTTTTCTTAGCCTGGGGGTCAAATTTGTAGCTTATAAAAAATAAAAATTTTTGAAAAAAAAAAAAAAATTTTACTCAACATCTTGAGCCAGCCCACTCATTTTTAAAACTAATTACGAGTAAAAATATTTGGTTGCAAAAAAAAAATTTTTGAAGGCGTTCTAGAAACTTCAGAGTATCCTCTTTTATGCCAATTAAAAATCACAAGTTAAAAAAAAAATTTGTGACTATTGTTTTAATTTAAAAAAAAAAATCCCAAAAAGTACCATTCCTCTTTAGGGCACTAGAATAAAATTTGAGTTGGAAATGATCATAATTGCCAGTTCTTAGATGTTTTAAGAGATTCAAAGACAAAAAAATTTTTTTTTTTGCAACCAAATATTTTTACTCGTAATTAATTTTAAAAATGAGTGGGCTGGCTCAAGATGTTGAGTAAAATTTTTCTTTTTTTTCAAAAATTTTTGTTTTTTATAAGCTACAAATTTGACCCCCAGGCTAAGAAAAAAAAAAATTGTTTTTTTCACTCCACCCTATTATACATGATAACCCTTATTTAGAAGTGTATGGTAAATGTATAGTATAATAAATATATTTATTTAAACGTGTTATATAAAAGGTATTTGACGTAATTAATAACTCTATATATTAAATAACAGCACATTTCTTTCTATCCAGAAGCAAAATAGATAAACCACTTATCGTATTTAAAACTATAGCATGGACAGATTTTATATAACTCGGATCGGTAATATCAACAAAGGTAATTAGGACGTTTAATAAATCCTAACTTTTTGTGCGGCGGGCACAGCTAGTTTAAAATAAAAGAACTCATGCGCCATTTATTTGTATGTGACTGTACTTATACGTAAATCATTACGACTATGCATGTAACAGTTGATTTTGTATCGACAGAATGGTATAGGAATGCATACGGGACAATCAAAGCCCCTAACCTATTCAACAAACAATAATATAAAATTGAACTAATTAAATTATTCAATATTTATCAATAACAGACTGAGGCAACGTTGCTAGATTTGGTATTAGTTATATAGTTTTAATTAACAGGGTAAAAGAGGCAGCACCTACATACGAAAGAGCCACAATGAGTTCTTGGATCACTTTATGAATTTTTTAGGGCAACCCATATCGCAATACTCAAGACTAAAAATGAAGAAAAAAACATGCTTCTAATAACATGGCTACGTATTTACGTAGAATAAAGGTACACAAAGTAATGTTATTAGTGTTCATATCTCTATAGTTGCCTCCATCACGTCGTATACCAGCGTCGTGAGGTCAGGTTAATAATATTACTCTTCAGTATCGTATCGAAATTGCTTATTTCCGCGAAACCCTTTTATAAGTTTCACTTAGACACAAAGTATTTTATTACGATACACTCTATGCATCGTTTGATGGCATAACGCAATAAGAAACTTCCGCCGTAGCTCGCTTGCATATTTGCATTTAGTACAAGCGTAGCAAATAACTTGCATCCAACCAATTAATTAGAGATCCCTCCCTTTAGACTGGCACTACAGTCGACGTTTTAATGAAGTGAGTGAGTGAACTTTGAAAGCAATACCATAGCTCGTTTGAAATAAACAGAGTATGTGTATGGACAGCGAACATTAAGTTTTTCGATGTTTTTGTGTATATAGAAAAATCTACTTTTAATTTTCTTCAAATGATCGTGAAAATTTTGTCAAGAAATAATAAAACAAATACTCTGTCAAAATCCAGGCCCTTAATATTGATGTTTAGAGATCGCGAGTCGATTTTTTCCATTTTTCACTTAATTAAAACTGAAAAACGTTTTTTTAAACTTCTGAATTTTTTAACTCAGCTTCGAATTATCGTTCTGAAAACATCAACTTACATTCTTATAGCAAATTGAATGTGCCACAAAAAGGGTTCACTATTTTTATTATGTATCTATATCTTGTTTTAGTATTCTCTGATAAAATCTCACGACCATTTGAAGAAAAAAAAAGTCGATTTTTCTTATACACTCTAATTACATTATATTAAAAAGATATTCAGTAAAGAGAGTTTATATGTAGTAATTCAGAAACCAATCTAATATGAAAAACAGTTCTAAACAAATTTAAAAAAATACGTAATGATTTCTTAAGACGAGATTTAATCTAAACGAGGAAAACACTTTTTTACTGAGATTTATTTTTTGTTTAGTCGTAGTGTTCATGATATCTTGAAAATGCTCTATTTTTTATATTATCAGTTAATTATTTGAACGTAGCAGTATAAACGATTTACCTTGTTTCTCGTTGCAATGCATCAGCGTAGCTCGTCCGTTATTAAACAAATTACTAGTTCCCTTACCTGTTATGAAATTTCAAATAATTTAGTTATTAAGCTTCCTGTCGACTATAAAGCGGCAAGCGGGAAATATTATAGTTCCAATTTCCTCGATATATTTTGCTTAAGTGGACTGCGGTTGAGAACATTGCATCATCAATTTTGACTCAATTTGTGCAATTTAAACACAGGTTCAACACAGGACCTATACAACGATCGTCGACTCAAATAGTATCGATGCTATTCTGTAATATAATTAGTTGGTTCTCATGACTTTGTTATTCTGAAAATGGCTTTAAGTTTAAGTTAAGCTTTCAGTTTCAAGGGAAATGCGTGTGTTATACGAATGAATTGTCAATTGTCTCTTAGTTTTTTTTTATGGTAACTTTCTCATTGATATTTACTACAACCCTTTTACTGATTTTAATTTATCTCTGTTACGTCACATCATTGATGTCTAGCTTATGAAAATTCCTCTTTGCACCAGTAAAAAAAATTCAAACGTCTTGAAGATTAACTCGGACAACGATCCAACTTTTGATTGATTTTATTTTTGATGTTTATATTTTGATGGCGGTTAGTCTTTTCCAAATTGAATACTATATTTAAATGGTAGTTACATATTACTTTATTTTCAGATATATTCATATCCAATTCTTATCACACTTACACTTGTAGTTACATTTTTTTTCATCGCGTTTCTAATTTGGTTTATTATTTTTTATTTATGTTAGAACAATTACTTGTTTGGGAAAAAAGTCTGACAAATCGCTATTTATTGAAGTTTCAATGAACGTTGAACAGTAGTTATACAATTGGCGGTTATATTTGTTTATTATATGACAATTAATAAAGGAGAGTAGAGGAGGAAAACAAGTTGTACCGACCTTATTTCGGTTTTGTAAGGGTAAGAAAATATACTTTATATTAATAAACATACTTGTGAGGTGGGGATATGAGCGGATGGTCATCTCCTTACGTGTCGTTAAGATGTCTTAAGCAAATATCGCATCATGTCTAACAAGTGATTATTGGAGCTGGCGAAAAATTGCTTGCAGGCTGCGCATTAAAAAAAATTGACACCGTGTGCTTGCGATATTGACGAGTTAAGTCAACCGAAGGTGCAAGCTGTTACTAACACTCCGGTCATTGGCAGGATTTCATCTATGTACTATATAAATCTACATTATTTTTGTAACGATGTTTAACCATGAACATCAGAAAACTGTGTCCATTAGTTATTCCTTGTACTACTATAATATGACATACATATATATTAACGTATAAATCACGCTGAATTAGGACGTCGCCATTTTATTGTTAAATGTAAAACTTGTACCTGAAAGTTGGTCAATATTATATCTATTTAAAAAGAGAAAATTATACGATTGTGCGTATTGAAATATGATAGAGGTATGTAAACCGTGCATGGTAATCGAGTGTGGTTGATGAGTGTTGTGCCCCGGACGCTGCCAGTGCCTATCCCGAACAACGACGTCGTGAACTGTGCAGCACCACCGGTAGAGCCACCACCGCCGCCACCAGCTAGCGTTGCTGAGTCCGCTGATAACCAACCGGACTTCAGCTTTAATTTAGAGCTAAGTAGAAACCAGCATGAGCAGTATGGCGCCCAGTTTATTGAAGAGGCAGGTGCACCCGTGGTCACTATTGTCGGTAAGGAATTATTGAATACAAACATTAACTTATTTAATGATAGCATTTACTCTCATCGCGTCTTAAGATCTGTCGTCGAATTTTACAGTAGACTTGAGTTTTCGCCGAAGAAGAACTTTGTAAACCAACCGTTTAATAATATTGAGAAATTTTGTTATATTCCCTTTTGCCAAATTTAATATGCGAAACACCTTTTGCAGTGTTTATCTTATTTAAAAGCCTATAATCTAATATAACCACCTCGATCTGTAACTGCAGTTGAACTTTCATCGTAAGCTAAGGTTAAAAAAATTGTTATGTTCGATCAATTCATTCCACTCACTTCAGCTACGCACCAATACGACGTAATTATGTATTCGTATCATTGTCTAGTTGTAGTCCGGTGAAGCTGTTAAGACCTTGCTAGGTGAATAGCGTAGTCACGTCGAAAAAAAATCATTGTCTAGTTTTAAATCACTTGTATAACTTATAAATGTATAGATTATAGATGTTTGGTCAAAAGGAATTGTGATTCATTATTGAATTCTGAATAAGTATATTTTGAGTATGCTCTTCACTTATTTATATATGTGTCGGAAACAGTTTCTTTGTTATAAGATATTTGTATATGACATATTTTAAAGTTTTGATTTTATTTTACACATATATTTTTTTTTTAATTTAACTGAGACGTTTATTACTTTTTCGTGAGGCTTAAAAAAAGCGTAGACCGATATAAACCACGATAAAATATCAGAATAGTAAATTGTGTAATTTTTTACATGCTCCAGTTGATGAGGTCTATGGTGACCTTCGGATGAATCTTTCGGACGAGGTTTGATTCCATATATATATATAAATACTTCTCCCTATATGTTATATTCTGTTTAAATTACAGCGTACAACAGTTTTGTACGTTTCCTTGAAGTCTATATTAACAGATGTGTCATTTGGCATAAGTTTTGAAATATTGCATTTAAAAGCATTTGGTTGGATGTGCTCTAAGACAAAGCAGAATATTTGTGAAATCTGTATATTTCATTCAACATTAATGTAGATTTTACCGACGATATATTTACCAAGCCATACAATTACGTCATCTAACGTTATGCCAAATGTGTACAATATTCCATTACTCTATGTTTTGACTGTGCAAACTTCGCATGCATTCTATCCGTCAGCCTTCACCCGTCGTGTAGCTCATATCACTTCAAGCATGTCGCTTATAGTATAGTAACGCTATGTTTTGCTACTAAGTTATAAACAATGCTTATAACGCCAACTGTGATCTATATATAATTTGGGAATTCTTTTTATCTTATGTTTTATTTTATACTTATTTTCTATAAAACGATGCCTGTTATTTCTACAGTTATAGAAAAAACCTGTGTTTATACTTTGTTATGTGTGTATATTTACAAAGTACTTATATGAGTCGCTACATTTCAATATTAGCTAAATCCTATTTTAGCCGTTTCTAAAATTTTACGTTATTTATTGAGATCTTCAAATTTTGCACATGTAAAAAAAAACTAAAAACGCTATGGACGTCAAAATTTGAACTTCGTTCTCGGTGTATAGAAACTGGAAATCTTAAAAAAATTAAACATGTTATATGTACGATTCAAATTGGATTTAGCTCATTTTGAAATGTTAATCATTGTTTTTACGTAAATAAAGTTATATAATGTTATCATAATGTATTAATTATTAGGAGGACGAGGCTCCACCGCCACCGCTGCCTCAGCCTAACCACCCGGAGCCAGCAGTGGCTGTAGTATCGGAGGCCGGCTGCGGATTAGGCGTCGCACAAATAGTCATTACTGCCGCCACTCCCATGATCGAGGAGCCGGAACTGCCGTTCCCGTCTCTGGAGCCCGAGCCTGAGACCGAGCCAGCATCCGATACACAGCTGGAAGAACCTGAGCGCACCATCGAAGATAATGACGATGACGAGTCCTCTCTTTCTGAGCAAACTGCTGTCTGCCTGAACGATTCCCAGGATGGGCATGCTGATTCTGCCCCTCATCCCGCTTCCAGCTCGACAGCTTCTGAAGGTGAATCAACTGGAGCATCGGTAGAGTCTGGCCCCCCGACTGCTCCTCAGTCGCCCCCGATGGCCCCACGCGCCGGCAGGGCTTCTATCCCTGACGAGCTTGAGCCAGCCCAGCTTGCTAGGCTCACCGATTTAAAGGAATCCAATGCTTAAGCTCTTTGGCATTCTAAGGCAAACGCATATACCAAAATTTGGAATTCTTGAATGGTTTATACAATTTGTATGTCTTTAAACTATATACCATACCTATATCTAAACAACCTTTTTACTGAGTGTTGTATTCCTTGTAATGCTCGTTGAAATTCCCTTCCAATCAAAAATTTAACATCTTCAGATATTATACAGATAATTGATTCATTGTGGCAAATCAATGGCAACACGAATTGGTAAATAAGTTGAAAATAGTGAATTTTATCAATACAGTTCTGTTTAGAGAAGTGGTTGCTATACCAGTGTAGATTGTAAATGTATATAGTTGGAAACTCTAACTAGTGCACTAGATCAAAGCCTAGTTATTGGGGGTTACGAAGTATTCTTAGAGAGTAAGAAGATAAGGATGGAGTTATGTTGGTCGATAAAAAATATATGTTTCATATACAATTTGATAAGCATCCTGTATTTTAATTGCAGTTATTAATTCTAACATAGTTACAGAATTTAACGAACTTTTTGCACATGTATGAATTTTGTATAAAACTTTTGTATTGTGTTTTTATTAAATTGTTTGTCGACCAACATGTGTTTCATATGAAGTAATGGAACTGTGTACTCCTCAATTAATTTTTATGCTATATCACAAGATTATTAGTATAAAAATAAATTGAGAGAGACTTAGGAAGATACAGGGTGGTACTACCTTCTCAATCTGAAATTACATGAATTAATCACTTTCTTTATATTAAGCCGGATATTTGAGATAAATAAACACGAGGCCAAAGCGACACCAATAAAATATTAACTATTCCTGTTTCATTACCCGTCAAATCTAGCTCTTAGTGAAGCCCTATCAGGAATACTTCACCTTCTGCTCCTATGATATAATCTCCCATCTATGAAAATAAATATGAAAGTGCATATAACGGTTTACATTTCTTAGATATTAGTATTTAGTGGTTTATGAAGTATGATTAATAAATAAGTAGTGTCTCAAATAATACATATAGCCTGTGTCAATCTTCAATGTTTTAATAATCAGATACATGTAGTTTAAATATTAAAATGTTTTTCACTAATACAAGTCGTATTCTATTATTAGCTATTAATATATGTTATACCATTTAACATTACAATTGTAAGCATTCGCATACACGTAAGGCTTTAGAGAATAGCCCAGCTATATCTTGGACTTTTCTGTGTTGTAGAATCCAAAATGTTTATTAATTATATCACGTTTTACTCAGAATGTTTAATATTAATGTAATCAGTATTAATAATTAATTAGTAATTTTTCGATTAAGTACTCGATGTTTCTTTTAGGAGTTATGTAGAAATAATTGTAGCACTATGTAGATTATACTTCAACCCTATTAAGCTATAAATTACCACTTGATAAGTGCAATCTGTTTATATAATATTTTGTGATAAATTAATATCTACTGTCTAATATTATGATTAATTCTGAATTCGAT
Organism: Antheraea yamamai; assembly: GCA_036509395.1. Classification (NCBI taxonomy): domain Eukaryota; kingdom Metazoa; phylum Arthropoda; class Insecta; order Lepidoptera; family Saturniidae; genus Antheraea; species Antheraea yamamai. Next base: position 6,249,482 of record AP028424.1, on the reverse strand, counting down.
ACATTTTCATATAGTTCTTTGTGTAGTTAAACTAAGGAGAGATTGATGTGTAACATTGATTTTTCTTTTGAATTCTTTATAAATTAAATATTACGTATTGCGTATTACTCTTCATAATCCATATCTGTATGCCTGTACTCGATCCCTTTATATAGTCATAAGCAGTATTTATATGGAAATATTTAACCGTCAATGTTGTATTCGATAAGTATATGTTATCACCAATACAATAGTAATTAATGTATTCGTATTTAATCACATATAAATGTTCACAGTTTTACTTCAATAAATTCAATGATTTAGAAAGTAGTGAAAACCGTTCGTTTTTGTTCAAATATTCTCGTACTCATTCTGATCGTACATAAAGACAAATTTACAAATAATATTATAGTAGATTGAAAAAATCTAGTTTTGGGTACACATAAATGTAAAGTCATTTCAAAATTATACACAAAACTACAACAATTATGTAACATAAAGATCACGTTAAATATTTTTATTCTTAAAATATTAATAACATAAAGTGTTATGTACATATTTATATGATACAGCAATGTACATTCAGAATGAGTTTTTACCCATTCTTAAAATCTTCTCTTCTTTATTGACACGATAATTTCACCTGATTCATGAATTAAAAATACATAATTCAGTCACGGTAAAGTATATTGATTATTGATATCAAAATAACCAATATGAAACGTGTACACGATACGTAGACACAAACTTATAGAAAATTGATATATTCTATGTAGGAAATTCGAAGAACCCAATTCGAGAATTTCAAAGTATTGTCAATTAAACGTGTATTCAGCTACTGAGAATAGTAATACTTAATACACATCAACTAATATAATATTGACTATTTGATAGTCAAGTCTCATCATATATTCTAGGTCAGGGGTAGTCAACCTTCACGTGCCCGCCTAGTTTTCTAGTAGTGCTAATATTTTCTAACCGCCCATGGATCTTATAGTAATCGTGATATATAAAATTGGGGAACTAAATTTATAAATAAAAAAAACATTTTATTAAGGATGACAGAATAAAACAAAATTATTACAGTCCAACTGAGGTCCAAGCAACCTACTGCCCACTATTAAAGTTGGTGATTGGTTGGTGTGTTACCAATAGTGGGTTGTAAGGATTGACTACTATTTGACTACCACTGTACTATGCATCGTTAAAATTTAAGGTAAATACATTTCAAAGTAACTAAGTCTCGATGTGATTAAAACTTTATAGTTGTTAGTAATAGGATATAATGTTACCAATATGAACATTAAAACTTTAATACTAATAAATGTAACAATTAATTAAACTTTTTGCAATATTACATGTTTATCACAAGAAATTTTATTATTACTTATATATTTTTCGAATCTCTAACATTAAGATAGATTGAACAACTTGGAATATTTATTAATATTATCTAAAACAGACATTTAATTTTTATTCTACATTGTATTCCTTACTACCAGAGTATTAGGTATTATCAGAGGTGTTGTTACACGGAAGCACAAGCCGATCGACATAGAGATATATTTAGAAAATTCATATTAAAAAAAATAACAAAATCATAATAAAAAAATTTTGCTTCGCAAAAAACCCAAAATGGCATTTAAACAATTATCATAATAATGCTGTATTATTATTTTTTATTATAAACTAGCGGGCCCGGCAGACGTTGTCCCGCCCTTATTATAAAAAAATCCTGAACAAATTATATACCAAAACGTTCCTCGTGAATCACTTTATCCACTGGTGAAAACCGCATAAAGATCCGTCCAGAAGTTTTTGAGTTTATCGCGAACAGACAGACAGACAGACGCGGTAGGGGACTTTATTTTATACTATTTAATGATGTAACATTGCATTTTTTTTATGTTGAAGCAGAAAAGGAAGCCTGATTTTCACACTCCGGTCCAGAATCCGACCCCGGTTATTAATCGGTATTGTCGTCAATAACAAGTGTATTATAGCAAATTAGCAATATAATTCACATTCTATTGCTCACACAAGATTATTGGGGACATTGACATAATAAAAAGATATTATATACATATATATATATATACTAGCGGGCCCGGCAGACGTTATCCCGCCCTGATTATAAAAAGCAATCTTTAATAAATTATATACTAAAACCTTCCTCATGAATCACTTTATTGGCTGGTGAAAACATCATGAAAATCCGTTCAGTAGTTTTCGAGTTTATCGCGAACAGGCAGACAGACAGACGCGGTAGTGGGCTTTGTTTTATACTATGTAATGATATATTAGGGTTTTATAATAGATGAAAACTCTGTAATTTGTATCCAATGTATTATATTTATTTTTTTAAGTTTAAGGACATTGGACGTGTCTTGTTCATTTTACGTCCACATTCTTACACGATGGAATTTATTTGGCCTGGAATTCTATTACCCCTATGTGAACGTTATAAATATGTAAGATTGCATAACAATTATATTTAATAATTAATTGTAAATGTTAAACTTAGGTCTCGTTTGCTGTACCTACAATCGCTTTAACTTATGTACCCGATGTATACCCGCAATAAAACTTTCTGAAATAAAAGTGTTTTTTTTTACTACTACTTTACCAATCATTGACAATATACTAGACCGGTGATTATAAAAAGTGAACTGAAAGAGCGCAACTCGTAGTGGTGTACAAGTGAGAGACAATATATTGTAAAGTATTTATTTACATGTAGTTCAATTATTATAAAGATAAATATTTATACAAATCTGTACATTCAACAACTTTAACCATTTTTATTCTTTCGCGAGTTACACAATATTCAACAAGATATTTAAAAAAAAATTATACACATTACAACAATCATAAATTGAATTGAAATAGATCACCATATTGTTTTTTAAATTGAAAACGAAATGTCAAATTATCATCACAGTAATAAGATTAGTAACACATTACGAAATTTACCTAAGTAAATGGTAGAGAAATATTAAAAAAAATCGTATGTATTTGTGTTAACACAAAAAAAAAGAAACAATCGTTAACAGAAGTTTATAGACTTAAATATTATTAATAAATAACATTACAATATTACACTGTTATTTTTTTTTTGTAAAACTACAAACGTTTTGTAAATCAAAGGAGTAATTAAAATTACAAAACAATTTGTGTGATGCAAATTCAATTCCCGTAATGTACTAAAACATGTGATGAAATCTACTGAAATTAGTTGTAATTTTACCAAAATCATTATCAATAAAAAAAAAATTTTAAAAACATTGTTTAAAATTTGAAGTAACACAGATTTCTGTAAAACTACAAAAAACGGTAGAACTGAAATTACTATAAAGTGATTGAAGGTTCACAAACACTTTTAGTATTTTTGGAACTCTGACTTGGAAATTACGTGTGCATTGTAATTTCACCAATTTTCTTTTAGTTTTGCTATATGTTTTACAATTTCAAAGAATTGTTGGACAATTATTAATACAAATTTCAGCACAATATTGTAGCTGCGAGATAGCACTACACATAATGTTCAACATGCCAACCCCTTGGTTGCTGGGCAATGGTATAGGTGTTTCTGATTTTCTACTGCACGCTTGGTAAATTTTAATTTCGATCCCGATCATAATGTCTGTCACTTATGTCACTGATATCCTAGTTTAAAATTTTAACAAGCGTAAGTTTAAGTGTTAGTGACGCAAAAAAAAACATTTAATGAACCTACATTTTTCAAAACGAAGTTGAATTTAATTCTGTAGTAAATTTACAATGTGTAGTATACTGAAATTACAAGGCATTTTCATCAAAATGTGTTGAATAAAATTACAAATGCTTTGTAATTTTTCTAAACGGAGTTGAAATAAGTTGTATAGTAAATTTACAATATTAAATTTTATTATAATTATTATTGTGCGTAAAAACTTCCGTTTTTTTTTTTGTAATATTACTATAGATTTTTTTAAAGGGTATAACACTTTATAATAACCGTATTTGAAGTAATATTATCGACGGTAATGATATAAAATATAATTTACAAGCCCAAATTAGAAGACTATATAAGCTGCCTTCATTATAGAAGCGTAACTTGATGTAAGTTTGACTGACTTGCGCCCATGTAATTTTGTACATTTTTTTTTAATTATTGGTAAACGTTTCATTATTGTCTTATAGCTTATAGAGTTAACGTAGACTCTCACATATTTTAGATTAAAATCGTTAACCGTTTGAAATTGTGGGTAAAACATTTATTACATTAAAAAGAGACAAACATAGGTTTAACGAACGAAAGAATGCGATAGAATACATTGTCGTGTATATTAACACTTTATCATGTTTTGCGGGTTTCACTTCAACTGCGTATAAACCGCACACATGTTTTTTGTTCTGTAGAAGTAATAATCTCACGCGTAAACATTTTAAAGTACGAACGGCTATCTTATAAAAACAGAAACGGAATGACAGAGTTCAAATTCAACTTGTCAATAAATAACGAAATTAAATATCTCAGTATAGAAATCAAATGCATAAACGAGTCATTACATTGCAAAATGAGCTAAATCCAATCTTAATCGTTCATATAACATGTTTATTTTTTTAAAGATTACCAATTTTTATACACCGAGAACGAGGTTCAAATTTTACCGTATATTTTTTACTGTACCGTAAGTTTTTATTTATCTATACTAATATTATAAAGAGGTAAAGTTTGTGAGTACGTAATGTTATAGGGGGTAATCTCAGGAACTACTGGTCCGATTTGAAAAATTATTTCAGTGCTATATAGCTTATTTATAGGGGAAGGTTATAGGCTATATATTATCATGCTAAGACCAATAGGAACGGAACGCCAACGAAGAATATTTCAAAATCGGGATTTTTTTCCTCTTGATAGCTTCCGCTGCGTGTTAACGTTAGCCCAAAGTAACTATTCCACGCGAACGAAGTCGCGGACAGAGGCTATTTTTTTTTATAATTTTCATACTCTACATGTACAAAATTAGAAGATAGATTAAAACAAAATAACGTGAAATATGAAGAACGCCTAAAATTGGATTTAACTTGTTTTAAAATGTAACAACACATACTATTTTGAAGCAAAATAATTGAAACATTCGAACATGTATTAATATACATTTATACACGTACATTTTCATTAACTGAAAGAGTTACTTTTATACTGATCGTATATCTCGTTGAACATGTCTCTGCAGTTCATTTTCACCTTCATCTTCGAGCACATCAGGAAAACGCCAGACAATTTCCTATGCAAGGAGTATATCTCCTCGGGGGGTGGGCAGAGACGGTGCGTCAGTATCGTGGGAACCAGCGCTTGGATCCTACGGGTGGTTCGCTGCGCTCCGAAATCAAATTCCCCGATACCCTCGCTGGTGAAAACTTCACCCATTATCATAACCGTATCGACGTGGGTTTCCTCCATTATCTATGGATATTAGAAACGTTTTTTTAATAATTTATAGGTTATATAACATTTGAACACAATCTCACGTTATGTTCAGTGAAGACGTGGTTTTAACATGGTAAACACGCTAAATCTACTGGGGGTAACTGTCTTTCAAGTCCAACTGCCGGAACACACCAACATGTGCTTGACGTCAGACCAGTCACCATTTCGTCACGATGTTTTCCTTCACCAAAAACTACACGACTCAATTGCAAGGATTTTAACTTACGTACTTTTTTGATAAAAGAAGGTGAAGAGTATTAATAACAAAAATCTAATAACTAAACTATTCCACCTAAAAATTTAAAAATAAAATAAAAAATAAAATTATCTTTTAAACCCAGTAGTGTGTGTAGATTTGTAATTTGATTCTGTGTTTAGCATTAACTAAACTGTATATCTTTCTTTTTTTGACCTATTTTAGGGGTAGATTCGTAATTTGATTCGTATTCTCTCTGGATTATTTTCTTCTCGATAAAAGAAACTCATTTATTTTATTGCAACAAGACCAGGATACGACACTGTGTTTTATGGTATATACATAGGTATGTACAAACATGACCAGAAAGAAGTCAACAATCCATCGCTATAACTACCGACTGTTTCCAAAACGTGGCAGACAGGAAAGAGTCACTTTGTCGGGATTATTACTACTATGTGTATAGTGAGCAAATGATGAATATGAATACTATATAATAAAAAAAAAGAGTAAACTAGTTGTGGTAGTCTAGTGGTTTTACCGGTGGAATATTAACCGGATGTCCGCAGGTTCGAACCCCGTGATATACCTGCGGATTTTTCGGAATCTACATACATTTATTAATTTAAATTGGTAACACTAGCGGCTGATGGTTAGGGAAAATATCGTGACGAAATCTGGCTGGATATGACAAATGTTCTTATAGTACTACTGTAAGTGGGAAAAAATAGAATTGTGGATTTGTCAGTTTCAAATCGCCAATACGTTGTGAATTGATGTGGTGCTTATGTTTATACCATCCTTCAGGAATAGGCCTATGGCCCGACAGTGGGCTTCTTACAGGCTGATGATGAAACAGTAAACATTCATTTATAAACATATTCAACTTAATATAGACTAAACAAAGAGTACTATGCGTCATAAATAATAAGTGTCGGATAGTGCAAGAATTTAACATAACACTTCAAATGAGAAAATTCATGTGATGGCCAATTAGTTTGTAATTAATCTGAAATATGTTTAATAATTACGTAGTTCGATATTAACGGAATCGTACCTTAGACTCGTAACCGGTGAGGAATTTCATTTCACGCGACATCCGCAAGATGGCTTCACGATCGCCCACAGAAGCGGCCTTTATGATTTCTATGTACTGATCCATAAACTCTTTCGAGTATTCCCGAGTCGCACCAAAGTCTAGTAAAATCACCTACAACCAATTTTACATTTGCAAAACTGCCAGATCGTATAATAGTATTTTAAAAAACTAGCTTCTGCCCACGACTTCGTCCACGTGGAATGGTTATATTGGGCTAACGGTAACAGGCAGCGGAAGCTCTCAAAAGGAAAAATACTCCGATTGTGAAACTTTCTACATTGTTGCTCCGCACCTGTTGATCTTAGCATCATGATATAGCCTTAAAGCCTTCCTCGGTAAATGAGCTATCTAACACTGAAATAATTTTTGAAATCAGATCTGTAATTTCTAAGATTAGCGCGTTCAAGCAAACAAACAAACCCTCCAGCTTTAAAAAATTAGTATCGATGTATAATTTGATTATACAATGTTTTGTACATAGGTGGTAGAGGCACACTAAAGCTACTATTGGTTCCAGCATGAATGTGTCGGCTCGCCCGCGGCACTACCACCCGACACACAGACACGCCCGCACCTACTAACAGTGCTGGCGTTGTTGCGTTTCGTTAGGTCACTAAGAGCACCGGAGGACCCCTCCCCCTCCCCCCCAAACACAGGCTGGCAACGCACTTGCGACTCTAACTTAACATCAAGTAACCCACCTGTTCGGTTGCCTCCTATGATGTAAAATAAAAAAAATGTATAATTTAAGTGTCCAGCTACTATAATAGATTTCTATATACATACAGTTTTGTATGCAGAAATAAAGGTTCCGAATTAAAATACACCTTGTGAGAAATAAACAAAATATTTTATATCGTAATCCCTCTCATGAGTTTGCCAGAGTTAAAAAAGAAGGAGACATCGAGAGTTTCCCAATCATTTATGAAAAACTCTGCTGGTTTATTTAATAACATTTTATTCTATACAATTTTAAAGACCCAACTATATACGACCTCAGTTTTGAATACACGTTTTAAAAATGTATAAATTATAATAATTTCTTTTAATAATTTCCTATTTTTTTCTTCATCATATGTTTATCAACACTTAATGTTACATAATTTAATTTCCATTATTATTACTAGTTCAGTCTAGTATACTTTTTTTTTTGTTTATGTTATAGGAGGCAAACGAACATGTGGGTCACCTGATGGTAAGTGATCACCACCGTCCACCAAGGGAGTCGCAAGTGCGTTGCCAACCTGTGTTTGGGGGAGAGGGGAGTGGGGAAGTGGGGGATGGGGAGGGGAAGAACGGGGAAGGGGAGAGGAGGTGGGTATCCGGCGCTCTCACTGACCAAACGAAACGCAACAATGCAAGCACTGTTACTTCACGTCGGTTTTCTGTGAGAGGGTGGTACTACCCCGGACGAGCCGACCCATTCATGCTGAAACCAGTAATAGTTTCAACGTGGCTCTACCACCTACAATACTCCTTTTTATTATTGTTATTATATTATTCATCAGACTGTTGATTGCTATAACATCCATAATTGTAAATAAATCGAGATTTCCGATTATGATTTTCAAAATTACTATTTGAATTCGAATTTTTATCAAAAGTTTTCGTTTTGGTAACATGTAAGACCCAATCAAGTATTCAATGTAATTGGCAAAGAGATACCTGTTTAGTGTTCGGGTTGTAAAAGAAATTAGCCCAATTCGGGTCAGTTTGCATACATCGGAGTACAAACATCTCTCGGAGACATAGACGCATTATCTTGGCCGCAATATCGACTCGTGTTTCATACGGCGCTTCGAACATCTTGTCTAAAGGAATACCGTCAATCAACTCTGTAGTTATTACTTCGTTCGCGCACAGTTCATCTGTAATAAATATATATAATTATAGTTATTGTTCTCGTTTGCATTTCTTAAATTAGTTATAGCCTGAATTATTGTAACTTCATAATGAAAGATATATAATTATGTTATTGTTCTCGTTTGCATTTCTTAAATTAGTTATAGCCTGAATTATTGTAACTTCATAATGAAAGATATATAATTATGTTATTGTTCTCGTTTGCATTTCTTAAATTAGTTATAGCCTGAATTATTGTAACTTCATAATGAAAGATATATAATTATGTTATTGTTCTCGTTTGCATTTCTTAAATTAGTTATAGCCTGAATTATTGTAACTTCATAATTTGTAAATTGAAATTATTATCATTACTCTCTCTTTCATACCTATGAACACTCCGAATAACAGTTATATACTTTTTTATATAACTATATATAATAATATAAGATTAATTCATCAGACATATGATGGGCTACATTATCTATTGAGATTGACAAAATTTATACTACGCGTCGCTAGTCTGCCGCGCAAGCACAGTACGCTCGGTCACGCTTACTAGCATGTCATGACGAGAAACTATAAACTTCTCTCCTGTAAAAAAATACCGCTCGACGCGCCTAAAAAAGTTTACACTGCAAAAATGTACTCTGCAATTACATTGTGTCTCTTAGGAAAACAATTTTTTTTTTGTTTCATATTAACATTTTGGAGTGTAATAATAAGGTGTTAAGCATAGTATGGTCAGAAAAGAGATAAATGTCATGAGTATGAAGGTGAATGGTTGTACGGATTGTGAGAAAAATGATGTGTATAAAAGGTGTGAATACGGATTTGACATCTAACAGGGGAAATTGGAAAAACGAGTTGTGCCGACCCTACTTAGGTGGGATAAGGATAAGAAGATGACGATCATGATTAAAGTATTTATTATCCACTCTTTTTAATTCACTCCATTCTTTTTAAGAACATAGAAAAAGTACAGAAGTCTCACCCACAACTGAAGGTACGTAATACTCCGGATAAGGTTCAAGAAGTTTTCTGAACTTTCTTGTGCATTCAGCTTCACGAATGTAGTCCACTTCCCAAGCTAACTCTTTCTTGGCAACTTCCACTATATTATCGATGAACATTCCCTTAGGGAATACATTCCAAATCTATAACGAAGATTTAATTTTGATATTTTCTTTATACATCTTGATATCCTTTTATACAATTTTATACATCATTGATTATTGATAAATAAAGGCAAGAAAATAAAGGAATCCTGGGAATATTTCAATTCAAAACACCTAGACTCGGTAAGTCTGTGATTATTATTGCAAAATCAGATAGAATACCTTATAGAAATTATATTAATTAAATATAAAAATAGAATTCAAAAATTAAAACTTTTGAAGCTATACTTCTTTTGGCGCGTTAGGGAAAAATGATGAGAGTACATTTTTACGATGCGCGCGCACACCGTCACGAAAAACCGACACCCTGAAGTTAGCTATAGTCAACATTTTGTTTCTTTGTATTTGTTGTTTGTATTAGAACTTTCAATGTATTAAATACCTTTTTTCTATTGTTAGTGTCGTTTTTTCTACAAACGTAGAGTAAGGCGAAAGATAACATTTTTAAAAAGATTTTTATCTTGTTACGCCAAAGAAGTATAACTTCTAACGCGTGTACATAAGTACACACACTTCTTTTTTTATATACTATATGCTACTAACATTATTTAGATTCCAATGTGAGATTCTATATTTGTAAAAAAAGGAAAAAGACAAATTCCCCAATTAATAATACCGTAAAAAAATACAATAAATTTGAATTAAATAGTAAAACCGAAAAGAAATAATCGCCTAAAAAGGCAAATTATGTCAAATACATTAGTCAATTAAACTTTCCATTGTCAATATGTAAATATGAGCAATTGTATATTTAAAATATGTTGAATTGTTCACAGTATTTTAAGTATAAAAGTGTTCATACACTTACCTTTAACACTCCAACTAGGTTATCAATATCACTGTTTATGCCCTTCGCTACACCTGGATATTGAACTTTCATTGCTACTTCTTGTCCATTATGCAATACCGCAAGATGTACTTGACCTTCAAGATAATTCATTTTTATTAACTTGCAGATGCTAACAAGACTTTCTTTAATAATTTTCCATAATACAATAAGTTGAAAAAAACCTAATAATTTAAAGGCAAATGTATTCATACAGGGAATTAATAAAGTAAGGAGTATTGAATGACCTACTTGAGAAAGTATGCTTTATTTTTAATTTATCAACCTTGACCAATCAACCCACATCATTGAGGACTAAATAAATGTTTCATAAAATTTTTATAAAGCCACTGTAGGAACTACATTCTCAAGTTTACGTGCCAGCAACCTTTTTACTGCAACTCTCACTGCGTGTTATAAAATATATTAGAAAATGTCAAATAGAACGACTTCAGTTTTTGCATTGTCATGAGCTACGAATATGTCTTTGGTAATTTATATTGTGAGTGTATAATTATTAAAGGTTTTCCTAAACCACAATGGATTAAAAATATTATAAAAAGTAGCCTAGAACCATCTAAGAAAAAATATGCATTGAAAGGTTATGGGGATATGCCAATACGTTCAGTATAGTTTTAGTGTTATTCTATTCTATTATTATTATCATTATATCTATTTTCTTCATATATATATATATATATATATATATCTATTTTTACTATTACTAGCTTTTTAGTTATAATATATATATATATATATATATATACCAATTTGTATATATGTATGTATATACCAATGATATTATAACTAAAAAGCTAGTAATAGTAAAAATAGATATGTTACCTACATAATATTTAGACTAAAACAAATGGCACTATAACGCACACATACGTAAAGTAATATTGTAACGCCACACTGTCTTGGATAAAATGTGGAAGTAAGATGGCATACTCTCAATATCGGTGGTGAAAAAGAAATAGATTTGTTGCTTAGATAAGGGCGGATTAACGGGGCTAAATCACGTTTGCTAGCTAGCCAAGTTTTAGCAAGGCACTGTCAAAGCGCTTATGACGTATCTACAGCTTTTTAGTTATAATATCATTGATATATACATATACTGATAACTGAAAGAATCTTTTTTTTTAAATGAGTATTGTTTCCATAGCACTTAAAAAAAGATTAAATCAATAAAGACAAAACAAAAGGGGGTAAATCTATTTTCATCATATAATCTAAACAAACCTATTGAAGCTGCAGCAAAAGGTTTTTCTTCAAAATTCTTCACCCGGCTTCTCCACTCTGGGCCTAGTTGAGAGCTCATAACTTTTTCTACTTGCCAAGTAGGCATAAAGTCAGCTGATTGACGTACACGTTCAAAGATGCGCTGCATCTCAGGAGATATCACAGTCTCATCCTGTATGCTTAACAACTGACCAAGTTTCAATGCAGCACCTGAGGAAAGAAAAAGAGTGTGCTTTATACCACACGACTGAAGTAAAACTTCTTTAGCTCTATCTATATGTATGTATAAATATATATGTATAATATATATATATAGTATACATATATATTAATTGTCTACAAATATATAAATTTATTATGGGTTTTCATTGATAATAATATGATACGTAACTGTCTCTATCTGTCTTCACTGACTTATATCTCTCTCTCAATCGTTCGCCTCGCCCTATCACACGTTTTCGTAATGCTCTCGTCACGTATTCACCAGCTTACTCCCCAAATCAAGCGTGCGTTAAGAAGTTTTACTTCAAAAATTCCATAAGCGAATTGACTCTTAGACAAGTAGTTTGCCCTCCCAATACATTCTTGACAATTTAATGTATGTCCGTAAGAATCTAGAAAAGCTAGATTTCGTAAAATACCGGCACAATCTAAATACTAGAAACTGTGACAAACTGGTTGTCCCATGTTTTAGACTTAGTAAAACCAGTAACAGTTTTTTGGGAAATAGTGTTAGATTTTACAACAAAGTCCCATAGGAAATTACCGATTTGCCGGATTGTGAATTTAAGCGCCATGTCAAGCGGGTTTTGGTGTCAAAAGGCTATTATAGAGTGGATCAATATGTGAACGATGGTGATGTCTGTAATTGACTCCTCTCTGTGCATCCATTAAAAAGGTTTGTGAAATTTACTATTATATAGAATATATTATTATTCTAAATATTATATATATTTGTTAAAAAGATAAACCAGATCGAGTCTCTTGCCGGTTCTTCTCGATGACTGGGTTGTTTTCCGAACCGGTGGTAGTTTTGACGTTCATGAGTGCCTTATTAAAGAACCTTGATTTTTGTAAGCACTACCTCCACGTTCAGTGATGTGTGAAGTGGTTTAAGCGGTGTGGTGCGCATGTGCCAGGGAAGGAAAGCAAAGGGATAACATGGGTTTATAAAGTTTTTTTTTAAGTATTGTTATATATTTTTGCTTTCCATTGTTTTATGTATTTACTCCACATATAATATAACATGAAGATAATTAACAATGCAGACGAAATCGTGGGTATCGGATACTATCCAATAAAGGAATGTAACACAAACCTCTAACTTTACAAAGAGTATCGACTATTCTTTCAGCATTGGCAGGTGAAAGAAATGTAGTAGCGGACTCATCCACATGCCCTGTGACGGACTGGAGTGTGTTCCGTGCATATTGAGCAACAGTGCCCACACCGAGTCCTGCTGCTAGAGAGCCAAATGAAATCATACGTCCGATACGCGAAGATGGCACCACACGAGCCTTCGAATTCTCACTTAACTACAAAAAATATAGAACATTTATACTTTCATACAGGCTTTTCAAATTAGACAAATTAAGAATATAAAATATATTTATGTCCTTCAACTTCACATCATAACTATACTACTGAATTAGAAATAAGTATTGTAGTGTATAAAATATAATTTCCTATTTCATTTCTTTTAAGAAATTGTAAGTATGACATTGTTACCACTTATGTAATTCAGAAACAGTATTCTTAACTTGTGGAGTGAAGAGACATAGGTTTTGAATGTTTTTGAAATATTTATATGATTTATGACATATCTCCTAAAATTGGGAAATAAACTACACAATAAATAGAGATGTAAAAAATCTTATGCAGTTCCTAAAACTTTCATCTCAGTGACTGTTGTAAAAGATTGATTTCTCAATTTTTGTAGACAACATTAAATTTATTGGATTTAATTCTAATGTAATATGAATTAATCTTATCCTTATTTTATATGAACATTTGTTGTAGAAAAGATCAAAGTAATACTAACAGATACTCTTATTTTCTTTTTGGCAACTGGTTTTGGTGTTGTTGTAATCGGTTGGTGCTTAACATCACTTGTTTCTGCTCTTATATTCTCCATTTTTTTAGGTTCTATCTTTCTTACAGCTGGTTGTATATTTTCAAGTGGAGCTACAAACTCAACTGATGTTATCACTGGAGTTTCATTTTCTACCTTCTTAAGGTTCTCAAATATTTTATTAAATTCTCTGTTCAGTTCTTCAATCTCTTCTTTCACATGAGGATCCATATCAGCTTTTTTTTCTACAACAGTGCTCAAGTTAGGCACATGCATTATCGCATAATGCCTAAAACCATGAGCTACCACCAATGCTCTTTCTAATACATCTTTTATAATTTCTGAGTTTACTTTAGAAGCAGTAAGTGGGTTAGTAGGGCAGGCCTGTATCAGGGTAGGTACACTAGAATTAAGCCATATTGTTTTAAATGCTTCTTGTTGCACTTTTGCACCTGCTTCAGCTACAAGCCACATACCTCGCATAATACCCATAAATTCATTAATGTGTGACATATCCTGAAAGTATTAGTAAATATTTGGTTATATACTTCAAAGGCATATATATATATACAATATTAATAATAGAAGTACTACTTAGTATGTGTTTGTTTCATTTAACAAATTACTGGTTTTTGCATGGTACAAAGTCAATCATACATTAAATCAATTATAGTTTTGAAACAGAAATAATTGTAAGGTTTATGTCTTTTAATTTAATATATAATTTCAGTACCGCCAAGATTTTTTTTTTCATTTGACAGTTAATTCTAATTAAATGAATTTTATGTATTTTAAAATATATGGCAAGGGCTCCCACTCTTTCAGTTTGTGGCAGGTTTCGTGGTTTATTTAGGCACACTCTCCAAGTAATTACAAAATGACAAAAATCAGACAAAGAAATCAAAATAACTTTCTTCTTAAACCTTGTCTTCAGGGGATCACTTGAGTATAAACCAGAACTTTGTAGTTTGTACCAGATCCGGTTTTCTATTCTCTGAATATTAAAACCAATAACTTTCTGCTGAATATAAAAAGTAGCACCAGATTGTGCTACCTGCATATTTTTCACAGTATTTCAGGGTGCCTCTGAGCATTCTTTTATATCAATGAAAGTTTATAAACAAATGGCAAAATAAAACTGTCCTAATATTATAAAGAAGTAAGGTTTGTGAGTTTGTGAGGTTGTAGGGTTAGGGTTAGGGTTGGGGTTGTAGGGTTGTGAGGTTGTAATCTCAAGAAACACTAAACCAATTTTGGAAAGTTGTTACTTTCATATTAAATGCACTGCTCGCGTTATCTTTTATCCTAAGTCCAACCTAATCAAACCGAAACGAGACTGTTTTGTTTTAACCTAAAAATCATTATGTCATAAGATATAAACAAACCAATGATTTTTCGGACGTGACACATACCTCAAAATGGCACTACACTGTCTTTATTTCGCAATTTTTAAGTTAAAACAAAACAGTTTCGTTTCGGTTTGATTAAGTTAGACTTAGGAAAAAGATAACGCAGGCCGGCTGCGGCAGTGGTCGACCTGCGCGGTGCATTTAATACGAAAGTACTGAAAATTCTTTTACCAATAGAAAACCACGTTCTTTGCGAGTGTCATAGGCTATGTAGTAATCCGAAAAATGAAAAGACTTTTTGTGGTAGTCGGATTTGTAAAGTACTTCAGAGAAAATATGGTAGAACAAAAATGTTGCTTACGAATGCTGCCTTAATGATAAGAGATATATGATTGGTTTCTAGAGAAAAGTTGTAAAGCTTGGTAATGCCTACAAAAAAGTCAGCGACAGCATATGTCTAACTTTTATGTTTAAGTCACAAAAGGTAGTTTTTTATAAATGTTTACAGCCCAACAAAGTAGGCGTGCGTCAGCTAGTTTTCTTTATAAATCATATAAAAAATGATACTATAACCTATCAATTCACATAATCTAACCTACAATTTTTGCTATAGTGAAACAGACAATACTAAGCTATAGGCATAAATTAAATATCATACTATGATGATGTCATTGCAAAGGTAATTAAATTGTTATAATAAATACTTTATTAAATGTTATATTTATTCAAATAATTATATAAACAAATTGGAATATTAAAACGAAAGCTTATAAGTGAAAGTTATGTTAATATATATCAGATTTGTAAATTGTAAATCGAGTAACATTTTTTTTAATATGATAATATGACAAATAATTTTATTATGCTAAATATAACTAATTCTATTTCAACAGTCATAAACTCACACCAAACTATATCACAACACTTAATTACTTTGTCTAAAAGATAAATAAGTTTTATTTTATGGTACATATTTAGTATGAATGTTATCTCAAAAATGATTATATGAGCTTATTTAATAATATAAATATGATAAATCTAACTGCCAAACCATGATGAAAAAATTAAATTATTTTTTTATTAGTTGTAAATAAGTTTGTGACTAGCTCAAGGATTGAATATTTATTAGTAGTGTAGGAGCACAGATATATGAATAAATTAAAGATAACCTTCAAGGTCACATAAATTATTGCATAATATTAGAATAAGATCATTTACAAATAAAAAGTTATATGTTAAGGATAATAAAAAATATCGAGATTTGTAAAATCAAGTAAAATAGGAGCTGAAACTATAAAATAAGTAACAGTGAACTTAATTTATAAAAAAATGGTACTTACTAAAACGGAAATATTTACCACAACTAATAAATGTGAAAATACATATCTGAACTTCAATAATACTGTTTTAAAATATTTATTGTAAACGTATTTTCACAGGTTTTCACAACATTTCAAAATAATAACCTATCTCTTCGCTCTGATTCATAATACAAGGTAGAGCTGAGAAATATTGCTATTTTTACTTAGCACGCTAAATGCGAAATGCTAATTTTATTTCATGAGCGATAAATGCTGCTATAATTATAATGAGCCAAAACGTGACTTTAATTTTAACCGAACAACACGAAATAATAAACGGAGAGATATCTTAAACAAAAACTAGTTATTGATTATATGATATATAAAAAAGTAAGCCGTCACGGGATGCCTGACAGATGTGAAACGTCGAAATTGTTCGAATCGAACGAATCTCATATTACACTATAGGTATGCGAGCTCAGTGCAGCAAGAGAGATTGCGCACAGTCGCTTGTGCATGGCATCGCGTCACCACATCTTACACACGCACCACGGCCTGTATCGCCACGTCAATAATCAGGTTTACCCTTGCCTATAGATATTACACATCAATGAAATAATTCAATAAATAAAAATTAAACAATCATTGCCACCTATTATAAACTGATTAGGTACAAGGTTCACAAAACTTAAATAAACTTTTAACGTCTTTGCCTAACCTGAATCTTTTTTATAACGGTCTTCCTATACCACAGTGATCTTCGACAAATATGCAAATCAGTAGGTTCTATTTACAAAACAGGGAAAATATTATTTAGTTTATAAAATTAAAAAATGATATTTATACAGACTACAAGTTAACTTATTATATTTTAGGTGTGTTTTTTTACGTTTGTTAGATAAAATCCCCTACTAAACTAAAAAACTTAATTTTATGAAATTGATATTTTTAACATTTTCTTTTTACTACGTAATAATTGTAGCAGATTTGTACAATTATAACGATTACAATTATTTATTAAATTTGAGTTATAATAATTAACATTATAATGTGTTAGACAGGGGCCAATTATTTTCCCTTAAATGTAATATTAAAATTTTCGAGTCGAAACTATTCATTGGTTGAAAACTGTCGGGACAACTATATTATTCTGTTAGTTTCTAAATAACATGATATGATAAAAGGATTATATTTATATGTTTTTTTTTTGTAAATAATTTTATTATACCACAAATATTTTATTTTTTATAGTAACTGTGCTCTATTAATGGTAATAAATATACTTCCACTAAATCACTTAAATCAGAAGAGGCGTCATCAATGCTATCCAAATCAATCCTATCCAAATCAATCAAAAATATTTCCATTGCTGTATCTAGGCCTACTATAGTACGATAATGGTCTTACATAGAAAAATTCATTCTTGAACAATAATTTTCGAAAATGCGATATGGTTCCTTTGCTTCATATTTTCAAGAATGCCAGTAACATTAGAATCTGCAAATATTCTTTTAAACGAAATTCATACAAACTCGATTGCATTCACGAGGAGTTATTGTAACAACCTTGTGGCCTTATTCTTGTAAAATTTCATCAATTATGTATTCATCTTCTTTATTAATTGTTTTTTTATAATGTCATATACTCTTAATTTTCCTTTTTTTCATGTTGTCTAAATATGAAAGATTGTTTTTAAAATTAAATATTTCATATCTTGTTTCGTACTGCACATAGTTACGCGTTTATTTTTTATACCAAGGTACAGCGCGTTGCACAACACGATTAATGAATTGGGCTCTAATTTCGGGAATTAGTTTTTCCTACAATCTTTTACTGAAATTCGTCCCATTCATATCATCATGGTAATATCCACTTTTGGTTTGAGATTTAAAATATGAAAGAGCATTAGGAATAAAACCTTTTTCTCTTCCTGTATTCACAATTATCCATCTCGAACCTTCTGAAAGTTCTGTTGGAACACCTTCGGTCTGCTTGGATTGTCCACATTTTTTATTTTATAGCCGGGGTGTAAATAAGTTTCATCGACATAAACAATCGACGTCGGATTTTGTGCTTATTCTATTGTAATTAATTTCCAAAAACCTTGTTTAGAAATTTCATGAAAATCAGTTAGAAATAAGAGTAAAGTAAAATCTTTGAACATTTTTACACTTTCTAAAAGTATTTCTGAGAATTCTAATAAACTATTGGTTAAAAATGTACAAGGTTCCCGTGTATAACATTTCGTAATAATTGATTAAAAGGTTTTTGAGTTAAATCCGCACATAGAAACGGATTAGATAGACATTTTTTTTATATATTCGCCATTTCAACAACGCGTTCCTAAATGTCATTGTCATCGTTCTCAGTACCATCAAAGTTTCTTGAATTGTAATATGAATATCCCTGAAATTTACATCAACTTGCTGTGATAAAAATATGTCTTGCTGATTAGTACCTATTTTCGCTAAAAGGCCTACTTCCAGACCTTTATTTTGAAATTTAGATACGATAATTTACATACAAGGCAAATAAATCTTGAATTGTATATTCCTTGTTGGTATATTTTAATAACGTTATTGTAGTTGAATCGATAACCGTTCAATTCAGTGGTACACAACCTTTTTTTTAAACAAGCTACAAATGCGTTTCACTTGTGCTGTCGTGGGCCGGAAACTACAAATATTTAGGTGTTTGTAGAAAAGAATTACTTGAAAAGACGTAATTTCAAATTAACAACGTATTAAGATAGTGAAAATTGGTTGTCCCATAAAACAAGCTTGGTATAACCCTTATATCATAAGAATCACATTGCGTTCGGGTTATCTGGGATCTATTTAATTTACTCAGCGTGCTCATGGTTTTTCTGATGGGCACGAAATTTAAAACAATTGAAAATAAAGTATAATCGGGTAGACCAACTACAAAGACCCGGCGGACAGCGGGCCGCATTTTGAGTTTAGCTGGTTGAATTAGTTGAAATCTGAAACTCATATCTTTTTATGCATAACAATTTACGCAGCTCCAATTGAATAGCGAAATGTAATATAGTATATTATCGTTATAATAAGGTTCTTTATTAATAGGTAGTTAAATTTTACGCCTTCATTGCATTCTCTATGATTTATCTTCTATAAATAGATTATTTTACCTATATATAAATTGGCAGTGGGAAAATGGTTAAGAACACCTCCTCCATTTCAAAGCCGATTGTCTAATATTTTTTTCTTCGAACTGACTACGCTATTGACCAAGCAAGGTCTTAACAGCTTCACCGGACTACTAAGGCGAGCGCTTAAGGCATTCAGCCGATTTTATTTTGACAACTAGCTCAAGGGTGCGCGGCATACCTCGCCTTTGGCTGTTGCCTGATACATGCAATTCGCGACCTATGTGAGCTAACGTAAGCTAAACTAACTATTCATACATATATGAGTTGTTGAAACATATATGTGTACCAAGCATACATAACTCAATAACTCTTATATATATTTCGTATCGGATAATATTCTAAACTATTTCAGTTTGATAAGGGAAAAAAGATAAGACCCTTCTACTTGCATGTGTAATCGTGTATGCGTGCACGTGTGTGGAGGTGATATGTGTAATGTTGTCGCAGTGATGTAAGATTTTGTGTCACTGTATCGCGCGAGGCTTGTAGGCTTGTAGGCTTGAGCAGCTGCCGAGGGGGACCTAGTCTGGTGCTTTTTTTTTTCTTTATTAGCTACTGACGAGCTTTAGTGTTATGAATTCTTGTAGGCGGTAGAGCCACGCTAAAGCTATTACTAGTTTCAGCACGAATGGGTCGGCTCGCCCGGGGTAGTACCACCCTCTCACAGAAAACCGACGTGAAGTAATAGTGCTTGCATTGTTGTATTTCGTTCGGTCAGTGAGAGCGCCAAAGGCCCACTTCCCCTCCCCCCTCCTGCAAACACAGGCTGGCAACACACTTGCAATTCCAATTCCCCTATTGTTGCAAGTATTTATGGACGGTGGTGATCACTTAACATCAGATGACCCATTTGTTCGTTTGCCACCTATGATATAAAAAAAATCAATAAAAAATAGATTTTCGTATAAATAAATAGGTGATCCTCCCCGATGATACACACAACCGACATTTAGCAGATTTTCATTTCTGCTGTCATCTAGCATTCCATAGCTGGAAAATAAACCGACCAACCAACATGATTTATATAACTCACGTAAAATGAGTACATACAACCACTCAGTCGTGATGTCAAATAATGATTAAATACCAATTGAGTACGAATGTGAGGAACTACCCATGATTATGGTTGACGCGACACGTTTACTTAGCACTTCCACTTGTTTCTATCTTCCTTTGGTTTAAAGTAATGACTGTAGGTAGGGCTAAGGGAACATCGCGTTATTTTTCTAGATAAGAAAACCATACAAATAATTTTTAAAGATTTATTTATTATAATCTATACACGTTATAATAATACCTTGAATAAAATTTCTGATTTGTTTACATTGAATAATTTGTTGCTTAATGCAACAAAACAAATTGAATAATATTTACATTATCTAATGTTCCGCTTACTCATAGTAGAATTGTGATCGAAAGGAACAAGTACTCTTAGTTTACAATACTGTGTTCTTGGGTGTTACAAATCCTAAATTACAATGGGATTCTCACATGAAAAATAGGCGGGAATACTGGGTTCTGCTGCGTTCGCAGTTCGAAAGATTCGCCAATTAACATATATTGCCACTGTTAGGTTGGTTCACTTCACTTACTTCCATAGTGTCTGATAGTATTTTATAATAGGGGACAGCATTTGAGGTGGACACCACAATTCTACTACAAAAACGGGCAGTTCGAACAATTTATAATATCCTCGCCTCGCGAATCATTCACAGTGTATCGGGAATTCGGTATATAAACTCTACCCTCCCAATTCTTACTCTTATATTATTCTTGATAATTTAATATATGTACGTAAAAACTTAGATATGCTGAATTTAGTAAAATATCAACATAAATTAAATATTAGACACCGCCATAAATTGGCCATTTCATATTTCAGGCTCACTAAAACCAAAAACATTTTTTTAGGTAATAGTGTTAGACCTTATAATAAAGTCCCAAAGCACATTACCGATTTTCTGGATAGCGAGTTCAAGTACAATATCAAGCGGGTTTTGATACATAAAGGCTATTATAGGGTGGATCAATATTTGAACGATGGTGACAAATGATGAATGATGAAAAATATATACCATGAAAAGATAAACCAGATCGAGTTTCTTGCCGGTTCTTCTCGGTGATTGGGTTGTTTGTCCGAACCGGTAGTAACTCCCGACGTTCCTAAGCGCATTGTCAGGGCCTAAATTGAATAAAGTATTTTTGATTTTGTTTCCATAAAGTTCTGACGTTGTAAATATTTGATTATTTATATATTATTAATATGAAAAAATCAACGAGTGAAACAAGCATTACGTCTGTGAAGGTTTCAAAGAAATATAGAAAAAGATTAACGGTTTAGACAAAAAAAACAGATGCTCAAATTTAGTTTACGAAAGAAAAGTTGGCTCCTATGTTAAATACTATGTATAATTCTTCACCCCTCTTCATCCAACAACATTTTTCGATTATAGGCCGCTTTGAGTCCAAATACGGCAAGGTGGGAGGAGGTAAATGAAACCATATATTTAATAAATATATTACATTTATAGTAGTATAATAATACATCGATATATTAATTCAAAGATTATCTCAGATATTACATGGATTATGTGCCTTATTAATAAAGATTTCATTGAGAAAAAAAACAAGAATCACTTATCACATTTTACAATATAAAATGTACACTAAACATGTGAATAAACATGCGAGTTAGGAATGTTTTAAATATTATAAAACCATTGTGACAATAAATGCAATTAAAGACAAAGACCACATTAGTAGCTAATTAACAACGATGAATTTTTAAAATATATTTAATGTTTATAAATTCAAATAAACAGGTTTTCGTAAATTTTAGCTGTCAAAGCGTTTACAAGAGTACAAAATCTGAAAGTAGCAACGTGGTAGTTATGCTGCCACATCCCTATTACTGCATATAATAAGTATATATCTACTCGAGTCATAATTAGTTATAAACGTATCATGTTGTACGTATAACTCCGAGACAGCTTACAGAATGAATGCCAATTGTAAATTCCTGTAATATTTTGGGTTTGTTTTATATTAACATCGAAACTGTACGCAAGGCCGAACTATACTCAGAGCGACTAAAAAACTTTGACGCGAACTATAACAATTTCTAATAATTCTTCAGTTTTCTTGACTTTCTTTTTATTTACTTTTTTTTTATTTTGATAAAAATTTAAAGTAAAGTAGAATGTACCTATCTATATCTTTTTCTTCCTTTGTTCTCTTTGTTGATTGTTTCTTCGCAAATAGTACGACATTATAACAAGATTTTTTTTCTTGGTGTGCATCAAGATCGCATATAGTCACTTTACTCATAATTTCTTGTTCGAGGAACTGTTGGGATTACGGATAACGGAATCGTCTCAGTTATGTTAACGAGTAGTTAACAAAGGTACACTTTTCGCACTCACAATAACCGGTAAAAGCGATCTAAAGCGTACTAATTCATTTATAAGTTTGGTAAAGCGTAACATCAATTCAGTACTTAATGAGGTAGCTTAGCTTGTCGATAGGAGCGCTGAATATTTTATGATGAGACAGACGTTCATTGATATACAAAAATCCAAGACGTATACTTAACGTCTCACAGATGGCACACAAAAATGAGTGACCGTTTGATGAGGTAATTTGCCCGTTCGAACACTCTCATATTATTAGCTATATTATGTCTCATATTATTATAGCTCATATCATTTCCATTACTACTTAATCCTTCGAGTCCTGGTTTTTGTGGAAGGATTATTAAATGGTGAAGAACTAAAAAGTGGCATTTGGTTGTTTTACCGTTCGGATACTGCTTATTGCACTTTACTATATGTAATAAGAGAAAGATGGCAACCCAGGACCGTTTGATGAGGTAATGTGCCCGTTCGAACACTCTCATATTATTAGCTATTACTCATATTATTTCCATTACTACTTAATCCCTCGAGTCCTGGTTTTTGTGGGCGGTTTATTAAATGGAGAACACCTAAAAAGTGTCATTTAGTTGTTTTACCGTTCGGGTAGTTCGTTTTACTAGATGTTATTGTAGATGTTCACTATTTAAAATAAAAAAATATAAAACGTACAACTACGTAGGGTGGAAGGGACTATAAGTATATACGTAAAGCGCAAGCGGGGGAAACGATTACCTCGTAGGCATTGCGTGGTACCATGAGCAAGTTAAGGCGCATCGGTCACAGGCTGTCCGGCGCCGGCCCACCTGTCGCGAGCACACAAATACTATGCCCAAACGAGGCAATGCTCACATTTAATAATGTAAATTAAAAATAATAAATTAATCAGTAGATCGCCCACAACTATAGACCGCATCATACATTTTAACCGCTCTGAAATAGATGTGCAGAGCACAAATTTAGGTATCAGAGGGACGTAGTGAGGTAAAAGGGGAGCAAGCTCGCCCCACCTACCTCGCCGCCTATTTCACCCACGTTGACACATGTGTGTTGTCATTATTAGTTGCAGTACAGTTGCATTCAGAAGTCAATTTAGTTTTGTTGTTGGTAATTACATGTTATTGCTATTTTCGTTGTTTTCTTATTCTTGTATATTTGTCTTTAATAGAAGATCCATCCACTTCGAAAAATCATGTTTCTATGGAAGGCGTTGTTTATTACAAATTATTTATTTATTATGAATATATTTTATTTATAATAACGGTATTGTAACACGTATAAAACCTGCACAATATATGCTACAAGATATATCCCATAGATAGAAACAAATACTGCATAAGGCGGATCATTCATTTAAAGTACGCCATCACCCAAAACTCACCAACCAGGAGATTAAACGTTATTTGGATTTAATTATAACTGACATATACATAATGTGGCGAACTGTTAATTTTCTGGCTTTGTCCATTGTTCAGCTACTATTGTCCATTTCTAGTTTTTACTGTTGTTTTATTACCTTAGTAATGATTCAATATTTATTATCTGTTCATTTTTATCTCTAATATTTTGCAAATAGTCTATATATATATATATGTAAAATAAATAGGTTTACGTAAATTGGCTGTCAAAGCGTTTACAAGATGACACAATCAAAGTAGTATCTTTATTCTACAAAATTTTTTGAAAGTTATAATGTGGTCGTTGTAACGCCACATTCTTATTACTTAACTAGCTGTGTCCGCGACTTAGTCCACGTGGAACCTAATGTACAAAACAATGACTAATAAAGTCATCTGAATGTATTTAGTCCATTTGCTATTCTACGTTTTCTCATACTTAAGTCGCGGCGCAATTAAAATTACAATAACTTTTGATAGAGTGGACCGATTTTAATGAAACAAAGACTAAAATTACTCCCGACGATATGCTTTATAATTTTCTTATATGAGGTTTTATTGTGAACCCAGTACTTTAGCAGTGATGCGTGTTCATACAAACAGATAGACAGACAGACAGACATTTCCAAAAATGAATGAAATGTATTCTATTACTTATTCCTAGACACCTGCAACAATTTTTTTCACGAAATCCTAAAATGTACAGACACTTTCGATTTACATTCTTATTATATGTATAGATTTAATAGGCAAATATCTCCTAGAATCATAATTGATTAAAAACGTACTATACTGTACGTATAATATCGTAACAAAGATAAATAAATGTCAATGTTGATTTATTATGGTAATATTTTGAATTTGTTTTGTATTAACTTCTTGACTGTACTATGCGCAAAACCGAATTCAAAGCTACATTCACAGCGGGCATAACATTTGACGCGGACTATAGTTTATTAATTATTAAATTCATTTTAGACATTTTGATTGTGTGAAATGAAATAAAAAGAAATTCAAACATTCGTAACAAAACAGCAACATTATTTTCAAGATTTTGTTGACAAGTATATAAGCACATAACTGAAATATAAAGTTACTCGCCTCACATTTTATATTAAATTTATAGACATAATAAAAATGAATTGTCTGTACGTAATATTAATATTATAACTTTTTATTTATTGAATATAAAAGTATACACGTGACTGATAATAAATATCCATTTCTTTCAATTTTTGTCTGTCTGTTCCGAGTTATCTCCGCAACGGTTGAACCGATTTTGACAGGATTTTCACTAACAGATAGCTCAGCTTATTAAAAGTAATTCAGGTTATTTCATTATACACTAGCTGTAACCTGCGACTTCGTCTGCAGTGGAGTATTCGAAATGCTTGGACCGGTTTTCGCGAGATTTTAGCTGAAAAATAGTTGATATTATAAAAGGAACATGGCCTATTTAATTTTCTGTACTCGCTGTTACATGCGTATTCATCCACGTGGAATATTCGAAGCGAAGCGAAATAACTATAAGAACTAATAGGCAATTTAAATAAAGCTGATTGTTTTACCCACGACTTCTTTCGCATGAAATTTAGCGAAGATATGTTGTTCACTATAAATTTGTGCGTAAGGCGTGCACTGTACTGGACTCCAAGGATAAATATAATTGAAATTCATGTTTGTATATATGTATGTAATTGAGATATAGTGTAATAAAAATATAGTGTGTTTACATGGCTGTTACTTTAATGAGAATCATACATTCTGCATTCTGATAAGTGGGTACGTAATTACTTTACTTATTATACTAGAGACTGAGTATAGCTCTAAGTTCGTCCTTGCGCATAGTACAATCATGATATTGCATTATCTTGTAGCGTATATACTTTGTAATTATTGTTTGTCGCTACAATCGTGTTGTTGTAAATGAAATACATTCGTAGTAAACAGATAGTTCGTACTAAATATTTATTTATAGTGCAATAACGACTTCCATAGAGACATCATTTTAAGAAGTGGATGGGTCTTATGAATAATAAATACTAGAAATAACAAATATCAACAAGCAACATTAAAGAGAGAAAATAACAAAAACATCCACACGAAAAATAAAATACCAACAATCTGTAACTGACAACGAAACGATTCTAAACGGGAGCGTACTGCAACTTGTACTAACACTGACACACGTGTCGGCTTGGAGGCAATAGGGACTAGGAGCTAAGGATGCCGATCTGAAATCGATTAATAAAATTATCGATATTTGGACATAGAAAAATCGATTATTATAATCGATATTATACATCTGACATTATAATATCATGAATCGATTTTCTTAAATTGCGCTAAATTTATACGAGACAAAAATTTACAATCAATAAAAAAAATATATAACAAAAAAAAGATGATTTTTAAATCATCGATCCCCCAAACCTCGGTTTTTCCATGAATCAATACCATAGACCACGATTCGGATCGATTTAAAAATGGTTAACAAGCATTGTAACTTCAAGCAAGTTAAGGAATCCATTTTAAAAAATGACTCATCCACCACGATTGGTTTGTCATCGATTATAAGTCACCAGCACGTGGACATGACTATATAAAATATGATTTATTACGCTACCTGCAATGAGATTTTATCCCTAGTAGAGAATACTGTAATATCGATATGTAAAAAAAAAAATAGATTTTAATCTTGCTATTTTATGTCGAAACTGATGTGAGGCTCACATTTTGCATTATCGTTCTGAAATAACCATCTGGCAGTGGTGTGCAGTGTGTTGAGTTGTAGTCTTTCAAATACTTTGCAATCTGTAATAATATACTAGGTGTTAGGTTAGTCGATTACAATATTCTAAGAGATGATAGTTCACGGTCACATTTAACATATAAAATAATAATACCAGAACAAACACTAATAAACCACAAAGAGAATGTTAAAGTTTGTTCTAAGACTTTCAAAAGTATAAACACAAACGTAATAAACCTAGGTGCAATGACCAGTGCCGAAAGCTGCAAGGGGCGACCCGGAGTTAACAATATTCGATAATAAAACGGATAATAAACTCTTTTGTTTTGTTCATGCCGTTCCCACGTTCACTTTCACTTCACCCATTGGTCATTGACACTGTGCTTTAACATAGACGCGTAGAGGATTGAGTATAATTTTTGTATTTTTCTAGATAATTAGGGCAAATATTAAGCACCTATTTTTTAAATTGATTAAGAGCGAGAATCGATTTCAGATTATCCTCCATAAATATCTAAACTTTCAGCCTATATATACTATTTTCACAACCAATGAACACAATGTTTTCTGTTTGAATATACAACACATTTCAAAGTGCTTTGATACAATTTTCAAACTATTAGATAATATTATTCTGCTAATATCCAATTACTAGTTGAATTACTAAATATCTAATATACAATGCATTAACACCTGCCCTTAACTCCTTGTTGTACTAAAATGTAAAACGTAATAGCAATAAAACGCATCCTAGCACCACCAAGTGCTGAGTAGTTGTAAAATGGATAACAGTTGTTGCATCCTTCTTCAATAAAAAACAGTCGAGTCTATCAACATCTGACAATCAATGAAATAGTATCAAATATACTAACGTTTAAAGTTTAAAAAGTTAAGTTTTAAACATATTTTCTTTGTAAATAATTGATCGGTGGAAACTAACCATATTGTGAAAACCATAATTTAATTTAAAGATATATGAAATACAGGTATATTTCTGTTGATCTGTTTGTTGATCTTTTCTATTTAAATATCACAAAACACAGCAGAATGTTGAGTGTTAATTAATTTTAATAGGATAAGAAATGTTTATTACCAGAGTAAGAGCAGTCCTTCGGGTTTCATCAAGACTGGAGTTGTCAATATTGTTACGCTGAGCTTCAGACAGAGCTACATATTTTTCCAAGTTTACCATGAGCTCCGGAAATTCCTCTAATAATGTGAAGTGACGCTGCTCTATCAGTCTTAGCAGTAGTTTGTTACCACAATTAGTAGACGTTTGACCAGGCCTGACAAAAACAATAATTTTATGAAACATCGATTTCACTACACTAGTTTACTTTTACAAATAGTGCTATACACATTATTTGCACGAAGCACTGGCTGTGTGTTCATATTTTCAATTTATTGTTTTTTTTTAATTATTCCAAATAATGTAAAGACTACATGATACGTTTTATTTCGCATTGAATTTTCCTCATGGTGGTGAGATAAATCTGAATGAAAAAATTGATTGACCCATTAGATATATGAGTACTAGCAAAGTTTTTAATGTCTAATGATTTTCTTTAGATTTAAGTCTGACCACACATAAAAGAAATACTGAGAGAAATATGAAATGAGTATCTAAAATACATACACTAAGCAGATGATCTCATCCTCCGTCCGTCTAACCAGCTGCACAGGCCCATCATACTGAGCAATTAGATCAGCAATATTCAAGTTTACATATGAACGCACAACCTCCTTGACGAGTGTTGACCATGATGATGGCATGTGATTCTGAGCTAAGGCCAACAAATCGTCAAAAGTAGCATCAAGTACCTTCAAATAAATTTCATAATAAAAAATCAAAATCAAAATTATTTCTTTTATTCTATAAGTCACAAAAGTATGTTTTCTCATTTTAGCTTACCAATGCCTTTATGGGATAATTAACAGCTGCCCAAGTAGCTGTGAAGCCTCCAATACTCCAACCAAAGAGTACTATATCTCCAGGACGATAGCCCAATTCATTTATAGCATATTGCATAACTGCATCAATTGCATTTTGCTCTTGGTCTGGGTATGGTTTGCCCTATATGAAGTATTGAATATTTGGTAAATATAAGCAGAATCAAGTTGGATTAATTATGTTTAACAAAAGTACTGTTTCTTACAAAAGCATAATGGAATAATGATGGCCCTAAGTACCAATTGCTTAATATTGTCTTTATTGAAATATATAATATATTTCAAATATCAAATTATGTATAAATAATTAACATTAGTATTAAGACATAATAACTATTATGATTGGTATTTATTATATATATATTATAGTGGGTCAAACAAATCGACCCTTTTTTTAAAACTATATACCCAGAAAAATAGGTTGGCAGACATCTCAAAAAAAATCTCTCAAGTATGAGTTCTTCATTTTAATAGGAAAGTCTTCCTCCTTTCAGTTTTTTATTTTTCCCTTATTACTACATAGAAATTTTTTTATATATATAACATATATATGTGTGTATGTAATGTATACATATTAAATTCTTATAATATTTCATTTCCTAAGAACTCATGCATAACTTTTAATTTTTAAATAAAATTATTATACTTACAGTACTTCCAGCAAAACCGGGATGATTCCAACCAAGAGCTGAAAATCCTGCTTTGATAGGTGTTACCATTATTCCGAGCTCATAAAATCCAGAATTACCCTCACAACAAATCACCAAAGTTTTGGCATTATGTGTTGGAACTTTACTCTCCACATACATTGAATCAATAGCATTCCCATCTGCTGTCAATAGTTTAGCTCGTTTTCCACCTGATACGTCTACCAGTTCCGTTCTTCCTTGAAATAGAGGAGCCCCTAACAAAATTAAGGCTATAATTATTGACTAGTGAAAAGAAATATCCTAAATTTCAGTGTTAAGTGTGCTTAATTTTATATGAT
The DNA here is from genome assembly GCA_036509395.1 of Antheraea yamamai. Lineage (NCBI taxonomy): Eukaryota > Metazoa > Arthropoda > Insecta > Lepidoptera > Saturniidae > Antheraea > Antheraea yamamai. The sequence goes on along the minus strand of AP028424.1, from coordinate 6,219,254 downwards.
GATAATTTTTTTTTTTTTTTTATTGTAGCTCGGCAAAGTGACTGTACTGTGCCTGATGGTAAGCACAGTACAATCCAAAAACAATGGCGACCACCGAAAGACATACTATCTATCGCCGGTCGCCGCTGTCATGCCGGCCTGAAAGCGACCCAGTCAGGGACAGCCTCGCCTCCCCCCCCCGGTTGCTGGATATACACGGGCTGATCCCGGAACGCGACACGCCCAAACGTGTCACTATGGCGGGTGTTCCACCTGGTGTACGGTGGTCGCGATCCAGTCGAGTACAGACACCCTACCACCCCGCAAAGTACAGACACCCTACCACCCCGCAGTACAGACACCCTACCACCCCGCAATGATGAAAAATGTCAAATTGTCCCCTCTCTATGATAGATTTGTAAAATATAATTCTAAATACACATCCTGTTTTTCAAGTGCCTATGAATTACAAATAATTTTTATGTAATAGTATGCAACTTTGAGGTATGCTAAAGGGTTTTTAAAAGACGAGTGTACATTGAAAAGAGTTTGGAAATAAATTATAATGAGTATTATGTCCATTAACAGAGAAGATTATGTGGTGTTACTGTTATTAATAGTAACCTGTTGTATGTAACATCCATAATGTAAAGGTGTATAGCTTAGATGTACATTATAAAAATGAAGTTTTCCTGTAGGAATGCTTTTTGCTGTATTTTGATTTCTATATACAGTCAAAATATGTTATAACGACATCGAAGGGACTACTCATATTTAGTTGTAAAAACCGATAGTCGTAACAACCAGTGATTTTTTCGAAATACGCCATTCAGCAAGAACTTTATACTGAGTCAATATGACGTATGTTGTCCTAAACAATGACACCAAATACGGTTTTGACTGTACTTAACATTATATGTTTTATAGGTGTAACATCAAGACAGAAAATTTAAGTATTTGATGGCATGTAATTAAAATAATTAATTAAATCACTTACAAAACAAATTTTGGATGAGGGTTAATGAACCTGGGTAAATAAGCCTTAGACCAAATGTATGTGTGGCTATAAAAGCCAGAACTTGAAGTGGAAATCTTTGATACATTGGTAAATCACTGATAGCGCAATTTGTGAAAGGATTGGTCCAATGATTGGATGATCTGAAAATATAACTGTGAATTACTTTATCTAACAAATATAGTATTTAACACTTACATAAAATGCTTATAAAGGACTCCTTTAGGATTCTCCTAAAGCATATACTTTGTAGAAATATACTTAAATACCTGTTTATCAGTTATGTAGCATTTGTTATTTATAATTAATGTCTCTCTGATTAACCTTACATTGACCAAGTTAATTTACTACAAGTCTGTTTTTCAATTTATTCCAATAAGTAATTAGAAATTCAAATACTAGTATAATTTATTGACCTATTAATTTAAATATAAATATAATGACATTTACAAAATATGTTACCTGTCTAATATATGCTTAGAATGTAAGAAAGAAAGAAAGAAGAAGATAGAAATAATTGTATAACTTTGAATTATAATGTATATCAACAGGGGAGTGGAAAAATGTGCATTAGTCAATTAGAACTTTTAATATCATAGTAATACTACTCTCACTTTGCTCTTAAAGTAAAATATAATATAAAAATATCATAACAATCATTTATAAAAAAAATTAACCTGTCTTTAGAAGGTACCGCAAAGGTAATAGGCCAAGAATTGAACTCAAAGTCATATTTTCTTATGCCTTCCAAATACTCTCTCTTGTTAGTCATAGGTTTGTTGAGTTCTTCAAGAAACTTAACGTATCTGGAATTATGAGCTCTCCCGTAAGCTCTTAGCATGAAAGCACATGCAACCAGACAACTCAGACTGGTGCATAACATTCCAAAGAACTTGAAATCATCATAGCTCACACCTCGCTTATAGAAGAACATACAGATGAAGGGTGATGTATAATAACAGATCTTTGATAATGCATTGACCTGAAAATAAATATTTAATCATATATTATTCACTAGCAGGTCCAGTGGACGTTGTCCTGACCTGTTGTTGTGGTACAATCAATTTGTTTCCATCAAAGTTTATAAATCAATTCTCTTACACAAATCTTCATTAAACTTGAAACAGGAAACTCACCGATGTTATAATTTTGTCTGCAAAATGCTCCGTCCCATGTGGAGTGAACATATTCTAAACCAACAAAAAGACAATTGTCATTAAAAGGAATTATTGAGATAAATTTATTGACTGTAAAGCAGTTTAAAATTTTGGCAAAATCAGCTTGCAATTGGAAGGGTTAAGCCAAGAATGGCTGTGAGGCAGTACATTATTCTATATTACTACTTCCATAAAGAGGTATAAGTTAATAGGTATTAGTTTCAAAATTAAATTTGTAATATTAACATTTAATATCCTCTTTACACACTTAAACTATATTGGCTTGTACATGCAATGAATGTGAGAAATTTAAAACACTTATAACTTCTCATTAACTATTTGCTGTTGAATGGCTAATTGTATTCTACAAATATGAAATTTTGAACTAGCACCATCACCATAAAAGTGTCAGCTATTTGCTACATACCATAATAAAATAGATTTTGAAAATTTGCTTAACGGCATATTTATTTACAATATTAAGCTTCACTGAAATACTATTACATATCAGGTTTTTCTTTATGATATTGCAGATATTAATGTAAGTATCATTACAGAATTTGAAGCCAAAAGTCCTTTGTTTTCAATAGCTTTCCCACGAATGAGGCAAAATTAGCCTTACAAGCAAGAGTGAAATTAATTACAACTACTTTCATGCCATGTGGCTTGATAGGTCATTTATGGCTTATATGACTTGATTGCAACTAAAATTTGTATTTTTAGATAAATGTAAATTACACTTTCTCAAATGAAACAATTGTAGTCTTAGTTCATAAGTTTCTTCCAAGTCATTACTATACTCAATTGCCTATCCAATATTGTTTAGCTATGTTTGCTAAATTATGATGACGCTAGAGAACTTGTTTGCTCATAGAGATAGTCAGGTATGAGCATAAGAGGAGGAAGCTACCTCCAAAAAATTTATAGGTGTATATCTTTTAATTTAATTTTCGAATTAACTACGCTATTGACCTAGCAAGGTCTCAACAGCTTCTCCGGACTATAAAAATTATAGGTAAGCACATGGTTGCAATATTAACAGGAGAGTAAAATTTTAGAACAATTTAACATTTAAGGTTGTTGTATATCGTCAGACAGACTTAAAGTGTTTGCTGACCATTACATGTGTATTATCGGCTTCCAGACTTATGTTGATTGGTTCTCCTTTCCATATCAAAACATGCCTATAAGGAAATCATATATACAACAACAACAGATCATATAAAACCTGTGTGCTGATCTGCCGGCCGTCACTTTCTATAGTTTACATAAATAATGGTATTATGGGTTATCAAATCCTCAGACTAAAATGGATCTCATAGCAGTCAAGTAGTTTTATTTGCTGAGTTTTTGAAGGTAGCTACGTGTGGTTCGATATCGACGCAACAAAGCGGCGCGTGGTGGCGGCGCCGGCGCGATGCTCACCTCTAATACGATGCAACTCAAATGTATTGATTTTTAAAGGCCTGCCTGTAACGAGTGAGCATGACGACGGAAAGTAGTATATTCACATTTCATTTTGTTCCTTTAGGCGATTAAAACAATGAAATTATAATAGATACTTACGCTCCTAGAACCATCTCCATATATTTTGTACAGACGAGGTGAAAATAAACACTGCCAAATGAGCTTCATCATCAATCACAATTTTAGATGCCGGTGCGATTTATATAATCTGCTATTTATTCGGTCTGCTACAGCATATGACCCCTATTTTTTTTTTTTTTGCCACCACTCTTCTATATTATTACTGCCATTGTCAAGTAGGTATTATCTTGCAATAATCCGATAATGTCACTACAAGATGGTGGCCATAGATAATATGTAGTTAATATATAAAATGGTGGATAGATAAAACAGAGAAACCATGGAAATTTTGTGTCATCTCAGATTTCATGCCTCGTGGTATAATTTCACATCCACTTCACTTGTGCACAACAACCGAACTATATTGCATAAGACACCACCAATATTACAAAAAAGGGCAAATAACACAAAATTATGACTAAAATATAAAACCCACTACTTGACAGACTAAGATCCCGACAACAAACGCTCAATTAAAATTTCAAAATGTTTAATCCAAAATCTTTATTTCCCTTTTGGGTTGGTTTAGTAGATGTAAAATACTATGCTACAACCAACCAAAGTTACAAGCACCGACAGGAATATTATTATTTTGTGGTTACAACACAACACTGACTAGTGACTAGAGACCTCCGCTAGGAGTAAAATATTATTCTGTGCTAGAGATGTAGACGAACCATATCCTAGCATAATACCAGAGACATTTTTTGACTCTGTTTTTTTCCATTCTTAGGAAAAAGCAAAGGTATCTATATCATACAGCCAAGTAAGACCTCATTTCATAATTATCATTCTGGAGTGTCTTGTGACTATTTCAATGTTTTAACAAAATGATAGCCTCCTTTCCTAGAATTTTTCATGAAGTTTGGTGGCATTTCAGAATTTATGCTCCGCGCTATTATTTTCTGTCCACTATAGTTGTGTACAATATCGGTAAAACACCAGAAATATAGAAAAATATATATGTAGTCAAATACCACAAGATGATGAATAAAATATAAAATCTAAGATATGAGATCCCGTGAAAAACTCTTTTACCAGTGACAAATAAAAATAATTCAACAACTTATAGACATTCAAAATACCCACAGGGTATTTATTATATTATCTATAAGACTTCTTCTCTTTCTTTCGTGTACCTATTAGACATATAGGTAAAAGAAGATATAATAGATTTTTTTCCTTGTAATAGTCACTAACTTATCTATTCATATCTGTCTATTGATATAATGAAAATACAGTTCCTCGGGCTCAATCACGTCAAAACTACTTATGATGCTATTTAGAAAAGATTAAGTATGCGCCTGGGACGCGTAAAGAACAAAGCGCAAACTAACAGATTATTACCACCAATCGTAGTTCATTCTTGTTTTGTAATTTATTTTATTTTTATTATTCATTACTTATTGTTGCCCAGATGTTCTTATTACTTTTTAGCTTTATAATCTAACAGCAATGCATTATTAACTATAAAATTTTGCACATGTTGTGTTTAGTGTCGCATAAATATGCCTCGTAGCTGAAATAAAGGACAGAGAGTTCGATTCAATCGATTGCGCTCGTGTCCGTTCATGCTCTCAGTATCTCCTGAACCGATGTTCATACTACGTTTAGTTTTAGTGTTGTGAACACTAGTGTTCGTTATACTTTCAGATATTGTAGTGCAGATACTTGCAAACCATACTATTCAGTACGCTTCTTTAAAATCGCACTTTTCATTACGAAGACTATATAGTAATTTAAAAACAACGTGTCAGTACCGTGTTGCATGTATTGGATATTTAGGTAGCTATTAGCGTGTGGCTCTTTGCCGGGCATGGATAACCCGTTGGAGTCATTCCGGCGTACACTTCTCCACCTCAGACGAGGAGCTTTCAAATAGTCTTCCACCCTTGCCACTAGAATGGTTATTCCGATAATCCCCGAGCATGAACATGATAGATTGTGACGTTCTGCCGGAAGATGCAACAGTCAATTATTAAAAGCTCAATTATTTAAAAGGATATACGGGTCCTAAAACGACCGTGCATGCGACAAATTGCCATCCCAATTACAAACTCGTGTATCCAATGGGAAAGTAACATCGTCTCACGTATACTTTACCTTTACATGTAATATTGCGACATCTCGGTCTCGTTCAACCGTGGACCACGCGATCGCTCACATTCAGTAATAAACACGGAGGGCTTGCACTCACCGTCGAAAAAATGGTCTAACGCTCAACCACCAAAGCCATTCAAACGTTCAAACTCATTTGTGATACTCGACACGGACCCTGCACCATATAACTCCGCAGAGGCACTAATGCTCGCTTTCAACTCCACCGCCATTCCAATTATTCTGAGCTTGACCTCTGACTCTGTCTCGGAAGTCGGACATGGAGCTTGACCTCGGCGATGGCCACTCGAACCATAATAATTAAAAAAACCGTCAACGCAATCATCACCTCACCCCAGTGCAATCATTAAATTGCAGATATAGTAGACATAAATAAGAAAAAAATTGTCTATTTTAACGATATGTTCTATTTTGTACGTGCTTAAATAGTTTGACGTCATCATTTCGTTGGATATTCTAATTTAATATGATTAAACGTTGAAGTTTTAAAAATATTGAAGACTACAACGAATGCCATTTATAACCATCTTGAGAGATCAAGTGGAAATGGAAGTGATTGCTATATTTTTCGAAAATCTCTATCGTATCGGCCGACCGTGTTAAACTCAAAAGTTTATCTAAGTTTTGTAATGTATGTACGTATGTAAGCGTAACATTTTTCGGAACTATTAATACGCTATAACGCTCATCCATAGAAACCAAAAACAAATGTACTTGTCTGTGATCTTGATTTTTTGATGAGATCTTAGTATGTTGTAGCTACCGAGAATGTCATCCTCTCTGGTAGACTGGCTGACACTTTTGTAAATATTGTAAATAGAATGTCGTTCAAACAATTGAACAAATAAATGAAATGTCGCATATCTGTATAAATACCTTTTATGATAATTTTAATAAACAGTCTATTTTACAATCTCCAAGTCTTATTATTACGCTGTCCGTGTTAGTCTGGAATATTCTAGTAGTGAGCCGAAGCTCCTACATTTGGTGACCCCGACGACGCGACGCACCTTCGGCAGTGACAGCAGTGGGATGCGAAGCTCCAACGGAAAATGTTCAGAAGTTAGTTCAGACTCCTACGTTTGGTGATCTCGCATTCCGCGCGCTCCAGAGATGATGCCGAGGTTCTTACAACGTTAACGCCGTCGCCACGACGCATTTCGGCGTACCAAAGCCTCCTCATCCGAAGTCATGGCGAGTTCTACTATCACGCACGCTCACGTGATATTGCCGCCGCACCTACAGTGATGTAACCACGCGGAAAAAACACAGGAAGAACGATGCCAAGTTATGAAACGGTTATTCCTATCCTGTAAACGCAAGCTTATTACAATTTTCACTCGCAAGATTCCTGCAAGACTACGTCGCCGTCACCATGATGCTTCTCTCATCGACGGTTTGGCAAGAATGCAAGATGACGCATTTTACCCTGCCAGGAATCTACCAGCGAGGAACGTAACTACCGCATCTAACACATCACTAGGAAGTCGAACAGTCCAACGAGTGCATACGACGCCGTACCACGCACAAAGCAATGGTGTGATCAAACACTGGTACCGTATGAACAGCACTTACAGCTAGACTGACAACAAATACTCGGAGACGATTTTCTTCTATATCATCAGCTGATCGTCGATCTCGAAAGCCGACAGCTTATTGATAGCACGACAAAACTCTCAGTCAAAGTTCCTGCACGCATCTCGGTTCACGAAACCACACGCAGTGTCAACCCTGGATTGTCAAATCGCAACATATTGAATTTACAGGTACGCCATTTACTTCGATGAATTACGTTCGAATTAAAACGTCGGACACTTTATCGAAACGACTGGTCAAACGATACACTGCCGTGCACGACAATACCGCGCCACATCGCGATGAAATTGTCGAAACGGAACACATGATGAATCGAGGCTTATTTAGACCCAGCAACTGTCCCTGGTCAAGCCCATTTTGTCGCCAAGAAGAAAAACGGAGACATTTCACGTCTGCGGAGACTACAGACTCATTTAGACTACGCATCACTAACAAAATAAAATTTTTCGTTCAAGCAGATCTTCAGCCATTAAAATATAATTTCCTACGTGTCGTCGCTCTCAACAAATCTTCACTACAAAGTACTTCACAGAAGTTTTTACCCTACAATTGCCTACAAGAGAAGCAACTGTATCCATCGACCGTTTAAAACCTGCCTACGGTTTCAACGAAGTGGATCAACCAAGCACTACTCTAGGCAACGCTACTTCCGAGCCAATCACCCTACAGAAGACACGTTCCGGTCGAAGCATCAAGATGCCGGTACGCTTCGCTTGAGGGGGAATCATGTAGCTACCGAGAATGTCATCCTCTCTGGTAGACTGGCTGACACTTTTGTAAATATTGTAAATAGAATGTCGTTCAAACAATTGAACAAATAAATGAAATGTCGCATATCTGTATAAATACCTTTTATGATAATTTTAATAAACAGTCTATTTTACAATCTCCAAGTCTTATTATTACGCTGTCCGTGTTAGTCTGGAATATTCTAGTAGTGAGCCGAAGCTCCTACAATGTCATGTAGTGGAAATTATATTTTATTCTTAATCTTTTGTTACTTGATTCTATATTTTGTAATATTGATGCTGTTTTACGTAATATTTTTTAGTTATTGTGCACAACTGAAGTGAACAGAAAGTAATACTACAAAGCATACGTTCTGAGATGCCACAAAAACTTCATGGAAACATCTAACAAGGAAGTCACTATCTTGTTAGAACATTGTAACACAGAATTGGCAATTATGAAATTACCTCTGACTTGGCTGTATGATCTAGATACCTTTGCGTTTTCCTTAGAACGGAGGAAACAGAAACCAAAAAAATATCTGTGATCTTTGATTTAAAACGTCATTGAGTGAAATATTTTCGAATATATCAATAATAAAATAAATGTTACCTTTGCTTATACATAATTGATTTTTTTAAAGTCATGAAACATGAAGTCATTTCTGAATGTGTGTTATTTCTTTTTGATATTGACGCCTGTTTCTATTAACTGCCGAGTACACAAATTACATTTGACGGTAAGATTTTTTTAAATATTTTTAAATTTAAAGGTCTTCTTACCTTATTGCAGTAATTAAAGGTTTATGAAATAATAAATTAATGCAAAATTGTCTTAACGTTTTACCGTAGAAGAATACATAATCTTTTCTAAAAGAATTTTTTTTTTTCTTTATACTCGGTCTACAAATTACAAAATACATTAAACTTGTTGTTGCACTTATTCAAAAATTTCGAATAAAATTCATAGCGCAGATTCATAAAAAATGTTCGAGTTTTAATAGTTTAACTCATAATCATAATAATTAGAATTTATTTTCTTTCTCTGATCTTTGGATCATTTTATAACATGAATCTTATATCTTATTTAAACATATTATGAACTACCTGATACCCCCCTCCTCCCGCCCATCTTCGTCTGTTTTGTGTACTATTTTTACAATATACTTTATTAGCTTCTGCCCGTGACTATGTCCTTTTTGAATAATTACTTTAGGCTAACACTAACTTTAACTCGCAACTTCGTTTACATAGATGGTGGAAATATTTTCAAATAATAAATATGTTAACCCCAATTTTGAAACATTAGTCATTGGTGCTCTGCTTCTATTGGTCTTACTGTGATTATATTATAACCTATAGCATTTATCGATGAATATGCTAACTAACACTGAAAGAAGTTTTCAAAGTGGACTAGTTGTTCCTGAGATTATCGAGTTGAAGCAAACAAACTCTTCAGGTTTATAATATTAGTATAGATGTTCGGAGGAAAAAACATAAGGACCACACTGCTTGTCCCACTTCTCTACGGCAAGAAAACACACAAAATTAAACATATGGTGCTTATAAAATCATACTGTCTTCAAATAGTAATATCATGTCATATATCATTAAGTGATGATTGCTTAGATGATAGAGTGTTCGGATAGCACACAGATACATGTAAGTTAGACTCCTAGCAGCTGAGTTCAAGCATTTGGAGAAGGAAAACATTGTGATGAAACTATAGCGTGATCGTAGGGGCTTTTTCTTAGTCCGCCAGGCTAGCTACCAGGTTGAAAATATGTTGCTAAGCACCTATTAGTGTATTCCGACAACTGCATTTGAGAGACAGCCCTCTCTAGGTTTAGAGTGTTTACTGTGTTAGACCACATTGTCCTTTAAATTCAGACGAGAAAGGCTAAAATCATTATAAATTTATGTATATCTATATTAAATAAAGCTATCCTGGTAAGTTTAGATAATGAACAAGTGACTGAAAATTTGTAAAACAAAGAATATTGATTAAAATTACTTCAGTAGCTTTTGGGTGATGTGAGCACAATGACAGGTCTCTATCATTTGATTTATATAAATAACTAGCCCCTGCCTGCGACTTTGTTTGCGTGGAATGGTTACTGTAGGCTAACGCTAACATACAGTGGAAGCTCTCAAGAGGAAAGAAAACCTGACTTTGAAACATTCTTCATTAGTGCTCTGCTCCTATTGGTCTTAGCGTGATGATATATACATATATATATTGAGATATATAACACTGAATGAATTTTTCAAATTGAACCAATAGTTCCTGAGATTATCCCCTTCTACTCACAAACTCACAAATTTAACCTCTTTATAATATTAGTATATATAAAAACGTGGTCTTATCTCTCCTGGTTATTTATTTTGACTCAAGAATACAACATATCTTATAAATATGTCTATCTAAATATATTTCTAAATGAGTCTTTTACATAAATTGAATATGATATACAATAAAGTATCTTATTAAGTACTAGATCACTCTGATCATTTCCAATTAAAATTACAACATCCTAAGTCACTTTAGTCGTTTAACTATGGTTCTGTTTTATATCATATAATACAAGATGTAAAAATACTGAAGTAGTTTTGATAAGATTTAGCAACTGTGAATTAAAGTCTTTATAAAACTAAATTCAACAAAAGCCGAAGTTTGCATACAATTTCGAATGATTTTAGAGGTTAAGTAGTAATAATACAATTACAATTTAAATAATTTTAATTTTATTAATTATAATTTTATAAATTTTATACAAAAAGGTAACTTAGCTCTCATGCAAGTTCAAAATAAATGTCATCGGAACAAAATCGTGGACGTTAACTAAGGTAAAATAAATGTAATACATTAGTACCTAGTAAGTCAAATTTTATGGGAGACATCAAAGAATTTATATACGAATATAACTTATAGAGTTTTCGATTTATGTTTAAGTGGTTTTTTAAGGCAATTTTCGAATTGTAGAAGCAAATTATTAAAGGCAGTAAGTTACATTTCTTTGATTTATAGAGGTAATAACTTTCAAATGATCGAGTTAGTAGGTTGTAAAATCAAACATGGCTATGTTCAAGATAAGAGGTTCAACTTGTTTTTTTGAGTTATCAAGATATACGAAATAGCTTGCAGGGACTCACTGATTATTTCGATTTATAGAGCTCAAATCACAAGTAGAAGAGTCTTTGGGGTGTGAAGGGAAGGGAACAAAACGTCTTTTCTAGTTTTAGAGATTTTCAACTTAAAGAGGTTTTACTGTATTGTTTCTTTAAATGAGAAGTTACTTTTATTTATTCACTTTGTACTAAGCTGTTTATTCTAGTAAATTTTGTTCACTATAATTCTTCAAATACTAAATACTTGTCTAAATTTTATGAAATTTAAATGGAATTATAGATTTTCACTATTCTTACACATGTGTGATTGTACTGTGTATGTTTGTGAACTAACCTTGAGTGTTTTATATTAGGTTAACATATGGTAAATTGTTTGTCTTTCTTCTTTATATATACTTGGTATAATTTGTATCAATATACAATGGCTGTATACAACCTCCTTCCTTTTTTGTTATTTTTTTAATTTATATGGTTCCATTTACATGTCATTGGCAGAACACATGCACACTGTTGCAACTTCCATTAAACCAAGGTTCATTGTTAATTTAGAAACATTATAATTTATTTTATTATTACATATTTTAAATTAACTCTCCTATAAGTCTTTGGGAATAATATTTTCAGTGTACACACATGATGTTCAATAGTTATTATGAAACTGAACAAATTACATTACGGTAGACTAAAAATTATAAAAAATATACAATATTAAAAAGAAATTACAATGTATCTTGTAGTTCTCTGCAATTAGGTAGCTAATTAATGATTATACATTAAATTCTCTGACATGTTTAATACATTTATATTGACAGTGAAAAGGCTAATGTACTAACATGCTTTTGAGAAGTTGTACACACTAATGATACTTAAAATAATCTATAAACAGTATAGGGATAAAATATTTTCTGCATCATTTTGATGAGTAAGGTTATTGAAAACACAAGAGAGGACCTCAACCACGTCTTTATCCCTAAGCATCCCATATGAAAAGGACATCTACAGATATGAGTTTTTAGATTTTTTTAAATATATCATGTGAATTCATAGAACATTTTCTAATTTATTTCACTTTACGTTAACCTAGAACTTCAGATTAGTTAATTCCAGCTTTGAAATGCTATTTGTTATAGAATATACTAGTAAATAAGAGCATTTCTATGTCGAATTGAGACAGAGTTACAAAAACACTTTAACATCATATTCCACAGCAAATATTTATTACAAAGTAAAAATAAAATCATGTACAGACTACACGTTTTTTTTTCATATACATGCGAGATACACATCAAATCCATTACCCAAGAGTTTATATCTAATCTACTACCACAAATAGAAAAAGAAAAGATTTTTTATCCCTCATTAATAAACTAAAAAAAATTTAACCGATTTAAATAATTCTTATGTACCAACAATTCTGTATATATTTTAGGAGGCCTCTATACAAATTCGTTATATAAAGTTTATACAAAAAATTAATTTAATTATACGTAAAATTGCAGATATTAAGGCAACATTTCAATACTTGTCCTTATTGTTTCGTATACAATATAAAAAGTAGTTGGATTTGTTTAAGGTTTGTTATTTTTTTTATAGTAATGATTTACTCTTTCGTTCTTCACAGTATGATGAGCGTCGATATGTGGATTTCACTACATTTGGATTCTTCAAGCATGGTGTACTCGAAGTGAAAATGGTTAATTTCATGTTACCATCAGGGACCCTGATCTATGGAGAGGTAAAAGATGACAATAATATTAAATATTAAGGAAACAATAATATGATGTATGAAACAGGATAAATATTATTAATAAACAGTGATACTGTTCTCAAGAAAATACTTATTCTGTATTGCGAATTAAAGCCAAAGCCTAAATTGAATGTTAGAAATGTGCAAATTTATCTACTGAAGTATAAATTATCTTGACATTTATGCATAACTCTTCTAAATATACAATTGATTACTGATTCGCTGCAGCTTTTTAACTTTTGTTAAATGAGGTTTGCTTTTGTCCTCTCCTCTTAGAATTAAATAAATAGCTAAACGATCTTCTGCCTGTGTATATAGCATGATGATGATTATTCCGACCGGTTTTGGCCATGGCGACCACTTAGACCCCTAAACTTAGAAATGGCGCTGGTGCGCTCGAAGATGTCTTATGTAGCCTATCTTCGCGGCGAAACTTCGTGCACATTGAGGGCACGTGAGTACGCCGTTCTCGTAATGATATGTTATGGCAGCAGGAGGGCGACCCTTTAACTGGTCGCGTTTGGTATCAAGGTCAGCTTTACGCTGAGCCTCGAACTCGCGTACTTGGGTGTTCACCATTCTGCGCCATTCTGGCCGTTGTGCTGCCAAGCGTTCCGAACAAGAGGGCTCTATATTGCATTTCTTCATGTGCCGCTTTTGGACATCCTTGTACCGGAGGAGGAGACCACCATGATTCTGTTTGCCCTCCTCCAGTTCAGAATAGAAGATGCGCTTCGCCACTCTTTCCTCCGCCATACGCGATACATGACCGCACCACCGAACCTGTCGACGAATTAAATAGGCTTCAATGCCACCAATATTGGCTCGTCCCAAAACTTCAGTATTTCGCAGTTTATCGGACCATCTGATCTTCATGATGGTACGCAGGCATTTAAGGTGGAAGCGATCCAGAGTGCGAATGTGACGGCGGTATATACACCACGTCTCAGAGGAGTATAGGAGGTTTGGCAACACGACTGCCATGTAAACGATATTTTAGTGGCCAACTTAAGGTCATGCGAGCAGAAGACCTTGGAACATAGCTTACCAAATGCCGCAGCTGCGGCACCCACCCTGCTATTAATCTCAGCATCAAGGTCACACTTAGATGTCACAGTGTTCCCCAGATAGCGAAATTTATCCACCTGCTTCAGCACATCCTCACCAAGTTTTATGTTCAGTGTCTCGTGACCGTGTATGTCCAGGGACATCACCTGCGTCTTATTGACACTGATCTTCAGGCCAAACTTACGGCAGGCTTGGTGGAATTCGGACATCAGCTGTTGCAGGCCGTCTAAGGGATCCGGGAGGGGGGGTATATAGCATAATGTTAGCTAATACAATTAATAATCTAAAAAATTATTTTATGATTCTACTCTATTTTTGTGTGAATTGGTTTATTTTCAGTATGGATTCACATTGGATCGAACCGTGAATGTTGCTATTAGTCCATACTTGGCTCAGGCAAATAATGACGTCTGTTTTCTAAGCGAGGGTATCATATCCCCTCAGCACCCGGCCATTGTTTTTCTGAGAATGGATTTTATTAAACTAAGGTTTGTTACAGACTTACCATTATCAATACTTATTATAACTGTATCGAAATGTAAAATGTATGTGAATGAAATATGTATATTCGTGTATAATTGTTTGTTCTAGAATAAATGTTACCTGTAAGGCTGCTATATTGCATCTTTACCAAAACCGTCATGCAATTCCAAAAAGTGAGTATGATGGATCATTTATTTTTTTCTCTGTAAAATTATATCTATGTATATTATTTTTAACCTAATAAATATAGAAAATCGACTTGTAGTTACCAAATACTTTACAGAGTGATTGCTCCCATCCTCTTTATTTATTAAACTCTCATAGCAAGTATTGAATATATAGAATATGATGATTATTGTTTTGTAGATACAACAAGTATTCCAGAAAAATGTACGTACGAGGATTTACCTATCACTAAAGAGACTAAAAACGGTATGGACTACTACAATACAAGTGTAAGTACTTTAGAATTTTTATAATTATTACTTAACCCCTGCACTATTCAAAATCATAAAGGTTTAAGCCCCATACAAACGAATATAGATGTCTTGAGGCACAGGTAATTTTTTTTTAATTTTTACGAACTTTTTTTTATTAATCAAGAAATTTATAATTTAGGATGTCCTGAGATAAAAGTAAAAACGTAGATCGCCATTTTGCGTTTAGGGTCTTTAAAAATCAGCGGAAGGGTTAATCTATTCCTAAAATATAAACTATGGTTTGTTGTCACAAGTATACTTCGCTAATGTCAGAAAGCAGTAGTTTTATTAAAGCTATGATAGCTGCCCGTAGGTGTTATAAGAAATTAATAGGTGTTGTACGTCAGAGTCACCTTAGGTGGTGGATTACTTCAAGACAGTTAAAAGCATTTTATATACTTGTAAAGTTCTCAATATATGATTTTTTTTTAGTTTGCGTTGTACATCGCCACGGAAAAGGAGGAAGGTCTTTACAATTTGTATTTTAATAATTGTCCTGAAAGAGGCACAGGAAAGACACCCGTCAGTATGGTGGTAAGTTTGTGTAAATAAAAATTGAAATTTACATGTCCATACTCTAGTTTCTTTATGTTGTCTATGTCTATGTTTTTATTTACATTTAAAAAAACGTGGTAGTATTGATACCTTCAGAAAATTATAAAACACTGATATAGATGATATAAGTGAGTAATATAATATATAGTAATAATACTTACGTGAAATGTATATTTTAAAAGACACAACAAGATCTACAAGAGGAAATCAAACTTAAATAAGTCAATTACTTTTACACACAACAATTGCACACAATACCCTCAGTAACAGAGTGGTTCTGAACTGGAACCGATTGCCTGACGAAGTAGTATCTGCTAGTTCTGTCCGTGGTTTTAAAAACCGACTCGACAACTGGCTCCGGTCTAATAAACTTACTTTAATAAATGAACATCTGCAGTGACCAAAATCCGATAAAAAAATTTCGACACAGTGTGATATAGACGTATCAGCAATTATGCTGCTTGTCTATTAACTATAAATAAATAAATAATATGTCAGGCTAATTATGACATCTTTTCCTAAAGAACTAGAACACACACGTGTATATCGCTTGAATTAGATCAAGGAGTTGGTGCAATATACTATATTGCACTAATGTGTCATGTAATGAGCAGACCGTGAATATAAGAAATACTGTATAACGTATTCTATCTCATTTTGCCGCACGTTAAACCCTACAGATGTATATGATTGTCTCTTTTTGATGTCGATTTGGCTAAAAAAAATTACACTTCAAAAACATCAATTCGTTACATTTCGATAATGTTTTTATGAAAAACAATTTCATGAATAATTTAGGTAAGTTTTCCTACTGAGAAGAATTGAACATTGACTGCATGCCCTCTTATATTGCTCAAAACTTATTTTAAATTACTGGACAATATGACATACATGAGTCGTTACTTTTCAAAATAAGCGAAATCTAATTTTTCTCCGTTCTTATTATTTTGCATTATTTTTGAAAATCTACAACCTTTGTACATGTAAAATTTGAAGATCATTAAAAAACCTAAAAACTTTATGAACGGCACAAATTTCAACTTCGTTTTCGGTCTATTAAAACTAGAAATATTAAAAAAATTAAACTGTTATATATAAATATAAATATGAAAGACTAAAATTGAATTTAGCTCATTTTGAAATGTATTAACATTTGCTCAATAAATGCTCATATCTTTGGTGAGGGATTTTGTATAACAAAACCAAACAAGTGTCAACAAATTATGATAATTTCTAGGTGGAAATATATGAGAGTAACGACGGTAATTTCTTATCAGCTGGTGAGATCCCCCTACCTCATCTGTATACGGTGACTTCGTTCGTATTCCTGTTCTGCGCTATACTCTGGACATACATATTAAAGACCAGCCGGCAGACTGTCTACAGGATTCATATAATAATGTGTGTCCTGGTGTACTTAAAGGCTATGTCGTTGGCATTCCACGGTATCAATTATCACTTCATACAGATTAGAGGGGAGCATGTCACCGCTTGGGCGATACTTTATTACATCACTCATTTGTAAGTATCATATATTATTATGGTAATTTTATTTATATAAATAGAGGTTTGTCTTTGTGTACGAATCACGTGAAAAATACTGAATAAATTTCTGTAATTTTTGTTTGTTTTATATTTTAGACACTTGGTTGTTATATAAGAAAAAAATCATGGTATATTCGTTTAGTATGTAATTATGATAGTGTTGAGATATTAAGATTTTGTATTGTTGTCGTTCGTCGCGGTGAAGTGGGGATAAATGGTATGGTGTGCATACATTTTTAGAAATTAATTTTTATCTCGATTGTTTTATTGTATAACTTACCAAATATTATTAATTCTCGATCTACTACGATCCTTTGGGAAGGAGAAATTTTGATATGGGCGTCAAAAATTTTATTTGTATATTTTGATAAGGTCAAAATTTATTTTTACAATATTTATTAATTTACAAATTAATTAAATACAAATGGTGTATTTAAAGTTATATTATAATGTTGTTGACAGGTTAAAAGGGGCTGTATTGTTCGTGACCATAGTTCTTGTAGGTACAGGATGGAACTTTATAAAGCACATACTTTCGGATAGGGACAAGAAACTGTTCATGATTGTGATACCACTACAGGTTGGTTATTTATTATATTGACATATTTTTAGCTGGTGATTGAAAATATAACTAGCTCTTGCTCGCGGCTCCGCTAATGTTAATGTAGTTTTTTATATGTGAAAGATTTTTTTAAATCGATTAAATTTTTTTTAGTTTTTTAATGACAGATAAATAATCATTTTTTTTCTCTTTGTGGTAGGAGATTAGATATAAACTTTGGGGAATGGATCCGATGTGTATCTCGCATCTATATGAAAAAAACGTGTAGTCTGTACATGTTTTTATATTTTTGAAGTGAAACTTCTTTATCGGCGTTGGAAAAAATTTACCGTCACATTTTTCCGTTACGCGCCATCTTGTTTGTATTCATGTCTATGATAATAAAATCCCTTTGTTTAAACTTTATCTAATTTAACTTTATTTTTTAATATATTAATGAAATTGTTTGCCATAAAGAAAGAAAGGGTTTTTTTTTGGTTTTTTTTTTTTTTTTTTTTAACCAATTTCTGGAAAGTTGCATATAGATCATGTTGCGAAAAATAAGGCCTTAAACAAGTTTCACTTCTTACGTGTGTACACTAGTACACGCACACATTTTTTTTGTTATAGATATACGTTGTGAAATGTGACGTTAAAGTGTTTTTGTTTTGATATAGAAACGCTCTAATCGATTTTCATGGAATTTTCAACATAGAAAATATGTCTTTCCTCGACTTAAAAAAAAAATCAATAATACTTAAAAAAAACATTTAAATATATTAATTCCTATAAGATGTTTAGGTGGAGTTGGAGTGTACTTCGTCTGAAAATTGATAGCCCATAATAATTGATACTAATATTTAAAAAAACATAAATATATAGGAAAATATATATTATTTAATGAGCGTGTAAGGAGCCGTGGGCACAGTTAGTCTTATAAGAAAACGTTAAAATTAGGGTGGTGACAGGCTGAAGGTATTTATTCATATAAAAAAATCTAGGTCCTGGCGAATGTGGCAGAGATAATATTGGCCGAGAGCGAGGAGGGCGCTGCAGAACATAACGCATGGCGCGATGTCTTCATACTCGTGGAGTTGTTGTGTTGTGGAGCTGTACTCATACCTGTCGTGTGGTAAGTCATTTATTATGTTTTTATATCATAGATATTGTCTTTAATATTAATTATTTGAAGAGTATAATTATTAATGAAGTTCGTAATTTTTGACTTTTATCCATATTAAACTTGCTGGCCCAGCGGATGTCGTCCCGCCCTGAAAATAAAAAAAAACCTTGACAAGTCATATACCTGAACCTTCCTCATGAGTTACTTCATCTACTAGTGAAAACTGAATGAAAATCCGTTCAGTAGTTTTCGAGTTTATCGCGAACAAACAGACAGATGTGGCAGAGGACTTTGTTTTGTTAAATAGTACCAAAGATGCCTCCTGTATATTGAAGTAACATTTCTTATGGGAGGGCTTTGATAGTATGATCGGCAACCTTTTTGTGTGACGAAGAATGGTGGGGGTAAACACTGTGCTGGGTAGAGTGTTGATAACACTGGTTCTCGTCCGATCACTGAAGTTAAGCAACGTCGGGCGCAGGCAGTACTTGGATGGGTGACCGTCCGAGGACACCGCGGTACGTTGATAAATTTGTTGTATTTTTTCAATTAAAATGTTCCCTTTTAATACAAATATTTCACTCCTATCGTGTGTCTTTACGACACATCCAGTTTTTCATATCTTATATTTCAATACATGTTTTTCCTCGAATTTTTTTCCCTTATATTGGGGTTCATTTACACAACACAGAGGTTATGAAGTGATGTTAGACTAAATAGAAAATAATAGATATTTAAAAAAAGGTTCCGTACAGTGCTAACAAGTGTACATTTTATAGCGAATTAAAAAACAAATAAAGATGATACGTTCGCAGTGGTTTTATGATGCCGTATTTATATAAAACCGTTTTACAAATAACGAAATAATGACCTTAACGAAACTGGAGCAGTTACGAATGTGGTTTCACTTTATATTCTTGCTCCACCTTTGTTAATTTTATTGTAATGCTACTACCAAAGTGTTAAAAATAACTTTAACATTACTGTAGCTTTTGCTCCAAAAGTTATTCCTAATTATTTGGTGAGCTTACGGTATTCGAATCGAAAGAAGTAGTTGTTGTTCTGAACTACATCTATAACTACACGAATTATTGTGACGTACGTATTTATAACTAGCTGTGCCCGCGACTCCGTCCGCGTGGAATCTAATGTAAAAAAAGAGTGACTAATAAAATCGTCTGAATGTATTAAGTTCATTTGCTTATCTACTTTACTCTCGTACTAAGTCGCGTCGGCATTAATATTGCAATAACTTTTGATAGAGTGAACCGATTTTAATGAAACGAAGGCTAAATTTGACTCGAGTATGTTTTATGATTTCCTTGGAAATTTTACCGTGAACGCAGTACTTTAGCAGTGATGCGTGTTCAAACAAACAGATAGACAGACAGACGTAGAATTTTTTTTATTGAATTGTATTTTATTACTCATTCCTAGACATCTGCAACTATTTTTTTCAAAATAATCTAAATAGTGCATATACCATTTTTCACTACATTAATACGTTGCTAATTTGAAATTACGTTTTTTTTTTAATTTAATACCCAAATATTAGTAGTTTGCGGCCAGCGACACCAAGAGCGAAACGTGTTTGTGGCCCGTTTAAAAAAAAGCTTGAGTACCACTTCTCTAATCTCTCTACACATAAAGTAGACACTCTAAGTGACGGGGTTATATTTCTATGACAAAATACGACACAACGTTTAAACATAAAAAAGCGTTTATCCTTATACAGACCGTGGAAACAGATTTTTTTTATAATTTAAGGTCCATACGTCATTTGCAAGACGCTTCGACGACTGACGGCAAGGCTGCGATTAACCTACGGAAACTGAAACTATTCAAGCATTTCTACATGATGGTTGTCTGCTACATCTACTTCACTAGATTCGTCGTCTCTATAGTAAAGGTAATAAAAATAATACACACTTTATTAAACAACAATAATCGAGTATATTAAAAACACAATCTACACACACACTGCATTCTAAAAGTGCTTGTGAAAGCTAAAATAATATATACATAATAGAAGTATATATATGTAGGAGTTGTATAATAAAATTCGTCATGTAAGGAAAAAGCGTTATGCTCTTCTGTTTCTATCCCTCCGTGCGACTTTATGCGACTAGATCTTTAACATACAAAAACCCAAAATGCACACTTAACGTCTCACAGCCGGCACACAGAAATGAGTGCATAATTTTGGATTATGCAGCCATTTAAAATAGTCTCGCGTCGCTTGCGTCCTTGTAAAAACAACTTTAAATCATTCAGGTAAGGTCGAATTTGCATAATCATAAGTTTATCGCATAACTATAACCACGTATGTTTATTGGAGAGTTTTTGCGGGACGGTTTCGAGCGCTACTTTATTTGAGACTGTGTATGTTGGATTTTTATATGACAATGGCCTAGATTGACAAAATTTGGTACCACTAAATATAAACTTCGTGAAATGAACAACGCCATCTTTTGTCGCGTTGTGAAAACAATAAAATAAATCGACAAAAACATTAAAAGTTAGAAAACAGAGACAGCGTCATCTATTGGGTTATAGAACGTGTGAACATTTCGTTAAAATTTATTTATTGTACATTTTTTTTATATAATTCATTATTTATTTATTATTTTAACATTATTAATTTTGAATTAATAAATAAATATTTTTCTTGGTATATTTTATGAAACTTTGTATTTCGATTTCTTAGATTACGTTATTTGCATTGAAATAAGCTATAGAAAATCTTCTATATCGATAAAAATTACTTTCCTAATCTATGGAAGAGCATTATTTAAGAACGGCTACACCACACCTATTTTGGTAATTCTTTTATTGTCGTGTTTGTAATTGTCACAGACGAGCTGCGCATGAAATAAAATGTTTAAAAAATGGTATCAGAAAATAAAAAAAAAACGAATTCTCATATAAAAAAAGTAGTTGACTGAGTAACAGAGAATAGTGATGGATGGATGTTTATCTGTTCAGTTCCAATGTTATTTAGTTACGTGATCGTAATGTGAAGTGAAGATCTTGTTGAATTAGCTGGAAAAAAATATAAACAGATTACACAAAGAAAGACAGACAGGTCGCATGAAGGCGTAACGCTTCTTGCTTACGTGACGAAAATATTTTACAAATGCAAACCAATCTTAATTTTCATATGGAATTACATTCCGAATTGAGGATCCCTCTGACCGCACCCGTTTTTTTTTTTGACAAACTTCTCGTTACATATTAATAACATTTAATCAGATAACGGTGCCGTTCAAATACGCATGGATTGATGAGTTTTTCCGTCAACTGGCAACGCTTGTTTTCTTCGTAATGACCGGCTACAAGTTCAGACCGGCGGCTGCCAATCCGTATTTCACTCCGAACCACGTGGACGATTTCAAACCCGAAGTGTGAGTATAGGAATTTATTTTCTAAACAATGATGACTTAGTGTTAACGCGTTTAGATTCCCATTAGGCGTTAGGTTTTCTATAGAGTCCTTAGACAGAAATTATGGAACGTTCTCGACTAATTGAGGCTATACTGAGTTTGTTATATATAATTTGCTCATTGGACGCTAGAACAAAACAATCGTGTCTGACGTTTTTTATGCCAAAGATCAGCAATTAGTCAGATGGTCCAACTGATGGTAAATGATTACCGTCGCCTATGGACAACTGCGGCACCAGAGCCATCACTGTCCTATTGCTGATCTTGTTTGAAAGTCTTAAGGGAAAAGTATTGGGTGACCGATTCCACAATGTTAGCATATATATAAGAGGTTGATCAAGTATTACGTAAGCACAATTTTTGTATTTTCTGACTGCCCCCTCGCCCTGGTCACCAAAAATAAGCAATCCCTTTAACCGCTCGCCCAAATTGCCGTAAACATTTATATAAGTATTTTTTTATTTGTTGTGGTTTCCTTTTTGATTCATGGGCAGCAGGTAACAAGTCTAGAAATAAGGAATTTATAGTCTATAGCGGAATAAACTTACAGTGGTGCGCTACTAGAACTCTAGGGCAATGGTAGCCCATTGGTTAGACCAGACGCCTCACATATCAGATCTATACATTCAGATCCCCTTCGTCCATTATGTCATCAAAATAAACAAATCGAAGAGCACCTATCCATATCTTCACAAATAAGCAAATCGAAAAGCCTCTCTCCATGTCATCAAAAATTAAAAAAATCGAAGAGCCCCTCTCCATGTCTTCACAAATAAGCAAATCAAAAAGCCTCTCTTCTCATGCCATCAAAAATAAGCAAATCGAAGAGCCCCTCTCTATGTCATAAAAAATAAGCAAATCGAAGAGCCCCTCTCTATGTCATCAAAAATAAGCAAATCGAAGAGCCCCTTTCCATTTTATCACAAATAAGCAAATCGAAGAGCCTCTTTCCATGTCATCACAAATAAGCAAATCGAAGATCCTCCTCTCCATGTCATCAAAAATAAGCAAATCATGACCATCCTCGTTAGTGCTTACGTAATAGTTGAATGGCCTCTAAGGTTCCACAGTACCTTACGGCTTAATAGATTTTATCGTAACCCCCATACACCAGTGACACTCGCTATTGAGTTCCGGAATCAGCTAGTCTATATCCAGTAACCAAGTGAGGTCGTAGGATATGTGTACTCGAATAGATCGCGACCATCATACATAGAGTGGTCTGTAATTTAGCGATTGTAGAACGTAAGGTGGTGACCGTTGCTATTGCATTATATCGTATTTCCCGTCAGGCACAGTGTCGTCACTTTGTTAAGTCACTATAAGAAGAGTTCATATAATAATTTTAATCGCAGATTATCGGATATCGGTGTTTTGGAAGGGGTGACTAGGATACCGAATCGTGGTGAGAGGCGGAATGTGGAAGACTTGCAGCCTCTAATGCAAGAAACTAGTTACAATTCAGATTAAATGAAATAAATCCTTCCTATAAATAACGGCTAGTCCCCTTGAGGTCTATAAATTATAAATAAAACTTCCATTCTCCAATGTTAGTGATGGGAACAGTATTGAATTTTATTTACATTATTATTTTTACCATAAAGCTCTGAGGGGTAAATGAACGTGAATAAAAATATCACATAATTTCGGTCTGTAATATTATGGTTGTGTAAAAATGTTTTATTCTATTTAATGAGTGGTTAGTGTCCCACTCGTGGGCAAAATTTCACTTCCATTCCTTCCATTGTTTGGCGATCTCTGGCCAACTACGTAGACGGTATCGATTATAAAGTGTACTCTGTGTAAATACGATGTATGACAATGTTTTCAATAAAATATTCAAGTGTTCAAAACAATAAGGATTCATATTTAATAGGGTCATTAAATTTTTGTAGATGATAATTAATTCAGTAGAGATCGATAATTTATCACAATTCTGTTGTAAAATGTATAGATTTTTTTTTAAATTTTATTTTTGGCTTCCAATTTCTAGACTATTACTGCCATTGTTGGGTAGATAATAATATTACAAATTTCAATGTCCTAACTAGATGGCGGCTCTATTATTAGAACTTTTCATGGAAATATTGTGTCATCTCAAAATTAATGTTTCGTGGTATTATTTGTGCGCAATAACCGAACTATATTACGTAAAATACCAGCAGTATTACAATATAGAGTCAAATAACACAAGATTATGAATCTATATATATATAAGAGATTCCCACCTATATATTGACTCATCACGATATCTCTGGAACCATAAGGCGTAGCGACTTGAAATATGGTAGGAATATTCCTTTCGCCGAGTAGAGGTCAGCTAAGAACGGATTTTACGAAATTCCACCCACAAGGGGGTTGCGGGGGGGTAATCAGGGCGGCACAACTTCAGCCGGGCCCGCTAGTAAAATATAAAATCTGATATATGGACTAAAATTCCGCCAAAAATGCCACCAATACAGTTATGTTTCAATTTTGTTACTTCAAATGTATTTACAGCGTTTCTCAACCTAAAGTCGTGACCCTTAAATGGGGGCCCGGTTTAGAAATATGAGGAGGGTTATAGTATGGGTTAAAGAACATCGACTCGTGTACGATGCATAATTTTTATTTATCTTAAATTTGTGTGTTAGATAATGAAACATTGCCAGATACAAAAAATAGTCAAAACCAAATAAATGATGATGAGTTTACGTAATAGTGCAATTTTTTTAATTGTTTTATACATTTGACCCGATAATTAAAAAAAATTGGTTTTTTGACAAATACAAGAGTTCCATGCAAAGTGTCACGGTACCGTCATAGTTGGCCAGAATATTATTTTATAAACAAATTATACTACAATAGATTTGTATTTTAGTTAGGTATATGTCATTCGAATCCAAATTTTAAATATTTCTTAATATATGTATATAGAGTAAGGTGTCCAAAGAGTGCGCAGTTAACGAACAAATTGGCATAACTGAAAAGAAAAATACGCGCGTGTATCAGTGTACACACGTAAGAAGTGAAACTTCTTTATGACATCATTTTTCGAAAAATGATCTACTATATTTACAACTTTATAGAAAAAAAACCGAATCTGATCACTGTGAGCGCACATTTAGAAAAAAAAAAACGGAATCTGATCATTGTGAGCGCACCTTTAGAAATAAACATGGCGCGTAACGGAAAAATGTACAAAAATTAAGATGGCGCGTAACCGAAAAATGTTACATACGTTTTTACATGCTCTAAAATTCCTCCCTACGTCGATAAAGAAGTTTCACTTCAATAAAAATGATTATGAATAATTTATAATATATTCAGTAGAAGCAGAAACTAGTCTACTTTAATGTACTATACCAAAAATTGATAAAATCTTATGAGTTTTTAATTCTTTTACAAAAACGAGGTCAACAGTATATACGCACTCTCGGCGTTGCTATTCCAAAAGAGTACGCACAGTAGCACATAAAAGTACGCAGAGAACCGCAAAATCGTTCATAATCTAGTGTCATAAACCGCATGCATACGCTCCGCTTTCACTATATAATGGACAATCGTCATATCACCAATTAGTACATTTGCTGCATCGGATTTCATTTTGCATTATTGACTACCTATATTTTCGGTTTTCGTGCTGTTATATTTATCTTCCTCTTTTAAGGTTTTCTTCTTTCTCCTCTAATTTTCTCTTACACGGAGAAATTGTCATTTCCGATTAAAAAAAATTTAGAAGTGGTCACGCTGTTCTCAAGAGCACTCTTGAGGAAATGCTAACACAAAAGATATATCTAACCACTTACACCATCGCTAAAAATACAATTGTAATAATCACGTTACAGGTACATTGTAAATTTAGATATATTATTATTAAATAAGAGACTTTCAGCTAGAACGAAAACGCTATACTATTTTGAAACTGAGAAAACACTATCAAAACAGTATAAAATCAATAACCTTAACTGTTAACATTAGAACCAGTTTATTTTGCTCTAACTTGACGCAAGTTTTTCGTTTATTGAAGTTTAAAACAAAAGTAATGGTCGTACGGTTTGTTACAATTATGGCTAATGTCAGCTCTGCGTACTCTTGCGGACCGCGCACTTCTGTGGCACCTTACCCTAATGTGATCCTTTTTTTTATTTAACTTTTAAGTAAGTCTTAACTAACACTGTATCAATTAGGGATTTTATTCTGTTTTTAACTGTTGATAATTTCGACTCTTTACGATTTAAAGCCGTAATCGTGATTCGAGGCAGAAAACCGGATGATTTTTTTAAACGTAAGCCTCACTTCTTTCGTTTCTTACAAGTAACGTAATATAATATAATTAATATGTACTTATAGAAATAACAGGGTCGTGACTAAGTACGCGTTAATTATAGTTTAAAACTTGATAAAATTAACACGTAGTTAAACTATAATACAGCGATAGTATTTTCAGAATCGGCTAAATAATTTTAAATATTATCTCTTACGTATAAACAAATTCTATCTCTTCTCTATATATATTTATGAAAAACGTAATTATTATCTTCATAATATAAAATATATAAAGAAGAAATCTTTTAACTTTTAAATAGGTCATTGTTTACTCAACGATTATTTTATAGAAAAAATATAATATCTCTAATGATAAAAAAGATGTTTTTTTTTTAATATCAAAATATAAATAATTTCTACTCGTAACATTACAATAATTAAACCATAAGTTTTAGAATCAACTTCAAATTGACCGTATCAATATTTTGAGACCGCGTGTCAACTATTCAAAAATATGTTTCCTTAGTTTAGTACCGCGGCTGAAAGCCCTATTATCTATTGTATTCAATTAATATTTAGCGCAATGATAAAATTCTAATAAAAAAACGTTGTTCAC
The DNA here is from genome assembly GCA_036509395.1 of Antheraea yamamai. Classification (NCBI taxonomy): domain Eukaryota; kingdom Metazoa; phylum Arthropoda; class Insecta; order Lepidoptera; family Saturniidae; genus Antheraea; species Antheraea yamamai. The sequence continues at coordinate 6,192,097 of AP028424.1, read as the reverse complement.
ATACATCACATATCGTAACTTATATAAAATGTATACTACTTAATTATATTATAGTAAGTTATGTACTTTAAAACATTGTTTTTTAAGTTAATACGAGGTCTTTGTAATGTAGAAACTTCGGAAGGTGTGCGTGCAGTAATCCGGTAAAGCTGTTAAAACCTTGCTAGGTCAATAGTAGTAAGTTCGAGAAATAAAAAAAACGTGTGCATGCATACGATAAACCAAAGTGAATTCCACGTACCTAATAAGTACTTATTGTAATTTAAGCATTTACCGCTTTCTCTTATGTACGTCTGCCAATTGGTCACTCCGACCGAATCGAGATTCTATTACTACTTTCATTAAAATAATCAAGTATTGTATACAGTAGAAATTAATCACTCGATGATTGTGTAGGTAATATTTTATGATGTTCTAAATAATATTACGTAATATAGTTGTAAATAATATTCGATTCTTATGCTTTCTGGTTATATTTGTTTTTTTTTTTAATTATATTTTTTTAATAAAGTAATTTCCTAAATACTTCACGACATGTTTAATTTTTTTTTAATGATTTTAATATTTTTTTAATTTTTTTAAATTTTTTCTTTAACTATTAATATGATTTTAATACTTCTTGGGTTGTGTGAGTTATCTTTACAAATTATGTTTTTCTATTGTCTTTGTTACCTCCCTTTTTTTATATATTTTTTTTTACCATGCTCCTTTTAGAAATAAGTATAATAGTAATGTTTGTTTGATCTAAAAACAGTTTTAACCCGAGCGTAGCGCCCACATAATACCGGAGCTCTTAATATTCGCGTGTTTTCTAAAATCGACCTTTGTTGACGGATTACGTCAACACGTTACAGTGTAATCTGAAACTTGAATGTGAACGTTTCCATTTGTGTGTGCGACTTGCGCTCGACCTTACTGCAATGTGTTCGTTACACGAGGTAATGTACTGCCAAATTATTGTATTAACTACCCAGGCGATGCGATGCGATCAATACATTTAAGTTTTCAAATCCGAATAAACCTTCAAATGACTCTGAAGCACAGTGGAAATCTAAAACTTAATTATGTATATCGCGAAAATAGAGCGATAGCTAAGTATCTAAATACGAACTTCAAAATTAATCAGTTTTCGTTTATACTTCAACTTATCAAATTAGCCACCATTCGTGACTTTAAATACATTAATGACGTCACTGGTATAGAATAATTATGATACCCGACTCTTGATTTGGCACTGCGTTCGGGAGAAGATCGAGACAGTAAAGTTTGGTTTTGTATATCGTTATCTTTGTCTATCGTAGTTATTTAGCTGTGCGATAGAGAAGAAGCTTTACAAAACCGAAGCAAGCCGATCATATCCGGACATTTCACTCTCACTATGTATATACATTAATGTATGTACATACATATATACATACAATTTTTTGCGGACATTTACAACTGTACAAGACATTATATTATCAATAAGATTATTAACTGAGTATTTGCTATGTTACCATATCATCGCATCGTTCTGGTGGGACCGAGTTACCATGTTTATAAAAAGAAAACATAATAATCAATGTCTCAATAAAGGTTTTGAATTATTATCGTTTCTTATGATTGTATTCACTCAAAGTTAATGGAATACTGTGTTAAGTTATACGACAAGGAACCATTCATAACTGATTATATAAGTTTTATTTATAACGAAAACAATGACGACTATGTTTTTACAATTTTGTGTTGTTTTTTTAATAGTGACAACTTCTCTGTAGACATACTTTATTAGTGTTTAAAATAGATGTTCGACCAAAAACATTTTTTCTAATAATGATAGTCACAGGTTAATATCAAAATTTTGTTCTAAAATGGACACTGATATCGGTTCTCGTTTTGATTAAGGGTTTGTAAGTAAGGAAATAAGTCAGAGTACTTAACAGTGATAAGTCATTCCATAAATATTTGAGATTTACATTAGATCTGTGTTCGCAACTTTTGCCTGTTGACAATAATTTAATATATTTAGTTCATACGTTTTAAGCCAAAATTATAATAAAATTATTAAACGCCACGGATACTTAATATTAAATTTTGTCGACACGTCCAAGACTGTTTGTTTTTTGACTATTTTATATAATAAAATCTTTAGAAACATAGTTACCCGAACCCCATGTTACGTATTTAGCAAAAAGCAAAGCGATCGTAGAAATACTGCCAGTAAATTCGCAATGTTGATGTTGATATTTTGCTATTGTTTCGCTCTCGCGTAATACGTAATTGTGGGGCCGAATTTTTTAAGTGAGTGATACTTAAATGCATTAGTTAAGGTACTAGTGAAAGAACAATCTACGTATATCACCATAATTTAATGATGCAAAATATGGCGAATTATTTTGGTTCATTAATTTTTTTAAGTACAATTTTGACATTGTTATCAATTGACCATTTATATTCGTACAGTCATTTTGTTATATTTTAAAAAAACGCCTTATTTCCATATCGTATTTGTCAATTATAGCTTTGTGACTATTATAACAGATAGCCAATTGTAATTTTAAAACTACGAAGGATTTCCAACCATAATTCTATCAGTATATGAAATATTATATAATTTGATCGTTCTTCATTTGATACTGAGACCTGCTATCGGCTGAAGACCGATGCATATAAATTGTCAACGAATAAGGACGATCCTTTTTATAAATTATTATACAATTTTCATAGAATAGTATTGATTCGATTTTTTAATACATATAACGAATATTGTATCTGTCTATAGCTTAACTAAACACTACAAAGTCACTATGTTTTCACATCTGATGTTCGTAAACGTGTCTAATTAGATATAAATTTAAATTGTTCAGAACTTTCACGTGTGTCGATTTTCAGTAATCTGTATGTCATTATCTATAACCACATAAGGGGTAAAATAAAATAAATATTTCAGTGTGTAATAATATTACGTATACAAAATAAATCAATGATATTAAAGCGATTTCGTGTTTTATTTTATATTTACTAGCGGGCTCGGCGGACGTTGTCCCGTCCTGATTATAAAAAAAACCTTGACAAATAACTATAAACCTAAACCTTCGTCATGAATCACTTTATCTACTGGTGATGAACCGGATGGAAATCCGTTCAGTGGTTTTTGAGTTTATCGCGAACAGACATACAGACGTGGCAGAGGACATTTTTATTATTATAAAATCATTATATATTTGTAATGATATTAATGGGTACTAAAGTATAAGTGAAACAAAATGAATATATTGAGAAAACTATCTATTTATCGCAACTTCTTATGTGAGGGCTTTAAAATTTTGATCCGCAATCTTTTTGTGAGGCGATAAGTGATGAGGGTAAGTTTTACACTGTTTAAGAGTGTTTTCAATAATTTTTACACTGTCGGGGAAAAGTGAGAGCAGTGTCTAGCTTGCCCTCGTGTATTGGATAACAGTGAGACGTGCTCTCTTCTTGTTCGTGCGTTCAGGCGGCGTGGCGATCACGTACACAGTCTATGCTATTGAAAAGTGATTGATAAATAATTAGAATGTCTCTCTTTAATACAAAGATTTCACTTCTATCGTGGGTTTTTACGACACCCCTGTTTTTTTTTATTTATGTCCTTTTATATGGTAAGATATGAGGATATGTAGAGTTATCTTGTTTAAAAAATACACTAAGACAAGGGTGTTGTATGTCAGCATTCACCTACCATGTATGTTGAAGCATCGATGACTGAGTGATAGTGTTTGGATAAAGCGTCTCTCGATATGGATTGGATTTACTACAATCAGCCTTCGGTGAAGGAAAATTGGTGGTAGGGTTTGCCCGCCTTATCATCACCCTTAAACTGAAAATGTGCCTCCAAACATATCCAAGTGTATTCCAGTAGCTAGATTTGAGTCAGTTCTCTAAGCATAGGCTTAGCGTTTTATTATCTTGGATCATATTATCACTCAACATTTCAACAAACAGTAAAAAATATAAACAATAAAAAAGACATCCTATAGACATAACCAAAAACCAAACCGTAAATCACGTCTCGATGCTTATTAATTTATTAATTGTTCACACAACTTTGCATGAAGATAAAAATTATTTCTACACTCTATATTTAAAAACAAATCTTTTTAAAATGTAAGTCACAAAAGTATTCAGTTTTGGATATTTATCTATTTGCTATATGCTGTATCTGACTTCCTACGGAGTTTTAAAATTTGATGTCTTTAAAGTTGAAATTAAAAAATAAAACTTAATCTGCATCTTTGTAACTATTAATAATAGGAAACATTCGTTTTAATACGTCAAATGAATTACAAAATTGCCATTTTTTTCTCATTTTCAACAGTTTAGCAAAATTAAATGTTAATGCTCTTGTAGAAAGTCAAATATTCAACGATAAGAATTTGACTCAATGAATAAGGACTACTCAATACATTTTCAAATTATTCTCAATAGACAATAGAATAATATAAATAGTATAGTATAATATAAATAGAACACAGGCCACAATATAATGTAATACATCTCTTTTTTGGAATTATATCAGTGCGTATATTTTAGATTCTATGATGGACATCTTATTAAAGTTGCGGGCTTCGTGTTTCACATAATTTTTATTTGGACATATCGTATTTCTTGAGTGGAGAGTAAAAAAAAATTTTTTTTGCACACTCTAATTACACAACACTAGCGGGCCCGGCAGACGTTGCCCCGCCCTGACTATAAAAAAATCCTTGACAAATTATATACTAAAACGTTCCTCATGAATCACTCTATTTACTGGTAAAAACCGCAAGAAAATCCGTTCAGTAGTATTTGAGTTTATCGCGAACAGACAGACAGACAGACGCGGTAGAGGACTTTGTTTTATACTATGTAATGAAGCATATGCTACATCGGTAAATATATGTATGTCAGCCCCGGATATACGATTATTTCGAATCGGGGTAGAAACTTGATAGAGGCTCCTCTCTCTCCAGCGTTTGAGACAAATTACTTTAAAAAATTTCATTATTTCAGTAAAAAAAAACGTCTACTGTTGACACGGCACATCTCTGCATCTTCCATAAGTTCACTAATATACTGATGCGTACCAATCAGGCTTCCTTTGATGATCCTATGATTTTGGCACCCCTTGAAACTGTTGCCCGTGGCGAGTGCCCAGGTTTGCCCCCTCTAGATCCTTATGTATTATATATTACAAAGTGTATACGACTTTACGTCTATAGTAACTACAAACATACGTGAGCTTCGACACAGGAGGTAGGTAATATCCGGAAACATTGAACCACCGAAATGATTTTCCCTAATATTATTAACTGACGGTTAGTGCTATAGGGTATATTTTACTTTGTAAATAATGTTTACAAAGTCGCACGTGTTTGCCATCGGTCGATATTTTTCAACCGGATCAACATGCCTTCTATACATAAATGTTGCTGCAAAGTAATTTTTTTTTTTTAATTTTTTAATAATTTCGGTCCATATAGAATCTCCTACCGTAAAAGACTGTTTTATTGTACCCTAAAGTTAATATTGACAAAATTGACTTAACAGTAATAAAGCCAAATAAAGCATATATAAAAAAAAACATATTTATACTGATACATATTAACAGTGCTTGAACGCACTAATCTCAGGAATTAGTGGTCCGATTTGAAACATTCTTCCAGTGTTAGATAGCTCATTTATCGAGGAAGGCTATCATCACAAAATAGGAGCGTAGCACTAATGAAAATGTTTCAAAATAGGGGGTTTGTTTTTCCTTTTGCGAGCTTCCGCTGCGTGTTAGCGTTAGCCCAAACTAAATATTCCACACGAACGAAGTTGCGGGCAGTAGTTGGCCATATATAAGAGTGTAAAAACACAAATTAATTGACCTTCAATATTTAAATCCATGGAATTAAGCACACTCTTGTAAATAACGTCTCGTTTCAAAGAGTATAAAATCGTAATGAATTTCGAATGGCCGAATGTGATATCATCTGACGTGCCCTGAATTCTTAGTGCTCTCATTACTAAAATATCGGACAGTAATTTCATTAAACAAAGGAACATTATAATTGTACCTTATGAGATAAGCGATTGGCTTATCGCCAGACAGATGCATCACTAGGCCGTCCATGATTCCGAACGATTTGGGATAAATCCCGTCTCTCAAACTGCTCACATTTACCTTATGTATATATTACCTTTATGTATGCTCTTAATGATAATTTTTTGTTAGTAACTAAATTGTTATCGGTATAAGAAACGTTTACAGAAGTAATTTTCTACCAAATCAATTCCAAAATAATACACTATATTAAACTGTAATGTCAGTATTGCCATTATTTTTAATAATATACGAATATGAGATAAAAACCACGAATTTGTGTTAAAAAATATTACTTAATAGTCAATGAATCCTAATATTTTGTATGATCATTATGGTCTCCTTACATATTTATACCAATGCGGTGAAATCGCTAGTAACTTTCGATCTCGTATCATAAGTAAGGCGCCGGTTAACGATTGACGTAAATAATGGAACCCTCTTTATTACCGACATCTGTAAACACAGTGTCTGCTTTGCAGTCTACATAGAGTTGTTTGGATTGTGAATACCATGTTTGTTTTGGCGGTAGCATAACTGAGGAATATATATTATTTCGATGCAACGTACATTTTAAAGATGCGTTTGATTTACGAGCGTTTTTAAATGGGAAGGTCGAAGCGGATGGGAATTTCATTGGTGTGGTGAGAAATTACAAGCGCTTCCTGTTATGTATCTCGAGAAATATAGTATCAAGGCTGTTAAACGAAATAGCTTTAGATTTCACTTTGAGCAACTATTTGAAAAATCCCGTCATTCATCGTAGAAATTATAAATATAAAATTATCTTGGTATATTTTTAAATTGCTATTTTAATATATTTAGTTTTTTTTTTGTTCGAACTAACTAACACTATTGGTTTGATGGTTTTCACAACTTCAGCAGACTAATAATAGGACGAGCGCTAATGGCTTCAAGGGTGCCAGAGTGGCCGAACATCGGTGCAACAATGCGAATTTTACTAAGCTAGACTACTTAATCCTATCATACATATATGAATTAGTGTGACACACACGTGTACTAGCTTGTGTGCCTTATGAACTCAAACATGTATATTGCATTTGTTAACTTGGCTAAACTAAACTAACCAAGTGCGAAAAATAAGGAAATAAAATAAAACCCTTGCACTATGGTACCTGTGTGTGGATGTGCACGTGTGTCGGGGTGATCTGTGTTGTATTGTTTAGCTAGTAAGTGAAAATTTTCAGTGTCAGTGTAGCGTCTCCACTCCGGTCGATCGAACCTAGGCTTGAGCCGCTGTCAAGATGGTCGTAGCGAGAAAATAAGTATTAGAATCAAATATTTCCATAGAGTCTTCTTAATAGAAATACTTCAATCATGTAATCTTTAGAATCTGTCATGTTATTTATGCTCCTTCATTTTGTTAAGGCTTTATTATGATTGGTGGTCGTTCAGTGGAAACAATGTGGTCCACAATGAGAGGTACAAAGGTTGTTCTTTGCATTTATATATGTATATATTAAACACTTGTAGTTGTTTTTTTTTCTAAATGGTAAAAACTACTGAATATTGTACAGATGTTGTAGGTGTAAGGAGCGTGAAGTATGATGATCATCAATCGTGTATAAAAAATGAACTGTTTCCAATTTTTTTATTGATAACATTAAATATTGTGGATAGCTCCTTACCTAAATAAAATAAGACAGTCGGCAGACAAACAGAAGAGTAAAATGTAGTTACTGAACTGTTTTGTCTTTGCCTGTTTAAATATAGACTAGTCGACCCACGACTTAATCGGTGTCGTTTAATATCTAAACAATATATTTTATGTACGGAGGGAAAATATAAGTATGACACCGATGCCCTACTTCTCAACGACAAGAATAAACATCGATGAATGCGAAGTGCCCACAGAAATAGTAGTTTCTTAAAACTTTAATAACATGAGGCTGTAATTGTAATAAAGTTTTTTAGGCTAGGGCCAAATATCTGAAAATCTGAAAAAAAAACATGATTGAAATCTCTTCAGCAGTTTTTGTGCGATGCGCGTACAACGACAGACCTCTTTCTTTTTATTTATATCGGCTGAATGGTTAAAGTGTTGCAATATTCTCAGGGGTTACTGAATAGTCGTTTCTGGTTCTAAATCGATAAAAAAATAGGTGGTTAATATTCGACCTAATTATCTCGACAAACTCAAAACTGATATACACTTAACGTCAGATAATTTACGCAAAAACGAACTGGTGTAATAAATACCGAAGCGGTGAATCATGCCGTGCCGCGCACCCGGCCCGCGCTCCGCACCTCGCTTAATGATTAACCTTGAAAAGCGCCCCTTTAATGTTGTTAATTGAACCTAGATGTGATTTTTTTACGTGTGAAAGTATCGTTTCCATACTTTTAAAAGTTTTAGAACAAACTTTAACTAAGGTTCTTGATGGGGCTGATGGGACCATGTAAATAGGCTCCACCAGGATATGCGGTAAAAATAAATAGAAAGCGTATGAGCGATTGGTGGCCTTGCCTATAAATAAATAAAATAACAAGAACCCCAAATAAAAGCATGGACTGACCTGCAACTCAGCACCTTATACGGAGAAGCGGCGTCTCAGGCGAAATGTGGTGTCTGCGGATTCTCCCAAATATCTTTTCAAGCGGGCGGTGTAAATATTATAATACTGCCATTCTTCCAATGGGTGTCAATAATATTTCAATGCGTTCACACAATATGTATTTTAAAGCGGTGTAAAAGCGTTGCGGAGTAATATACGTTGCGGTGTAATATATCGAAGAATGACAAAGATTTTATTTGTACTTTTTTCTTCTTATTTGAATTTTTTTCTTTTTGTCACACTGACATCCATAAAGTTTCTATCTAATGCGTCTGCATGCTCCTTACTTGATCAATGAGATCCAGGCCAGAAACACATCTTATTATCTGGAGCGCAGCTATTAAATTTATTTATAAGGGGCCAACCAGTTCTCTTTGTTGTTTAATTGTATTTGTTTTGATATTATTATTTTATACTAGCGGGCCCGGCAGACTTTGTCCCGCCCTGATTATAAAAAGATCGTGGACAAATTATATACCAATACGTTCCTCGTGAATCACTTTATCCACTGGTGAAAACCGCATAAAGATCCGTTCAGTAGTTTTTGAGTTTATCGCGAACAGACAGACAGACAGACGCGGTAGGGGGCTTGGTTTTATACTATGTAATGATGTTAAATGTGACCATGACCTACCACACTATTGGACGGTGTCACCCTTTAAACATTCACCTGATATATAATACTAACGGGCCCGGCTACCTTTGTCCTGCGTTGATAATTTTAAAAAATCGTAAAAGTCTACCGCAGCGCTGCCTACCGAGTCCAATTGTGAATCTAAAGTATTCTTGAATCCACGTGAACACACAAAAAATTTCATCAAAATCTGTCCAACCGTTTACGAGAAGTTCAATCACATGCACACGGACAAAAGAATTATATATATATATATATATATATATATATATATATATATAAATGTAAATAGTAATGTATAAAATAAGAAGATAGGGGTTTTAATGTACCCGTAATACTATAAAAATATGTTTCATTAAAACGCGACCACTAAACACTAGGTTTAATAGTGGGGCGCTGTGGGATATTGCGTTCCGAGATCAGCCGGTGTGTATCCAGTCACCAAAATATTTTTTCATTGTTTACACAATAATTATATAATTACAGTTAGTTATTTGATACTACCTTAATTCTACGCTGCTAAACACATTGTTCGTGGTCAATGCTAAGTTTAGAAAGAACAAGCTTATAGACTAAACTTATTCTAACTTACAAACTAATCTTAACTGACATTTCTAACATACTTTGCGATACAATTTTTACCGTAGTTAAGAATCGATGAAATATGAACGAATTAAGACGTGAAAACGTTACAAAGCGTACAAACTATTTACATCATTACATAGTATAAAACAAAGTCCCCTACCGCGTCTGTCTGTCTGTCTGTTCGCGATAAACTCAAAAACTACTGAACGGATCTTTATGCGGTTTTCACCAGTAGATAAAGTGATTCACGAGGAACGTTATACCAAATATAATTTGTCCAGGATTTTTTTTATAATAAGGGTGGGACAACGTCTGCCGGGCCCGCTAGTTTATTATATTAGTAACGATAACAAACTTTACAACCATAGTTTCATAGAAAATGGTCGTGCGATTGTAACAAGCAACGCTTAAAAGACTGGAATAAGAGCTAGATAGAGAACAGCTATTGTACTATACCGATAGACGTTTAGTGATCGTTTTTTAACTTTAGTATAGTATATAGCTATGCGAATATTGGAAAATATCCTCATACTATTGCACCACGATATACTTCTTGAGTTTAGACTCTTTGTAAGATTAGACTCCAGTGCTTTTAGATGTTGCTTTCAAGCATACCACCATTCAGGTATACGTACAAAATAACTAAAACTTGAACTATGAAACATAATTTAAGATAATGAAAATCGAGTTGTAGTTATAGGTAACGCCAAACGTCTAGTTAGCTTGTAGTAAATAGATAAATAAAGTATATATCAACATCTATCTATTTTATCTGTATCTATACATATGATAAGAATATAGATTTACGTGAAAAAAAATGTTGAATGTGTTTAGGAATAAATCACTTTATCCACTGATGAAAACCGCATGAAAATCCGTTCAGTAGTTTTCGAGATTATCGCGAACAGACAGACAGACAGACACGGTAGGGGACTTTATTTTATACTATGTAATGATAACAACCGCTCCACTAAGTAGTAGTTTGTAGTATTTAGTTACGTTTAAATTTTCTATGAGCTTGTGCAAATATGATATACAGCTTCAGGGAGAGTAGTTATACTATCCTATTTATACGTTAAAAAAATTCAATTTGGACTACGTAAAAAGCGCTTCAAATAAACACGGATGGACAGGAAATATGTCGTTACATTTAAAAATGAGCTAAATCCAATTTTGGCCTTTGCTAATATTTTACGTTATCTTTCAAGATTTAGAAATTTTGTACATTTGATGATATACATATGAAGATCATAAAAAGAAACTAAAAAAACCTATGAACGGCAAAATTTTAACTTTATTTTTTTTTTTTTTTTTTTTTTTTTTTTTATATCATAGGAGGCAAACGAACAGGTGGGTCACCTGATGTAAGTGATCACCACCGTCCATAGACACTTGCAACACCAGGGGAGTCGCAAGTGCGTTGCCAGCCTGTGTAGGGAGGGGGGGAGGAAGGGAAGGGGAAAGTGGAAGGGGAGGGGAGGTGGGTGTCCGGCGCTCTCACTGACCGAACGAAACGCAACAATGCAAGCACTGTTACTTCACGTCGGTTTTCTGTGAGAGGGTGGTACCACCCCGGGCGAGCCGACCCATTTATGCTGAAACCAGTAATAGTTTCAGCGTGGCTCTACCACCTACCTTTACAATTTATAAAAATTGGAAATCTTAAAAAAATTAAACATGTTATATGAAAAAATAAAATTGGATTTAGCTCATTTTGAAATGTAACGACTCAAATAATTACTAATCAGAGGTAATAATCATTAAAATAAATGCTACAATCCTTTGCTTTCAGAGAAGAAAACTTCGTTATGAAATTATAACGTGCTGGTATGGTATATTGTAATTGTCACGTAGCCTACCACCCTTCATTTGCAATTCTAGCAGCTGTACGTAATATTTCAAGTTATTTCTAATTTTAGCGTTTTACTATATCTCTGGTCAGATAGTCATTTTTTTGATAAAAAAAATATGTAGTTGCCTCAAAATCAAAATTTCAATTTAGACCCTGAGAAGGCGCTTATGAACGTCAAAGCAACCATCGGTTCAGAAAACTACCCAACAATTGAAAAGAACTGGCAAAGAATTCGTTTGGGTTATCTCTTTATCTATACATATAATAAAAATGTAAATCCAACGTGTTTGTACTTGTTACATTTCTGTGATAAAAAAAATGTTGTAGGTGTCTTGGAATAAGTAATAACATACATTTCAATCATTTTTATGAAGGTCTATCTGTTTGAACATGCATCACTGCAGCAGTTCTGTGTTTACGATAAAATCTCAACAAGAAAATCATAAAACATATCCTCGAATCACATATAATTCCGGTTTCTTTAAAATCGGTCCATTTTATCAAAAATTAATGTAATTTTAATGACGACGCGACTTCAGTACGAGAGAAAAGTAGATAATATAGTAAATAAGTAGTAAATGGACGTAATACATTCAAATTATTTTATTAGTCACTGTTTTTTTTACATTAGGTTCACATTACATTAGGCACACTAGCTGTTAGATATTTTTACAAAACATACATAGTTATATTCGTTTTTAGTGGATGCACAGAGAGGAGCGTCATTTCCGAACGTTGCCATCATTCACTTATTGATCCACCCTATAATAAAATAGCCTCTAGACATTAAAATATGGTTTCCTGGATAAAAATTGGTATCAACACTTGATGTTGATTATTATAGAAAAAAATTGTGGATTTAATCCACTAATACTTTAATAATGCGGTACGCCCGCGAAGGTGTTGGCCTGCAGCCACTGACCAAATGCGGCACGTGGCAATTCGCGTCGTCAGCCGTCATCGGGAAGACGACGACGTAAACATGCCTATTTGCAAGACTGATCTTGGCCAGATCTTGACCCATTAACACCGGTACCGATGTCAGAGCTGTCGCTTGATATATTTTTAGTCGGGCGGGCGGGCGCGGGGGTTTTGTTTCGTGTTTACGTCGCCCGTGGATCGCACAGCATTCGGCCGACGCGCGTGGCGAGACCATGATCGCGGGAAAATGAGTACTAGAGGGATAAGGCGGAAGAAGTCATCGCTGTCTGAAGTGAAAGTGGCGGTGATTGGTGCGCCCTCAGTTGGAAAGAGCGGTACGTGATTTGTGTCCAGTGTTTAGTTTCAGGCAGTTCCGAGTGATTAAACATAAATTGAAAGTCGAGAATTAACTTTTCCGATAGGAGTTTTCCGCATTTATGTTTTAAAGTTCTATATAAAACGATAATTAGAATTATTTCTAACTTCAAAATAAATATACAATTATTTTTATTACAAATAACCGTGACGTTTGCGGGGGGTTATGATTTTTTTTAAAACGATGATAAAATTATAGTAGAAAGTTTCCGTGTTGGAAAAAATAAATAAAAGCTTTCTTATATTTTTTCTATTAGATTATGTGCGATTCATAACATAAAGGTGTTTTTTATAAATGATATATAAATAAATTTTAATAGTGTTACGTGCCAGTGACATTACGTTAAAAAAAAATAAAAACACCTTCACCGAAATAAATTCGATGAGGTACAAGTGTTGTTTCAAGGCTCCGAATATTTTCAGATCGTAAACGGTGGCTACCACTAAGGCGAGCGGATTCGATATTTAGTAAAATCATGAGTTTAATAAATAGAAGTATTCCTTTATAGAATATTCATGTATTTCCATAGAAGTTTTGTTTAAATCTCTAGATCGTATGTATATAAACACTTGCGTGTTTTATTCTATATTTTTGTACATCATATTTGATACGAAAACTGTACCTATTATTTTTACTAAATGTCAGTGACATTTTAAAGTTCATCTGGGCTCTATTAAATATGTTGTAGGTAAAAAAGTTACATCTACATATTTAGGTTTATTATATCTTTGAAGGAAATATATTACAACTTGTGCAAACAGTCCAATAACTATTTTGCCAACTGATTGTCCTAGAATTTTTCTACGTATTTAAATCTCCATTAAGCAATATAATAGTGTTAAAACTACTAACAGAGTTGTACAGTACATTATATGCCATATAAATATTCACCTTCAATTAATATACGGTATAAAATTTTTGCTTAATGTAGTTCCAAGCTGTTTAATCGAAGTTTATGTGAAACCTTTCATCGTTTCTTGAAATCGTCCACTCGGATAAAAACTTTCAAAGTGCAAAGTTTCCAAACAGTAATTTCGAACTTTGAGTCCGTGCTTTGCGATGAGGCAGCCAAGCGAACGTTGTTTCCTGAGCGATTATTTTTTATTTGTTATTTTGTAATTCAGTAGTTTAATTTACGTTTAATATTTACTCAGTCAAAACTGGATGGATGAAATGACGAAAAGTCTCTAGTGTAGCTTGTGACCCACGAATGCCCTTGAACTCAAGGGGAAGGTGTATAAACTATAACTATAAGACCAGTCATGTTGTATGCATCTGAGTGCTGGGCGACGATAGAGACGGATGAGACAAAACTACATGTGGCAGAGATGCGAATGTTAAGGTGAATGTGTGGTGTAACTAGAATGGATAAGATTAAGAATGAATGTATCAGAGGAAATTTGAAAATAGCACCAGCGACAGAGAAATTGAGAAGTAATAGGTTAGCATGGTATGGGCATGTTATGAGTAGAGATGAAGTACATGTAACTAGAAAAGTTTTGAGTATGATGGTGGATGAATACAGGAGTAGAGGAAGACCGAAAGAGGTACCATAATATGGATTGTGTGAAAAATTATACGTGTGTAAAAGATGTGAATACTGAGATGACATCTGAAAGGCGAGAGTGGAGAAGGAAAACATGTTGTGCTGGCCCTACTTAGGTGTGATAAGAGTAAGAAGATGACGATAGACTCAGTATAAACTATAAAAATATTAATATAATAATTTGAACAGAATACATGGGAGATGAGTTTAATATTTGAAATTTTTGAATTGAATTCGGAGCTATGATAGCTCAGTTATAGGATGTTCGAACACCATGTAACTTATAAACACTACAAGTGTTCTGAGAATTATATTAGCGAGCGTCCCCTTTTTAGTTTAATACCATGTTACCGCGAGACCTACCATCAGATGTTGTCAAATGCTTATTTTATAGTTTACTAGCTGGGCCCGCGACTACGTAATGAAACCTAATGTAAAAAAGAGTGACTAATAAAATCATCTGAATGTATTAAGTCCATTTACTTATTTACTTTTCCCACGTACTTAGGTCGCGTCATCGTTGAAATTTCGATAACTTTTGATAGAGTGAACCGATTTTAATAAAACTAAAAGTAATTGTTATTCGAGTATATGTTTTATGATTATATTGCTTACACTACTTAAGCAGCATTGCGTGTTCGAACAGATAGACAGACAGACATTTCTGAAAATGATTGAAATTTATTTTATTACTTATTCCAAGACACCTTTTTTTTCCATGGGGAAATCCCTAACGGATTCCATCTCGCGGGGTAGCAGGGGATGGATATGGCCGAGTCGCACGGGCTAAAACAATTTTTTTCGCGAAAGCCTAAAGATTACAGACAAGTTAGATTTACATTCTTATTATATAGATAATTTTATATTGTTATTGTATAGATAGATATAGATTATTATATGTATAGAAGATAACCAAAATTACTTAGTTAACAGACTAAATACATACCAACATAACAACAGCGACAGATAACATTGATATACATCCTAGACCATGATTAATCGGTTAGTGTAGAAATACTAGGTACTTTGACTGATGTTGTATACGGCGAACCAAAACGGTTTTTATGTTTCGAGAGTTAAAATTTAAATACTTTCTAATTAATGTCACCTATAACAAAATAAAACCACTTTAAAGCGGATATGATTGTTTATCCTTTTTAATATGCATTTTCGAAAAACAAAAATAAAATCTAAATATTCTCTGTGTGATAGACAATAATAAAGTTTCTTTCGTCTCCACCCTTACTCGTATCGCGGCGTGTTCGGTGCTGCAAGATACTCACTCGTGATATTTTACATCTTAACCCATCCTTACTTATTTCTATACATATAATAAGAATGTAAATTGAACGTGTCTGTACTTTTTCGATTTTCGAGAATCATTTTCTTGTGTGTGTACTTATATACACGCGTTAAAAGTTATACTTCTTTGGCGTAACAAGATAAAAATCTTTTCAAAAATTTTATATTTCGCCTTATTCTACGTTTGTAGAAAAAACGACACTAACAATAGATAAAAGGTATTTAATACATTGAAAGTTTTAATACAAAGAAACAAAATGTTGACCATAGCTAACTTCAGGGTGTCGGTTTTTCGTGACGGTGTGCGCGCGCATCGTAATAACTTCAGGGTGTCGGTTTTCCGTGACGGTGTGCGCGCGCATCGTAAAAATTTACTCTCATCATTTTTCCCTAACGCGCCAAAAGAAGTATAACTTCAAAAATTGTTGCGAGTGTCTAGGAATAAGTAATAAAATACATTTCAATCGTTTTTAGAAGAAATGTCTATCTGTCTGTCTATCTGCCTGTTTGTATGAACACGCATCACTGCTAAAGTACTACGTTCATGATAAAACCTTTTTAAGAGAATCATAAAGCATATCTTCGAGTAACATTTAGTCTTTGTTTCATTAAAATCGGTTCGGCAAATCAAAAGTTATTGTAATTTTAGTGACAATGCGAGTTAAGTACGAGATAAAAGTAGATAGTAATTACACTTACCTAATACATTCTGGTGACTTTATTAGTCACTGTTTTGTACATCAAGTTCCACAAGGACGAAGTCGCGAGCACAGCTAGTATATTATAAATGTGGATGTGAGTTTGTTTGTTACGTTTTCATTGATAAACAACTCAACCGATCGTCATGGAATCGTGTATACATGTAGTCAGGGGTAAAGAAAAGGAAATAGTACATCTTTCATTCAGTGAAAAGTACTCTTGCCGAGCAAAAGGTTAATTATATATAAACGTGAGCGAAAGTGCGAGCAAAAGCTAGTATCCTCTATATAAATAAGTACAAGATAACGGGATTGCCGTTGGTCGAGCATCTATCAAAATCTACTGGATAGATTTTGAACAATTTTTGTTGTTTCATTTCTTAGATACTTATTAAAAAAAAACACGATAGTTTCATTCAATTCAGGTTTTAATAAAACACGAAATTTGTAAGCACTACGTGTTCAGCGATGTGTATTTTTGCCGTGGAGGAACGGGGTAAACGGTGTAGTGCGCACGCGAATGGAAATGTAAGTTTGTTTGTTACACTATCACGCCTTAAACACTCAACGTAACCTCATGAAATTTTGTATACATGTCGTCAGTGATGCGGAAAAGGATATAAAGCAGCTTCTACTAGAAAAAGTCGTTTTGAGAGGGATAGAAAATATAGTTTTTAAACACACTGCCGTAAAAATTGGTCTCTACTAGATTTGTTCTTGTTTTACAGTTCTTCAGTAAATGATGATAACTCACCGTTTAATTCATTTATTATTACACTAGCGGGCCCAGCAGACGTTGTTCCGCCCTGATTATGAAAAAATCCTTCACAAACTATATACTAAAACGTTCCTCATCAATCGCTCTATCCACCGGTGAAAACCGCATGAAAATCCGTTCAGTAGTTTTTGAGTTTATCGCGAACAGACAGACAGACAGACGCGGTAGGGGACTTTGTTTTATAATATGTAATGATGATTTACGGTTATAAAATATCATTTTGTGGTACATATGAGGAGTAAATATATTATGCTTGCCAAATTATCTTCTGATTCAGTCCAAAGGCAGAAACACTACGCGAATGCTATATTGTAACGAATTTTAACAGACAAATTATTGCTATCATCACACAATATCATAAATCGAAGTCGTTACTTTCTCGTACCGTTTGAAATGTAAGAAAAATTCTTACGATGATCATAATTTTCTTTACGCGAGATGGCACAAAAATGTATGTGTTCAATTGAAAGTTATTTACTCATTTTGAATAAGATGTATTTATGAACACAGAACGTTTTAATGATAATATAAATATAATGTGTTTTTTTTTATATAAATAGCTGAAAACAAAATGATTAAGTGCCTTCTTCTTTTCGGTTTGTCAACCGATTGGCTTTTTTATGTTTTTGTTTGTTCAGTAGCTACTGACGAGAATTATCTACTATCGATAAAAAATAAGAAAACAAGTTTTTTACCCTACCACCGACGAATCAAAACTTTCATTTATACGTCTCCATTCATCATATTTCAAGATCTACTAATTCACAGTGGTTGTGCACTTTTATGCAAAAGCCTCAATAATGTTAAACCTTAAATAATAATTAACTATGGTTTCAACAGGACGAGCACCAGGATTATTAAATAAACATTTTTTTAAATACTAGCGGGCCCGGCAGACGTAGTCCCGCCCTGATTATAAAAAATCCTGGGTAAATTATATACCAAAACGTTCCTCGTGAATTACTTTGTCCACTGGTGAAAACCGCATAAAGATCCGTTCAGTAGTTTTCGAGTTTATCGCGAACAGTCAGACAGACAGACGCGGTAGGGGACTTTGTTTTATACTATGTAATGATATTTATGAAATTAGTTTCTCGAAAACGGTTCTAACAATATTTGGAAAAGTTATATTGGGACATTGATATATAACAACGAAAGATGCACAGTTTCGAATAATAGTAACGCTCAAAACCGTTCCCAAAAACTCACCCATATACCTAAGTAGTTATAGTTATACTATAAACTTATATTTTTGCAAATTCAACCTTACGCGAATTATTTAAAGTTGTATTTACAAAGCAGTGTACAAAGATTCCAAAGACACGAGTGACGAGAGACTATTTGAAATGAGCTCAGAATTCTCAATTGTGCACTTATTTTATGCGGATGGGTTTGAGACGTTGACTGCATGTTAGGTTTTTATATACCAGTGTATTAGGGTAATATTTTATTTTCTGAATAGGCGCCATCTTTGGTCGTATAATTATTACTGACGATTTTCGTACGTTTTTTTCGAAAATCTTATATTTATATTTCGCAGTAATACATGATTTTACTAGAAATTAAATTAATGTAAAAAGAAAATGACAACCGCGTATTTGATATTTAATATTCTATTATAATGATTATAGCATTTCACTGTTGCATTTTTTTAATCAGTTATTCACTTGTTTTATAATAAGGTATCTTTTAAAATTATTTGTGTAGTGATATTTTATTATTATAGACTCACTTTTTAATGAATGTACTGAAAAAAATATATGGAAAAATTGTGGAATTTACCAAGTTAAGTAACGTTCATTTTATAATTATTTCATTAGTTATGTCACTCAATTGTCAAAATTGTCAATGATTCCCTTTGTTTAGTTTGGTATTTGTCTTGTCATAATTACATAGTATAAAACAAAGTCCCCTACCGCGTCTGTCTGTCTGTCTGTTCGCGATAAACTCAAAAACTACTGAACGGATTTTCTTGCTGTTTTCACCAGTCGATAAAGTGATTAATGAGGAAGGTTTTGGTATGCAATTTGTTCAGGATTTTTTACAATCAGGGGGGGACAACGTCTGCCGGGCCCGCTAGTTTATGCTATTTTTCTATTCTTTTATCGGATTAATGTATAATCAAACACAATAAAAACGTCCAATAAAATCACACTTAACACATTTAAATTTATAACCAGCATCTTTCTCGAGACTTTGTTAGTAATGTACAACATTTATTACCGCGCTGAAAGGCTTAAAAGAAGAAAATATAAAACTCCCGCAGAGATAAAAACACTAGAACCGCATCGTTTCAAACGTGGCCTCGTGTAAACATGCTGTGACTATAAAACCACTGTCGGATTGTCTCAGTGTAAATGTGCTTCAGTTATTAGCGCGTGCTCATGTAAGTGACAAAGCACAGCGATCGCCGCGCTCGCAATTAATTCTTTTGGCTACGTCCCAAGCGGGCGTGTATTCAGGGCTAATTAGATGGGGACTCTTAGGTTTACCTAAGTCTTGTCTCATGTTCACTAATAGAGTAATCTTATTTTATGTTTTACACATAAGATTAAAACGGGAAGGGCTTTTTAGCGATAGCAAAAAACGATGTTAATAAAGTGATTAGCTTCATTTACTGCTTTGCTCTATACTGTTATATTTCTGCATTTAAAACTTATTAAAACATTAACTGTGCTTTGTGGTTTTACTCGTGTTTCATTCCTTATGCTCTCAGTTCAATATTACATCGTTCTACTTCGTTATCGTTAAGCGTACATTATGACCTACACTTTATATTATAACTGGCGGGCCCGGCAGACGTTGTCCCGCCCTGATTATGAAAAAATCATTGACAAATTATATACTAAGACGTTCCTCATCAATCACTCTATCCACCGGTGAAAACCGCATGAAAATCCGTTCGGTAGTTTTTGAGTTTATCGTGAACAGACAGACAGACAGACGCGGTAGGGGACTATGTTTTATACTATGTAATGTACTAAGACGTTCCTCATCAATCACTCTATCCACCGGTGAAAACCGCATGAAAATCCGTTCGGTAGTTTTTGAGTTTATCGCGAACAGACAGACAGACAGACGCGGTAGGGGACTTTGTTTTATACTATGTAATGATGATTGTGCCACTTTTAAGTGTCAAACTTGTTAAACGATTTATAGCCCCAATAAATCTATAGTAATATTATAAAGAGGTAAAGTTTGTGAGGTTGTAGGGGGTAATCTCAGGAACTACTTGTCAAATTTGAAAAATTATTTCAGTATTAGAGAGCTCAGTTATCGAGGAAAGGTATAGGTTATATATCATCACGCTAAGCCCAATAGGAGCGGATCACCAATAAAGAATCGTTTGTTTTTTTCCTTTTGAGAGCTTCCGCTGCGTATTATCAACAACAATTGTGAATTCTTATCAATATGTAATGATACAATAACTGAGCCACATCAACGCGTTGTCGGGTCAGTTAGTAGACTATAAAACACAAAAATAACTTGTCATATCATACCGATAGTTCCACATATTATAGCGTTCATACAAATAATCTGTTGCGCTTTGTAATATTAATATAGAAAACAACGTAAGAATTATTATTTTATAACATTATTAGAATTGATTATGAGTGGACAGATACGTAGAAATGCTGCCAGGAACCGAGCGTATGCAATGTAATATACAAAGGTATATGCATCACTGGCTCGGACAGATGAAAGGAGCGATGGGCGAATGATGAAAAAAGAATTATTGTACGCGAATTTGTGTAGTAGCAGAAACCGGTAACAACCAGAACTGACTCATACGGATCAAATAGGAAACGAATAGAGCGTAAGGGAATTAAAAAGTAATCAGTGCCAACACGGATGCATGTAGCGATTACTGCGTCATATCTCAATCTGAGGGTCACAATATGTTCTAAAAATAGGACATGTGTGTAAAAAATCCTTTAATGAAGTATTTTTCGTAAAGAATGAGTGTTTGAAGTATTAATAGTATAATAAAGTAATTAACAAACCCAAAAAGTGGAGAAGCTTTTTCCACCATTATTAAGCGAAGTCCGGTGAAGCTGTTAAGGCCTTACTAGGCCAATAGCGTAGTCAGTTCGAGAAAAAAAAACACGATTAAGCATGACACAACACTTTCGTAGAACTTTATAAATCATTTCAAAATAAAATCAATTTTGTGCAAATTTCGATACTAAAATATATATTACGAATCGTCACCATATTTCACATCGGCTTTAATAAAATCAAGTTAGCATATTGTGATGACGTAATCGCAACGTTTTTTACCTATCTTTTTAAGCATTCAATGGTTCAGGATACTGAAAAATTTGAGAAATGGTAAGTTAACAAATCGATACCAAATTGCAAGGACAGTTTAAAGTGGTACACAATTCTTTTTGCTTAACTATAGTAGCGATAGTGCGTTTGTCTGTCTGTAAAATTGGATTTAATTAAAAACCCCTTGACAGACTTTTATGAAACCTTTTACAGGGGAAGTACCCGTATATGTTATTTCAAGGTTGGCGGGGGCTATCAAATACTTTTAGATATTATTAAAAAACTTG
Source organism: Antheraea yamamai (assembly GCA_036509395.1). Classification (NCBI taxonomy): domain Eukaryota; kingdom Metazoa; phylum Arthropoda; class Insecta; order Lepidoptera; family Saturniidae; genus Antheraea; species Antheraea yamamai. The sequence continues at coordinate 6,170,185 of AP028424.1, read as the reverse complement.
AAAAAAAATTAATTCTCCGTTTTATTACAATTTTTTATATACATTCAGTATCTAAATGTTATTATAAAATTGAATAACATCAGTATTAAAATTATCAGTAATACTTTTAGAAATGACAAAATATATTTAAATGAATGAAATTAAAAATTGAGTAGAAAATAATTCCTGCTTAAAGATGCGTGCGATTGCTAGTAAACTATAATGTTATTGCATTATTATCCGTACTAAGAAGAACCTTAGGGATTAAAAAAGGATGACGATAAAAACATAACTCACTAGTTAACACAAGTGGTGGTTATAAGGTACGGTTATATAGTTTTAAAAATAAGTCGAGTTTAGTAGCACGGCTAATTTTGGCACCATGATTGTTACAATTGGTGCGTAAAATTCAATATACATATAGGTCAACGATCATGAATTCCAGTATCGTGTTTTGTGGTATAACATGAATTGTATTGTACTGAATTCACATATTGCAAGAGATATACAACCGTTGGTTCAAAAATTATGAAGATTTAGGAGATATTACTTTATTAAGAAAATCAAAATTTAAGAAATAAAAAGTAAAGTTAAAAAGAAAAAAAGTATTTGTTATTAGCTCAGAACATAAGCAAAGATTACTACATAATATACTAAATAACTACATAATATACCAGTCATGCTGTATGTCTCTGAGCGCTGGGCTATAAAAGATACAGAGGAGAGAAGACTACATGACGTGGCAGAGATGCGAATGTTAAAATAGATGTGTGGTTTAACTGGAATGGATATGATTAAGAATGACTATGTTAGAGGAAGTTTGAAAATAGCACCAGTGACATATGTTGAGGAGCAATAGGTTAGCATGCCCGTACGCATGACGTGAAAGATGAAACCATGTTACTAGAAAAGTTTTAAATATAATGGTGGACGGATATAGGAGTGGAGGAAGACCGAAAAAGGTACGGATGGATTGAAATATGAATTGTGTGAAAAATGATATGTGTATGAAAGGTATGAATACTGAGATGACATTAGACACAGAAGAGTGGAAAAGGAAAACACGTTGTGCACCCTACTTAGGTGGGATAAGGGTAAGAAGATGATGTATATACTTGTGATTTATAATAGAAACTAGCGGGCCCGGCAGACGTTGTCCCGCCCTGACAATGAAAAAATCTTTGACAAATTATATACTAAAACGTTCCTCATCAATCACTCTATCCACCGGTGAAAACCGCATGACAATCCGTTCGGTAGTTTTTGAGTTTATCGCGAACAGACAGACAGGCAGACGCGGTAGGGGACTTTATTTTATACTATGTAATGATATTATGATACTTTTAGTTCCTGAATTCATTATTAAAAAAATTTCAGAGTTTATTTCAATTTCATTAAATAAAAAATTAAATGCATTAATACAAAAAAGTATTTTTGAGAATTATATCATCATAACGAAAACATTCTGCTTCGATATTGTGTTACAAGAAACGTTGAGTATTTTCTCTATATAATTTAATATTTTAATAAGCTGGATTTAGTAAAAGACCAACATAGTTTAAATACTAGAAACAGCAACAATTTGGTCATTCCATGTGTCCGGCTAACAAATACCAAAAACTGTTTTTAGTCAATACTTTTAGGTTTTATAACAAAGTTCCACAGCATATTACCGATTTCCCGGATAGTGAGTTCAAACATTATGTCAAGTAGGCTTTAATGTCTAAAGGTTATTGCATAGGATGGATCAATATGTGAACAATGGTGACGTCTGGAAATAACGCCCCTCTCTGTGCATCCACTAAAAACGAATGTAACTAACTATCTATGTTTTGTAAAAATATATATTATGAAAAGATAAACTAGATCAAGTTTCTTGCCGGTTGTTCTCGATGACTGGATTGTTTTCCGAATCGGTGGTAGCTTTGACTTTCATAACTGCCTTCTCACGGCCTAAATTGAATAATATATTTTTATTGCCAGTTACGTCATATATGACCGACCACGGTTTCTCTTATAATGCCACAGTGGTCATTGATGACCAGAGCGCTACATCTTTTTACAGCTGGAAAAATTCATCTGTGTGTCAACACGTGATTACAACGTGGAAGCCAAAGTGGTGTTAATCACAACATTTATTTATGTAATATATTTAAAATTTATGTAAGGGAGAAAAAAATAATATGAAAAACATTCACAATTACACGTTAACCACATGCATTGTTCGTATAAAATGTGTCAGCCGAATTGAAAACCGCATACAAAATCGCTTTAAATCTCTTCATACATAACAACGTTTGCATATATTTGAAAGGTAAAATTGTTTTCAACGTGCGACACACTGAACTAGTTACTTCGAAAGCTGCGGACGCCGTAATAAATTCTATCGGATAATACAAATGATCGATATCGTTGCAATATGAAATATGAGCAATGCGGGATTTTACACTTGCATAACTTTATCTCCACTTACGATGAGAATTCCGATTGTAAATTATTAACAATCAGACCAGTTCACTGCTGATTAAAGTATGCATTTAGAATTGAAATTTATAATTGTTTATTGAATATAAATATGATGTTTTATAGTTAATAATAACTATAAAAGTTATTATGTTGTAGATTTTGATAAAGTAGTTACTATGGTTTAGAAAATTTCTTGCGAAATGTTTATATATATAGTACACTAGCGGACCGGGCGGACGTTGTCCTGCCTTGAAAACAAAAAAATCCTAAAAGTCGACCGCAGCGCCACCTACCGGGTCCAATTGTGAATCTAAACCATTCTCGGATCCACTCGAACACGCACACAAAATTTCATCAAAATCGGTCCAGTCGTTTAGGAGGAGTTCAGTCACATACACACGCACACAAGAAATATATATATTAAGATGTATATTATACTTATATATATAATTTTTCTATCCGTGTGTATGTGACTGAATTCCTTCTAAACGGCTGGACAGATTTTGATGAATTTTTTTGTGACTTGACTTGAATTTTTCAGGTGGTTTTAAAGAATGGTTTAGATTCACAATTGGATGCAGCAGGTGACGCTGTAGTTGAATTTTAGGTTTTTTTTTATTGTCAAGGTAGGACTACGCACGCTGGGCCCTTTAGTACATAAATACATAATACTTCTATACACGTGTATGTATTTGAACTCCGCGTAAACCGCTGAACAGATTTTGATAAAAAAAAATTGAGTGTTATTTAAGTTGATTCACAATTTGATTCCGGTAGGTGGGACTGCCTTGTGATATATAATATTACAAGTGTCTTATGATAGATAATTTCAATGTTCTAACAAAATGGCCTCCTTGTGAGAACTTTCCAGGGAGATTCCAGGGAGAAGTCATTTTTGCATACAGTATATTAAGAAAACAACGGTGATCACCAGAGATCAGTAATCCATTACCGGTCGTCGCAATCATGTTTATTTGCAAGACACCTCGGTTATTGGATATACCTCAGCTTACTCCGGAACGCGACACGGCTAAGCTTTCCACTAAGGCGGGTATTATATCCGTTGCATTGCGACCCACTCATATGGAAATATTTCTCGCCTCGCATTATTATGAGCGCTCAACATAGTCAATATTATTGAATTTAAAGGTAATAACTATCAGTTCTTATACTTTTAGGTTTATATTTAAAACTGGCTGTGGCGACGACATGGCCCGCGTGGAACCTAATGTAAAAAAAACAGTGACTAATAAAATCATCAGAGTGTATTAAGTCCATTTACTTATCTATTTTTCTCTCGTACTTATTTCGCGTCATTAAAATTTCAATAACTTTTGATAGAGTGAACCGATTTTAGTGAAATCAAGATTAAATGTTACTCAAGGATATGCTTTATGATTTTCTTATGACTACTTTAGTAGTGATGCATGTTCAAACAGACAGACAGAAAGACAAAAAAAAATTCACAAAATAATAAAAAGTACAGACGGGTTAGATTTACATTTTTATTATATGTATAGATAGTTTTAAATTATTGTAATATTTTCTGTAGTGTGTTCAAGAGATATGATGAGACTTTTAACTGATGGTGCAGCATTTAAATTTTTTATATATATGTCGAAAACCAATGTGCTTGTTTTCGTAATTAATCTTGTGAAAAAAGTTTGACTTCTAACTATCTGTGTCATCTAACTCACCGTTGTAGCCGTGAAGGGCCTTTACAGCTTCACCGGGGGCTAGTAGGGCAAGTGCTTAAGTGGAATAGCAAGTTGCTGAAAGGTGCCAAAGTGGTTGAAGCTCGGCCTTGGCTATTACTTTGAATACAACAAGGCCAATCTAACATAGCTAACTATGCGATCTGAGTTAACATATATGCATTCTTTAGTGAGATACATATGCGTGCGTATATTTTTATATGTGTTACAAAAACGAGATCATGTATTTTGTATCTGTTAATTTTGGATAAGGCTCACCACGGACGTAGCTTGGAAAGCAATGCCCTACCTTAAACATACCAAAAACTACGATAAATGATTATAATTAAATTGTTTCTTCATAGTTTGAGATAAAAAAAATTGTAGCGATAGGTACCTATCTAAACTTTTCTGAACATACTATAGTTTGTGACATTCGAGGGCAGATCAATTATGGTAATATTTTACTTCCGCCCTACCTGTAACCAATGCTGCCTTACCTCGACTCTAGTTACAGACCTGAGGTTAACTAAGGGTTGACGATTTTTATCGTTGTTATTGTATTTACTTATGAGGACATCTGGATGCTTTTTAGTTATAGGTGGGATCGGTAGGTGGCGTTATTGTCAAGATTTTTATAACGTTATGTTAGTAGGAATTAAAATGTAGAAACTTAAAAAAAGACATCTTCAATTTATAAATAATTTATATAATATAAAGATATTTAATTTGGGTTCATTGTGTAACCTTTAAGTTTTATAGACAATCTAGGTACATAATAGAAAATAAAACCAATAACAATATTAACGTTTGCTACAGAATAAAAACCCACGCAACTACATATTTGTCTGTGCGATGTAAATGAGACATGATTTTTGTATGTAAATAAAACGTTTTGTTAATTAAAACATAGGCCAAATTTATAATACTTTTTTATAATCATTGTTTTAATTAATGTATTACGTACATTTTTCTTTATAATAAACTAGCGTGCCTGCAGGCGTTTTCCCGCCCTGATTATAAAAAAAAACCTTGACAAATTATATACCAAAACGTTCCTCATGAATCACTTTATCCACTGATGAAAACCGCTTGAAAATCCGTTCAGTAGTTTTTGAGTTTATCGCGAACAGACAGACAGACAGACGCGGTAGGGGACTTTGTTTTATACTATGTAATGATAACCATCCGGTTTGCCGCGACTTCGTTTTCATCTTCTATCAACAATGTTTTCATGTAAAAATGATTTCGTTGTTTAGTGGGAATTGCTTGCTTTATTTTGATTCATTGTACCAATTATAAATTACCTCTTTTATAGCATAGTTATCTCTTAAATTTTACCATTACTACTTAATAGATATATTTGGAAAAGAATAATAATATGTAACGTAGATAATACTCTGAAAGACTCTCTATCTTTCAGTAAAACTTTCAATGAAAACGGTTGAGACGTTAGCGAAGTTAGTCAGGATAAAGGACGGACGTTGCTTCAATTTTATCTATGTGTATAAATTTTTTACGCTTAATTTATCATATAATTAATCATATAATTTTTGGAGTTGAATGACAGAAATCCAAACGTAAGCAAAAAATATTATGCCTTTCTATGTTTTTCCATCCATGCGACGTTCTCTCTGTCTCTGTGTATCCTATACGAGTAATCTTTGTATTAAGTTACACTCGGGATTGAAGGAAAAGCGTGAGGAACTTTGATCATGACGAAGCTCGCTTACTCGCATCGTTTTTTTTTTTAAATGTTAGGTTTACGTTAGGTTTTTGTTTGACTACAATTTACCTGATATTAAATAACGTTGTGGTTAAGACGGTAAATACGCTAACCCTTGAGGAGGACTCGTTATCAAGTAAAACTGCCGGAATAAGATACTTGCATATCGTGATTAAGTGAGATCTTTTAAATAGTTCGAATATTCCTTCTAAAATAACCAATAGCTTAACGGATGTAACAGTTGTTTGGGTCTAGGTTACGGCATTCGTCCATGTGCCGAGTCAGATGTTAGTGTGAAATCTATTTTAGCACAGTAATGCAGCTTTGGCAAACTATAACAAGTAATGTATGTGCTGTACGCATAAAATACACGTGTGTTATTATTATATTTAGGTGATAAAATAAATGCTTTGGCAGACGTTAATCTTTATTGTTGAAATATTATGGACACAGAAATAATATGAAGTTATAAAAGCTTATAAAAATGTAGCCAGTTTTGAAGCACCGAATCGACAATGTTCGACAAAATAATGACTCTCAATTTTCTAAATAATGCTCTGTCCGAATTAAAGTGTCTCCCTTCAATGTACTACTTGTTACTGTGGTACTTTGTTTAGTAAAATGACACTGTAAAGCTAGACGCTTATAAAGAACGTGAAATGTTTGTTTTTTTTCTTTGAATTGAACCTTGATGAAATTTGGTTAGATGTGGCAGGATTCGTTCCCGTCCGTGACTTTATCATATAATTAAATTTATTTGACTTGTTGCTAAATACCTAAAAGTATTAATACCGTTGTCTTCTATGGAAATCCTGAGCAGGTATAATATGTACCTAATACAATATTTTATATGCATACTCTTGAAATTAAAAAGTTTATCTGAAATCGTTATTGATCTATATTCGGAGTAAATAATCCAAGTTCCCGTCTTCGTAAATGAAATTTGATGGAACTTTGCGGTTCCAATATAGAAATGGACACATTATTTCACAGTTTTATATAACAAACGTATCTGCAACGACAGCATACTCATGAAGCTATGATAAAAAAGATTAAGTTCAATGGTTCAATAATTTACTTATTCATATTAAACATCAAACAAAAGTATCTGATATTATTATATTATGTATTACTAGAGGGCCCGACAGACGTTGTCCCGCCCTGATTATAAAAAAAATCTTTGAGAAATTATATACCAAAACGTTCCTCACGAATCACTTTATCCACTGGTGAAAACCGCTTGAAAATCTGTTCAGTAGTTTTTGAGTTTATCGTGAACAGACAGACAGACAGACGCGGTAGGGGACTTTGTTTTATACTATGTAATGATTATTACGATGTCCTCCTTAACGTATCCGTCCATATCCTATCATCTTCGGGAATAGGAACGAATGTGCCTCGCGAAATCAAATTAAGTTTTAAATTTACGGTTACAGGGCGCAAAGTATAACTGACTGGAAGGATTTAAAGTATAAGTGTAGGAAGGCTTAGGAAGGCTTAGGACGATTGTTTTTGAGAAGCCGTTTTTCATCGAGGTCTTTTATTCGATGATTTTCGAATGTTATTACTGCCTTCTTAACATAATAGCTCCAGCTTGACCTGTTGTTGTCTAAGAGTAGACTGCATGCAATGAGATGGTACTATACCACATCGTTGTAAAGAAAATATTGACATCAAAGTTTGCGCTTAGACTTTTGGAGTTATTGGCGGGATCTCGGAATGTCATGTATTGGATTTTATATTTCATTGATAATATTGTGTTATCTAGTTCTATATTTTATAATATTAGTAGTATTTACGTAATATAGTTTGGTTATTATACACAAGTGGAGGGGGTAGAAAATACACCACGCAGCATAGATTCTGACTTGCCACAAAAACTTCCTGGAAAGTTCTAACAAGAAGGCCACCAAATGTTAGATCATTGAAATGATCGGAAGAAACATGTAATATAATTACCTACTAAACAACTGTACTATAATCTACTGGAAGGTTGGTTGCCAAAAATAAAATTAAAAACAAACACAGATTTAGACAACCTGGATGACTCCATGTTTATGCGTATAACGTGACGGCACCGTCTCAATTGAATAACAAATACCTAACACTAAACTAAAATAAATAATAACACCCAAATAACACTAAAAATGAACATAAAAAGACAGTCAGTGGTATCACTTGTGGCAAATATTTATTAAAATGGGAATTCTTATACACGTTTGTAACATAAACGAAGACAATGTATTTTATATTATATGAAACAAGTATTGAGTGAGGGAGTACCCGCGCGACTATTCACAAAAAAAAAACGCAGTATTAATATAGATTCGTAAATAGTTTTGTAATAGGTTGTAGGCGTATTACAGAAATAATATGTGCCATATGTTGCATGTACAAGAATTGCGCAATGTAACGCTATGCAAATATTATTGTACTGATGTACGTACGCTTATATTTACACGAACATACTTACACGTTTCTTCCTTTTTTTCATTTATCGGCTTACAGTTGGCAATAAATTCTTACATGTTTTATTTATAGAAATGATGTTCGAAACTATCAAATGGATTAATCGCTTCCGAAGTGTACTTATGACGTAATTCTCATTAGGAATTAAATTTTTTATCTATTCTTTGCCAGATTTTATCGCTCTCACTATTTCGTGACGGTTTTACCTTGTGGAAACAAATGGAACTCCCAACTGCTGATATAATGCTGAATCCTTTATTGGAGAGTACACATTATTTATAATCATACAAATTGATATATACCTAAGAATAAGTATTTCTACATTACAACATAGATCTTTGTGAAATCGCGGATTTCAGGACTTTTGTAGGATAGTTTTCTCTAATGTTTCCGTTTCCGTAATCCTGCCCTACAACCCAGACGTTCTTGATAAGTATTTATCAGCAATTTTATGTTTAGTTGTCACACTATTATGAATACCATCTTTAGCTCACGGCTTCGCTTCCGTTAACGTAGATTTGACTTATTCATCGCGAACAGTAGATACTTTATTTCTACTTGAAATGTACCCTATGCCGTTTTCTGTGCATCTTACAACGTCTTACATCTTTCATGGCCTGTTGCATAGTTAAGTGTAACAAACAAACTCACATACTCATTTATAATGTAGGTATTTATATTAAACAAAACGGCCGTGAAAGAGATTTTCGAATTCTACACTATTATTTTTTCAGTATAAACAGTCCCATATCCAGAGCATCAGGATTATAAAAAAACATACCTGCAACCAAAGCATTGTACCAAATAAAAAAACAGTTATTCATTATTATCCAACTTTTTACTGCGATTTAGTCTACGTATTTTACCAATTAATTACCCAATTGATGTATTTTCTCATTTATAAAGAATATAAGTAGTATGTATTATACTATGTCTTTCTTCAAGATTCGGGTTCTGAGGGAAAAGACATCATCCAGAGGTTTGGGTCCCAGAACATACATCTTCGGGTTGACCCAAGCTCTTGGACAAGGAAGTGGAGTATGCTTGTCGTGCATTCGCAACCATGTTCCACATACGCCCTAAGTGGCAGAGGTATTTTTCAGTAGGAGTCTGACATAACCCTCATGCTGCCACCCGGCAGTGTGAGGGTATCTGATGCAGAATTTTCCCCTCTAGAGAAATGCCCTTTTAAAATTACAAAAAGACGGGTAAACAGAGACACGTATCTATACTTCTATACTAATATTATAAAGCTGAAGCGTTTGTTTGCTTGAATACGCTAATCTCAAGAACTACTGGTTCGATTTGAAACATTCTTTCGTTGTTAGATAGCTCATTTATCGAGAAAGGCTATAGTCTATATTCATCACGCTAAGGTGGGGGTCAAAATGGGGGTTAACATACGTATTATTTAAAAATATTTTCACCTTCTACGTAAACGAAGTCGCGAGATAAAGTTAGCGTTAGCCCAAGTCACAATTCCACGCGGACGAAGTCGCGGGCAGAAGTTAGTATGTAATAAAGTATAAAACAAAGTTGTTATTCGCGTCTGTCCGTGTATTGTGTAATGTTATAAAAATGTAAAGAGATATCAATGTCCTTGAGCACGCTGCTAGCGCGATACAGTGACACTGAAAATTTTCACTCACTAGTTCAATAACACAGCACAGATCAGGCTCACATATGTGCACACACACGTATGTTGGGTTTTATTGTTTTGCCTTATTTTTCGAACTTGGTCAGTTCAGTTTAACCGAGTTGTCAAATACAAAATACACGTTTAGAGCTCGTAAGGAACACATGCTGGTACACATGTGTACGTCACTAATTCCTATAATATATATGATTACCTTAACTAGGTTAGCTTAGTAAAATTCGCGTTGTTGTGTTCAATGCCACAGCCCAAGTCAAGGTACGGCTATTTTGGCACCCTTCAGTTTGTTGCCAAGCGGCTGAGCACCTTAGGTGCTGGCCTTAGTAGTCCGGTGAAGCTGTAAAAGCCGGTAAAGCAAATAGGATTAACCAGTCCAAAAAAAAAAATTTTTGATGTATTGTAATCAAGGTCTAAAAATAGTTTTTGGGTGTTTACATTGCTGTCTGACTTGTATGTATAATGTATAAAATCTAACAATTTCGCGTGGTTATATGTCTCTCCTCTAAAGATATCTAATACTTGTTACTTAATCCTTTTTATCTTATACAAATTTCTAAAAATTATGTGGTTTTACGTAGGTATTTTGATGGATATGGTATTAATCTTTAATATGTAATATTACTTATCTAGGGGATTAAATGTGAGTAAAGATTTATCTGTATAGTACATCGTTTTAATAAACATCATAGAAGACAATATAACAGATCTAAAAGTACGCGCACAAAAAATATGTTATTCCTGTGACAATTCCTACAAACATTTTTCGACTTTGATGAAGTGTAAATGTTAAAGTGCCAAAAAATTTATCACTACGCATTAGTAGTACACGCATTCACACCAAGCAACGGTGGGTCGCTAGTTATAATAGGTGTATATAATACAAACATAGAATAATTACGAAATAAATACGTTTCTGTTTACATAGTTTAAAGTATAATGCCGAGAAAGCGCGTCTTAAAATAAACGAATGTGCGGTGATTTCAGTGAAATCTGTCATTGGCTTTTACACTATAATGTAAGATTTCAAATAGACAATATATTATAGTAACCCATCAATCTTTTACGGCATCCTCAATGTTATTCATCAGTGTATCACTAAACGTAACGGCGTAGGTTACGATGCAATTCACACTTTAAATACAAATTTTCAAGCCGGCGAGATTCAATAAATCGTATCTAACGATCTGGAAACTGGATTAGTTTTATACTGTTTAGTCATTACAGATTTTACTATTTTATTTCACAAGTTTCTTACGTAGAACTTGTTACTTTTGATAGTTAGTAAAAATGTTTTCGCTTCGGTTACTCTTTCGTACCGTAAGGTTATTGAATTTTTACTTATATTATTACAATAAAAAGAAACTTATTCAAACAGAGGTTATTAGAAAGAAACATATATATTAAAATCAAACTTTGTTTCTTTGTCCGCTATGCATGCCGAAACTACTGAACAGATTGTGATAATAATTTAGCGGGGTATTCTAGGGACGCTCGAGAGTGTTCCTGTATCAAAAAATCTATATATATAAATGTGTTTTCAATATATTAATGAAATTGTTTTCCTTAAAAAAAGAAAAGGTTTTTTGTTCTTACTGGAACTTTTGACACTACATTTCAATTTTATTTTGACATATTTCAATTGAATATAAATATCTAATATCTCAGTTAATAAGATGATGGGCTATGTGTCAAAAGTAAAATAAATTTGACAAAATTAAGTTTGTATGCAGACTTCACGTATACTTACAAATACTTATAGAACAAACAACTAAATTGGACCCGATTGGTGATGCTGCAAACGGATGCTAGCTTATTTTAAAAGATTTCTCACATGCCAACTGGGTACAGTTAGTTCCTGAATAGTTTGGATTAATAATTGAGAACTGCAGGTGTCGCTGTAATCAGGTATTAAGTTTTTTAAGATTTTTTTGCGTTTAAAAATATAATTGAAACCGGTAGTACAGTTGGTGCAGACAAAGTTGCACGGGTCAGCTAGTATATATCTATATATATATATATATATATATATATCTATATATATATATATATATATATATCTATATATATATATATTGTGGTATATAATGTTAATGAGATTTCTGTTCGAATCATAAACGAACTCTAAAAACTAACTAAAAAAACTCCTTTTTGAGACTTAAAACTGGGTTCCGCTGATAAATAATAATTTATTGAGTGCGAAAATATTGTCTAGAAACGCAAGGTTAGGTTTTAGGTTTTGAAAATGAATTGTATTGTGGAACTCTGTTTATTACGTAGCGTCATAGTTGCAATGCACACAGTCCGTATTAAAATTAAAAAGAACCTGTCGTATGTTAATCATAACGGTCTGGTTTCTATTTGCTGCCATTTCTTATAAATAATATAAACATAACTTCTTCGATTACAATTTTGTTGAATGTTGTGTCATATGAATCTCTAAATACCTAACACTAAATCAATATTAAACATCCCTCTTAGTGAAGTATTGTAATACGGAGTTATTGGTAATAGAGGCTCCTTTTAGAATAGCTTATGCTTACTTGGAACTTCGTGGTAACTTGCTCAAGGAATTACTGATTCAGAGTATTATGGTTATAGATACGTTTAATGTTATTATATCGAATACATTGTAACAATTATGTTAATCATTCGACTCTGTTCTGTTTATATCAATGATATTATAAGTAAAAAGGTGTAGATACGTTACCTACATGATATTTTGACAAAACAAATTGCACGATAACGCACACATACGTAAATTACTATTGTAACGCCACACTATTTTAGATAAAATGTGAAAGTAAGACGACATACTCTTAATATCGGTTGTAAAAAAGATAAATATAATAATAGTTATATGATGCTATTTAATGTATGACCGTAAGAACCTTGAAAAGCTAAATTTCGTAAAAAAGCCGGCACAATCTAAATACTAGAAACTGTGGCAAACTGGTTGTCCCACGTTTTAGACAGTAAAACCAGTAACATTTTTTGGGAAATAGTGTTAGATTTTACAACAAAGCCCCAAAGGATATTACCGATTCGCCGGATTGCGAATTTAAGCGCCATGTCAAGCGGGTTTTGGTGTCAAAAGGCTATTATAGAGTGGATCCATAGAACGATGGTGATGTCTGGAATTGACTCATCTCTGTGCATCCATTAAAAATGTTTGTGACAGGTACCTAATATATTCTAAATATTATATATATTTCTTAAAAAGATAACCAGATCGAGTTTCTTGTCGGTTCTTCTCGATGACTGGGTTGTTTTCCGAACCGGTGGTAGTTTTGACGTTCATAAGTTCCTTCTTAGGGCCTAAATTGAATAAATTGTTTTTGATTTGATTTGCTTATATAAAGAATAATCAGAACAGGCAGGACATCTTGCTTTGTTTCTTTGACATCTATCATTTCTTTGCGTAATATTTTTTGGTTTCGTAATATTTGATACTTGAAAAATATTAATTAATTCGTGGCAATAGTAATACGAATAAATAAACAGTAAGTAAGTAATTTTGCTTGCATAGTTCGTGCAATATCTGATAACATAGGATGGTGTTTGCCATAGTTTGAGGCATTTTTTATTGAATCTCCATACATATATGGTATTTATAGCTACAAGAGATATTTCATTTGTTTGAATTACATATTTTATTTCCAACCAATTCAAACGTCTCAGCAAGTCTGCTAAAGAAGATGACATACTCAAGAGCTACATATCATTACATAGTATAAAACAACCGTGTCTGTCTGTCTGTCTGTCTGTTCGCGATAAACTCAAAAACTACTGGACGGATTTTTAAGCGGTTTTCACCAGTGGATAAAGTGATTCGTGGGGAACGTTTTGGTATATAATTTGTCAAGATTTTTTTTATAACCAGGGCGGGACAACGTCTGCCGGGTCCGCTAGTATGTTAATAATAATGGTTCACTGCTGTGAAAAATATAATAAATTTAATGACGTACATACTAAAACATTTGTAGGGTGTGAGTGTTTTAGCATTATTTTAATATTTAAGTATGAATATTGACTGGTTAATCCTTATTAAAATATTTGATAATTTCATGGTATAAATAAATGCTTGTAAAGGATAAAAGGATTATCATAATCGTTCACGACAATTTTCTTTATTATTTATAAAAAAACTCTGTACAAATAAACATGGGTCTATTATATATATTTGAAACCAATGAACTCCAACACTGTTCGCTAGACCATCACAAAAGTTGCAACACTAAGTATTTTTTCATAGAGGTTTTTGTTTCATGTTTTCATAATTCGACTCTAGGTGGCAATAAGCTATTTTTTAGTGTTATTATTCTAATACTACATAATATTTTATAAGTACGAAAGTGCGTTTGTTTGTTTGTTACGCTTTCACGTCTTAACTACTCAATCGATCATCATGAAATTTTGCACACATGTTGTCTGTGTCCTGTTTATCCAGAAAAAAAGTTACTGTTCCTAAGGTCAAATTTAAAATAAATTGATTAAAACCACGGGTACAAACTAGTGTCTTTATTGTAATTGAACTCGGACAAAGTCGCGAGTGGCTGTTAGTAAAATACAAAACTCTCATTATAAAATTCTAACAACAACTGTTTGCGTATAAATCTCATTCGAATTGTATTTTTACAATTCATATCAGCTAATCAAATAGTGTTTAACGTAAACTCGTAAAATAATCGTGTACGAAGTGACTTTTAGTAGTTTATACACACATTCTGTTAAACATTTTCAGCGAATAAGATTGTGTTATCGTTGTAATGTAATATATAAACATTTTATAAATATTCAAACAAGTGTTTGAATAAATAAACATACGGCTCGAATGAAAGATGCTTTGAGATCATGAGCGTAAAACGTATACCGTGTGGTTTTTGTTCTAAGTGGCAGACGCGCTATCTACAATTGACTGTTTATAGGTTCGTATAAAATCCATTCATAATTCTAGTATTTTTTCTGTACATTGGTCACGAGAATGATTTTGAATAAGATTATGAGAATGCTTATACTTTGAAGAACAAATTAAGACTATAAGAAAGCGACTAGAATCAAGAATGTAATAAAGAATAGAAAAAATATGCAACAGTAACAAAATAATCAGAGGACATGAACAATGCACAACTTGTAACAGAAATATTTGAAGTGTGAGGTTTCAATTTGTACCGTGGAAATTGGATTGGTGTACAAAATTCTACACCGAGTATTTTATATCTGTATATCTATATGTAGTATACATATAAAGTATAGGCAGATTGCATAGCGCATATATCTCTTGCTCGCTATATTATATACTATACTAGCGGACCGGGCGGACGTTGTCCTGCCTTGATAATAAAAAAAATCCTAAAAGTCAACTGCAGCGCCACCTACCGAGTCCAATTGTCAATCTAAACCATTCTCGAATCTCCACGAACACACACAAAAAATTTCATCAAAATCGGTCCAGTCGTTTAGGAGGAGTTCAGTCACATACACACGCACACAAGAAATATATATATTAAGATAATTGGTCTTTACCTATGAAATTGCCGTTCTGCAGTACTGGCCATTTCAAATCAAAATAATTTTTGTTTGGCTAAGAATTCTAATTTCAAATTAATTTTATTTTAAAAACATGGAATTCTTTTTCCAAAAGTAGTCATTTGTTTATTGATTAGTGTTACATTTTCATCGCATTTCAATCTTTTTTGTCATCATGGATACATTAAAAATTTGAGTAATTATGGAATATGAGTACCGTCGTGGCAGCAACGCGGCACAAGCGGCACGCAACATCAACGACGTTTACGGAGCTAACACTACAAACCAACGCACCACCTGTTATTGGTTTGCTCGCTTCCGTTCTGGGAATTTCGACCTGAAAAATAAACCTCGCGGTCGTCCGAAGACTTTGGTCTACAATGACGAATTAAAGGCGATTGTGGAAGCTGATGTTACACAATCTACGGCTGAATTAGCAGCAGCTTTCGACGTTAGCGTCAAAACAATATTGGTCCATTTGCGTCAAATTGGCAAGGTAAAAAAGCTTGACAAATGGGTGCCCCACGAACTCAATGATCGCCAGCGTGAAGTACGCGTCGAGACGTGCCTTGCACTGCTCAACAGACATCCAAATTAAGGAATTTTGAACCGCATTGTTACCTGGGATGAAAAATGGATTCTGTTTGATAACCGCAAGCGCTCAGCAAGTTGGATCCTGGTTCAGCACCTAAACAAGGCCCTAAACAAAAACTTACCCCTAGAAAAGTGATGATCACTGTTTGGTGGTCTAGCACCGCTGTGATTCATCACAGCTTCTTACCAAACGGGGCGAGCATTACTGCAGATGTGTACTGTGAAGAACTGAACACAATGATGGAGAAGCTGGCACATCTCCAATCAGCATAGGTCAATCGCTCGTCTCCGCTGCTCCTGCACGACAACGCGCGACTTCATACTGCACAGCAGACGGTCTCCAAGTTGCAAGAACTGGGGTTGGAAGTTCTCCGTCATCCGGCCTACTCACCAGACCTTGCGCCTACAGACTACTACTTTTTCCAGAATTTGGATAACTCCTTGGCGGGAAAAAAATTCAATACCCGAGAGGCAGTACAAAATGCCTTTGAAGAATTTGTTGCCTCCCGTCCAGCTGATTTCTTTAAGAAGGGCATCAATAAATTACCACTGCGTTGGCAAAGATGCATTGATTGTATGGGTGATTACTTCGATTAATACAAATAAAAAATACATGAAAAAAATTCTTTTAAATTTTTTCATACAAAACGGCAATTTCATAGGTAAAGACCTAATATTATATTTATCTACTACTTTACTATATGTATTATAGTACATATTATGAACACCCTAATTTTACATCAAAGGCTCTGTACTAGTAGTCTCTATGCTATTTTGATATCATTAGTAAACAGAAGAACATTTCTGATTAAAATTTGAATTTTGAAAATTTGTGTTTAATCGCATACTAGCTGGTGCCCGCGATTTCGTTGTTCTAAACATAGTTTATTGTTTGATGGGAACAAATAATTTTATTTTGAGTAATTGTGGGGTTTTTATTATTTTGCATTTATTTTTATCATTTATACTATTATTTACTATAACCTTTATCTGCGGGTAAATGTTCATTAAAATCAGTTCATCCGTTTTAGATATTATCTCGAAAAAATCATAATCACTTAAATTTTATTTAAATTAATTTCTCAATAGATTAATCTTGATGACTAACCAGGAAGGAATATTCTACTTCACGTGAATGATTGTTTCAATTACACTTTCTTTAAGTATTTACAGTACAATTGTGAACTGATAGTTGTCTTCCTATATTTTATCCGTTGCTGTTGCGAACGGGCGCCGAACCGGCTCTAGTGGGATGGCGAAATCCATAAAAATTGTTTTTCAAACCGATTTAGCTTACTGGCTCGATGTATTTGCGTCATGGTATCAAATACCTGTTGAACTGAAATGATATTTGGCATGATTTATATCGCTAGTCTTTATGTATCGGTATGAATGGCATAGCGTATGTATTTATCGGAGCAGTGAACATTTACGACTTTGATATTGGTGGTAAAAATAAAATTATCTAAAACTATCTAATACAAGCAAAGACTGACTTTATAAAAATTAAATCAGATACGGTTTTAGATACGTAATAAGCGCTTCGACAGCGCTTTGCTTTGTTAAAATTTGGCTAACTAGCATATTTTTGACGGCTGCCCCGTCAATCCACCTGTATCTAAGCAACATATAACTCTTTCTTTTTCATTATCGCTATTGGGAATATGCTATCTCACTTCCACATTTTATTGAAAACAGTGTGGCGTTACGATATTACTTTACGTATGTGTGCGTTATCATTCCCTCTTTTGTTACAAATCATTAGGTTTTAGAATGGTAATGATTCAGGTCTGTCTTATTAGGACGTTACCTTGAATTACAAGTCTGAAGTGTCAAATTTTATTAAAAGAAATATTTGTGGTTAACAATAATTTGGCATTTTTAGTACTTATCTAGTTGAATGACATATCATATATGTGTAGTGAAGGATTTGTTCAAAAACTGTAACTCAAGGATTTTTTCTAGACTTAACTCGACTTTGTCTAGGGTTCCCAAATTTGTATTTCAGGTTAAAATACAGAAAATAGTGAAGTTTACAAAATGTAAGTTTTCTTAACAAAAAAAAACCTTACGTACATACGTTCGTACGTACCCTACGTACGAAAAGAAGAGTTTTGGTTTACTACGGTGACACATTGCAATGAAGCATGTTCTGTAAAATATGGAACTGTTGGCAACATTAACTTTGTCGCTGGATCTTATGAGACTGTGTTGAGTTAGTAATCTGTAAATTAATAACGAAGATAGTGGGGATTAATATATTTTATAATAAATAATGTAACGAGAATTGCAGAATTAATTTTATTCGTTTTAGTTTTATAATCAATAAATCTGCTATAATTGTAAAATCAAATACATACAATGAAGTACATATAAGGTACTGTGATTGGCTGGATATAACCTTGTGTCAATTTAGTAAACGAAAACGAACTATAAGTCTTTGCCAAACTTTTTGACCGTTCTGAATATACATAGATGCACAAAACACAAATTTGGGTATAACTATGTTTTATATTATACTAGCTATGCCCGCGACTCCATCTACGTAGAACCTAATCTATAATACACGAAAAAAAACAGTGACTAATAAAATCATCTGAATGTATTCAGGCCATACTTATCTACTTTTCCCTCGTAATTCACTCGTCGTCATTAAATTATCGTCGTCGTTATTAAAATTGCAATAAATTTTGATAGAGTGAATCGATTTTAATGAAACTAAGACTAATTGTTACTCGGGGGCATGCTTTATAATTTTCGTGAGGTTTTATCGTGAACGCAGTACCTTAGCAGTGATGCGTGGCGTGTTCAAATAAACAGACAGACAGACAAATAGGCAGACAAACGACAGACATTTCGAACAGACAGACAGAATAAGTAACAATGTATTTAGTTTAGTGTAGTTGTTTTGTAAATATCATTATATTAGGTCTTTACCTATGAAATTGCCGTTTTGTATGAAAAATTTTAAACGAATTTTTTTTCATGTATTTTTTATTTGTATTAATCGAAGTAATCACCCATGCAATCAATGCATCTTTGCCAACGCAGTGGCAGTTTATTGATGCCCTTCTTAAAGAAATCAGCTGGACGGGAGGCAACAAATTCTTCAAAGGCATTTTGTACTGCCTCTCAGGTATTGAATTTTTTTTCCGCCAAGGAGTTATCCAAATTTTGGAAAAAGTAGTAGTCTGTAGGCGCAAGGTCTGGTGAGTAGGCCGGATGACGGAGAACTTCCAACCCCAGTTCTTGCAACTTGGAGACCGTCTGCTGTGCAGTATGAAGTCGCGCGTTGTCGTGCAGGAGCAGCGGAGACGAGCGATTGACCAATGCTGGTTGGAGATGTGCCAGCTTCTCCATCATTGTGTTCAGTTCTTCACAGTACACATCTGCAGTAATGCTCACCCCGTTTGGTAAGAAGCTGTGATGAATCAAACCGGCGCTAGACCACCAAACAGTGACCATCATTTTCTAGGGGTAAGTTTTCGTTTAGGGCATTGTTTAGGTGCTGAACCAGGATCCAACCAACTTGCTGAGCGCTTGCGGTTATCAAACAGAATCCATTTTTCATCGCAGGTAACAATGCGGTTCAAAATTCCTTCATTTGTGTGTCTGTTGAGCAGTGCAAGGCACGTCTCGACGCGTACTTCGCGCTGGCGATCATTGAGTTCGTGGGGCACCCATTTGTCAAGTTTTTTTACCTTGCCAATTTGACGCAAATGGACCAATATTGTTTTGATGGTAACGTCGAAAGCTGCTGCTAATTCAGTCGTAGATTGTGTATCATCAGCTTCCACAATCGCCTTTAATTCGTCATTGTCGACCAAAGTCTTCGAACGACCGCGAGGTTCATTTTTCAGGTCGAAATTCCCAGAACGGAAGCGAGCAAACCAATAACAGGTGGTGCGTTAGTTTGTAGTGTTAGCTCCGTAAACGTCGTTGATGTTGCGTGCTGCTTGTGCCGCGTTGCTGCCACGACGGTACTCATATTCCATAATTACTCGAATTTTTAACGTATCCATGATGACAAAAAAGATTGAAATGCGATGAAAATGTAACACTAATCTATAAACAAATGACTACTTTTGGAAAAAGAATTCCATATTTTTAAAATAAAATTAATTTGAAATTAGAATTCTTAACCAAACAAAAATTATTTTGATTTGAAATGGCCAGTACTGCAGAACGGCAATTTCATAGGTAAAGACCTATTATTTCATTCTTGACTATATTAATCGCAATCTCAAGCTTCAGAGCAGTCAAAAAGATTGGTTCTTATCACTCGATTCGTAGGTTAGATTCGGCGATTATTGCGAAACGCCAATTTTTCTATGACAATGATTGGTCGTTATATTTTGTAGCTACATTAATATATGGTGAAACATTATAGATCTCATTTATTCAGTACAGTGTTGTTTCTATGGTTGTTATTATTACAGCAACATTTATCGCACGCGAAATAAAATTAGCATTTCTCAAATAGTTTGCTAAATCGCAATAATTCTTATCTTTAAACAAAGGTATACATGAGTTACTTCAAGCTTATTTTCGATTTTAATTTTATTTCATAATCGAATGAATTTTGCTTTCCTGATTTGTTAGTACACCACACACACATATATGTTTATATTTTGTACAAAGGATGCTTACTCTGCCTCTTTAATGTAATTAATGCCTATTTCATAGATTATCTATAACTAGGGGGCCCGGCGGACGTTGTCCCGCCCTGACGATAAAAAAACCCTTTCTTTGTTAACTTGGGGATATCCATTATTAGCCATTTACATACATACAATATACATTTACATTATCCATTATTAATAAAAATTTGCCTCGATATAGCAAAGGCATTTGATAGGGTTTGGCATCGAGGTCTTTTATCCAAACTTGATGCATACGGTCTCCGCGATAACCTATGCAGATGGATCTCTAGCTTTCTGCATGAACGCAGAATACGTGTCCTCGTCGATGGACACGGCTCGCAGTTCATGATAGTTAATGCAGGAGTTCCTCAGGGCTCTGTACTTTCACCAACCCTGTTTCTGATGCATATTAATGATATGTTAGCCTCTGGTTGCATTCATTCTTATGCTGACGACAGCACGGTTCATGGTGGATTTTGCAGCAGACCCGCGGCTAGTCGTGGTGAAACTGAGAGAATGCGGGCTGATCTTGTCAATGAGCTCAACCAGTCTTTGGAACTCGTATCTTTATGGGGAACAAGTAACTTGGTTGAGTTCAATGCCAAGAAAACACAGGTTTGCGTGTTCTCTTGTAAAAAAACCCCGTTTTCTCCTCATCTCACTCTTTAGAACGACTCATTTGCAAAACATGACAGCCTAAGCATCCTAGGGATTCGCATCCGAAGCGACCTCAACCTTAGGGATCACATTGGGAGTGTTATCTCTGCAACGTCTACGAGATTGGGCATCCTGAATAGAGTGAGACGGTTTTTCACGCCCGGTCTACTATACTTTCTCTATAAGGCACAAGTTAAGCCGTGCATGGAATACTGTTCGCATCTCTGGGATGGTTTCGCCCAATACCTCCTTGATGCCCTAGATAGGTTGCAGCGACGGGCTGTCCGTATTGTGAATGATGCAGACATTACCAACAACCTTGAAACGCTTCAGTTGCAAAGAGACATTGCCTCACTGAGCGTGTTTTATCGTCTCTGTCATGGAGAGTGTTCTGAAGAGTTGTTTAACCGCATCCCATCTTCTCCTTTCCACTACAGAACTACACGGGCGGGCACTCGTCTCCACAGATTCACAGTAGCAACTATCCCTGCAAGAACAAAGAAATTCGAAAATTCTTATCTTTGTCGTACTGTGAAGATGTGGAATTGCCTCCCAGCCAGTATGTTTCCTTCCTCTTATAACATGGGGTCCTTCAAACGAGGCGTGAAGAGGCACATGTGCAGGTCGGCATCATAGCGAAGACTGCCGTTGTTATTTAACACTGACAGTCGCCGTTACTTATGGACTGTACTGTACTTTCCATCAGGTACCGTCCAGTCATTTTGCCGAACTAGTTTAAAAAAAAATTATGGATACGCCACCCTCCCGGAGGAGAGAGTGGGTTATGTCCGATTCCCACGGACTAAAGCCCCCACGGTTTACCGACAAATCGTGTTGTTGGCAAGGAATTGTCCTAAGCTAATCACCTTGGATAGCCGCCCGAACGCAGGGAGACAGACAAAGTACACACCAGCTGCCTCCCCTCGTCAGCTGGACTTGTACAATGAGGAGATGGGCCCTCCGGCCTATCCCCTCTGGTCTGTCTACGGTGGCGGGATGAGTTAAGCAAATCGCCGCCTCCTCCCGCCGGTCCTCCATTGGTAGAGTAGGCCGCTTAGAGGATACATCTCGCGGGCCCGCTCGCTGCCTCCTTCTGCGAGATGCCCTCCTCGCAGAAGGAAGCCATCGCTCGCCACACCTGTTTGCTGCCGAGCATGGCCGAAACTACACTCGGCAGCGACAAATCCTCACTACCTCCTAACGCCGTATCCAGAATGTGACGCTGTTCCTTCTACGCTGTACACTCAGACAGAGTATGCTGTGCGGTGTCCTCATCAGCGCCGCACTCGTGGCATGCGGCAGTCGGCTCCCTTCGAGAGATCTTGTGTAGGTACCACCTGAAACAACCACGTTCGGTTAGCACCTGCACCAGTCTGACAGGGCAGGCAGCCGACGACCGCGAAGGCTGCCACCGAGGACACTGTGCGATATGTCCGGATCGCCTTCAATGCCACAATGTATTGCGTATTGCGCAGCGCACGCACATTGGTGGCATTGAGGGCGTCGGTCCTAATATTAACAATATTAACAATAATATCAAAATATCAGTTTTCCGATAAGCAACGTGAAGGCCAATGCACCAGGCCGTGAACAATTTAGAAGTTATAAATTTAATTAATGGACACTTGTAGGGAACAGAGCCAAAGAGCGCGCTATATATTACAAACTGTCCGGGAACGTGTCGTGGGCATCGTGGTTCCACTATTCTTCCGCCCACATTTATCAGAGACGATTATTTTTAAAATACTAGACATAACAATGTAGTAGTCGCACGTGGCTATCGCCAAAAAGGTAGTTGTCATATTACAGTTATGTTTTCAGACGAAACGCGAATACTTTTGGCGAACCGCTTATTGATACGTTGAAAGGAATTCGTAGAATATATCCTCCATGAAACATTGTAGTATCAGACGTTCTTTTTGAAAATAATACATGTGACTTTGGCAGAAAGCCTAGTATTAATTCGTACTGACTAGATATTCTATTTCCTGCCATCTACTTACGTCACTAAAGTCCTAGTAATCATTACATGAAATGTGGAAAGGAACAACCGTGGTAACTTTACAATGGCATGTAAAGGGTCATTCATTAACTACATAAGATTCCCAAGGGGTAAGGGGGAATTAAAAAAACTCTACATACCCTTATCTTAGGAGGGGGAGGCAGATAAAACATATTCTTACGTGATACTTTACAATACCAAATTTAATATTAGAAATCTTGATTCAATTCTAATGCCGAATGATTTTCTTCATTCCATAATGTACACTTTGGTTTACATATTATGTCGCAATTGTTTAACGATTACTGAAATTTAAAAATCTTAAATGTATTCATTTTAATCCATTATATATGTTATAAATAATAATTATAATACATTCTTTGATTGATCGTTATTTTAAAAATACACTGTAAAGTCTTAAAAACGTCGTATGTTATAACGAAAAACTTTTTATAATGTACAAATTAGTTCAATTTGGTTGGTTTACCACAAAACCATTTATTTGCTCTCTTCCCTCCGCAAAACGAAAACTTTTTATAACGAAAGAATATGCTCAGTACCTTGAAATTCGTTATAAATAGTTTACACTGTATTATTCGTTTGTAGATTCCTTAACTGATTTATGTTTGCTCATTTTAAGATTATTAAAAAACTTGCTTTTATCACAATGATGATATCGCAAAGACTAAGTAGTGTCTAATTATAATACAACGGTGATCTACACCCGGTAGCAATAAAAGACATAACCTAAATTATCTGTTAAAATCTTTGAATTAGGTCAGACTTTTTTTTATATCATAAGAGGCAAACGAATAGGTGGGTCACCTAACGTTAAGAGATCATCACCGTCCATAGAAACTTGCAACACCAGCGGAGTCGAAATTGTGTTGCCAGCCTGTCTCTGAGGGAGGGGAGGGGAAGGGGAAAGGGGGATGGAGGGTGGTCATCCGGCGCTCTCACTGACCGAGCGAAACGCAACAATGCAAGCACTGTTACTTCACGTGGGTGTTTCTGTGGGTCGGGTGGTACTACCCCAGGCGAGCCGACCCATTCATGCTGAAACCAGTTTTAATAAGATGTATAACAATAAATATTTATTAAGACAATTTTATTGTTTCAGCGCTAACCGTCCGGTTCCTAACAAAACGATACATTGGAGAATACGACCACCAACAAGGTGAGCTCTTTATTTTCTGTCGACAACAGCCAAATATACCTCTTTGTAGGATTAATTAATTAATTTATAATTTACTCTATACCAAATTTCACTGAATTTGATACAGAAACTCTGTGGTGAACTGGTAACAAACAGATACAAAAAGAGTGTTACTTCTCTATCTATTTTAATAGATCTGTAATTGTGTCTATATATATAACAAATGTTTTGTCATAAAGGCCACTCTTATATTTCGTGAGAAAAATCTTGTCACTATGTTTTTTTGTATGTCAGGATTGAACTTAAAAACGGTTCAACCGATTTTTATGAAATTTTGTGCACGAAAAGTAGGTTTCGAAATTGATGGGCCATAAAGTTTATTGATAATATTTTTAGATTTTGCAAGAAAAAAATAACAGGTTACCTCATTTTCAATCGATATTTTTAAATATATCTATACTAATATTATAAAGAGGTAAAGTTTGTGTGTTTGTGACGTTGTAGGAGGTAATCTCAGGAACTACTAAACCGATTTCGAAAATTCTTTTACCAATAAAAAGCCACGTTATTTGTGACTGTCATAGACTATATATAATTACTAAGACCAATAGGAGCGGAGCAACAATGAAGAATGTTTTAAAGTCGGAGTTTTTTTCCCTTTTGAGAGCTTCCTCTGCATCTTAGCCCAAAATAACTATTCCATGCGTACGAAGTCGCGGGCAGAAGCTATTAACTAGTTATATTATCTAACCTAATATTATACAGAGGTAAAGTTTGTGAGGTTGTAGGGGGTAATAATATCTGGGGAGTCGGAGGAAAAATGGTCGAACGAAAACGTTTCTTACGAACGCTGCCTTAACTATGAGAGATATATGATTGAGTTCTAGAGAAAAGTTGTAGCTTGATAATGCCTATTACCGCCCAACGAAGTGGGCACGGGTCAGCTAGTATTATAATAAAATAGAATTATGAGTTGAAATTAATAAGTGCATAATAAACGCGTG
The DNA here is from genome assembly GCA_036509395.1 of Antheraea yamamai. NCBI lineage: Eukaryota > Metazoa > Arthropoda > Insecta > Lepidoptera > Saturniidae > Antheraea > Antheraea yamamai. Next base: position 6,144,615 of record AP028424.1, on the reverse strand, counting down.
CGGAGCCGCGGATAGCTGATAGTTGATAACAATGACATTCATAATATATGTTTATGATTTCAGAAAGTAAATACAAACACGAAGCGCTGCTGGATGGAGAGCCTATACTCTTCGAAATATTAGACACATGTCCAAAGGTAACTTATAATAAATTAATTAGATTACAATGATACAAATTTTAATGATACAATTTATACATATTCATAGTAAGCTTTTTATGGGTAGGAATTGATAAAACTTTCCTTTTTATGTCAGAAGAAAAATATATCGTACAACAATGTGTTAACCAGCGTGATGATATTAGTCAGCTTTCTCTTTCAGCTCATAATATCAGTTATAATAACAATAAATACCCAGAGAAACTCATATATCATACTCTGAGAATTCCAGAAAAATTTAAAAATAACTACAAAAGGCAAGAATATTATAATTAAAACGATGTAGATACGTCATAAGCGTTTCGACAGGGCCTTGTTAAGACTTGGCTAAGTAGGCTATCTTTGACGCTTGCCCCGTCAATCCGCCCGTGTCTAAATAACGTATAGTTATATCTATTTTACCACGGATATTGAGAATATGCCATCTCACTTCCACATTTTATCTAAGACAGTGTGGCGTTACAATATTACTTTACGTATGTGTGCGTTGTCGTGCAATTTGTTTTGTCAAGATATCATGTAGGTAACGTATCTACACCTTTTTACGACTTTTTTTTTAAATTGTCTACCCTCAAAAATAGGAACTGATTCTAAAGTAAAAGGCAGATTGACAATGTAAAATATCTCTTATTTCAGAGCATCGATGAGCTGCCTGGCAACGAGATCGCGCAATGGGCTGACGGACTCTTCATCGTGTACTCGATAACAGATCGCGAATCTTTTAATTATGTGCGCAGGGCAAAGCAGAGCTTGCATACCGATTTACCGTTAACACTCGTCGGAAATAAGGCAGACATGGTTCACTTAAGACAGGTAAATTACAGATTAACCACATTTGGAGAAGTAATATAATCAACTTTATGTCGCCTCTTTTTACGGATTACAAATATAATTTCGATCTTATTAAATGAAATAATTTCTACCACAAATGAATTTAGTCAAATTATTACAATTTTATCGCGAAATAGAAACTAGTTTTCTATGGACTTACGAACTTGCTTTATTTGTCAATTGGTAATGTATAACACAATATTCAATTCATTATGGTATATATCATTACATAGTATAAAGCAAAGTCCCCTACCGCGTCTGTCTATCTGTCTGTTCGCGATAAACTCAAAAACTACCGAAGGGATTTTCATGCGGTTTTCACCGGTGGATAGAGTGATTGGTGAGGACCGTTTTAGTATATAATTTGTCATGGTTTTTTTCATAATCAGGGCGGGACAACGTCTGCCGGGCCTGCTAGTCATTTATATAAAAACAAAATTGGTAATCTAATGAGTTTCATCATGTCATCGTTTCCTATATGATATAATGTAAACATTTATTATTTTTAATAAACGCAATCATTACCTTTGCTCTCATAAGCATCACGCCAGCGCACGGCGTATTGGCGATTTCAAACCCAGAGAAATTCAGAGTTCAAAATTTTCTCACGTACGGTGATACTATAAAAAACAATTGTCAGGTTCCGGTTTCTTCGCTATGTTTTCCTTTGACGTCAGCCGAAAGTGTTACCAAATTAAATTGTAAGTGTCGCGTAGATTTCGAAAAATTCACACCTGCTGGCTTTCGAACCTACGGACATCGGATTTATATTCCGCTGACCAAACCACTCGACCACCGCGACCTATATTACCTACATATTGTTATTATTTATTTATCAGACATAAAAACAAAAACAAATTATACCTATACTAATACATTACTGAGTAATAAGTTTAAAAATAAAGTTAAAATGAAGTATATTATATATATTAAATACATAATAGGTATTATTTATGTAGGATATTGATTACATTAACCAAAAAGATACTTCGCTAAAGATTTCATAGATAGGCGTGTTGTCAGAGTTCATAGTATTTTGGAAATAAAGTTATATTATATAATTTAACATTTGTATAAAATTAATTGTAGGCAACAAACATGTATTTAGAGTGTTACGTTAAATATGGAATCTAGAGTTTGAGTAGTATTATTTTAAGTTACGTGTAAATTATTGCGACTTGGCATTTATGACTCGCTTTAGTCGACCTAATAATATATGCATATTACAGTATGTTATCACTATACAAATTGTAACATTATTCACGCAACTAGATAATAAAGATGATCTAATTCTCTAAATCCTAAATAACCCTCCTAATAACGTTGCGATTTTAAACGTATATGATAATTATAAACAAAATTTGGACCTTGTTGCCGTATACCAAATGAAAGGAGATTAAGTATTGTAAGATGAAGCATTAATGATTATATTTAAACGACAGGTGAGCCCGGAAGAAGGGGAGATTCTTGCAAAAGACTTTGAATGCAGTTTCGCGGAAGTCGCCGCGGCGGAACAGGTCAATCAAGTCGGAGAAGTGTTCCACGAGCTATGTCGCGAAGTACTGGCACTAAGACGGAGAGCTAAACATAGCCTGCTCGATAGAATGTTAGGCTCTAAAACTGCATACAGAGTCTACTCTAGAGGAAAAAGCGACAGCGCTCTACCTAAAGACTAAATCTAGATAATAGTCGGCATTTAGTTATTTATTCGAAACGTTTCCTTGCGATTTTTCTAATCTATACGCGTCTATTGTAGTATCTTAGTTTATCAAAAAATCGTATGGTATTTGAAATATTCTACATATAATATTCTGGTGTAATAACGTTCAAGGATGTTTACAGTTTTTACATTTTTTCTCGCTGCTTAATAAAAGGGCAATTGTATTCTTAACTTTTAATATTACAAGATAAATTATATACAACGTTTGCGATATACTCTTTACCGTGTCAAAATAAAAACTCAATGTGTTTCCTTTATCATATAATGTAGATGGAGTTTGTCTGTTTGTCAAGAAAGACGGTTATACAATTATTATAATATTAATAGTGATTACTGATCTGTAAACTATGTTAGCTAAGTAGTATATCATGTTGTATGATTATTGTTATGCAAGGGTTTATCTATATGTACTATGAGTATCGTCTCTGGAAATTGAAACCTCTGTAGCTAAGTCTATATAATATATATTTGTTTTTTTTTTCAAATTTATAGCGCAAAAGAAACATGTTATTTTGTGTGTTAGAAAACTTAAAAAAAAAATAGAATAAAGACAAACAAAAATATAATACAGGCGTTTGTGAAGAAATTATTTCTACCATAAATAATATCATAAATAAATGCTTAATTTGTTATATTAAATGAAAGATATGATTTTATTATTAAAATTATTCCTCTATTTTCAGTTACAACATTTTGAATTTCCAGTCTCGATATTCACTCTCAAAAAAATTATCGGTACGTGCGGAGAAATGCACGGTTTCATGTTTCTGTGTGATAGTAGATGATCTCTGAATAATCCAAATAGTGTTTAATGCATTTGATTCTTAGTGGGCATGTGATTATCTACTTAATGTATTTATTATTAATTAACAATAAAAAAAATATGTCGAAAGTCGTATCATTTATTACCTCATAAAAAACAACTATCACAATTTTTAATACATATTACTATGCGTTAATTTAGTACGTCGATAGAAATTATGAATAACGAAAATGCAATAATATACTGTGAAAATAATGAACTGCGTTTATGAAATGACTATCCGTCACAAAGGCAACCCCCGTAGTCATAATCACAAAGAGTAATCTGTGCCAAGTGGCCCTAAGTAATCATAAAAGCGCCACCCTTCACTGCAGGAGCGTACGCTATTTCCGACCAATCACTTCGCGTTACGTCACACAATTGACAGTTGTCAAATGACAGATTTAAAGATGGCACCCTATTCTATATTTTTATGACAGTTGATTTATAGCTTAGTTTATATCACAAAACACAAATGTAGCACTATTTTATATATTTGTGAGATATTTTTTCTCTGAGACACCTTGGTCCGTATTTAGTGTGGTATTTGCGGGCGATTCACGTGATGGTAAGAGGTCACTGCAACTTATGGACGACTGCCATACCATAAACATCATATAAGCGAAACCGATTCAATCATACTAGTGTTTATATGTTTAAATATATCGATTTGCGAACATAATTAATAATAATAAAATACAAAATAATAGGTGACAACATAAATATAATAAATGTTATTATATAGGTATTTATGTTATTATATAGTACCTAAATACTGGCACAGAAGAAACAGTTATTTCATTTATACAGATAATGCACATACGTATACGCATTTTTGTTGATATTTAGGTATGTAAATACAAATCAGATTACGTGGTTGGCATGTCAGTAATAATTGCAAATACATCATATATTTTGCTAAATTCAGTACGACACGCATGACACTAATGATTATTATTACATCGACGCTTTTTTTAGCTAGTTTTTAGGCTAGTTCACCTAGAAATAAAACAATAATGACAAAGTGATACCTCACTCCATAGCGGCAACGACGCGTGTGATTAGATTGCGACGAGTTTAAAAAAAATAAACACGTGAAAACATAGCGCTGTGACAGGACATTTTCCATTGAAAATTCTATTAACTGTATAAACTCCTTTCGGCAAGTTTCTATAAATACTCGGTATGTATAATCTATACTTATATTATAAAGAGGTAAAGTTTGTGAGTTTGTGACGTTGTGACGTTGTAGGGGGTAAACTCAGGAACTACTGAACCGATTTAGAAAATTCTTTTACCAATATAAGGCCACGTTATTTGTGAGTATCATAGGCTATATATCGTCACGCTAAGGGCAATAGGAGCGGAGCAACAATGAAAAATGTTTTAAAATCGGGGCTTTTTTTCCTTTTGAGAGCTTCCGCTGCGTCTTAGCCCAAAATAACTATTCCACGCGTACGAAGTCGCGGGCAGAAGCTATTAACTAATTATATTATCTATAGTAATATTATAAAGAGATAAAGTTTGTGAGGTTGTAGGGTAATATCTGGGGAGTCGGAGAAAAATGGTCGAACGAAAACGTTTCTTACGAACGCTGCCTTAACTATGAGAGATATATGATTAAGTTCTAGAGAAAAGTTGTAGCTATTACCGCCCAACGAAGTGGGCACGGGTCGGCTAGTTATGTAATAAAAATCATATAAAACAGACATCAATCAAATTAATAATTGTTCATATATTCATCCCCGAGATAACTTCTCACCGCATGTCAACAAATCACTTTGACATCGTATTACTGAATGGGCTTATCAAACGCCCAAACTACGGGGCGGACAGCCCCATCGCCCCGGCCCGCGCAAGCTTCGCATTACAACCCCTCTGACGATCTGCGCATGCGTCATTCAATCATCAACCTTCTCTGACGTATACGCAGTCCGACGTCAAAAGAAAAACAATTTTATAAATTTTTTAGTGATGTCGTTTTTTTTTAATTTACATGTAAGTACAAATTATACTATTATTTTAAACGCGAATGAGTGTTTTATACGAAGAGTTTTTATTTTTAAATGCCAAAAAATATTTACAGCGAATTAAAAATGTAAATGTTAAATATATACTATTCTGCTTGCGAACTTATTTAAATAATTAATTATTAATAACAAGATCATCAATACATAGTTGTTGCTAAAATCGAAAACAATATTCGCTGTTTTTATAACGAATAATATATTGCAAATAAATTTCACGGCATTACTTTAATTTACATTATGTATGACAATCACGTTTTTTAAAATAGTGTTCTATATATACAATTATGTAAGCCTGGGTCATTCAAAGAATTATCTTACTTTAATAGGGAAAAGGAAAACAATTGCACTTTGAACTTTTGTTTATTCCAAAAGTGCGACAGTATTTTAGTGCGTTAAATTAAAATATAACAAATCACCTGAAACATTTAACTTTCTACTTGTACTATTCAAATATTTTGTTGTTGTATTATAATTTACAAATTTTCGGAACATACGTCAAATAAGACACTAATAAAGTCAGTCAGTTTGCATCGCCTTGTGGTTCGTTACAATAATAACGTTACGGAATCCTACAGGGTTTTATGAGCCGAAAATAAAAGCATATTTCTCATACTGTTTATAACATACGTCCTATCTGAGTTAAGCTACAGAACAAGTAATATGAGAATGTTGAGAATGTTGACGATGCAGGTTGATGTCATGAGAACTAAAGATAACAATTATCTTTACATACCTAAAAACAACTCATAACCAATATATAAGAAAGTATCTTTTTATATAATATCGGCTGTTATGATGTATAAAAACACGATTAATTATTTCAATTCAATCAATTATGAAGAGAAATACAACAATATTGACGACAGAAAAAAATTAAAAGTAACTACTCACATATTTAAAATAGCAAGGATTTTTTTAATGAATTCAAGATGTTTAATAATGCAATATAGAATGTGTATATGCAAAAAGCAACCTTGAGTAAAAAGCATTTACTTCCCAATTAGCTTAAAAAATATATTAAATTAAATTAAAGTTATCTTATACCTATAAACCTGGCCATAAAAGGCAAACTTACCTCACATTTTTAGTCTTTAAAATTAAGATAAAATTATTACAATAGAAGTGTTCTCATTACGAAGTCTAGCTTCTACAGTACTAAGCGGTACTGTGGAATCTAAGTCAAACAGCCCATACTCTCTTCCTTCGTTGCAACTCTGCCCTGAAGATGTTATTATGTTATCTTCCACCGTATTAATCCAAGTTGAGATACATAGCTCGAAGAAGTTGTTCTACTAAAAGCTCCCAAGCTGTTCCATGACAATGTAATGGTTGATAAGGCATTCAACAAGAAAAAACCAGGGTAAGAGAAAATTTTGTTGTTGCCAACGCAGCGGTAGGTCGCACGTGATCTTTACTCTCATAGACGTCAAAAGCATGCGGGTGTTTTCTTGTAAGAACGTGCAGTAATATGATATTTTCTTTAATATATATATTTTATATAGGTGTCACTTCAATTATAACAATAACCATGGATTAATCAACTTTAACTATATAACAATAGTAGGTTATTGTGGATTAAATGAATTTATAGTGTCACTTTAATATAAAAGTGAATCACATTTATCAGTAAACCTGTATATCCATGTTGAAATGGCTATTTTTCTGTATAATGACTTATTATATCGTTAGAATTAGCAAATTTGCCTGCATCTAATGGGTCGAGTTTGGGAGCGATCTGGGTCTATTTAGATTTATTTGTTACTTTGTAATGCAAAATATTAGTGGAGAAATTTGACCATGAACACTAGTTCGTTAATTAATATTCCTATTAACATCGTATTGACGATTAGTATTCTTATTATTTCATACTTATTGAAAGTTTGTTCTTGTCTTTTATTAGCTTTAATATTTTCGAAGATGTGACCATTTTACTTTTCTATCTCTGGAAAATTGAGGATACTTGGTTTAAACTACTTACGAAACACTACATTATAGTTGTAATGACCGCCTTGGTGGCACGTTTAGGCATGTACTGTTTCGGGGTCAGTCGGCGTAAACGTAATCAAGCTGTTTGATAGGATGCTTGAAACTTTTCAGCGCGACCATAACGTATATTGTGCTACACAGTTTTAGTTTGTGGTTATTTGGGATCAACTAATATATATTCAACTGTACGCTGAAATTCCTAACAACTCCTATAATATGTATGACTGTTTATATCCCTTGATGCCAAGCCGAGGTGTACCGTGCACCCTTGAGCTAGTTATCAAATGAAATCTGTTGAGTGCCTTAAGCTCTCGCCTTAGTAGTCCGGTGAAGCTGTTAAGGCCTTGCTAGCCCATTGGCGTAGTCAATTCGAGAGAAAAAAAATCACTTGATTTAGAGGAATTGTAGAAGACTTAGGAGAGAAATAAATAATACCCGTAATTTAAGGGAAAATGTTAAATGTATCCGAAATGTAGATATATTTATTTAAAATTTCAAAGCAACATAATATTAAATGAAACTAATTAGTTACTTATCAATTAAATTTAATATTAGATCCGAATACTAGAAACTGTAACAAACTGGTTGTCCCATGTTTCAGACTTAGCTAAACCAGTAATAGTTTCTTAGGTAATAGTGTAAGGTTTTACAATAAAGTCCCAAAACATATTACCGATTTGCCGGACTGTAAATTTAAGCACCATGTCAGGCAGGTTTTAGTGTTGAAAGGCTATTATAGAGTGGATCAATATGTGAACGATGGTGATGTCTGAAACTCCTCTCTGTGCATCCACTAAAAACGGTATTGTATTCGAAATATATATATATATATATATATTAAAAAGATGTACCCGATCGAGTTTCTTGCCGGTTCTTCTCGATAACTGGGTTGTTTTCCGAACTGGTGGTAGTTTTGAGGTTCATAAGCGCCTTATTAGGGCCTTAACTGAATAAAGTATTTATGATTTGATCAGATCAGATTTGACAGATTAATGTACCGGCTTTGGTACAATGAACATAAATTTAGTATAATTAAGTAGAATTCGCAAGTTATATATTAACTAACGGACCCGGCAGACGTTGTCCTGCTCTGATGATAAGAAAAACCTTAACAAATTATATACCTAAGCCTTCCTCATGAATCCCTCTATCTACTGGTGAAAACAGCATGAAAATCCGTTTAGTAGTTTTTGAGCTTATCGCGAACAGACAGACAGACGTGGCATAGGACTCTGTTTTATACTATGTAATGATGCTAAAATTTCTAAAGTTTTATTATTTCCTAATTAAACTAATTCTTTAGCATTTTCAACACTTCCTGTAGTTGTATTTTATCTTTCGATTCCCATTTACTTTTATTCTTATTTCGACTTTACTCCAGTCGTATCAGATTTCTCACTTTTCTACACTAGCAAACTGCCTTTGAACGACATTGATCTCTTTATGGTAGCATGATAGTTTACTAGACAGTAGTTTATGGTAGGTAGATAGTTTACTAGACAAATAAAGAATATCTTTGATAACAGAAAAACATCTAAATATCACAATATGTCCCAGTATATTTGTAATGAATCATTTTACTTTCCTTGGATGAATTCAGAATTATTTTCAAATGTAGCAAATTTAATTAAGTTAATCACGAAAGTACGATGAAGTACGGTCGAGACTGCCATTATGCAGCTTGTAATACGAGTAAAAAATAGATTACATATGTAGGTATACAATAATTTTCAAGTAATAATTTAAAATCATCAGGCAAATCAGCGTTTACGTTCAAAGTTTTGCACTTATAACGTGCACTACATAAAAAGCAAGAGAAAAATATTTATATGCGTCTTTCTAAAACGTATTGCGATTTATAACACGATGCGATTTATAATTCATGGATGAACGATAGGTAGCGATGGTATATATCTAAACTGGTTGTAGTAACAATTTCGTCTACTATCTCCAATGACTTCTTTCTCCCAAAATAATATTAAGAATATCTAAGTAGAGTTTGACTTCTCTGACATTAAATCTTAGGTGACCTGGATCCAAAGTGGTATTAGCTAAAATAATATAAACTTGGAATATCCGAAGAAAATTAAGGGTGTTTCTTTATATTAAATTTTTATATTTATAAAAAAAATTGTTGTATAAATATCTTTTCATTGATTTTATATTTGTTTAAATCGAAATTGTTTCATGTGTTATTTATAACAAAATGACCTTTAGTTAATAATCCTGAATATAATATAAAAGGGTCTATTAGTCCTTTTTGTGACTTATTTATAAACTATTCTTGTTACATTAAGTTTTATTTCATGGAATTTCTAATCTTGTTTTATTTCTCGTGAATAATTTTGTAATTTCCTTTTTTTTAATGATAAACACACACATATTTTTAAGAAAGTGTGTGGGAAAATGTAATTATAATAAAACAATATATTTTCAAGAGGACTAACGGAGTCCATTTATTACTTTTTGTTGCTTTTATTGTTTAAAACTATTTCTTTTATTATGAAAATATAGGTTTTGAAACCAAGTTTGCAACTTTAATACAAGCCTATGAACTTGAAAAAATCTACTTATACTTTGGTATTATAAAAACCTTTCTTAATCTTACAGATTTATTTAGAGTCATAAAATATTAGCATCAGTAACAAAATATTATTAGTTAAATTTAAACCAGTCTAAACTTTATACGCAGCAAATTTATATTTCATGGCATTATATAATACTAAATTTCTATATGATAGTGTATACTATGATATTGTTATCTATATAAGTATTACAGAAAATAAAACGTTATATATATAATTCTTCTGTCCGCGTGTATGTGACTGAATTCCTCCTAAACGGCTCGACCGATTTTGACGAAATTTTGTGTGTGTGTTCACGTGGATTCAAGAAAGGTTTACATTTACAATTGAACGCGGTAGGTGGTGCTGTGATCTGATTCGAGAACATTTTTTGCTATCAAGGCAGGGCAACGTCCATCGGGCCCGGTAGTAATATTATAAATTTCTAAACGATTGCTAGTGTTAAGTACATTTTGTAAATAGAAAAACGATAAACCACAGTTGTTAATGCGCAGAATTAATTTTCACCTTGTGAACTCGTTAAAATTTCTTATTAACGGTGTACGGTTACGCCTGTTGGGAGTTAATTTTAATGGAGAAATCAACTACTATCGGTTAACATAGTCACTACTCGAGAAAATATTGTTAACACATGTAAGTTAATAGAATTAATTTATTATTCAGTTTTCTCGGAGCTTTTTACCTCACTGTTGGCAATGGCATATCATTACATAGTATAAAACAAAGTCCCCTACCGCGTCTGTCTGTCTGTCTGTTCGCGATAAACTCAAAAACTACTGAACGGATTTTCATGCGGTTTTCACCAGCGCATAAAGTGATTCATGAGGAACGTCTTAGTGTATAATTTGTCAAGGATTTTTTCATAATCAGAGCGGGACAACGTCTGCCGGGCCCGCTAGTATTATATATTGTTCAGTAATTAGCAGAAGTTGTTCAGTAACTAGCAGTTGCGTGTCATACCATTCATCACAAAGATTCTACTACACATAGCTTCGTTTTAAGAAATACTTGCTGGCCACGGCGGACGTTGTCCCGCCCTGATAATAAAAACAACATTGACAAATTATATACCTAAACATTCCTCATTAATCACTTTATCTACTGGTAAAAACCGAATGAAAAGCCGTTCAGTAGGATTTACGTTTATCGTGAACAGACAGACAAGCAACCGTGACAGAGGACTTTGTTTTATAATATCTAATGATGATATATTTTTGTAATAAATGGTTACAAGCTACACACATAATTTGCTTAGTACTTCTGTATATTTTCTCCTACAACTATTTATCGGAAATAAATCATGAATGTATATAAATTATGATAACTTAAGTCTCTCTTATTCTCTCCTTTTGAGTAATTGATATAAATAGAGTAAAATATAAAGGAGTATATAATTTTAAATAGTTTCATTGAAAAATATTTTTTGAATCTAAATTTATTTGAACAGTTATTTGCCGGAACTTGTAAATAATTCTATCTTTGATTACATAAATAAAAATTTTAAACTCCACGTTTAAATCGCCTTAACTTTAATATAAAACGGATGAAAGTAAATAAAAAGATGTGTACCGTAAATATTTCAATGGATAAATTGTTATATGGGCACTTTATTTCAAAATTACTAGATATAGAGAAAAAATACAAGTTCAACTTTTAAACGGTATCTTAACTCTACCCTCCCAATACATTCTTGATAATTTAATGTATGTCCGTAAAAATTTTGAAAAACTGCGCTTTGCAAAAGACCGCCATGATCTAAATACTAGAAACTTTAACAAACCGGTTGTCCCATGTTTCAGACTTAGCAATAGTTTTTTAGTTTTAGGTAATAATGTTAGGTTTTACAATAAAGTCCCAAAGTATGTTACCGATTTGCCGGACTGTAAGTTTAAGCGCCACGTCAGGCGGGTTTTGGTTTCAAAAGGCTATTATAGAGTGGATCATATGTGAATATGTGAACGATGGTGATGTCTGGAATTGACTTCTGTCTGTGCATCCACTAAAAACTATATGATGATTATGATGTATTGGAAATATATATATTAAAAAGATGTATCCGATCGAGTTTCTTGCCAGTTCTTCTCGATGACTGGGTTATTTTCCGAAGCGGTGGTAGTTTTTACGTTGATAAGTGCCTTATTAGGGCCTAAACTGAATTAAGTATTTTTGATTTAATTTGAGTTGAAACGAACTAAAAAAGCAACTGATGTTAAATGACTATCTATACTAATATTACAAAGAGGTAAAGTTTGTGAGTTTGTGAATTTGTGACGTTGTAGGGGGTAATCTTAAGAACTACTGGTCCGATTTGAAAAGTTCTTTCAGTGTGATATAGCTCATTTATCGAGAAAGGTTATATGTTATATATCATCACGCTAAGACCAATAGGAGTGGAGCACCAACGAAAAATGTTTCAAAATCGGGTTCTTTTTCCTCTTGAGAGCTTCCGCTGCATGCTAGCGTTAGCCCAAAATACCTATTCCACGCGGACAAAGCCGCGGGCAAATGCCATTGCGATATAGTATGGGACACACGTTAAAACTTTAGGGATCTACGCACCTATAGATGCATAAATAACTTGAGGGTGGAAGATAGCCAAGCGCATTTACAAAAAGCCCTACCACCGTGCTATCTATGGTTTCATCACAATATTTTCCTTCGCCGAAAGCACCGAATAAATTGCTAGGATTGGAACATACGTCCATCAATGCGATATCCGAACAAGGAGTAAACTAAGCCATTATCGTTTCTTAAAATTACATACAAATTGTTAATTTTAATGCTATACCGTTCGAATTTTCAATTGATGACTATAAATAAACCAGTACTCAACACATATAGCTCTCTATATTGTAATCCCATCTAAGTAACCATAGGTTAAATATGTAATTTGATACATCGTTAAAAATTTAGATTAAAAAGTTCAGCGATATCAATCTTTTTAATACATCTAAAGAGTATTTCAGAAACCGAATTAACATGTATCCAGTCAGTAAATATGACACACGCGGACGTGTATCAACAACATATAATCAAAGTATCAATTCACAGACAAGCATAAACAGATGTATTTAAATGATATAATAACACGTACATAATATATATATATATTAGGTTTAATGTAGTTGACAAGCAATTATTCCACTAACGTGCATAATAATTGATTATTATATTGTATTTTATTGAAATGACACAAATAATAACGAGCTGATCGTTAGGTTTTGCTTTGAATTGTCTCATAAATAATTAAATACTAAGTGTTTAGTCATAATAATTTGCTTTACAGAAAATAAATCATTATTGTACAAATGTATATACAAAGTCAGCTCGATTGCGGAGCATTTCAAATGTTTTCATTTATTGATGACTTTTTTTAAATTTCTTCTGTTAATATATTTTTAAGCGATGATGGTTTAGTTGATAGCATGTTCGGACATCGCGTCGATGGCCGTAGGTTCGAATTCTAGCAACTGGGTCGAAGTTTTCGGGGAAGGAAAATATCGTGACGAAGCCATAGTATGGCTTATGGCCTACGGTTTTTTCTAAGTCAGGTTGGAAAGCTGCCACCTTCAAGTTGAAAGTCTGGCACCAAACACCTGTTGGTGCGTTCCGGCAGCTACACTTGAGAGCCGGTACCCTCTAGTGCGTATTTACCACGTTAGACTACATTGTTGTTTACAATCAGATGGGATTGTGGTCAAGCACTAAAACTTATAAATGATTAAAAGAAGATAATTATCGTATTGTCAATATCTTACGTAATGTTTAACTATAGTTCAGGTCAAGCTGGTCAAGATAAATAAAATAAATAGAATGTGAAACTCTCATTTCGTAGCGACAAGCAGATGATACGAGATAGTAATAAGTTCCAATTCTAGTGAAATATTTAACTTCAAACGCGGCTCACAAAAGTCAGTCCGTAAGAAAAAAGTTGCTTGCAAATCCTACACTTCCAATGTTAAAAGCCCAAATAGATGCAAAAAAAATCTGTATTAAGACCGTTTTTAGGGCCATCTCATTTTAAAAGCAAGAAGCTACCGACTTCCCGATGTTATTATTGGTGTAGCTTTTGTTACTAACCCTCCGATGTGCACCGGGCCTTTTCGTCTCGGCTCGGATGATCCGATCTATTGTCCGCCAATACTTACCCGGATTATCCCTACATAATTACCTGTTTTGCGAAACTGTAATTATGGTAAAAAATATGCAATTTTAACATTCAAGTCACCGACTTACAAACAATGAGGTGAATTTCGCTACCGTAATTTTGTTGCAATATTCTTTCGTTAATGATAAATATGTACCATTGTTGGAACCTTCGCTTTCTTTAAGCATTGAGACAATTGCTTACGAGAAGTATTTTAACATAAACAAACATTGTTGTAACAAACACAAACTTTATGTAAAACTATTTCTATTGTAGATTTCAAATCAAACAAGATATTTATATTAATTGAAATCACTCATATTATAAACGTCAAAGATGTTTTTGCCTCAGCGAAGCTGGTGGGTAGCAATTAGTACATTAGTTCAAACACAGGCAAGTCGTTAAAATAATTCGCCTGTATTTGGATAATTTTGTATACTATGATAATAATGATGTAAAAAAATCTACATATTTAAAGTAACTATGTGATCAAATCATTGTTTTATTGGGTATAATATAAAAGCTCAATTCACACGAACATAATATTATATTGGGGTTTGAATCAAATACTAAGCACTTCACATCGCTCAACGCAATAGCCGCTTAGCTTAACAAGTAACTGTTAGAACAATACTATAATGAACAATAATTTACAAGTTGTACTCAGCTTTGTGGCGGTAAAGATGTCAGCCTGTTGCCGTCGGAACAATGTTTTATTATGTTCTTATATTGTTTCGATTATTCTTGATCGATTCCTTTCTATTTTCTTTCAATTTCAATTATGCTAAGGACACTTGAAAAACCGCTACTGTGTGACACTTGAACGTTTATTCGCACGGTATTATTGACGTGTGAACTTAATAATTTCAAATGTTAACTAATTTTGTTTCAGGTATAATTTGTAGAGACAGAATATTGGAATTGTATTTTTTAATATACCCAAGGAGATGAAATAGAAATTATGATAATATTTTTTCTTCGTTGTTAGTATAATTAAAAAATATATAATCAAATCTGGCAGTCATTTTATGCAAAAAAGATGGAGATGCAATCAATGCCGGCGTCGTCAAGTAAGTATCTTGTATGTCAATTATATATTGGAAATCCGATTGAAATTTATATAGGAACTATGAAAGTGTATCGGATTTATTCATTATTTTCAAAAATCACGGTAAATGGAACATTTTGGAATTTTATTCTAACATTTAAAGTAAGTTTTGGAAATATCATTGCAATGTATGTTAAAATTCTGTGTACAGTGGATTTATTTATTATTTTCATAAATTATGACAAAAGCTACGTTTTGAATGTCTGTTACTATTTATGTCATTTTTAACGGACCCTTATTATTTTAATTCACTGTACCAAAGAAACCACAGAGGAAATTAATAAATTTGATAAATAATTAATTATTAACATTTGAAAATAATTGCTTTGACAATGATATTATAGTAACAAGAAGAAAAAGTAATAATTGAAAATCAATTAGTGTTATATCAGAAATATAATAGAAATATGTTAAATATTTTTGCCTACCGTTCCTAATTAACGTGTGCTCGACAAGATGACGTGCTCTGAACAAATTAGCATGATCAGTGTTCCCACGAGGTGCTGAGCGCATCTGCCTCCGCTCTCATTGCGCCCTAATATTTAGCGCCCCCGCCAATTGCCTTCATAATGACATAGTCTATTATACCCTTTATTATTATCTGAATAGTATTGATAAACCATAATTTTACATGTGCAATTAATAACTGAGTCATTACATTTAAAAACGATCTGAATCCAATTTTAATCGTTCATACATCGCGTTTTAAGATTTCCGGTTTTTATAGGCTGAGAATGAAATATAGATTTTACCGTTCAGTTCAACGTACTTTGTAATCAATTTATTATGCATGGTAGTTACTACACTGCTAAGGAACTTAGCTCGATGTTAGAAAGTCCTAAACAAAATCAGTAAATCAATTATAGCCTATAATAACAATTTTTCAAATGTGACTAAAAGTTCCAAAGATTAGGCCATTTGAACAAACTAATATGTTGAGATTTATTATATCAACATTTAAGTTTGTTAGCTCATCTTATCTTAATCATTACATAGTATAAAACAAAGTCCCCTACCGCGTCTGTCTGTCTGTCTGTTCGCGATAAACTCAAAAACTACTGAACGGATTTTCAAGCGGTTTTCACCAGTGGATAAAGTGATTCATGAGGAACGTTTTGGTATATAATTTGTCAAGGATTTTTTTTTATAATCAGGGCGGGATAACGTCTGCCGGGCCTGCTAGTACAGGATAAAAATGAGTCGTTACATTTAAAAATGAGCTAAATCAAATTATAATCGTTTATATAACATGTATTTGTTTTTTTAAGATTTCCAATTTTTATACGCCGAGAATGAAATTCAAATTTTACTATTCATAAGGTTTTTAGATTTTTTTTTATTATCTTCATATTGTAAATTTACAAAGTAACGGCTAAAATTAGATTTAGTTTATTTTAAATTGTAACGACACCACTGTTCCATGGTCTAACTTGATCCTGTACGTTTTGTAGACAATCTTGAATAAACTATAGTAATTATTATTGTGTTATTCAATTACATACATTGTCATATACCTACTATAAATCTAAACAATAACAGATTATAAATGCTAAAGTAACTTTGTCACTCTGTATGATAACTTTACATAACTAACCTTTGAATCGATTACAATGAAATTTGGCATAAAGATAATTTGGGATCTGGACTTGTATCATAAATCTAATGAAAGATGTGTGAGCAAAGTCACGGGATAACGTAACGATTTAAAAAAATACATTTGCGGTTTTCATTACAATCCTTAATAATAAATTAAAATACTTAGATACCTAATATTAGCCCATATTCACTTATAATTCACTGGTCCGTTTGGGTGTCACCTAGGCCTAACAAATCTGTCATCTCTTGTCTATTGCAGTGTACATAATATCAACTGAATTAATGTCTCTCGTTAATCAATTTATTATATTGTTAGTAGTTATTTAGTTGCTATCATTTTTACACGTACTTCGGTAAACAATTTATGTGGGAAAAAATACAGGAAAAAACTAATATCACCAACGGTAATTTAAAAAACGATCCTTAACTGTCGACGGTACCTACTAATAATGTTTTAGTTTAGACCAGTGCTGGTCACGCGATGGGTTAAATATTACAGATGACCGTTCGCACGGTTATCTCTGTGATAACCATCGAGGGTGTTATAGTTGATTCAAGTGCGAATACCCGAATAGCTTTTAAACTTTTAATTGAACGTTGATTTATAATTTTTTTTGGTAATATATTTTTGATAGAAATAATTAAAAAAAACTTCTGAAATCCCCATAAAAATACCAACAGATCGTGAATTAATTGCACACTGCATTTAATATCGTATATTTAAACAACAAACATGCAATTACAAATGTTTTATTGGGACGTACGATGTTCCCATGCTTTTCTCGGCTTTGCTCTTCATTGTCTTGTCGGTTTTGTGATTTTTTTTGCGTCGTCTTTCATTCGACACCGCGCTTCCTGCCTCACAAGTGTAGGGAATGCTTAATTCAAAATGGATCTATATGAATGCCTTTATGCCTTTTTGACTACGCTCGTGTTTGGAGGTGTATTAAAAGACGTATTATCTTGTAAATGCTAAACATTCATCGTGGGACCGTATTGGAAGAATTATGAAGTCGATGCATAGAAAAAAAAATTGCCTTTGTATTGTACGAGCGAACCGAAAAATTAGAGCTAAGAATTTTTTATGCGTGGCTAAATGAAATGTTTGGACAATTTTGTTTGATTTGTTGGGTGCATGAATATATGAAAATTGTCTCTGTATATATTTGAAAGTCAATACATGTATGATATAACAATTATTGTCATTTTGATAGATTTCTTGTGTGTCTCTAAATTTATGTAACTTTAATTATTAGTTCATTATTTATTTGTTTGTATTTAATTTTATTTGTTACCTTTTTTTGCTCAAACTGAAAATTGAAAATAAGGAGTTTAGATTTATTCCTTCTGTTTTTCTTATTAATTAGTTTTTATCTGACAATTTTTTATTTAATTAGACAGATTATTATAAATTTATAAGTAATGCAATATTTAAGAAATTCTACTAATACCTAAGTAGTTTATAAATATAGTACATTAGATATTGTTAAAAAAAATCGACAACTAATTTATTGAGTGCATAAACAAATGAACGGTTTGTTCATTTGTCGGGTATGAGTACTTCCCGAGAACTATAAATTATCGTTTGGGTCCAACCCTCTGGGCGGTGCCATATCGTTCCCTACCCAATTGTTTGGTACTTTATACCAACATTGCCCCTAAATTACGTATAATAAATTTATATTTTAATATCATCATACTAAATGGTCTTCAGTACCGGTAAAGAAAGCACTAATCTCGACTAATATAGTTAGGTAAAATAGTGATGGCATTTTTTAATTGCGACCTTTCAGTTTACAAGACACATTAGATATTGAGCCATGTGATCAATACAAATTCAATCTTTTATTGCTTGTATATAAACTGTATAAATAAGGTGAAAATATAACAGTTTTTTTGTCTTCTTTGTGTCTGACTTTCTTTATTATTATTTGTATAGCAACTACTGACGCTATTTATAACAGCTACGAAGGATGTTTTGAGATATTAGAATAGTGACGAGAAATGTTAATTAATTAAAAAAAATATATAATCAAACACCTACTGATTTCATTGCATTAAACATTGACGCGAATTTGCCAGAAGTGGTAGTTGTGTAGGCTTGCGATACTATCTACATACATAATCTTATATAGTACTAGCAGTGCCCGCGAACTTCGTTCCGCCTTAAGTATATTAAAATATGTTTTTTTTTTTGCATAAGAACCTTCTCCTGACAATAACAAACACAACAAAAAACAATAAGCGAAATCGGTTAGGCTGTTTTCGAGTTTTGCGCTTAGCAACACATTCAGCGATTCATCATTACATAGTATAAAACAAACGTCTGTCTGTCTGTCTGTTCGCGATAAACTCAAAAACTACCGAACGGATTGTCATGCGGTTTTCACCGATGGATAGAGTGATTGATGAGGAACGTTTTAGTATATAATTTGGATTAGGATTTTTTCATAATCAGGGCGGGACAACGTCTGCCGGGCCCGCTAGTTTTTTATTATATATATAATAAAAATAATAATATATATATATAAAATAATTTCGAATTTTGAAAAATATAAATGTCGAATTGTTAGTAAAAACTTGAAAAGATTTGTTCGCAGGACAAGCATATAGATATAGTAGTAGTTAGATAGATATATAGTTATACAAATATATATATTTAGAAATCAGTGTACTATATTAATTTTGTATCCTAAAATTATACAGTCGATACGTTTTAGGAGTAACTTACACGTCATCATTGACAATAAAGTACAGAAAGTTGTTGCTTATACGAAACTTCCTAAAAGGACAAACATCAAAATGGCCATCACACAACACAACATCAAAAAATAATTGAAAACAGTCCCGTTTTTTTTCGTACCACCAACAACTCCAAAAAAATGAATGCGTGTAACCGTCACACGCGATTGAAGTAAAACTTTTTAAATATTTTTGATTTTGTCAATAAATAGTTTATAAACAAATCAAATAATAAAAAATATTAAATTGAAAAACAATAGAATTAATTATGTATATATGGGCACGCGACCGTGCTGCGTCGTTTCTGGTTTCAATGTAAGTAACAAATTAAATCAAAGCTTCATTATCTGTGGTGCCATCTATCAGCTAATTCGGAACTTAAATAACACAGGAAATATTATTAGCACCTATATATTATAAGTAATAGGGTGGAGTGAAAAAAAAAATTTTTTTTTTCTTAGGGGGGGGTAAAAATTAAAGAAAAAAAAAAAAAAAAAATTTGGAAAAAAAAAAAAATTAACATAAAAATTGAGGAGATTAAAAATAAAAAAAAATAAGAGAAAAAAAAATGGGAAAAAAAAAAAAAAAAAAGGGGGGAAAAAAAAAAAAAATATTTTTTTAAAAAAAAAAAAAAAAAAAAAAAAAAAAAAAAAAATTTTATTATTATTTTAAAAAAAAAAAAAAAAAAAAAAAAAAAATCTTTAGGGCACTAGAATAAAATTTGAGTTGGAAATGATATAATTGTTAGTTCTTAGATGTTTTAAGAGATTCAAAACACAGGAAAATATTATTAACAACAAATCTTTGTTACTCGTAATTAGTTTTAAAAATGAGTGGGCTGGCTCAAGATGTTGAGTAAAATTTTTTTTTTTTTAAAAAAAATTTTTTTTTTTTTATAATAAAAAAATTTGCCCCCCCGCTAAAAAAAAAAAAAAATTGTTTTTTTCACTCCACCCTAATAAGTAAATAAAATATAGAAAAGTACGAACAGATTACTATGATAAGTAACGAATTAAATTAATTATGATTTATTAGAACTTTTGGTTATGTTTAATAATTATCTAACCGGATGGTACAGAAACGTGACGCACTATTGTCGTAACGCACTTCCGTTGCATTGTCGTCCAGTGATCTCCTAGTCGCGCCTAAAGAAGTTTTACTTCAACATCGCGTCGAAGCTTTCATTTATAAGTTCCTATTTGTCATACTCATGATCATTCTCAAATTTAGGTTTAGGTGCAGTATTTGTATTTATACCCCCTTCAAAAAATACCCGAATGATATTGAAACTTAACAAAAATGAATATTGGTAGGTTTACGATTTTTGGACGACCACTACTGTTACCAATTACGAAATTACTAAAGATATTATTACTGTTTATGACATTAGATACTACTTTAAGATAATTACAATTTGTTAACCACTTCCAATTTTCGCAGGTAGAATTCTTTACGACGTGCCCTGTGCGGTATGTCGCGATCATTCTTCCGGGAAGCACTATGGAGTGTTCGCTTGCGACGGGTGCGCTGGCTTCTTCAAACGGTCTGTAAGACGAGATCGTCGGTATGTCTGCAAGGCGAGAAATCCAGGCCAGTGTCTTGTTGATAAAGCGCATAGGAACCAATGTCGGGCTTGTCGGCTGGCTAAGTGCTTAGATGCCGGTATGAATAAAGATGGTAAGCCTGTTTAGTTATATCACTATCTTATTTATAAAACGAGCTGTGCCCTTGACATCGTCCGCGTGGAACCTTATGTAAATAACAGTGATTAATAAAGTCATCTGAATGTATTAAGTCTAACGACTATCTACTTTTCTCTCGTACTTAACACGCGTCGTCATTAAAACTACAATAACTTTTGCTAGAGTGGACAGATTTTAATGAAACAAAGACTAAGTTACTCTCGAGGATATGCTTTATGATTTTCTTGTTGAGGTTTTATTGTGATCTCCGTGCCTTAGCAGTGATGCGTGTTCATACCAATAGCCAGACAGACATTTCTAAAAATTATTAAAATGTATTATTCTATTACTTATTCCTAGACACCTGCAACATTTTTTTTACGAAAATCGAAAAAGTACATACAAATTAGATTAACATTATTATTATATTTATAGAGATAATGTGTTTTAAAGCCTTACGTGTATCTTTTTTAAAATGGATATTAGGTAAGATGACTTTTCTATAACCTTTGTACCGTGCACATATGCACTTGTTACGCTTGTAAGGATGTCTGATTATATATTTATACATATCTAAATATATGCATGTAGATAAGCGTATAAATTAGATGTACTAAATTATCTCCATATTGTTGTAGCTGTTCAGCATGAACGAGGTCCGCGAAACTCTACAATTCGAAGACAAATGGCATTATTTCTGAAAGATCCTGCATTGCCAACGTCGGAAATCAGTCTACCAGTACCACCAGCTTTAGATTTGGCTGTGCCAAAACACACTTTACTGCCACCACCTATTAATCTGTTTCATAATCCTTATGCATATAATAGATTGAATCTGTTGACACCACCAATGTTGCCTTGTACTCCAAAAGTGCCTTCACCACCTCCAATAACACCGTCTCTTTTATCACCAAAAGACCCTGAAGCTATGTGCGAGGCTGCAGCGAGACTACTCTTCATGAACGTGAAATGGGCGAAAAATATCCCAGCTTTTGCTTCTCTCTCATTGCCTGATAGACTGCTGTTACTAGAAGAGTCATGGAGAGATTTATTTGTCATCGGTTCCGCTCAGTTTTTATATCCAATGGAGTTTAACATACTATCTGAGGGTAATATAAGGATAGAGAGCAAGGACATTGAGATCTTCGAGACGGCACTCAGGGAATTGGTCACCATTCGACCAGATAGTAATGAGTACACTTGTCTTCGGGCAATAGTGTTATTCAAAACTAGTATAGGCGATAGAACTAGTGAAGGAAGTCCTTCAAACTCGGG
Organism: Antheraea yamamai; assembly: GCA_036509395.1. Classification (NCBI taxonomy): domain Eukaryota; kingdom Metazoa; phylum Arthropoda; class Insecta; order Lepidoptera; family Saturniidae; genus Antheraea; species Antheraea yamamai. Next base: position 6,121,953 of record AP028424.1, on the reverse strand, counting down.
ATCGGAGTTCAAGCGTCTGCAAGATCTCCCGGCAGTTGCGGCCTTACAAGATCATTCCCAGATGGTGTTGAATGAGGTACCTAATTTTTGCCTTTTAACTAAATATGATAACAGATATTTTTCTTAATAAAATTTAACAATTTCGAGTTCTGTAAAACGTAGTGCTGCCAATTGCCTCTGTTACGTTAATTCGTAGTCGTAGGTAAAGTTAACACCTTGTTAGGTCAATAGCGTATTAAGTTCGAGAGAAAAAATAAAAAAGGGTTAGGTTAATTTCGACGGCTTCGTAGCGCAGTGATTGTAAGTTTTACTATTAAGCCGAGAGAGTGCAAATTCGACCGCCGCATATGAATAAATTTTGTGTAATGAACATAATTCTCAATTTTGTCTCTCATTATTATAATAATAACAGATATTATATTCATATACATACATATACAATTTATATACTGCAATTAGATGTTCAGTTACCATCATATTTACATGGTTAGTTAGGAATCAGATGACTGTGCGGGAAATCGTGTCTTCCTCTTTATTACTTTTATGAAATTTATTTCTTGGGTGAGGAAAATACATAAACTTTCATTAATAGTTACTAGTATTTCGGATTACATTGAGTTTTGTTCATTAAGCAGACTTATCGTTTATTAGTGACGGTAGATAATATAACTCAAAGTAACTGTGATAAGTAAACTCTGTAAAAAGTAACAGCATAGTACTGATCACATAGTGCGTATGTACGATTGAAGTTTGATTTCATAATGACGATTAATATTCTTATGAAAAATTTAAAGATGTAGGAATTTAGTAAAGTTTACTATTATATCGGGGGAGTGTGTGTCGAATGGCTTTAAAATTTTATAAATTCATCCCGTCAATTAACAAATTAAAATAGTCATTCAACTGAATTATTCTATGAGGTTGGGATCGATATCATGGATGTATTGAAAGTTCCTATAATAATATATACAAAAATTAGCTTAGAATTCCATATCGCACTCTAGTTCAAAGTAGCAAAATGTCTCCGAGTTGATATGACATTATTTGTCGACAAAGAGGTTTTACCTTATAATAGTGCAATAGCTTAGAATTTCATAATTATACTAGTGGGCCCGGCGGACGTTGTCCTGCCTTGATAATAAAAACAAATCCTAAAAGTCAACCGCAGCGCCACCTACCGGATCCAATTGTGAATCTAAACCATTCTCGAATCTCCACGAACACACACAAAAAATTTCATCAAAATCGGTCCAGTCGTTTAGGAGGAGTTCAGTGAAATAAAAACGTAAAAAAAAAAAATAAAAAAAAAGAAAGAATGGGAATGATAATGGGGTATGGTATGGTATGGGTATAGTTCGGGGAAGTTGTTAAGGTTTTGGTAGGGGGAAATGGAAGTAAGTTTGGAAAAAAAAGAATTGGAAGGGAAATGGAAAGGGGGGTTGAAAAAGGGAATGGGTTGAAGGGGGTTGAAATTAAGGGGGGGGAGAAGAAGTTCTTGAAAAAAAAAAAAATAAAGAGGGGGGGGGGGAATTTTAAAAGTCCGGCGGGAAAGCTATAGAAAGAAAATAGAAAATCAGAAAGAAGCAAAAAAAAGAAAATTCTCTTAGGATAGGGGGTTTTTCCAAATAAATAAAAATAAAAATTAAAAGAGGAAAAAGAAGAAAAAAAAAAAAAAAAAAAAAAAAAAGGAAAAACCAAAAAAAAAAAAAATTGGAAAAACTTTAAACCCGGACACTCAAAAAAATATATCTGCCGCCGTTTGGAGGAGTTGACATACACACGGACAGAACAATTATATATGTAACTAGCTTCCGCCCGTGACTTCGTTCGCATGGAATAGTTACATTGGACTAACGCTAACTGTAACTCGCAACTTCGTTTACGTAGAAGGTGAAAATATTTTTATATAATACGTACGTTAACCCCAATTTTGAAACATTCTTCACTGGTGCTCCGCTATTCCTCGATAAACGAGCTATCTAACACTGAAATAATTTTTCGAATCGGACCGGTGTGTCTTGAGATTAGCGGGTGCAAACAAACAAACTCTTCAGCTTTATAATTAGTATAGAAGATATCAAAAAAACTTATGGCATTGTATTCATACCAGCCACCTCATATTGCGGTAACGCATGGTCTCAATATAAATTTAATCTTTTACAGTATACGACGCGGACGTATCCTCTTAATATATCGCGTTCGAGCCAGCTTCTGCAACTGCTTTCAAATATCAGAAGAGTTTCAAGTAACACAATAGTGGAGCTATTCTTCCGTGCAACGATAGGAGAGATCCCTATTGAACGGATTATAAGTGATATGTACAGAGCCGGTAACGATTCTACGTGACAAATAAACGAAGATGATCGTCATAATAAATTATTGGAATATTTATTAGTGGATTTTCTACAACGACTCTAAAAGGGCTCGCTTGTAGGAAATATTTATGTTCTGATTTAATGAAGTCAATAAAGGATGTGAATAATCAATTTACTTGAGAATTGTTAATTTATTGGAATTTAAAAACGAAATATTATGTTTTTCTTACATATTGAAATATGTATAAAATTTATAGAAAATAACTTTTACTTTTTTGTATTTAATGAACGGATACAGGATAATGTAATATGAGAAAATCAAACGAAATCATTATAATATGTATTACATAGGTTGAGTAAATTCAACCTGATGATTACTTTTTTCAAGTTCAGAAATATTTTGATTTTAACTTAAAGTATTTTATGTATTGCATGAATAACTATAGACAAATAATATACAGTATATTAATTCATTTAATAAAACACTAATTACAACAACTACAATATACAAGCGAAGTAAATAAGAACATTTATTTAAAATTGACTTTAAAATGATGAATAATATTATCTGCTTATAGGATTATAGTTAAATAGATATTTGATATCTACTGTGGATTAGATAATATGAAAATAAAACAAATATATTTTATTTCTGATAATTAAAAGTTTTTTTTTTTTGGTAATTTGTGATATTGGTTTTATTTTTGTTCTGTTACATTAAGTTTGGAATGATTATTCGAACGTTCGGCGCTGTCCCATCTACTTATCAGACAGTTTTGTCAGGTAAATCTGTACGTGTACGTGGCTTTTCGTCTTGTAGCATGACAAAGTGACTGCAGCGTATACCTATGCTATACGAGGCCAAATACAATCAGTCGAGAGATTAACAATCCATCAGCAGTCATCATTATCATAGCGGCAGCACATTGCATGTACACTGTCTGATCCCACAATGCGCTATACTAAAAGAGAGTCACTGTGAGGGATTTCATCCCATGTATATTGTGATCGCGACTTAGTCGAGTAAAATACCTGCCACCTCGTTAACGCTATGACGAAGTCAAGTACTACATCTTAGCCCCATCTCAAGGATATATTGTGTGCGTCTATAGCCTAGCTTATGGGCCTTATGGTTTTAAAGCGATTATTCGCTTTAAAATCATTACATTTATTATTAATATACGTCTCTGTTATTAATATTTACCTCTATTTTTTAAAGAAAGGTGTTAATTATTTGAAATCATATAATATTTTTGAAATTAATAACTAGTCTATATCTTATATTATACATAAGTAAGATGATAGAGGTCTTCCGTTATGTACACATCACTAAAAAAGTACTGAATAGATCACGACCAGTTTTTTTAGGTTAACTAATATTAGAGTTGGTTATTATGTAAAAGAAAATGTTACTTACTTTATTTAAAAAGTTACTAAAGTTTTAAGAAACTACGATTTTTATAAACACTACGCGTTATACAATGTGAGATTTCCTTCCGTGGAAAAGTGGAGCAAGCGGTGTGGTGTGTATCTTTTCTCTTCTGTACATAAAAATATTATTAAAAATATGATAAAAAATCAATCAACCATATAAAAATAATATAAAGAAATATATCTTAAAAATACGATGATAAACAATGCAGACGAATTTATGGGTATCATATAGTCAGTCATTCATGGTGGACGGATGTCCGCCGCGCCGGTGAAATACAGCTACGAATTTCTCGTAACCCGCGTGCATTTACTAACTAAAATTTGTAACACTATCGGTTGATGGTGAATGAAAATATCGTGAAAAAACTTGAACCTCAGAAATATTCTTTTGTAGTACCATTCTGTATGGGAAAATATAGAACTGTGGATTTCTCAATTCTCGGACGGAAATCGTTGGTGTGGTTGATGATTATGCCCGTACTTTCCTCCGGGAAGAGGCCTATGGCTCTGTATTGGTTCTCTTGCAGGCTGATGATAATGAGATGACATAGTAATAAATACATCCTATTATAAACATTAAACGGATGGATGTTTGTATTTCACACACAAACTACTGAACGAATTTTAATGTTTACAGTGATATATCATTACATAGTATAAAACAAAGTCCCCTACCGCGTCTGTCTGTCTGTCTGTTCGCGATAAACTCAAAAACGACCGAACGGATTTTCATGAGGTTTTCACCGGTGGATAGAGTGATTAATGAGGAACGTTTTAGTATATAATTTGTCAAGGATTTTTTCATAATCAGGGCGGGACAACGTCTGCCGGGCCCGTTAGTAGGATATAATTTAGAAATATATTTTTTACATGGGTCAAAATAAACATAATTAGGTAGGTACTAGGCAGTGTACCTACACTTGACGGAATCATGTCAAGACAAGTCACCGTGTGATAGTATTTCCTATTTTTGTAAAAGTGAAAACGTCTATAGGCTCGTTCAACGGTATTTTTGGTTGGAAATAACTTTATCATTTCGTGTCATGACATGCTATATAAGCAGACCGTATTGCGATTGTTCGGCTTGCGTCAGACTAGGGACGCGTAGTATAGGGGCCTGTGTACTTACATATAATATTGATATTTTATAGCTCATCATACGTTTGATTGCTTAATAGACTTATTATTGCTCCGAGTGCCAGTAGATATGAAAATCACACCAATGTTAATAATTTAAATTTTTTTTGAGTTTTTACTTCTGGCTGCATTTAAATTTATTTTTTAGACGATGGTTGGGTGATGAGATTTTTTTAACACTGGGTATCTCTCTATAATTGCTTCTCTATTTTCCTCCTCATGAGGACTATGGCACACGTCCATGTTTGTTAAACAGACTTTCTTACTTCCCTAAAATTCGACCAATTGACAGTTCATGCTTAATATACCTAAATTTTTATGAGGATTAAACGTTATGGCAATTATAGTTTATAGGGTTGAATTTATTTTGAAATATTAATTATTTTTTTAATAGTGTAGTTTAATTATTATGTTTAGTTAAAAAATATTGATCTAATAGCTCAAGAAAATGTCTTCCAAATTGATTAATTAATCACTAAATAGGAAATAATTATTCTCTTTCATCTGCTTAAGCGAAATATTGATAAACTTAATAAATAAGATGTGTGGTACAATTGCTTTTATTATCTATTTGACAGTTAACTTTATGAAAGTGATGCTACCCCTATGTCATTGACAAACAAACAGACTGCGGAGTACGGCTGTCCCGTCAATCCGGACATGTGTGCGTACGGCATATATTGTGTCTAAATCCCCGATTAATCTCTAACTTTTATGAGCTTTTGTTCACTCCCTTTTAAACATTTTTTTTCAATCGTCCCTTTTCAACAATAACTGTGAAAATACGTCCCAAAAGTCTTTATAACTCAACATATTAAGTTCAATTCACAGTATCAGCGAGAACTCTATTATTCTGTTTTATTTTATTCGTTATAACGATGGTATTAAAGTTGCTTTTGAACTGATGTCAAACTCAGTGATGTAAGTATTAACTTCTAGAGTTTATAGTCTTTCGGTCGCGTCAATTTGTGTATTGTCATTTTGACATAATAGGGATGGCATCCCCACGGGTTTATTGGTTGAAACTCGATGACAGTCTGTTACCTCGGATTTATGATAAATATGCGTCTCTCCTCCTTGTCACACATCAATATTTTTAACGGAGAGACAAGGATACAAGATTTAATTGTGCTGAAGAGAAAAACCTACTTAGCGAAATATGGCCCAGTTTTTGAGTGAATAAATGAGGTATAATAGAGTGACAGTCTATTATACTTTTGTCATCGCGATGTGTCTGTACGTGATAATATTCCTAAATTATTTTTATTATCGCGGGCTAACGCATTCCGGGAATAATAGTCAAGCAATTGCTTTGGTTCACTGTATAATTTTATATAAAAATAGTTTGAAAATGTTAATATAGGTATAATACTTATAAACATGTGTTTGATTAATTATGTTAATTTGTTTTTGTTGATATTTCAACAATTTAAGCCGAAACCTATTAATTTCTTTATACTACATGCAAACTGGAATGCAGCCCACCTGATGTTGAGTAGTCATACGGCCAACAGATATTTATAACTAATCTCAAAGAAGAGCACCTACCACTCTTCAGAACAGGATTTTTATTTCTTTCAGACTAGCAGCAGAGTAAACACCACACAAGACATACACGCCTCAGGAGAGTTATAAATATAATAATGACTGCTTCCATAGTCATAATTTGCAGAGATCCTACCATTCTTAATGACCACAGTTCAACGCGAGTATCAAAAGCACAAAAATTTCGAGTTGCAATGTAGATACTGGTTACTAAAATTACGGCACAAAAAAGAGTTCGGTTTTATGTCCTATGTAATTACACTGTTCAAAACCGCCATGCACTTAATTAAAACCACTAAAGAAAATAGTCGAAGAATCTATAAAACAATAGTCGCTTTTCGTGTCTGTCTGTTTGCTATCTTATTTCTTTGAAACCACACAACGGATTTTGATACGGTTTTTACTATCGTTAAAAGAATTTCTTGCTAAAGGTTTACATGTATAATATGTGTATATTATATTTATAGAATGTAGAGAAAAGTCGACGAAATTTTGATGTAGTCATAAAAATGAGCTTTCGGATGCTTAGATTAATAACGCTGACTAAACCTTATGAGATAGATAAAAATAATAAGTACAGAATTGTACATTTGAAAGAGGCTTACAAAAATGTAAACAGTTATATATCTATCTAATAGAGATAACGGTTAGTAATAATTTTTATATTTTAAATATTATTAGAAATTAATTTGTTATTTGCGTATTGCGAGGTTATTTGTATCAACACAGTATTCATACTTATTCAACAAAATGCCATTATATTTACGTTGAACATTTAATTTAGATAAATATTTCCATTTACAGCATATGATTCTAGTTAATATCTTAGGAAGCTATCGAAGATTTAAAATTACGTACAGTGACTTTGATAAACTGTAAATATTATAGCCCCAAAAATCTAAATTGTTTAAATAATTATAACACGGAATTAGTACATATGACTCATGCGAAACCGAAATAGGTCGCTAATATATAAATGGGTATTGATATATCTGTGACTTTAGTAATCCTTGTGTCCTTAGTATGGCCTGAACGAAAAAACTACAATTTTGCAAATTGTAGATATGGATCAAAGGATACAGGTGAAGTTAAAAGGACTGGTGTACAAGTGCGTCATCCGACCGGTCTTGTTGTACATCAGTGAAACGTCGCCGGATCTAGTCTGACATATGCAGCAGCTACACGTCACTGTGATGAAGATGTTGCGAGGGAAATGTGGCATAACGCGATAAGATCGCATTCGCAACGAACATTTAGCTACCGAGTCTGTCATCCTCTTTGGCAGACTAGCTGAAATTTTTGTATATATTGTAGATAGAATGTCGTTCAAACAACTGAACAAACAAATGAAATATCGCGTATCTGTATAGATACCATATATGGAGATATGAATAAACATTTTATTTTATTTTACGCATTTTACTATTATTACACTGTCCGGGTCATTCTAAGCTCTTATAGTTGTTAGCCCTAAGCTCCTACAAACACATCCGTGGTAGCCTTGGATTCCATGACATCGCAGACAAACTACAGGAGAGTCGTCTCCGCGGTACGGGCACATAAGTCGCAGGCCTCCAGGCTACGTCGGAAATAGATGTCTCAACATCAAAGAAGAAGCAGAATTTTACAAATTGATTATTGACGCCTAATCCACGAACTTAATCTCTGACTTTGCGTTCATACTATGTTTTTATATTTTAATACTAGCTGTATCCGCAGCTCCGCACGCGTTTTTTTTTCAATTGTATTAAAGTAATATAAAATTATGATATCATGTAAAATTATAGAAATGCCTTTAAAACAATTGTAAGTACGACGCGTACGCCACCTGCAGTAACATGTAACGCAGTGTTTTTCAAACTTTTTCTTGACAAGGCCCCTTTAGTATGAAAAAATATTTCGCGAACCCCTGCCCGTTGTTTTTCTTTCAGGTATTTTATTTTGTGACAAATATTCAATTTAACATATTTATTCATTTTCATAATTAGGGTTCGAATAAATACATAAGAGTTCTCCTAAGTTTTTTGTTTATTTAATACAAATGATTATGTCCTTTACTTAGTTGACTAAGACTAAGAGGCTTCGCCAAGGGGGTCGGGACCAACACTTTGAAAAACACTGATGTAACGTATACATTAGATATATAAATACTAACAGTGTGTCAAATGAGGTTTATCATCGGCAACATATTTGGAACCTTAATTAAGGACGCGCTCTCAAAAAAGGTCATTTTCACTGTTTTTCGGTAAGAATTACAACAAACCTATTGAACTTTGGTAAACATAATGACTAACTACAGATACATTGAACCTTTAACAATGATGTACAGATGATTGTTTTTTTTTAATGAATAGGTTTCCATAAAAAAAAAATCAATTCTCCGTAGTTCCCTCGCGCAAAACAGCCTGCTTTTCGGTATGAAAATCTCAGTAAATTTACGTTTTTCTTAATTAAAAAAAACCTGCTTATTCTACATATAGTCAAGTTTAAATGACGTAAAATAAAATCTAAGTTATCTACACAACATCTGAGAAAAAAAATATTTAGTTGTAAACAAAATTTCTCGATTGTCAGTCACGTAGACCTTAACTTCTATGGAATAAGGTCCAATTTATTTTTTTTATTTATATTCGATGGAAACAAAAATATGGAAGAAGGATTCACGTCGCGCCAGACCCACAGCCATACCGCGCCAAAGAGTATGACCGCGCTCAGGCGCCGTAGCGAGTGGATGTACACGTCGCTTTGCACTCGATTAGAAAAAAACATCGCCGTAGAAATACGTATACATTTCACAAAACGTTTTGATCATTTTGAAAAACTAACCAATTTTTTATAGTGGTTTATATTTCTAGTAGTAGTAAGATACACTGTAAATAGGTTGAAACAAAATTTCTAAGTCCTTTTGTCAGTAGTGACGAGAGCTTACCACAGGACTGAACAAATTGATCTGATGACGACCCACTTCAAAAACTATTATGGAACTCCTTGGTGGGTGTAGCAGCATTTACAAACAAATGTAATCTTTCAAAAGAATCGAGTATGCTTCTTGTTTATCAGAACATGGTCTCTCAAGTCATGTTCATAATGAAATGAATTATTTGGTGAAAAGTCTATCAAAGCTAGAAATGTAAAATTTGTCGGTGGAATTAGGGTTCGTTTTACACAATGACCATCATATGCTGCCCGTTGTGCTACAGCTATTACAACTTACAATTCAGTTTTGTAGTATGTTGTTCACAGAATTATTTTTGATATAGAAGCAAAAGCTAATTTAAAATTTCTCCTATCTAAATCTCTGAGCGCATACTCAATGTTTGTAGCTAATATCTATATGTACTAAAATTAAATTATCACGATATAATTACTCACCTAGCCCATGAGTAAATAAATATTAACCAGACACTATGATACTGTTCAGCGTAAACTCTATATTTCTAGCTACTCTATACTATACAAAAATTTTGTTATCACGACAAAGATACGCACTTAGCCCATGAGAAATAAAACTTTCATCCGATACTGTGTGACTAAACATCTGAACCCAATTCTGATGTTTGTAGCTACTATGAATACTAAAGCTCAGTTATCATGATACAGCTACTCATCTGATCCATAAAATGAAACATTGATCTGACTCTATGAGACTAGACCTCTGATTACAAAGTTGATGTTTCTAGCGATTATCATTACTAAAATTCTATTATCATGATACAGCTACTCATTTGGTCTATGAGAAATGATACTCTCATCTGATACGACAAGTCTCAACCTCAGAGTGCAAACTATTTCTAGCTATTATCAATATTAAAATTCTTTTATCACAAAATAGCTCTCATCTGGTCCTTAAGATATGAAACATTTAGCTGACACTATGACACTAAGCCTTTGAGTGCAAACTCGATGTTTCTAACTATTATCTACACTAAGATTCAGTTATCATAAACACTTTCATCAAATTTAAAAATCTTGAAACCTTGCTCCTTAACTGGGAGACTAAACATCTAAGCACAAACTTGATGATTCTAGCTATTATCTAGACTATGATCCAGTTACTACAATACTACATACACCTCATGAGAATGTATCAAATATAACAAAAAGTAGAACATCAATAATAAGAAAATATTGTAATATTTTTTATAAAAGTATCAAAGTCGTTTAAAGTGCGCTATTATACCCCGGTTATCAGTTATCGTGTCTGTGTGCGTGAGCTATACGTGTCTAGTAGGACTCGATGCCAAAATTGAACCGTGAAAAATTGAGAGCGTGTCCTTAACACTTCATTTTTATTATATGTAGCTATTTCAAATCGCTTTTAGATTGCCAAGTATTTACTCTGCAAGTTAACTTAAGATACACAAATGGCCATAAATATTTGGGACTAACTGCAACATATCAAATAAGAAAACATATAATAACAGATAAAATAAATAATCCATGGTATAATACAAATACCTAACAAATGAATGAAGATATTATTATGGTAATTGAAATGATGATCGACCACAATAAAACATTTCATTAAAAAATGATATTCGGATAATAATGGCGATATCTTATACCTAAGTATGTAATGATCATACACTTTTGAGGCTCAATCAAGTCAAATTAAAAATTTAAAAAAAATATTTAAAAATATTAACTTATCGCCGTAAGACTATGACCATTCGATACGGAATTTTTCGTAGATAATTCTAAGCTACTTATTTATTGAGTTTGATTGACCCTTTGCCATTTTTGAATGCTCAACGAAGTGCGCGAGACTCAGCTATCTATCCAAGCAGTGTCCATTTTAATGTGTTTTATGGTAATTAATATTATCTTTTGCTAGATTTACTCGTGACTTCGATTTTCATTTTCAAAATAAGTGGACTCGCACGCCATCTCTTGTAAAGCCGTTATATTAATTCAGGCTCCCTTGATGGACATGTGTACTAAAGTTTTATCAAAAACGATAAACTAAGGAATGTACCAAATATATAAGAAAGATATAAAATATTCTACACTCCAAAACAAATTTCATCGTTTTGAAATAATAAATTCATTGAATTATTTGTATTCACATGGTAGCTTATCTATTATGCTAAAAAGGACCATGAACCAGGGTTAAATACGACAGTCAGAGTTTTAATAATAATGATATGATGATTCTGATAATAGACTAAATTAGCAGATTCTTTCTTTGTTGTTTTTAAAACTTCACGCAGCTTATGACTACAATTTACGATATATGTATAACACTCAATACAATTTTTATCATCTAGAGAAAAAGTACAAATAATAATTTTTATATGTACATGGTATAAAATGATGCAATTTTCGCTGTCTGTTTCCTTAGATCTTTTAAACTATTCAACGGATTTTAATACTGTTTTCAGCAATATATAGAGTAATTTAAGAGGAAGGCTTATATGTATAATACATACATTTGATAGTAAAGAAAAGTCGAAAAATTCAAAGATTTGTAATCTGATGTCGTAATAAATATATTGTTGTGTGCTTAATTTGCAAACTCTGGCTAAACTTTAGGAGATAGATCTAATTAATGTACTACGGAATTGTATATCTTAAAAAGATCGATAAGAAAGTCCCTGATTTCATTTTATCTTTCTAGCGTCATCTATACTTTTTCTTCAGAATTACGGTTAAGTGTTGTCTATTTACAATATTCTAATAATAAATTATATTTTTAAGTATAATGGTTTGAAAACGCTGAAAATATTATAGTGTTTATATGTATAATATAGGCAGTTTAAATAGAGCATAGGAAGTTTAAATAATTTTTCAATATGAGAATAATAACTAGTGTAAATTAATCAAATATAGTAAGATAAATTAAATAATGAAATATATTCGTATATACTTCTGCAACTATATGCTAATATAATTACATTAGAACAAACCTATCGCACATATAAAATTACGTAATTTTATCCCTTGTAAAGCAGAATCAATATTCAACGGCCTCTATTTGTGTTTTATTCTGTGTCAAGAGATGGAGCCACATGCCCACTTCTAAATAAAAGTGCAGTTCAGGTTTATACGTCGACGTACGTAATTACATTTTCTCTTGTTTGCAACTAAGGCTCATATTGCTCATGAGTTATGATATATATTTGAATGTTGTATACTAAGAAGCCAATGATGAGCGTTCTGTAGTGTGATTCGATTATTTATTAGGACACTCTCTACTCTCTAGTAGTGTTTCACAAGCTAGTGTGTGTTTCAGTGCGGCAGCAGAGAGCTGTCAAACATTATCAATGCAAAAACGAGTGCGGATTTTTAAAATGTTTCTAACCACGTATTCTAGTTAGACTAACGTTATGTTTGCCCACAAAAATACTTGTTCAACTATATTGCCGTTTCTATCGACATATTGTACTTATATTGACAATAGATACCATGGTACAGTGCCATCCGCCGTTGGAAATAGAGGAATTACCAAAAGAAGACGAAGAAAGACTAGAGAAATTATTTTCTAAATTAGACAACGATGGAAACGGAAAGATTGATATCCACGACCTATCGGTCGCCCTCAAGGAACTGGCTCCGCACATCAATCGAAGTTATGCTGAGGTTAGAATGAAACATTTCCTAATTATGCTTCAACTAACGGTTTCACCTTCCGACTGAATTTACGACACGACACGTGTATCGTAATTATTTTCAAATTTGGAACATGATGTTTAAACTCTCAATATTATTCTATATCCTCTTTTCTCTTTTTATAATCTATTTATCATATTACTGAATTACCAGCAAAATAATTGCTAATGCATTTTTGTTTTATTGTATTACGGTTTATGAACAATTACATCATCATTCATGGGTATGCTTCTGACTCATAAGAATAATAATTCTTTATTTGTCCTTATAGGATTTGAATCTGGATGCCACTAATAGATGTGTCATTACCATTCTAAAAACTAATTTACCAATATACTATTTATACCCGAACTTCCATTATTACTGCCACATCTCCAAGATCTGAATATTCTAAACACAGAAGGTCATTACACAGATAGATCACTGATATGTCAGGTATTATATTTTTCAAAACTGACATAAAGATAAACTATCTTCCATTGTTACTCATTCAGACTTTGGATTATGTAAAGATTGTAAAACAGTCACATAAACAATAATGCATAGAAATCAGAAACTCTAGTTTACATAAGCTTTAATTAGTAATGGATAACTATTCCTTTTCCTTATTGTCATTATGTTAACATATATATATATATATGTCATAGTTTATGATAGAAACTATAAAATTCCTACATAGGATTTTATATTAATTCTCATAAACAATAAAAAAATACAATTATGTTTCCTTCTTATATAATAACATTTTATTGAAATCTATAAATGGAAAACAGTTCTTTAAAGAATTGTATATTGTAGGATAATTGGTACAATAAAAGAATGTTCAATTGGTTTATATAACTCGTATCTAACAATTTTATGTTTTTGGAACTTTGATATTCAAATTATTCAAGCCTTTATTTTTGTAATGAATATTTCCTTATATTATTTGTTTTAATGGTTTCTCAACTCAATTTTGATTGGTAGCTACCATTTGTCAATTGTTCTCATTATATGCTCACACACAATTTAGTTTAAGTTGTTTATCGTGTAGAACCCCAATATACTGGCAAAACAGGATATAATATGATTATATTATAAATCTATAAAATAACTTCACATAGAATCAAAATTCTATCAAAACTTCAATCATATCTTCTAACGTTATTATGATCAATACGAGTTTATATTATATCATATCTACTAATGATCTATTTATTGTCCGATACAGAGAACCAGGCTGAATAAGTCATAAGACATGAGAAACAATATATTTAATTAATTGAAGTAGTAATTGTAACTTATGTACCTTCAGTTAGTTATCAATAATAACAATTATAGGATATACCAGTATTTCATTATATAATATAGTATTATATTTTGTAATCACCTATATAACATACTTTAATCCTTATTTATATAAATTAAGACCGATGTAACTGACTAAATCCATTTAATAACATATACATAAAACATTTATTTAAATATCTAATATACAGGTACAAGTTGAAAATCATGTATAGTAAATTTGATGATATTTGTTACCCTAGTTAGCGTTGTTTGCTAATTGAGTCTAATTTAATCATTTGTACGAGATTTTTTTTTTTTGAAAATAGAAATTAATAATGAAAAAAATATGTATGAGTATTTATTCTTTTATTACAAGTTTATTTTTGCTAATTTATTTGTACGTTAGCTTTCAATTTCTTCTCTATAAATTTAATAGTCAGTGAATTTTTTTAACTTACTTTAATATAGACACTCATAATGCTAGATTTTATTGCTATTTTGGAACTATTTTAAAGTCGATCATTATTTACTTTCTATTTTCTGTTATTGATTAATAATTTTTATAAGAGAAAAGTACTAACATACACTAATATGTATGTACTAACATAAATAAAGTCCTACTCTAAATCAAAACAAAACTTCATCAAATTATGTCATACAATTAACTGCATTATGTATGTCTGAACTTACATACGTAGGTATGTAATTATCATTATCTGTTTCATTAATGAAGATAGTATATTTAGATTTCTATTACTAAGTCTACAGAATATATTTCGTAAAACCTTCTATATTGATTTAAATATGTTTACGGAAACTTCTCATTGACAGTTCAATTAGCGCATCCTGTTTGTTTAGTATCATCACGTTGAAAATTCTTATCTGTATTCGTATTATTATTACAAGAACGTAAAGTTTTTGTTCGTTTGTAGGAAATAATCTTTGGTACTATTGAGCCAATTCTGAAACTACTTCCTCTGATAGAAAGCTAGATCATCTCTGTATGGCATAAAATATTTAAATTTGTTACTAACTTTTGTATTGTAATTATCGCAAACGAAATCACGCCTGGTTTCCTGTATATTATAAACGGAAACATTTCTGTACTTGCCCATTAGCAGGTTTATAACTCTAAAATCGCAGAGCCGCAGTCTAATTCTTATATTTAAAATCATAGTTTAACTCTACGAGCAGGTTTACTCTATGTTTTATTACATTAGATATTACATGGAACAAATTATGAGGATAAAAGTAAATCAACCGAAAAACAAAATGGCTACCAGTGCGTTCTCTGTAATACTTCACTTATAACATTAGATATTAAATAAATGATTATATAGAACATAAATAACTAAAAAAAAATCGGAAAGTCATCTTAAAACCGTCAGTAACAGACTAAGCAAAAAAAAAATATACATGACATGCAAAATTAAATTTGGTCTAAAATTAAATGAAGCTTCATTCAAAGACGACCTTAGCAATCATTTAATAGTCTGTCCGGGCAGAGCAGCGTGCTCGGCTAATAGCAAAGTAGTCTGACAAAATTATTGGTATGTAGAATATTTTAAGTCTCAAAAATTAACACCAAATCAGAACTATTTTTTATGTATAAAACAAAAATAACATGTCATGAAAGTAATATCATACTTGCTTCTGAAGCGCACTATCTCGTTTGTCGGTAGTTTTAAGGGCATTTTTTTTTATTCCTAAAGTAAGTTTTTGTAAGCATATCAATAGATGAATATATAATATTTATGGTAATCGTTATATACGTAATGAGTAATAATATTATTTTTCAGAAATTTTTGGCGAAGTCGGGCGGTAAGGACGCGAGTGACGTCACACTTTCCGAGTTTATCCATTACGTCAGGGAGCATGAGAAAAACCTTCGTCTTCAGTTCTCACATATTGACAAAAATCAAGATGGTAAGTTGTATCACGTTAATCGTATTCAGTACCAATATATCCCGATACACCGTCTATTATCTAATCTGTGTTTGAAAAAATTACTGAGTTCGAACTTACTTTGTAAAGATACGGCATAATTTTAATACTAGAAATTTATATATAAATAGGTAGTGGGGAAACAGTTAAGAACATCTCGCTCCTCTGTCTGCCAGCCGATTTTCTTCATTCTTTTTTTTATCTTGTAGCTATTGCGAGCTTTAGTGTGTTATAAATAAAAAATGGAAAAAGTTTTTGAATGTAAAACTTCTTTACGCACGATTGACTTGGAGAGTAAACTGGTGTAAACTCGAAATGAATTTGTTAAAAGAATAAATTTGTGTATCCAAGAAAATGGAGCCCATTTCGAGCAAATAATTAGTTAGTTTTTACCATTTTATGTAAATAATTAAAATAATTGAAGATTTCATGTTTTTCCTTTCATTAAATTTACCAAGTATGTTAGAGAGATTCCATCCTTGTGATTGACCTTAACGATCGATGCAATAAAATTACAGGGTGTATTTTATACAGATTTTAGTCGGTTCGATTCCCGGGTGAGGGAGAATTATTGAAAATCTTTGGATGCAGATCTATTTCTTTTCAAATATAAAGAAATGTTTCTTTGGAGTAAAATTTGCTATCTCTATTATTTAGAGTACTTTCCCTCCAGGTGGCATTAAAGAATTCCATATAGAGATATAGAACATATAGAGGGAGCTAAATAAGTTTTACTACAGTCGTGTAGACTAAAAAAGCACACTCGTTTTTTTTCTCTAAATTCGAACAATGGACAAATACTCGAGAAGAAAATGGTCATCCCATCTTTTACATTTGGTATGACAAAGATCTTTACTGAGGCTTTGTGTTAGGTCTAAACTAAGTTCTTAAGTTAATTTCCGAATTACCCTACTCATTGTCGTCATTCAAGTATCTCCTAAAACGAGTTTTATTGTCGAAAGGTTATTTAAGGTGAATCGTTACGAGAACGTTTCGAAATTATTACCTATCTATACATGAATTAAAAATCTATATATATATATATATAACGAAAATACAATTCCTTTGGTGCTTCATTGTGGCAAAGCTATTAAACGTACCGGCATATGACTATGACCATTCGATGCGAAATGTTTTGTAAATGATTCTAGGCTTATTTTTTGATTCGATTTACCCTTTGCCATTTTTTAACTCAACAAAGCGGGCAAAAATCAGCTATTTGTAAATTAAATGTACGATTGTAAACAATACCCGTGTAGTATATAAGATAATGATAAAGCTGATCTAACCCGATTTTCAAACTGTAATCGGTTCTTACAGAGATCTCTTATAAACAACTTTTTACTCTTTGTAATAATAATATAGATGTAAGGTGTAGATAAAGTCAGTTTATATATACATCGTCATGGTCTAGTGGTTTGACCGGTGGAATATCACTCCGATGTCCGCAGGTTCGAACTCCGGCATGTACCAACAAAGTTTTAGGAATTCGCATACATTTGTTAATTTAAATTGGTAACACTATCGGCTGAGGGTGAAGGAAAACATCGTGAGGAAACCGAATCCTAACAAATGTTCTTTTAGTACTACTATATGTGGGAAAATATACAACTGTGTATTTCCCAGAGTTTGATATCGCCAAGGGCGTGGGCTGGCGCGGTTATTATGCCTATTCCCTTTGGCCTCGCAGTGGTTCTCTTACAGGCTGATGGTGATAAAAGTTTCAATATAGTTAAATTATTATGTCCAGTAAATTTAATACATACCAACACATGAAGTCATTTAATGCACGAAAACGAGATTTCTGTCAGGTTTAAAAGTGTTTACTGCTCAGTAGTGGCGTATACATATAACACATCGATTGATGTAAGTTGAAATTCCATAATGAATCCGAATATCCTATGAAGGAGATCATTATGTTGAACTATGGAATTATGGCAGAGAGTCTTTTTATGCCTATTCGTTTAACATTTGTTGAATATCTGTAGACCAGTTCCTGTAACTGCACTTGAAGCCAAGTCTTTCCTAGGGTTTATATGTCACATCATGTAAGATTGTGCGCATATACGAAACCTATATAATAAAGATGAAAAACATGATAAGTTAAATTTAAAGTATTTTAATCCAAAGGTATGTATTATTTTTATCAGTTCATTAGTCTTGTATTTTTTCTATCCTGATAGTAATAACTATTCTTTATAATAAAATACATTATTAATTCATCTATTTTCAGGAAAAGTGGATCTGGAAGAACTCATATCGGCATTTGCCGACTTAGGGATAGCAATTGGAAGGAACGAAGCAACAAACTTGCTGAAAAGGTAAAAATAATGATAATATACCTTATAACATGCGATCGACGACCGTTTATATTTTTGTTTTGCAGTGCGATATCGCCGATTTTATTTTCGCCAGTATTAATAGAAATCATGATATAGATTGTAGGCAATAACGATGAAATACAAAAGCAGGTCAAATCTGTCTAATTACAATTTTATATTAATGTAATCGCCTTATCCATTAAACCCATATGTAATGACGTTGTAATTATAATTTTTAAAATATATTTTAAAGAGTTTCATAACTCTAACATATTGAAATAAAATCCTAAGATACATTAATTATTCTTATGTTTAATTTAATGTAATATATTTTTATACAATTGCTAATTTCATATCATAATATTTTTGAATAACTCTGCCCATATTTAAAATATCAATAAAATGTTTCAGAAAAGCTGTATGGCCAATTTTCTGGTGGTAAGTCGAGAGTATTAAATTTAAAAAAATACCACACCTAGTCTCTCGCTTTGACCGCCAAACGTAATATATGCTATAAGAACCAAACAATAACATTATTTTGTTTCACAGTGTATTTCATCTTTGGAGTTAAATCATTTCATATACTTGTATATTCTGTGAAGCTTGAGTTTGTTGCCATACAAGTAAAATTACAACGAACGATACAAGATATTTCAGTAAAAATGTGTAAAAAATTAAGGATAAATTCTTTTAATAATACTAGAATATTGTTATAGTTGAATCGATGATGGTTTAATTAGTATCGTGTTCAGACATAGCGTCGATGGACGTAGGTTCGTATCCTAGCAACTGAGTCGTAGCTTCCAGTGAAGGACAACCTCGTGATGAAACTATGGCAAGGTGGTAGGGGTTTTTGTGATTCCGCCTGACTAGCTACCATTATTAAATTGAAAATCTGTCGGCAAGCATCTGATGGTGTGTTCCGGCACATGCATTTGAGAGTCGGTCCCCTCTAGTATTAGCGTATTTACCATCTTGGACCGTATCAACATTTAACATCAGATGGCATCGTGATCAAATGTTAAAACTTATAAAAAAGAGTACATACTGAATTAGCTACGCGTGCATTAAGATCCCAATTTTTATATTGCAAGTATAAACCCTAATCGTTCCATGACATTTTTTCTTCTAAAACATAATCTCTGTGTAATCATTACATAGTATAAAACAAAGTCCCCTACCGCGTCTGTCTGTCTGTCTGTTCGCGATAAACTCAAAAACTACCGAACAGATTTTCATGCGGCTTTCACCGGGAGATGAGTGATTAATGAGGAACGTTTTAGTATATAATTTGTCAAGGATTTTTTCATAATCAGGGCGGGACAACGTCTGCCGGGCCCGCTAGTTCATTATAAAAGAACCGATTATTCAAAATTCTTGTTACTATAATATATGCAATGGTTTCGGCTGTGCGTCAATTAACTAACACTTCCTTGTTGTATACACATAACAAATTGTCAAAATATTGATATATACTTTTCAACTATTTGTCTATGAGTTTCATCAGCTTATTTCTGAAATAATATATATTCAGTAATTTATGATATTCTTTACAAATTAATTATAACCTATATAGTTAAAAATGAAATGATAATTTTCCTCAAATAACTTGTATCGTGTGTTGCAAGGGAATTATCATTGTATACCATGTCTGTTCATAAATGCTACGATACGTTGTAAATAGTGTGGCAACTATATCATGAATCGCATCAGCAACTTTAATTTACCGATGATTATAGTTCTCTCATTCTCATAGAAGTGTTAATTACTTAGGGTTTTTTTTTTGTTGTTATTCGCGTAGATCACTTATCTGTAACCTTATTGATACAAATTATTCCGATTTTCAATAGGTTGTATTTTTTTCAAAAATCTATACTTTTATAGCGTTATTAAATTAATAGCTATCGTGCACCAGGCTCGCTGAGCGTTAAAATTAACTATACCGTGTCCGTACAAACCGGCTTGTATGTCAATTTTCATTTCATTGCGTCCAATCGTTTAAGCGTAATTGATTGGTACACACGTACTTTCACATTGATTGTATCAACAGTGGAAAGGCCAATTGACTAACGAGATCTTGACAGTCTTTGCACTTTAATCAATTATCCTTTCCATCGTTGATATATCAGGTTATTAAAACGTAGATTCTGTATATCAGAGGAAGTATGAGAATAACATGAGTGGCAGAGGAATCGAAGAGTTATTTGTTAGCGTGGTATAGGCATTTCATGAAGAGGGACTGTAGTCATATAATCGGAAGAGTGTTAAGTATTTCGGTGTTCGTATATAATTAGAAGATCAAAAAGTTCATAGATGGATTGTGTGTGAAACCACATATGTCTAAAATGTGTAGTAGCCGATAGAAAGAGTGAGATAGGAAAATGTTTTGTGCCGTACATACTTATATGAGATACGATGAATGATATATGTAAAATATTGTATAAATAAGTCATTTATAAATATCTATGGTTGTAATTTTTCATACATATTACTCATTGCTATATCATAATTGATATATATATATATATATATATATATATATATATATATATTACTATTTACATTATTTTAGAATGCACAATTTGACATTGGGTATAATTTTTTTTTAGATTTATTTTTGGCAATCAGTCTTCTAAGTTATTACTAGTGTAATATATACTATTTGAATTTGAATGTTCTAACAAGATAGTGACCCCTTTGTTAGAACTTCTCTAGGAGTTTTTGTGACATCTCAGAATTCATGCTCCGTGGTATTATTTGCCATCCATTTCACTACTGCATAAAGACCGAATTATATTACGTAAAATATAAAATACTAATAATACAAAATGTAGTGTCGAATAACATAAGATTATGAATCACTACATATTATAGAACAATGTCCTCTGCCACGTCTGTCTGTCTGTTCGCGATAAACTCAAAAACTACTCAACGGATTTTCATGCGGTTCTCACCAGTAGATAAAGTGATTCACGAGGAAGGCTTAGGTATATAATTTGTCAAGGTTTTTTTTTTAGTTCGGTGAAGCTGTTAAGACCTTGTTAGGTCAATAGCGTAATCAGTTTGAAAAAAAAATAAAAGGATTTTTTTTATTATCAGGGCGAGACAACGTCCGCCGGGCCCGCTAGTAATATATAAAAGCCTCTACATGACAGACCAAGATTCCGCCAAACACTTGGGTATAAAATTAAAAACAGAAGAAAACTTCATCTCTGTCTCACTCAGTCACTAAGTTTGTTAACAGGATGGACCAAGACGGCAGTCTTAACATCAGTTACGATGAATGGCGGGACTACCTTCTATTAGCTCCTGGGACTGATATTCACGCTCTCATACACTTCTGGAGACATTCGACGGTAAGCTTAGTTACTATGTTTTTCATTATTAGCAAATAGTTCTGCGTTTAATAGCTGTAAAGGTTGCACAGTATTGGATCAAACTTGTAAAATTGTGAAATACACCTTAACTCCGTGTATGTTTTACTGTTTGTTTAAGTTTTTACAACGTCTATGAAGAGGAAATGTTTAACATTGTGCAACTTTACATATGTGAACGCATGTAATGTCTAGGGTTGAAAATAAAGGGTTCTGCTGACTTCTAGCGTAATTTACTCAAAATTCTAATTACACATTAAATGTGGAAAACTTGATAAATCCTATTTCTGGAATATAGCGGTGATTAATATCCACCTTAGCTCCGTGTATGTTTTACTGTTTGTATAAGTTTTTACAATGTCTATGAAGAAAAGAAATGGGTTTAATATTTTGCTACTTTACATATGTGAACAACGCATGTATTGTCTTGGGTTGAAAATAAATGGTTCTGCTGACATCTAGCGTAATTTACACTACATTTGAATCATACAATGAATATGGAAAGCTTGATAAATCCTATTTCGGGAATATAGCTGTATGAAATTTATCAAAGTATCTATTTTTTTTGTCAAGTTACCGTAATGTGTAGATCTCTTATTTTGTTCGTATAAAAAAAATGTGTTCATATCGTTGCAAGTTATCTATAGTAATGAATATTATATATCGGGAACTACTAAAAGTAAGTACTAAAATATATTTATTTGTGGACATAATAGATTACTTTGAACATTTACACACCTCAGAAACACGACATGACGGACAGAAGAATTATATATATAAAGGAATGGTTCCAGATAATTGCGAACACTCAATCATAGACAGCTGTTTGATACGGGGAATGTCAAAGTACATATTTTACTCTGATTTCCCTTTTGTATATATATATATATCTTTGCAATTTACAAAAGTAACGAAATACCTGGGTGATCTGGGCTGCAACGACGGGAACTTCTGTCTTCATGATTAATAACTGATTTAGTCTGGACGCCGCATTTTCAGACACGGAAATTTTGGAGAAAGGAACGCTTAAATAATAAAATAATAATCATATAGTAAAATAAAAAAATTGCAAATAATAAATACTCTTTTAAGAACTAAATAGTTAAATAAAACTTGATTCTTTTCTTCAAACTCCAATATTATCGCAAAAATACGTAGTGCATATAACCAACATATTTACCTTTACGTATGGTGTGATAACTAAAGTAAGAATTTTTTAAGTAAAACTTCTTTAGGCGCGACTAGGAGGTAGCTGGACGACAATGAAACGGAAATCTGTTACGGCAATATGGCGCCACGTTTCTGTACCATCCGGTTTTTAAATATTTTTGACTTTGTCAATAAATAGTTTATAAACGACCCAATCAAAAATTAAAAAAATTGATAATAAAAATTATACAATATAATTAATTATGTATATATGGGCGCGCGACCGTGCTGCCATCTGGTTTCAATGTACGTAAGTAACGAATTAAGTCAAAACTTCATTATCTATAATGCCATCTATCAGCTTATCATTTTTAATATTTTGTAATCTAGTGTTACATCATCAATAAACGCCTTTTTAAATTCTCATATGATGTATTTATTTTTAACTTAATCACCATCTCTTATAACGCCAAAAAAGATTTACTTCAATAGCGTTTGACGGTTACACGCACTGTTTTTTTTTAAACCTGGAGTTCCGCCGACCTGTTCGGTAATTGTGAGATGAGATAAGATTATAGAAAGGACACTTGATTTCTCTAAATGAACATTAACAGATAGTGTAATCATTTTTATAGTAAAACGCACATTGTTCAATATAAATCCTAGGACTATGACGTAGACCGATCTTTAATTTAACTCAGGAAACTAAAATTAGGATATAAAATTTTAATCATTATTGATTATGCCTGTATCTTCTCTCGAGGAGAGCCTTCAGCCTAGGAGTAGTACTCCTATGGGTTGACATTATTTGTTATATTGTATTTTGCTAAAATAGGTTGGCACACTCTGTTTTTACACTTCTCTATCGTCGGTCAACACATTATCCACACCTTTTATACATATATCATTCTTCATATGATTCATTCATATATCCTGTCTCGTTATACTATAAAGTAGCTAGTACCCGTCACTTTTTTTCGTGAGAATTCTTTTGTTATGCCATGAGAATTAAGTTTTTATCTAAACAAATTTTGTGTTGTATTTTATTTCCTGTAAGCATTTTACAGGTATTAAGATGCATAAGTAAAATTTTATCATAACTATTTCGTCTCTGTGGGAAAGAGTAATAATAGTAACCTATGTAAGATTTGGAAAAGACCCTGTTAGTAAAATTCTCGTGAAAATCAGTTTATCCATTTCATACTAATCCGAATAAACTTCAGACAATTTAGTTTTATTTATATGTATAGTTTTGACACACTGGCAACAAACGCAAGTTATATTTGATCATAAAAATCGCATATTTTTTCGTTACAATCTAATACGTACAAAGTAGGTACATAATGACTTGCAAAAATATTGTAAAACAATGATAAAATATTAATACATCAATCGATACAGACAACGTCCTGCTGTTACATAAGCATATGTTGTTTGTACATAAAAGAATATAAAATTAGAATAGCTTATCTTAAAAAATGAAATATCGAGCGAGTATAACGTTTTCCAAACTCTGTTTATCAATAATACGATGATAGGTAAATGTTTGTACGTAACTTCTGCCTTTATTTATAACCAGATGTTCTCCATAGCTTCGTCTATGTAAAACAATAATTATACCAATTATGAATCAATGATGACTGCTTTGAACTTGAATATTTGAGTCAATAAATTTCAAAAACCTTATGAAAGGCAAAATTTTTCGGTTTATAAAAACTGGAAATTAAAAAAAAAGTAAACATGTCACATGAACGATAAAAAATTGGATATAGCTCATTTTGAAATGTAACGACTCCTTTCCTCTAAGGTGAGTAAAATTAAAAAAAAATACTCTAAATACCGATTGAAAATTCAATGGTCGAAAAAGGAATGTCTGTTTTGCAGAGAGTATTTTCAGAAACGAATTAATTATTAATTCAATACAAATTTCAATAGCAGCTAAGTATATATATGATTATTTATTCAACGTTAATAAACGCGTTGGAAATCATATTTAAATACTTATTCCTTTTTTTTTCGAACTGACTAACGCTTCACCGGACTAAGAAAAACTTACCATACCACTATAATTCAGATTGTAGCGTCTTTCTACTGTATTACTCGAAAAAGTCTTGTCTTTCAACTACATATCTCAATACAGGTCGAATATTGAAGCCGAAATCTTTTCCGAAGCCTTCGATTTTGCTGAAGCCATCACATATATAGGTCACGCAAGTTTGACCGTTCGCCAAATAAAAATCAATATAGTAGTAGCCTTTATTATAGCCTTATTAGGTGTTATTAGGTGCCGTAGCCTTTACTAGGTGTTATAAAAATATTATTCATCTGTACAATATTATTATAAAGAGGCAAGTTTGTGTATTCGGATTTATGAAGTGTTTTCTGGAACTATTGATTCGATTCTAAAAATAACTTTGTTAAGTCTATGGTTATAAACAATATATCATTCCTATGAAGTTGTATATCATTACATAGTATAAAACAAAGTCCCCTACCGCGTCCCTCCGTCTGTCTGTTCGCGATAAACTCAAAAACTACCGAACGGATTGTCATGCGGTTTTCACCGGTGGATAGAGTGATTGATGAGGAACGTTTTAGTATATAATTTGTCAAGGATTTTTTCATAATCAGGGCGGGACAACGTCTGCCGGGCCCGCTAGTTATATTTAAATTAGCACGTACGAACGTTATATTTATGATTATCTATACTAATATTATAAAGCTGACAGGGCTTTGTCTTGTTTGAAATAAAAAAAACAAAAGCCCCCGCAGCGCCACCACCGGGTCAATGAAACCAAACATCGTTGAACATGCACACAAAATTTCATCAAAATCGGTCCAGCCGTTTAGGAGGAGTTCAGTCACATACACACGCACACAAGAAATATATATATTAAGATTATAAAGCTGAAGGGTTTGTTTGTTTTGTTGAATCTAATCTCGGGTACTACTGGTCCGATTAGAATAAATCTTTCAGTGAGATGTCATTTATCGAGAAAACCTATAAGCTAAATATCATCATGCTAAGGCTAATAGGAGCGGAGCACCAATGAAGAATGTTTCAAAATCGGGATGCATTTTTCCTTTTGAGAGCTTCCGCTGCGTGTTATCGTTAGCCCAAAGTAACTATTCCACGCGGACGAAGTCACGGGCAGAAGCTAGTATACTATGATTTATGAAAAAAAAAAATTGTGTATATTTCTAACATAATAGATAATTCGATAAACAAGATGTTATTAAAAAAAATAGTTGCTATAAGAACTACTTTACATAAAGTTTCTCATAGCTCCCCTCTGTACTTATTTATCAAATTATTAAACTAATTCTGTAACATTCATATTAACTGTTGAAAAGCTGTTTTATTTATAGTCTTTGAATTTTTGAAATATTTGTCCATCTTTGTAAATAATCTCTGTGGCATTCACAATACAGTACATATCCTCTTTTGGTGATTTATCTATGTTGATATGTTGCTATTTTAGATTATTCCACGTTGTTACACTGAATATTTGGCATTAATTTTATAACGTCTATCTGTAACACTTGATATTGGCGAAATTGCCTACATAGGCAGAGGACATACCGAAAGAAATATTTGTCAAGGAATGAGTAATAGGTAGAAGTCAACCTTAAAATTGCTGACCTGATTATAAAATTATGTGACTATTCAGAAACTACATTATCACTAATATATGATGTTTTTTTTTTTAAATTTATTTTTATATATTTCAATTAAACACTGTAATAATAAGTAGGGAATTGAAAAAAAAACGTCTTTATTTAATGATAATAATAACTTCCAGAAGGTTGTATCACAATTTTATAAATTTTCTATGTAAGTAGACGTGGTTGAGTTCAATGAACTAGCGGACATTGTTTAGCAGTAGACGCAGACACTAGACTGGCTTGAGGGCACCAACGGATGTGATGCTGTATTGCAAACAATCACTCTACGTACTGCGCTTGTTCTTTCATCATTGTTGTTATTTGATTGTAGTTCACGGTCGGACTTAGACATTGGACAAGTGTATCGGATGTTTTCGATTCTATGAACCATCGAATTATTTGTGATAAATTTTAGAGAAGAATAGACATGTGCATCGATTAGTTCGCTATTAAAATGACTGAATTAATAAAAAATATATAGACAAGATTGATTTTCAAAATATTGGCTTACTAAGGTGAATTAAAACACTGGTTTTATGTAACGCTGCCTTGAAATATTAAAAAAAGTCTAATATACTAAGCTAAATTATAATTTCAATATGTTTCTGCGCATTTTGTTTATTTATCAGAAAAGAATCGACAACAATATGATTATAATTACTTGAAATTTGTTAAAATTATTTATGCTACTAATTACAATCGAGTACAATATTTATATACATACAACGCAACAGATAATATAGAAGATAAAGTTAAGTAAGTTAAAAAGAAACAAGAAGATAAAATAGAACGAATATAATATTATTTAATCACTTAATAAATTAGGGAAAAAAACACGAAGCTATTAATTTGAAAAAAATAGTTTTAAAATATAAAAGTGAGTTGTCAAATATAACTATTATATGATTTTTTTATAAAGGGTTATATTGACGTGATATTCTATGCTCAATTTATGATAGTCTGGGAACGATGGGAAAATGTCCTAAATTGGTCTTGTAGTTATTATGATCAAATAAAGAAACTGGATATCTAGGTAGTCCAGAAGGCATATTTTTATCGAAAATTTCATGAATGATGTTTTGTATACGTTGCATTAACTGAACCAAATCCGAGCCTGGTTGCTTGTAGGTGTGTCCATTACGTACTATGTTGTGTAGCGAAATCACGAGATATCTTACGACGTATGTTGACAAAACATCTAGGGCTGCTAATTAAAGTACTGTGAATTTGCAATTTATAAAATCCATTCCACGCTTTACATTCTTATGGTCATTTATGTCATATATATAATCTGATATTTTTAGTATCCCTATTAACTGACGATTATGGATCGATATTATAAGATTATTTTTAATCGTTAAGTACTAGTACACACCTGCAGTAATGCTCACCCCGTTTGGTAAGAAGCTGTGATGAATCACACCGGCGCTAGACCACCAAACAGTGACCATCACTTTTCTAGGGGTAAGTTTTCGTTTAGGGCATTGTTTAGGCGCTGAACCAGGATCCAGATGTTTAGGCGCTGAACCAAGATCCGACCAACTTGCTGAGCGCTTGCGGTTATCAACAGAATCCATTTTTCATCGCAGGTAACAATGCGGTTCAAAATTCCTTCATTTGTGTGTCTGTTGAGCAGTGCAAGGCACGTCTCGACGCGTATTTCGCGCTGGCGATCATTGAGTTCGTGGGGCACCCATTTGTCAAGCTTTATTACCTTGCCAATTTGACGCAAATGGACCAATATTGTTTTGACGCTAACGTCGAAAGCTGCTGCTAATTCAGCCGTAGATTGTGTATCATCAGCTTCCACAATCGCCTTTAATTCGTCCTTCTCGACCAAAGTCTTCGGACGACCGCGAGGTTCATTTTTCAGGTCGAAATTCCCAGAACGGAAGCGAGCAAACCAATAACAGGTGGTGTGTTGGTTTGTAGTGTTAGCTCCGTAAACGTCGTTGATGTTGCGTGCCGCTTGTGCCGCGTTGCAGCCACGACGGTACTCATATTCCATAATTACTCGAATTTTTAACGCATCAATGATGACAAAAAAGATTGAAATGCGATGAAAATGTAACACTAATCAATAAACAAATGACTACTTTTGGAACAAGAATTCCATGTTTTTAAAATAAAATTAATTTGAAATTAGAATTCTTAGCCAAACAAAAAATATTTTGATTTGAAATGGCCAGTACTGCAGAACAGCAGTTTCATAGGTAAAGACATATTGTTTATGATTTTCTTCGTGTAGTTGTATTGTGAAACGAGTACTTTAGCAGTGATGGGTGTTCATACAAAGAAACAAACAAATAGACAGACAGACAGACGTTTCTTAAAATGATCGAAACGTATTTTATTGCTCATTCATAGACACCTGCATCCATTTTTTTCACTAAAATTGAAAAAGTATAGATACGTTATATTTACATTCTTATTATATGTATAGAAGTAGTGAACTTAGTACTACTGATTGAAGGATTCGTTTGTGCTAAACTAAAAAAAAACAGGTTGTGTCGTAAAGACAGTGAAGCTTTTCTATTACATTGAAACATTTCAATCAAAAAATACAACAAAAAGCCAAAGCTACGCGGTGTTCCTAGACAGTCACCCATCCGAGTATTGATAGTGACCGACGTTGCTTGATTTTGATGATCGGACGAGGACAGGTGTTTTCAACACTCTAGCCGACAGTGTTTACCCCCACCAATTTTCGTCATACAAAAAAGTTGCCGATCAAAATTTCAAAGGACTTCCATAAGAAGTTTCAATTGTAATGGTAAATGGTTATTAGGGTTATATGATATTTTAATTGATGTTCAACGAATTTATAATTGTTTTACAACACCGTAATTTTACACCGTAATAGATCTATTATTGTTAATTAATATATCTACCATTTAAATTGACACAACATATGGAAGTAGGTATTCATTGAAACTAATAATTAACGTAAATTAGGTAGATACCATCGCTTTGGATGTAGCTCTAATAAATAAATGTATTAAATAAAAAATATATGGGAATGCTTATAAACTATATGAAGTCCCGTAGTATAAATACTATGTATTCACTCATTTTGGTATATTACTAGACATACACTTATATATATGTATGTCTGCAATGTGTATGAGTATGCATGTGTAAGTACACTTTGTGTACGTACGTTGTGTACGTGTGTACCTTACGTTTAACGCAAATTTCCTTAACGTGCCATAAGAAGTTTCACTTCAAAAAAAGATTATTAGATATACCGTTAATTATTGTTATCAATTAGGTTAGATTCAATTATCACTTGAAAAATGTTACGAAAATTTATACAAATTATTTAATAATATAAGTATAGGATTAACGTAGCAGAAGGAAAACATCAATAAAATATATTATATGTTTTGTCGGTATTCAGAAAGGGATATACATGTTATACGCTGTAGCAACCCTGGGTACTCGTGCTAACAAGGCAATAAAATAATTGGATTGTCATCCATCAACATTGTAAGTGCGGTCGAAGGCTTCTTTATTGAAATGTAATGGGTGTGGGAGTACTACATACATACGAGTATGTGTTGTGTATATATTGTTTTATTAAATAACGCTATTAGACACGATTACCGTTCTAACAATGATTATCATGCATCGTAATATATCAGACAAAATGTTATACTCTATAGTATTATAATAAAAATGTTTTTTGTTTGTTGGTACGAGATAATATATCCCGCGCTATCGTTACGATTCTATGAATTCTTTCACTAATAAAAAACTATGTTCTCTGCGACTAACGTTATATGCTTACTGGCTTTCGTTCGCGGCTTCTACGGTACTATTTTCTTGGTTAAAGGTATCTTATGCTTTTTTTGTGCACCTGATAACATGTATACAAGACGTCATGATGATCAATCCTATAGTTAAAAGCGTAACAAACAAACAAATTCACATACGCATTATTAATATTAGCTATGAATCAAGCAACAGACGTTTGCTAGTATAAAATAAAACTTGATATGTAAGATTATTAACGAATTTAAATTATTAAGAAATTTTAATGAAACCGATTTCGAACTAAAAATCAATAAATACTATTTTGATATTATGTTATTTTTCAAAACTACGCTAGATTAATAAATTTCACGATCTAGCGGAGTTCTTTCATTGTCTAAAGGTTTTAGTGTGTTACCACAATCTCACAAGACGTTATACGAGGCTCTCAAATGTAGCTATAGGTACTTACACATACTTACAGGTATATACAGATATTTGGTGACAGATTTTAAATTATCCCAACTGAAAAGCTATGATTTCGCCACGATGTTTCCTTACACCAAAAGTTTTTTTGTAGGCAGCGTTGTAGGGATTCAAACCTATGTCGATCAATGTAGGTTCCGTACTCGCCACCACTCGTTACGCACCACCACGATGCAACCTCTGTTACTTACGTTTCAGATTTAATAAAAAAAAACTCGATTAGCCTTAATTTCATAAACTGATAACAAGATAGCTGTTACATGTATATTAGGGTGTCGGTTATTGACTTTTTGCCTTGGGTATCTTTCAAATCGTTACCTTATAGCCTGGAAACATTAATTAATTACATTTTTGACGTCCATATCAAAATTTCTCCATCACGAGTGATCATAGTAGATTGAGAATCACTACATATTAAAAAAGAAAGTCCTCTGCCACGTCTATCTGTCTGTTTGTCTGTTCGCGATAAACTCAAAAACTACTGAACGGATTTTTATGCGGTGTTCACCAGTAGATAAAGTAATTTTCGAGGAAGGTTTAGGTATATAAATTGACAAGGTTATTTTTATTGTCAGAGCAGGATAGCGTCCGCCGTGCCCGCTAGTTAATAATATTTGATAAGTTATTCAATAAAACAAAACAAGACAAAAATTAATTTTTAAAAAGTGGAAAAACATCAAGTTAAATGAATGGGAAAAGTATCGTTATTTAGGTATGGTTAAACAGCATTAGAACATTTTTTCTTGTATGTTTTTAGGCTATATATTAACGATTTAAAACCAACTTGGTAAATAACGAACACCTTAATGTATATAATACACTTATATCAAAGATTAGAAGCTGCCCGCGATTTCGTCTGTGTTTGTATCGCGATTTCGTCTGTGTTTGTATCGCGATTTCGTCTGTGTTTGTATTGCTATTTCGTCTGTGTTTGTATCGCTATTTCGTCTGTGTTTGTAACGCGATTTCGTCTGTTTTTGTATCTACATAAATTGTTACAGCATATATTTTCTTTTTATATCTCTAACCGTTTATATAACACACGTGAAGACAGATCTCAGGTTTTACCAACTTAACTATTAATTGACAATTATCCTAGTACAAGCTATATAGCTGTAAGGTTTGATTGAAATTAGTTTAGTAGTTTTTTTGCGTGAAAGAGTAACGAAGTATCCGCCCATTCAAATCGTCTCGTTTATAATATTAATAGGATATAAAAAATCAGAACGTGACTAACTAATGTATTGAAAATTGTTTACACATGTACGCTCATTATTTGGCTTTATGATGCTCGGTGCCGTCTGGGCCATTTTAGGTAATATTTATACCATGAGTAAATTGATGTATATACAGTTTAAGTCATCTAATTTTCGGTATCTCGGTTCATTGATACAAAGCGACGGTGACATTGATAAGGACGTGAGGAATAGAATAAATGCAGGATGGGTGAAATGGCGAAATGGCGAATGTCGGGGGTAGCTTGTGACCCGCGAATGCCTTTGAAACTTAAGGGGAAGGTTTATAAAAGTATGATAAGACCAGTCATGCTGTATGCATCTGAGTGCTGGGCTACGAAAGAGACGGATGAGAGAAATTACATGTGGCAGAGATGCGAATGTTAAGGTGGATGTGTGGTGTGACTAGAATGGATAAAATTAAGAATGAGTATATCAGAGGAAGTTTGAAAATAACACCAGTGACAGATAAGTCGAGGAGTAATAGTTTACCATGGTATGGGCATGTCATGAGGAGAGATGAAAGCCATGTACCTAGAAAAGTGTTCAGTATGTTTGTGGACGGATATACGAGTAGAGGAAGACCGAAAAAGGTATAGATGGACTACGTGAAAAATGATATGTGAGTGAAAGGTGTGAATACTGACATGTTATTTGACAGGAGAGAGTGGAAAAAGAAAACATGTTGTGCCGACCCTACTTAGGTAGGATAAGGGTGATGATGATGATGAGTTTAAGTCATCTTTTTTACATTTATATGGATATTATCATGCACATACGATGCCCTTTCATTCTTATATAAATCCTTTTCAAAGATTCGAATATTATGTGTTACTGGAATGTGTGTATTATTCGAGCTACCATATTGAAGGGTTTTTACCACCAGTCAGCTAATACTGACATTGAAGTCTGAGAGGTGTAAAATATACTAACGAATAAAATGAGTCCAAATCTTTCCTTTATAGTACATTCAGTCACTTTTTTGTGTACAGCCCTTTTCAAACATTTACTTTAATACAAAGCTTGACTTGACAATTACAAACACTTAAAAAATAAATAATTAGAATTAGAAATTGCCAATATTCAGCAATTCAATTTCATTTATATAGATTTCTTATAAAATAAATCGGAATGTCGTTTTGCGTGGGATGTGCATTATGTGTACTTTGTTTTTGCTTCACGTTTACAAACACGGATCGACACACGTGTCACGTGGCTCGCCTTGTCTCCGATAATGTGACACATTCATTAAACATAGTGCAAGTGCTAAATTAACGTTGATATTATCTCGGGAAATAGTTGTAAACAACCATTACATGTGACACAAACATATACTTGTATCTCTATTCAATAACAACTTTAAGAGAACTTTTTCGTTAATGTTTTTGTAATTTACATTTTGTACACTACTGGTTATATTTTATACTAGATTCTGCCCTCGACTTCGTCCGCGTGGTAGTTACTTTGTTACGCTAACGTGTAGCGGAAGCTCTCAATAGGAAAAATCCCCAATAAGTTTTTCAAACGTAATCCCTTGTCGCTCAGTCACGATAAGTCGATAGGATCCCAGGCGTGTTGGAGTCTAAAGACGACACTTATCTGGCGATTGATTCCCTGGTCAACTATTGGCAAACTACTGTCAGAGAGACCTCGAAAGATGTACAAGCGGTGAACGATCGATATACTCCTTAACGACGTGACAGCGTTGATCATGGAAAAGAACGTCACGATCCCATCCCACGACGCCTATTCATTCGTGGAAAATCGCAATCGGTTACGCACGCTGAGGAAAGCTGTGAAAACCCATATGTCCCAGATCCGTGGCAACAGATAGGACAGAGTTGTGAAGAATATTCGAAGTCGAATACCAATACGCCTCCCCTCGACAAAGTCGCCGGCTTACCCGACGCCTTTTATAGTATAGACAAGTTAACTTAGAAAGACAATGTTCTTCCAATATTGTGAAAACTGACTCTGTGTCCACATCAAATCCAGCGAATCCTCAATGGAACATGCACTCGCGTACGTACCCTCCTCGAAGCAGATACCGTAACTCCGAATGAAGTCTCTGCCGTTATCATGAGCTTAGGAAATGCCTAGGTTTTGACGGAGGTACAGGTAAGGAATTTCTGAAACTTCTTCTCGATCACCTCAAAGCTCTACTAGTATGTATATTCAATGCAGATAAAATGGGGGTTCACAAACCAGGCTACGTTTCCTGATAGCTATCGCCTGATTAGCCTTCTAGACACCCAAGGTAGATTATTTGTCTGGGTCCTTCAATCTAACAATCCAAAAAAAAATTGGTGGAATATTAGATACGTATTTAATTCAGTTTGCCAGTTTACTAAATCTTGGAATTCCTTGTGAAAATATAATTAAAATTGTTAATTTTGCAACGACATACTGTACTAGAAAAACGATGCTATCTCCCATTCACAGTATAAGTAGATAATCATCCTATATTTAAAACCCTCACGAAAATCTATTTTCAAAAACCTTTTCTTAGTCCTTACTATGCAAACGTTCAAATTTTTAAACCCACCAGTTTAAACAGAGCGTTGTCTTTCTGTCTTCGTTAAACTTCTATAATTCTATTAAGTAAAAGATAATGAGTAATTATGAATTTCATCGATTTAATATTCATGATTGAATAGTCAGGGCGGGAAACTCGGAGTGAGGTGGCGTGGGGGGGGGGGGGCTGATTTATTCAAGGGGGTCTGGGGCTAGGTTCGTCTCTTTCCAAAAGACCACGCAGACCCCATTCGAAAAAAGAAACGAGAATGATAAAATAGAAACAATAGTTATATTAGTTATAACTCTAGAATAACGAATGTAAAGATTTCTAACGGTACGCTCGAACAAACCTTTGTGCATAAACATATGTACACGTATAAATGATTTTACAGTTGAATGAATATTCTTTGTCGTAAATACAAATAATCATATGCCTGGTATATTTTTATAATAACTTTTGTATTGTAAACATTAGTTGGATGGAAAATTCTCTTTGACTATTGACCAAACCAATCTAACGGTTAATATTTATTGTTATATATTTTTGAATACATTTTCTGCTTCGCCATGCGAAGTAATTATCTTTCGTAGCACACTTACATCTTTTGTCTAGACACTGACGTCAAAGCTATCACAATTTCTAGGGTAAGTAGAAAGTTCGAGGAGTTGTCGCGTTAAATGATTTAGCGACAGTTATTGAATTAAAATCCACTTGTGTAAATTTGCTTAACGCTTAAGACAACAGTGTGCCAAGATGTTTACCTATGTACTTGTAACTGGGTTTTGATATATTTCACAATGATTATACACGGTATTTTTTTTTATATCCTAGGAGGCAAACGAACAGGCGCGACACCTGATGTTAAGTGATCACCGCCGTCCATAGACACTAACAACACCAGGAGAGATGCAAGTGCGTTGCCAGCCTGTGTTTGGGGGAGGAGGGAGTGAGAAGGAGAGGGGAAGTGGGCTTCCGGCGCTCTCACTGACCGAACGAAACGCAACAACGCAAGCACTGTTTACTTCACGTCGGTGTTTCTGTGGGTCGGGTGGTAGTACCCCGGGCGAGCCGACCCATTCATGCTGAAACCAATAACAGCTTCAGCGTGGGTCTACCATATAAAAATATTTTACGCAATAACAAAAGATGTAATATATATATAAACATTACTTTAATACCGCTGATATAATATTGATAAATCATGTCGTATGACATTGATCGATTGCTTAATATATTAAAAGAAAGTCATGAAAAGTAAAATTTCAGGGTTAAACATTTTAATATTTACACTAGCTTCTGCCCGCGACTTCATCCGTGTGGAATAGTTACTTTGGGCTAACGCTACGCTAACTTACTCGCGAGTTCGTTTATATAAAAGGTGAAAATATTTTAAAATAATACGTGCGCTAACCTCCATTTTGAAATATTCTTCATTGGTGCTCCGTTCCTATTGGTTTTAGTGCGATGATGTTTATACCCTATAAGCCTTCCTCAATAAATGAGCTATCTAACAATGAAAGAATTTTTCAAATCGGACCATTAGTTCCTGAGATTAACGCGTTCAAGCAAACTTTTCAGCTTTATAACACTAATATAGATTGTGGACCGAAGTTACGTAGAACTATATTATTTTAAAGAACCTGAACAAGGTTGTGTTGGAGTCGAAACTCTCATATTACGTAAGTTTTTATAATGTCGTAACGGTACGTAGAAACGTAATTTGTGGTCAGTTTCTATAAGAAATCATTAAGGACGTCCTGTTTTTCCTTGACTAATCTGATTTTTAAATATTGTTTTGTCTCATACTTAACGGGAATTCAAAATATTTAATCGACTTCCATTCAGAGTGTTTGTTTATTATTGAAATTAGTAATTTAAAAAAGTTAGAGAAAACATGCATTGGCAACCGAGGCATTCCAACTCGGACGTCACGAATAGCGACCTATTATGACTGGGCTGCAGTAAAAAGCACATGTTGTGCTATCAATTATCAAAAAATTGGGTTAAAGTCTTTATTTGTGCGCTTAGTTCTTGTAAACTACGCAACAAATTTTTATAGGGTTGTCATTTTTATTTAGGTAATTTTCGGAAGATTTATATGTATAATACATACTTTACACTTATAAAAAGTAGATAAAGGTTATTATAAATTAATCAAGCCTTCAAAATATTTTTTGAGCGTTTAGATTACCAATACTGTCTAAATGTTGTGAGATATTTTTTAATAATGTACTAGAGTTTTATATATCTTAGTGACCTATAGAAATGTCGTCGATGGTATATATATATATATATTCTGAGCATAACCCACATTAACAGTTTCTACCTTCTATGAAAATACTTATTAGCGATTTTTTTCTGACGTATATATTTAGCATTAATACTTATCCAATTAAATAAGTGAGTTACGTTGGCCATTACATTCAGATCTTAATTGGGCTATACTGTGTATAATTACAATGAAGGTTTTAAAACATATCACAAATTGAAAGTTATATATGCAACAAACAAATTGTTGTTTGGTGGCCATACTTACAAATCTTTTTTAATCTTGAAGAACTGTCAATGTTCGGTCCATCGACTGAGTGCCTTAAGCGCTCGCCATAGTAGTCCGGTGAAGCTGTTAAGACGTTGCTAGGTCAATAGCGTAGTCAGTTCGCTCGTCAAAAAAAAAACTGTCAATGTTAAAGTGCTAAAAAATAGTAAGCACGTATCTATATCACTTATTATATTGACACGATGATAGCTAAGTAGTTAGCATGTTGGGACACGGCTTCAATCTACGTAGATTTGAATTCTTCCGAATGAGACGAAGCTTTCAGTGAAGGATAGCATCTTGATGAAACCGTAGGTTGGTGGTTTTTTTTTTATATTATAGGAGGCAAACGAACAGACGGGTCACCCGATGGTAAGTGATCACCGCCGTCCATAGACACTAGCAACACCAGGGGAGTCACAAGTGCGTTGCCGGCCTTTTATAGAAGTATACGCTCGTTTCTTGAAGGTTTGCATTTCATAATTGTTTGGAAATACCGCCGCTGGGAGTCGATTTGGGCTTTCTCTAAGTCCGCATGACAAGCTACCACCCTCTAGTTGGAAATCTATCGCCAAGCACCTGTTGGTGTGTTCCGGCAGCTGGACTTGAGAGTCAGTCCTCCTCTAGGTTTGACATTTTAGACCTCTTCGTCATTTAGCGTTAGGTGAGGTTGTGGCCAAACGTCACTTATAAACCGTAAGAATCCTATATCTATGATGCCAAACTATCAAATTGAACTCGTGCGTAATCACTGATCTATATATCCATAGTCATTCCATAAAATATATTCAATTGTTTTATCTGTTTACGCAACGATTTTTCGGAGCATTGTCAATTTTAAAGTTTGTTGTCAAGCCTGATAAAATTAAAAAGTTATAAACAGCCTATTTTGTATATTGATAATCAAGACTAAAGCAACCGTATTTTATTCCTCATTTGTTCGGTGGAAAATAAAAACGTACCTGTTAATTACGTTAGTTCAAGAAACGTTCCCAATTAGTCGAAAATTCCCATAAAAACATGTATGTCATGTTAACTCGTCATAAACAGCTTAACGTTAACAAAATAATGTACAAGGAACAACATATATGAATAGAAAATTCCATAATAAACAATCGAGAAACATGAGCAACACAGTTCGTTCTACTTATCAGACACATCGTAACATCATAAACAAATTACAGGAATATTTTGTATCACTTATACATATCTGTATACATTATATAAGAATATCAATCAATAATATTACATATAAAAGTGTGGAAAAGAGTAAATATGAGTCACTTGTATTTGTGTTCACTTATTGTTCTTTTGTATGTAGTAACTAATTTTAATGTAGATAAAGTATGATTTATTTTACTTGTGTAATGATTTATAATTATTTAATATGGCCTTTATAATATTTTTATAAGCTAAAATGATATTGAAATGATTTAAACATCTACTTGATTTAAACATCTACTTCCGGTACCGCTACAACAAGTCCGATACGCGACCGGAACATTAACACTAGCGCCACCCTATCAGAGAGTTCGGCCTATAAAAGGCAAGACGTCGTTAATCGGACATTCTCCCAGTCCGTTAGTGGTATCCGCCACGGATTACGCAACCGTACCGAACGCTGCGCGATATAAAAGACGTCCGCGACATATTCTCTCACCGATCCTCCCGACAAAATAACGGCAGCCAACGATCAGTACCAGTCTGTCTCTCAAAACAGAGCGTGTTCACGCCCACGCCCGCGTAACCACAGATCACGCCGCCGTGGTCTGGGGGTAAACTTCGCTCCCGCACACTTGATTAGGCCCCCCTCGGCAGCGGCTCAAGCCTAGGTCCGATCCCTCGGCGTGGAGCCCTTGAGTACGCTGCTCGCGCGATACAGTGACACAAAAATTTTTAATTTATTATAATAAATTAATTATAAAATAATTTCTATATTCTATATTATGAAATTTGAATAATTTAGACTATAATTAATTTAAGAATTCAAAAGAGAACACAGTTATTCCATTGTTTTGAGTTTTCACTTCGGTCAGCAGTTCTTATGACTGCCTCAACTTTTTTAATTTATTGATAACGTAAAAACTCGTTAGAAAAAGATGAGCACAATGAAAGCAGTTCTGCATAGAACTATCAATATCAATTCTAGTGGTATCCGTAACAAGTTAAAAAAGTTCTATTTCATCTTACTTCCTCAAAGACTTCTTGTTGTCTCGCCATAG
Source organism: Antheraea yamamai (assembly GCA_036509395.1). Taxonomy (NCBI): domain Eukaryota; kingdom Metazoa; phylum Arthropoda; class Insecta; order Lepidoptera; family Saturniidae; genus Antheraea; species Antheraea yamamai. The sequence continues at coordinate 6,082,440 of AP028424.1, read as the reverse complement.
ATGACGTTACATGACGTCATTTATTATCTAATCACACGAACGAGTGAACGGCTTTTGGAGATCAATTTCGATCCGTTCGTAATTAATTCGTACACGAATTGAGGCTAGATCCAGTTAAATCCGGCTACTGGCTCGTTGCCTGGTGACGTCCGTCTGAACGTTGACCGCCTCGCGTGTGCGGCGGAAGGTCAAGACGGAGATACCATATTTAATAAATCGATTAAACGCTGTAATACAATTTAATAATTATTTATCGATATCGAAAAGTTTAAGAAATATTTTTTCTATTTAAAAATATGTATTCCTTCAATATAGTTCTGAAAATACAAGCAACTAGTCACAGCTAGGGTCGCTTTGAAGTAAAACTTCTTTACGCACGCTTGACTAAGTGAGTAAGTAAGCTGGTGAATACGTGACGAGAGCGTTACGAAAACGTGTGATCGGGCGAGGCGAACGGAAGTTGAGAGGGAGATATGAGTTAGTGAAGATAGGTCATAGTTAGTAAAACCCGTAATAAATTTAAATATTTGTAGAAAAATAATATATTATGCATATATACATACATGTAGATAGAGCTAGTGGTATAAAGCACACTGGTTTATTTATTTCTTCCTTTAAAAAATATTCTTGTGTGCTGTTAGTACATGGTAACAATTCATAGACGTCCAATATAGATACAACATAAGTATCGATAAATACTAGTTCAATACTTATCCATACGAGTGTTTCACTTTATGCGTCATAGTATAGATTGGAAAGGAATTATTTTCACGTACGTTATTTTTGTGTAAAAGTATACAGTATGTTTATCAAAAATAAACTAAGATACGTTATTATAAAGTATGGTTGCCAACCCTAGTCACAGCTGAGATTCGTAGTCTTATGAAGCGGTTGTCAATGCTCAGTTTTAGTTTATGGCTAGCCACTTTAGTACTTTTATTACTCTGGATTATCTTTTTTTATTTTTATCCTTTTTACGCTATATATTAATGACATTGGAAATTGTTTCAATAAATCTTGCCATCTACTTTATGCAGACGACACAAAGATTTTCAAAATTATCCAGTCTGAAGCTGACTGTAAGGAATTACAATGTGATCTCGATATTTTTAACGAATATTGCTCCTTGAATCAACTGTTTATTAACAGTGACCAATGTCATATTATCACTTTCACCCGAAAACACAATCCTTTAATTTACGACTATGTGCTTGCCGGTAATATAATCACTCGCAATAATGCAATTCGTGACCTAGGCGTTATTCTAGACTCTAAACTCAATTTCAATCTTCATATAGATGTCATAGTTTCTAAAGCTTTCAAAAAAACTCGGCCTAATTCTTCGTCTCGGGAAACCTTTTCAAAGACCAGAAACTTTAAAAGTGTTATATTTCGCTTATGTCCGCAGTATATTGGAGTTTGCAAGCGTAGTATGGAGTCCGCAATACGAGATACATATAGCTAGGATTGAAAAAGTAAACAATAGATTTTTAGAGACCCTGGATTTCAAAACTAACAACTCGTTAAGTAATTGTAAATCAAGTGCCTCTAGACATAATTTGCAATCTTTAAAAGACAGAAGAATTTATCTGGACGCAATTTTCTTATATAAAATAATTAATAACTATATTGACTCATCCCCGCTTCTAGAACAAATCTTTTTTAAAACACCACGACCTAGTACTCGTAGTAAGGATACTTTTCATATCTCCTTTTGTCGAACAAATTATTTTAGGAATTCATTTTTTCAACGATCTTGTAATCACTACAATAAATATCTTAACAGTGTTGACATATTTTCTAATAATTTATTATCTTATAAAAGGAAAGTGGCTGATGTGCTGTATAAGACTGGTATATGAAGTATTAATTCATGTATTTTTATTCTTTAGTTCTTTATTACTTTTTTGTGTATGTTAAAAGAAAGAAAGTTACATTCGCAGATGTAAAAGAAAAAAAAAAAATATTTCTAATTAATTTAAACCACGCATAAGTAAATACTTATCAAGTTAATGCTATGATGTCTTAAAACAGTTTAAAAATATGTTTTTCAAATAATGGTACTTTAGGCCTTTTAGTTTATATTATAATTATAACATGTTTATGTATGGCTGTTTGTTACCTAAATAAATAAATAAATAAATTATCTCGATATTGGTAGAGTACGATTGATCGACTCTGAAAGGCAATTAGTATGTGTGGTGTAGGATTGTTGTCTAGGTAGGTGTAGGTAAATCCCGCTAAAAACAATACAATAAAATGATAAGAGGGTTATTTTGACCTAATTGTGGATCAAATAAATTTTAGTAGTTTATTCCTTATATTTTGTTTTAGTTTCCTACCTACTAACCCAAAAGCTGTGAATAGTTTTACATCGGCAATTTTTTCTCGAGATCGGACTTAAAAACTCGGCCGTTTAAGCGCCCCTGGTTTAGGTAGTTGGTGACGCCGTTGCGTTTTCGACGTCACCGGGGGGCATGCGTGCGTGTGCGGGGGTTTCTATGCTAAATTAAGTGGACTGTATATGCGGGGGTGCTATATTTGAACTTCAACTATTGCGATCAGCTACGAAGAGGGAGACAAGGGTAGGAAGGAAACTTGGCACATACCTCGCGGCGCTGCAGTCTCCACGTGGCTAGCCGGCTAGGTGATTCTCGTTTCTTTCCACTGGGTTTCCTCCCTCACAACACTTATTGTTTATAATATATGTCGGCACGTATGTAGCGATGCGTTTATTTCTCACTCGACCATGCGAAAACTCAAAATGTTAGCATGCGGCGCGGACACAACAACACAGACGATAGCAAACGAAACACTGGCCGCCGCGCGTCCATCGCGCGTGGCGCGGCCCACAACACTGACGGCCGCAATCGAACTGGCGGCGCGGGCGTCGCGCTACCGAATTAGCATGTGCCAGGAAAAGGTGATTGGGCAAGGCTAGAAAGGTGGCGTAACCTGATCGCAATTAATTGTTCGGGCTTCAAAGTGGCATAATTTAATCAATAATGCGGGAATTCTCAAACATACATAAAGCGGCGCAACCAGTAGTCGACATGGAAAATGTTGTATAAAGATAATCTGAGCATACCTTTTTCATTATTTCACGAGCCACGGTGAAACATATGACTACTTTCACCGTTAGTAAATACTGGATTTATTAGATATTGATTACCCCGTACGATCTAAAACAGTTTGAAGAAGGTAGACACTTCGAATGTAAAAGTCGAGAATAAAGTGAATAATAACAATAATAAATGTATTATCAAAATAATACACTTCGTCATATTTATATTTTTGGTGTTGTTTATTTAAAATTTTTAATGAAAATTAAATTAAGAATTTTGGATTGAAAAGGGGAAATCAGAAAGGAGAATTAAAAAAAAAAAATACAAAAAAAAAGAACAAAATTCGCGAGAGAAACTCGTATTGCTCATTCGTTACCACTCTACAATTAGTTTTTAAGAGAAAACTTCACAAATTAACTTCACATAGCTTCAAATAAACACAAGATGATTTTATATATTTGTTTAAAACTGTAATTATAAATAGAATTTACGTCATTATTGTTTTAATATGGTATGTTGCCTTATCGTCTAGTTTTTACATTACATTCTTGATATATATTTATTACATAATATAACTCCAACTAAACACACAATTGATGAAATATTAATTTCATAAATTTTATATACGATTATAGCGTATTAATTATAAAATACATACAGTTGGCAGAAATTAAGTATATTTTAATGGCTTTAAATATGAACGAGGTATTTGTGAATGCCAAAGCAGTCGGTCGTGTAGAGAATATTCAGTACCTGCGAAAAATTATATTTGTAACTAATATATCTATCTACAATATATATTTATGAATAATGATAATAAACTAAACCTCTCCAAATGATATACCTAAACCTGCCTCATGAATCACTTAATTTACTGATGAAAACTGCATGAAAATCCGTTCAGTAGTTTTTGAGTTTATCGCGAACAGACAGATAGACGTGGCGGGGACTTTGGTTTATAATATTTAGTGATGATATTTTCTTCTAATAAGAAATAGAGTTATTCAACATTTCTGATGTAAAATACAACCTTTCACCACCAACATTTTTTTTTTTTTTGTACGTGGGGAAATCCCTTATGGATACGCCACCCTCCCGGGGGAGAGAGTGGGTTATGTCCGACTCGCACGGACTAAAACCCCACGGTGTACCGACAGACCGTATTGTTGAGGCGGCAAGGGATCGATCTATGCTTCTCCCCTTGGAGACCCGCCCCAACGATCCGCCGAACCTGTGCAATGAGGAGACCAACCTTTTTTTTTTTTTTTTTTAACGTGGGAAATCCCTTATGGATACCCACCCTCCCCCCGGGGAGAGAGTGGGTTATGTCCGACTCGCACGGACTAAAACCCCACGGTGTACCGACAGACCGTTGTGTGGGGGCGGCAAGGGATCGTTCAAGCTAATCAACCTTGTAGAGCCGCCCCCACGGTCCGCCCGGCGGAAGGTGACCGCCGGGCTCCTACCTATAGAGGGACAGACCGGGTACACGCCGGCTGCCCCCCCTCGTCCGCCGGACCTGTGAAATGAGGAGATGGGCCCCCCCGGCCCACCCCCTCAGGTCCGGCTACGGTGGCAGGAGGAGTTGGGCAAAGCGCCGCCTCCTCCCGCCTGTCCTCCTTTGGCGGAGAGGGCCACTTTGAGGATCTGCCTCGCGGGCCCTCTCCGCCTCCTCCTTCTGCGAGATGACGTCCTCGCAGAAGGAGGACATCACTCTCCACGCCTGTTCGCTGCCGAGCATGGCCGAGACCACGCTCGGCAGCGATAAATCCGGTCCTACCGCCGCCGCCAGAATGCGGCGCTGGTCCCCCCACGCAGCACACTCAGACAGAGTGTGCTGCGCGGTATCTTCGGCAGCGCCGCACTCGTGGCAGGCGGCGGTCGGCTCCCTGCGTGCGATCCGGTGCAGGTACCACCCGAAACAACCGTGTCCGGTGAGTACCTGCACCAGTCGGAACGTCAGGGAGCCCCACTCCCTGTTTAACCAAGCCCGCAGGACCGGGCGGACGGCGTCTATGGTAAACCGCCCGAACCGCTCGTCCGCCAGGTCCTGCTGCCATCTTTCGACAGCGTCTCCTCGGAGACGCCGTCTCTCTGCCTCAATTTCCCTGGGAGCCGGAGGCTCCCCCCTTCGTTTCCTCGCCGCCGTGAATTGGTACACGGCGGCGAGAACTCCTGCCTCCAGCTCCCAGGGTAGGGAGCCGGCGAGCGTGAAGGCCGCCGCAGAGGACACCGTCCGGTACCCCCGGATCGCCCTCAGTGCCACCGTGCGCTGCGCATTACGCAGCGCGCGCACGTTGGCGGCACCGAGGGCGTCGGCCCAGACTGGTGCCCCGTAGGCGGCCATCGCCCGCACGACTCCCATGTAGAGTCGGCGGCACCCGGCACCCGGCCCCCCTATGTTGGGGAGCAACCGGCCGAGTGCCGCCGCCTCCCCAGCAATTCGCGGTCCGAGCCCCGCAAAATGGGGCTCGAACCGCCAGCGCCCGTCCAGGGTGAGGCCCAGATATTTCATCTGGGTCCCCACCCTGATCCGGGCGCCCTCCACCACAATGTGGGCCCCAGGTGGTGGCCCCCGCCGAGGCCCATGGAAAAGTAGGGCCTCGGTCTTCTCGAGGGCCACCCTGAGGCCCAACCTCCTTATGCGCCTGACCACGAGGGTTGTGGCCATCGTGGCCAGGCGCTCAACCTCCCTCCCTTGCCCCCCCCCCCCCGGGCTACGACTAGGGTGTCGTCCGCGTAACATATGAGGCGTGCCCCGTATGGGAGCACGCCGCGGAGCACCCAGTCGTAGCCCAATGAGGAGACCAACCTGACTTAAGGTTACAAAAGTATAGGTAACATTGAGCAATATACAAAAATGTAAAACATCAACCTCGAATTACGTTTTATGGCAAACAAAGATAGCAAATAAATCAAATGAATGTCTATTTACAATATCTTTTTAAATGTTATGTACAATACGGCACTAACTATATTTTTATTGCGGTTTGTTTGTTTTATTACGAGCTCGGCAATGAACCTTCTTAGTCTGACATTAAGTAAAATACGATCCAAGAATTATTGAAAAGATCGCTAAGAAATGAGGATATTTCGATAATGGTCTCACTTTTACAGGATATTGTTATGACGTCACAGTTCTCTACAGAAGAAAATATACATGGGAATCGTAACGTACACCATTTAATATTAGTCATATATCTATTACCTAATTTTATAAAATGTTATTCTTCTATACCACCAGATTAGCTTCACCGGACTACTCAGGCGAGCGCTTAAGGCACTCAGCCGATTTTATTTGACAACTAGCTCAAGGGTGCACGCCACACCTCGGCTTGGGCTGTTGCTAGATATATGCAATTCGCGACCTATCTGAGCTAACCTAAGCTAAGCTAACTATTCATACATATATGAGTTGTTGAAACATAATATGTGTTAGCATACATACATACATTCATACATACCTCAACAACTCTTATATATATTTCGTATCGGATAATTTTCTAAACTCTTTCAGTTTGATAAGGGAAATAGAATAAAACTCTTCCACTTGCATGTGTAGGCGTGTATACGTGCACGTGTGTGGAGGTGATATATGTAATGTTGTCGCAGTGATGTAAGATTCTGTGTCACAGTATCGCGCGAGCCATGCACTCAAGGGCTCCACGACGAGGGAACGGACCTAGGCTTGAGCCGCTGCCGAGGGGGGCCTAACTGGTGTGCGGGAGCGAAATTGACCCCCAGACCACGGCGGCGTGATCTGTGGTTACGCGAGCGTGGGCATGATATTTTAACTTCGTTCTGTTTAAAATCTACATTTATAATCCGCGTAACGCCGAACTTTGTCTATGTTCATTTAGAGTTTTCATTTAACACCTGTGAAGTAGCAGTATATAGTATAGTAGACGAAGTATAGTAGAGAAGTAAAATTTATTTACCTAATTTAGTGGTCATATAAAATAGAAATCTCATAAATTGAATAATACATTGTTATATAAATGCAATGAGCCCTTATTTGTTATCGCTTGTTATTATTATCGCCTCATGGCTTATGCTTAGCTCTTAGACTTGCTTATGTAAGTACGTTTTGTTATTAAACGACGAGTTAGTATTACAATAAATTTTTTAGGGTTCCGATCTCAAAAACGGGGTTCCGATCTCAAAAACGAGAACCTATTTTCAAGTATATATTTTTATATATACCAATAATTGGAAGAATAACAATGCCGACATAGTTAACTACCACTCCCAAACGCCTATAGGTGTATTTTGTATTCGCGAACTAGTTTTCTCTACGTTTGAAGCGTTACCATCTTGGGCTACATTATCACTTCAAATGAGATTGTGATGTAACTTTAAAAATAATAAAATAACTACTAGGATGCATCGGCTGATGGAGTGGAAGAGAGACAGATGCGTCACCAGAAGGCTTAGGCCGATCACCACTCTATCGCTTGTTCCGCGCTTTCGCTTGCACGCTCGGCTCAAGCAGAACGTGACAATGAGTCATGCTTTTTCGTGTATGCATCCGGCGTTCATCGATTTATAAGACGCTATCACGTCAAAAAGCTTTATACGTTAGTCTATATCTTTCAATAGTAAAAAATATCAGCTTGATCTATTTATAGAATCTTATTATAGACATAAATATGATTTAAGGATTTTTTTAAACGCTAACACATGTTTAATTTAAACTTGGTATATTTAACTATTGTTAAAACTCTAAAGAAAGGCAACGAATATTAAAAATCGGTCAAGTGTAAGTCAGTACTCGATAAAGATTAAGACGCGTTAATAATGTCATTATACTGCGTGGTGGGACAGAACCCGCTGCGGACAAGTCCACTCGCACTTGGCCCTTATTTATGCTAGCTTTATAACTACGTATTTTTTCTTAGTAGCCTTCGTACGAACGCAAAGGAAGTAAACATACAAAAATGTTGAACTAGCGCTTCTTTCATTGCATATCAGCCGGATTTGATTACACTTGTATGGTATATGCGAAAGTATACAAATGGCCTCAGAGTTTTAGTGAGTGGTAGTGCGACATAATACGATCACTGCTTCCTTTGCTTGTGTAAGTACCGAAAATAACATAACTTTAAAACACCTTTAGGGCTTTAGGGGGGCATAGGCTTTTGTTTAAATGAAATTATGTTTAAAACCACATACATGCGTTGTTGATTGCAAGAATGAACCATCTCCTTATAATACGATTTTAACACGTGTGTGGGTGTTTGTGTTCAAACATTTATTTATTCCTTATGAAGTGAAAATTTATTTAGACACGTTGAGCGGTATTTTTGGCATGGTATAAATTTAATGTTTTCGCATCATGACATACTAGTAAGCAAGACCGACCGTACGACCGTATTGAGCTTGCGGGGCTTACGTTAGAATAGCGACGCTTACTATAGCAGCCTGTGTACATCGTATTATTGTATATTTGATTCGTTCATAAATTGTATAGAAATGTATATAACTAGCGGGCAAGGCAGACGTTGACCCGACCTGATTATAAAAAAATCCTTGACAAATTATACACCAAAAGGATCCTTATGAATCACTTTATCCACTAGTAGTTTTTGAGTTTATCGCGAACAGACAGACAGACGCGGTAGAGGACTTTGTTTTATACTATGTAATGATTATTATTCGGTGTGCCAATAGATGTGAAAACCGGACTAATGATAATAATTATGAAATGTAATAGTATAATTTATTTCAAAATTCAAAAGAATGCACAGTATTTTCATTGTTTTCAGTTTTCATTTCTCTCGGCAGTCTTTATGACTACCACGACTTTTCATTTTCAAATCAAGGCTTATAACAATTTGTTATAGTCTGGAAACTAGAAACAAAATTGATATAATTCTTTTGTCTTTGAAGTTTCACCGCATTTATAATGAAGGATAATATATAAAACAATATTCTATCCAATTTAATCTCTAAGAAGTTTCTATGATAGGTAAAACACAATTACCACACATACAACATTATGTACATACACATACAATAAACATAGACCTATAGTCCGCGCCAAACTTTTTGGCCGCTCTGAATATAGCCGTGAGATTAAGATTTGAATACAAAACAAAGTAAAAGTAGTATTATAGGAATCTCAACTGGCATTTATTTATCCTTAAGTTGTCTCGATGTTATGCATATAATAAATTACATCTACGCAGTTATATTCAGGGCGGCCATAACATTTGACGCGGACTATACAAATAGACATTTAAACCGTAGTGGCTTTTTCACATGCCAAAGCAAATAAAATATATTAAACACGATATGGAAAACATTAATCTCGGTGGAAATAAACTTTTTTTTAAATTAGTTTATCATGATTTAATAATAATAAATATATATTAATCCTGCACGGCATCCGATCTAGTTCTGTCATTTTAGACAATAAATATAGTGTATAAAATGGTGTGTAAAATACATTTAGAAAGTAAATAAGCCATGTAATATATAAAAAGTTCACTAATAAAATATTTTAACAATAATTCCGTAGGAGTTTTAGCGGCATCTTAGTCTTATTTGACCGTATACTTAGGTAATATTAGTGGCTTTTTTGTCTCGAACTGACTACGCTATTGAGCTAGCAAGGTCTTAACAGCTTCACCGGGCTACTAAGGCGGGCGCTTAAGGCACTCAGCCGATTTTATTTGACACTAGCTCAGGGGTGCACGGCACACCTCGGCTTGGGCTGTTGCCTGATACATGCAATTCGCGACCTATATGGGCTAACCTAAGCTAAGCGAACTAGTCATACATATATACCTCAACAACTCTTATATATATTTCGTTTCGGATAATTTTCTTAATATTAGTGGCATTTTACGTAATATACTTCGGTTATTGTGCACAAGTGAAGTGTATTGAAAATAATGCCACAGAGCATGAATTCTGAGATGCCACAAAAACTCCCTGGAAAGGGTGCCACCATCTTGTCCGAAGATTGAAATTATCACATGGCACTCGTTACCTATTATTATATTATCACCTACTCCACAATGGCAGAAATAATTTGAAAGATTGGTTGTCAAAAAAAAAAAAATTGTAGTTCACGTGAGTGAAGCCGCGGGCCCAGCTTTGGACTATTTATGATCATTCACAATTATTAGTTATCTCTTTAAATGAATGAATCAAATGTTAAGTGGCGCTACTTATTGACTATGTGGATAGAAATAGTTTTTATTAAATGGAATGATTTTACTCACGTTTTCACATCGTCCACCACGTGGAGTTCATGTTTGTTTACAGAGAATTGGCACAAGTTCAAGTTCACGGAAATTTTCTATTACATCTATTGATCCTGATTTATGTTCACGCAGTGCTAGCATCTAGTAAATCACATATAGTAAGCTTTGGAATGCTGTTGGTTTGTAGCACGCTACTAATTAACTTGAAAATTGGAACTACAGTTAATAAAATGCCGCTCCCTTCTGCTGAACCCCTAACTAAGAGTATCTTGAATTATTTAGACTTTGTAACTCAAACAAAATGTTATTTCCCTTGAAATCGATATATTTATACTCCATAACTCGAATTTAAAAAAAAAGACGTGAATATGCTCTACCTCATCCCTTAAAATTATACGAAGATAATCTTGTGGTGTTATGGTTATAAAGGTATAACCGTAGAAGAAGTTACAGGCGGCTACTAGTATAGTATAAAACGATAATCAATTTACTGAGTCGATAAGTATTACACGTGATGAGCTCACTCCAGACCGGTCGAGTGCAGTTTTTTCTAGATTCTAACAGGAGTAAAACCGCATCGTCCTTACAATGACAGAAGTGGCATTAATCAACGCGGATAAAACCTCTTCCTCGAATGCAGTTTTAAAAGTAGCAGTAAAAACATACATCTTTCATTTTTACTATTTGTTGTTTCCGTTCTTAATACACCATTACTGCATAGTAATCTTAATACTGGTTTTATTATAACTCGTTATATCTAATAACTTTTTCGCAGTACACTTCAAAGTACATTTAACATGCGTAGTAGAATTAGATTTTTTTGCAATGAGATCGGTATCGGTTACCATGCAATTCATGCAAATCAGGGTGAAGCAACGCTGCACTCCGGCTGCGGCGGTAGGACAGGATCTCTCGCTGCCGAGCGTGCTGAAAGTCATGCTCGGCAGTGAGGATGTATGGAATATTGTGGCCTCCTTCTGCAAGGAAGTCGTCTCGGCCCTTTCCGCCAACGGAGGACCGGCAGGAGGGAGCGTCAGTTTGCCAGTCTCCTCCCGCCACCGTAGACGGGTCTAGGGAAGATGCGTCGGGGGGCCATACCCATTGTACAGATCCGGCAGACGGAGGAGACGACCGGCGTGTACACGGTTGTCTCCTGACAAGAACGGGGCCCGGAGGCGACGTTTCCTGCTGTCGAGCCACCTATTGGGTCAGCACGATGAAGTCTGTAAAGATCACGTGTCGCCCCAACCACAGCGGCAGACGTACACCGTGGGAATTTAGTTCGTGCGAGTCGGACATAATCCATTATCTCCCCCAGAAGAGTGGGTATCCACAAGGGATTTCCCAACGTAAAAAAAACCTATCTGAATGCTTGTTTGTAGGTGGTATCTGAATGCTTCTAGGCCTTGGATATGTGCACACACCATATACTGTTTTTATAAAATAAAAACCTCATTATCTAAGATTGTATTATTATCGTATATAGGCCAATTTGCCCGAGTTTGCTGATATTACTAGCTTCCGCGTATCTAAAATCGTCGATCCATATAGTTAAGAGAATCTCTACGAAGACCCAACGATAATGCATTTTACTCTGTGGGGGCAACTCATTTTAACATTATCATATTCGAAATCTAACGCTTACGCTCTGTTAAAGATGAGGATCATTGCTATTTTTACTTAGCACGTTCACGGTAAGTGCCAAATGGTAATTTTATTTCGCGCGCGATAAATATTGCTATAATTATAACCACCTAAGAAACGCAATGTACTGAAAAAATGCTATTTATCACATTTGTCGTTGAAGTGAATATAACGGTCAATCATTGCAAAAATAGAATATCGCAACAATTGCTGAAATGTACAAATCGAAATATAAAAACCAAATGTTTAATCAATAAAATACAATCAAATGTAGTTCATTTACTTAATAATATATTCGACTAATCCCAGTACATTTGTTTCCATTTTTATTTGAAATCGATATTTGGATTTCAATCCGTTATAATTATAGCAGATTAATCGCTTATAAAATAATAACGAATAATATTATTACTCTATAAAATCACTTCTCTTAATTATCACTAGTTTTAACCACCACTACGGTCTGTTTTGTGCGACGCTTACTAATTATAGTATTGTAAAATGTTTACGTAAATTTTAACTTATTTATTCGCATGACTTTATGCAAAAAAAGCTTACATGTATATTACGTCCAACATACTAACAGCAAGTCGATACCCGGTTTGCAACTAAATTAAAATAAAATTTAATATTCATAATATAGTAATATTAATTTGCGATCTATATTTAACATTCTACTTCCCGAACTTCAAAGTTTATATCTTAATATATATATTTCTTGTGTGCGTGTGTATGTGACTGAACTCCTCCTAAACGACTGGACCGATTTTGATGAAATTTTTTGTGTGTGTTCGTGGAGATTCGAGAATGGTTTAGATTCACAATTGGACCCGGCAGGTGGCGCTGCGATCGACTTTTAGGATTTTTTTTGTTTTCAAGGCAGGACAACGTCCGCCCGGTCCGCTAGTATCTTAATATATATATTTCTTGTGTGCGTGTGTATGTGACTGAACTCCTCCTAAACGACTGGACCGATTTTGATGAAATTTTTTGTGTGTGTTCGTGGAGATTCGAGAATGGTTTAGATTCACAATTGGACCCGGCAGGTGGCGCTGCGATCGACTTTTAGGATTTTTTTTGTTTTCAAGGCAGGACAACGTCCGCCCGGTCCGCTAGTAATGTATAAATTATCAAATTTAGTTAACAAAATCTAACCTGCTTACTACAAATAAATATGCTTAGGGCTACTAAGGAAATATTTTTTTAAATTCCAATGCATATAGAATATTAAGTTCTGCAGTTAATATTTAGGTTATTAATAATAAAACCGTTTAAAAAATTCCATTACTTAACAAAGGTTTCATACAAAGGGAAGGCATAAGTTGAAAAACGCACGTGGCGACACCACACTAGTATAGAAAAGCAGAAACCGCAACAAACGCCGTAGTTTTTGATGTGATAACGTTTTATAAATTGATGAACGCCGGTTGCACGCCCGAAAAAGCATAACTCATTGTCACGTTATGCCTGAGTCGAACGTACAAGCGAGAACGCGGAACAAGCGATATAGAATAATTCAATTCAATTCATAAAAGTATGCAATTTTTCATCAATGTTTTCTCATAATTTTATCACGTAAAATTATCGTCCGTAAACCGACATTACAGACAGCTTATGAATTTAGTAAAAGATCGACATAATGTAAATACTAGAAACAATAACAAACTGGTTACTCCATGTTTCAGGCTCACCAAAACCAGTAACAGTTTTTAGGTAATAGTGTTAGATTTTATAACAAAGTCCCAGAACACATTACCGATTTGCCAGATAGTAAGTTCAAGTGTTATGTCAAGCGGGTCTTAATACATAAAGGTTATTACAGGGTGGATCAATATGTGAACGATGGCGACGTCTGGAAGTGACGCCTCTCTCTGTGCATCCACCAAAAACGAATGTAGCTTCATATGTATATTATGTTGTAGTAATAAATAAATATGTTATGTATAATGGAAAGATAAACCAGATCGAGTTTCTTGCAGGTTGTTCTCGATGACTGGGTTGTTTTCCGAACCGGTGGTAGTTTTGACGTTCATAAGTGCCTTCTCAGGGCCTAAATTTAATAAACAGTATTTTGATTTTGAACCATTTTGAAGTTATACTTCTTTTGGCGCGTTAGGGAAAAATGATGAGAGTAAATTTTTAGGATGCGCGCGCACACCGTCATAAAAAACCGACACCCTGAAGTTATTACGATGCGCGCGCACACCGTCACGAACCCTGAAGTTAGCTATATTTATTATTTGTTGTTTGTATTTCTTTGTATTAAAACTCTCAATGTATTAACTACCTTTTTCTATTGTTAGTGTCGTTTTTTCTGCAAACGTAGAATAAGGCGAAAGGTAAAATTTTTGAAAAGATTTTTATCTTGTTACGCCAAAGAAGTATAACTTCTAACGCGTGTACATAAGTACACACACACGATTTTTTATGAATAAAATTATTTTTGTTTCACGTTAGAACAAAATGAACATTTTTTTAACCTGCCGAGACTGACTTGAAGAGCTAGTAATACTCGGAGTGCGTAAAATTGACTGTTTAATTTTAACTCCATATATGGTATTTATAGTTACAAGAGACCTGTTTATTGTTTAAATAACATATTCGATTTACAATGAATTCAAACGTTTCAGCCAGTCTACTAAAGACGATGACATACTCGAGAGTTATAAGCCTAATCTATATCTTCTTCTATATCTATACATATAATAAGAATGTCAATCTAACGTGTCTATGTCGAATGGTTTGTTCACGATTGGCGGTAGGTGGCGCTGGGTTGACTTTTGGGAAAAATATTTTTTGTTTCAGGTGCCGTCCGCAGGTCCGCTAATATGTAATAAAATACATTTCAATCTAAGGGGCGTGAAAAAACATGTTTCAGGTGCCAGGAAATGTTGCTGTCTATCTGTTTTCTGTCTGTCTGTTTGTATGAACACGCATCACTGTTAAAGCTCTGGGTTCACAATAAAACCTCAGCATGAAAATCATAAAGCATATCCTCGAGAATAACGTAGTCTCTGTTTCATTAAAATCGGTCCACTCTATCAAAAGTTATTGTAATTTTAATAACGAAGCGTCGTAAGTACGAGAGAAAAGTAGATAAGTAAATGATACATTCAGTTTTTTACGTAAGGTTCCACGCGGACATAGTCCCGGGCACAGCTAGTTAACAAGCTAGCTGCATTAATTTCGATCAATTGTATTACATACTAGCCGTTACCCGCCCGCTTCGCTTGCCATAAAGTACATGCCAAGTGAAAGAAATATTAAATTGTGTTATCTAGCTGCCTAATTATTTATCATGAACGGATTTTACGAAATTAACACACCCTTAACTACTTAGGGTCTTATCGATTTATATGAGTTAAAATAATAAATAACACAGCTTTCCACATCACCATGGAGGTACTGTGTAGTAAATTCAAACATACCAAAAAAAATATTCTGGTCAAGTTTCTAAGTTTTAAATCTACGGATTAAAAGATACAATTTTTTTTAATTTTTAACGCCCCGCACAACCCTCTTAGAGTTGCATATCATAAAATTAGTTCTTGATAAACTCAAACATACCAAAAAAAAATATTTTGGCGAAGTTTCAAAGTTCTAATAGCAATAGAGTGGAAGATACAAATTTTTAATATTTTTAACGCCCCCGCACAACTCTCCTAGGGTTGAGTATCATAAAATTAGTTCTTAGTAAATTCAAACATGCCAAAAGAAATATTCTAGCCAAGTTTCAGAGTTCCAAAAGCAATAGATTGGAAAAAACATTTTTTTTTTAATTTTTAAGGCCCCTGCACAGCCCTCTGGGCGTGAAACATCATGAAATTAGTTCTTAGTAAACTCAAAGATGCTAAAAAAAATGTTTTGGTCAAGTTTCTGAGTTATAAAAGCTATAGATTGGAAGATAATTTTTTTTTTTTAATTTTCAACGCCCCCGCACATCCCTCTGGGGGTGCAATATCATAAAATTATTTTTTAGTAAATTCAAACATGCCAAAAAGAATATCCTGACTAAGTTTCATACCTATAAGAGCTGTAGTTTTATAATATGATTTTTTTTAATTAACGCCCCCGCAACCCCTCTTGAGTGTTGAATTTCGTAAAATCCGTTCTTAGCTGACCTCTACTCGGTGAAAAGAATATTCCTACCAAATTTCAAGTCTTTAGCTCTAATGGTTCCAGCGATATCGTGATGTGCCGTTACATTTCAAAATGAACTAAATCCAATTTTAATCCTGCATGTAACATGTTTAATTTTTTAAGATTTCCAGTTTTATGCACTGACAACGAAATTCAAATTTTACCGTCCATAATAAGGTTTTTAGTTTTTTTTTTTCCGATCATCATATATTACATGTGTGTACACGCTTTGGATATCTTGAAAAATAACGTAATAAATCAAAATCAAAATATCCTTTATTCAATTTAAGCCCCGAGAAGGCACTTATGAACGTCAAAGTTACCACCGGTTCGGGAAAACAACCCAGTGATCGAGAAGAACCGGCAAGAAACTCGATCTGGTTTATCTTTTCATGTTATAAATTTTTACAATAACATAAATATTTACATTCGTTATTAGTGGATGCACAGAAAAGGCATCATTTCCACACGTCACAATCGTTCACATATTTATCCACCTTATAATAAATACCCTTTAGATATTAAAACCCGCTTGACATGGTACCTGAACTCACTATCCGGCAAATCGGTAATGTGTTTTGGGACTTTGTTACAAAACCTAACACTATTACCTAAAAAACTGTTTTTGGACTTAGTGAGCCTGAAGCATGGAATGACCAATTTGTTGCTGTTTCTAGTATTTAAATTATGCTGGTCTTTTACCAGATCCAGCATATCTAATGTTTTGCGGACATACATTAAATTATCAAGAATATATTGGGAGGGCCGGGTTAAGATACCTAATTCCTGAAAGTTAGTCTGTAATGATTGATGAATTCTATCATTACATAGTATAAAAGAAAGTCCCCTATCGCGTCTGTCTGTCTGTCTGTTCGCGATAAACTCAAAAACTACCGAACCGATTTTCATGCGGCTTTCACCAGTGGATAGAGTGATTCATGAGGGATGTTTTAGTGTATCATTTCTCAAGGATTTTTTCATAATCAGGGCAGGACAACATCTGCCGGGACCGCTAGTTATATTTATATATATTATATGATATATATTAATAATATGATTGATGAATGATGAGTCTTAAAATATCAGGAACCGCTAAAATTGGATGTAGCACATTTTGAAATGTAACGACACATATATACAATTAATAATCTGTTATCTATATCATATATTCGGTATTAAACGTATACGTTGAATTTCACGATTAGTATTTAAATGATTCGAATTTATATATTTACAAATGAGTTTAAATAATTCATTTACATATTTTGCAAGAAGATTGGACAATTCAAATTCTGGAAATGATTCATCTTTATGTGGTCTGAAATATATAAATACTTTTAATGTAAATATTGAAAATTAAAGAAAAGTTTACACCAAATGAGAATTGTAATTGAAAATATATTTTAAAGGTTCATCTTTCTGAATGTCGGATGATTAAGGTGGATTAATTGTTTCATAGTAAACTGTATGTATGTATTACAAAACTAATGACGTCACCGATTGTTACGTTGGAGACAAATCAACCTTGTACTCTTTGTATCGATGCCAAATTATTTTGTTCCTGTTTCATTTAGCACTTTGTTAGTTTTCGTCGTACTTTATTTATATTAATTATATTGTTAATATTTAATAAGAATATACGTCAAATATCATCAGCAAGTGGTTGTCCAGTGGTTGAATTTCGACCGTAATTCATTAATTTTGTAACTTCGAACGTTATTGAGGTTATTTTGTCAAAGAGTTTATATGTATAACATTATACTAAAAAGTGTACTTCTATAATCATTGTATATATTGTTTTTGAATTTTATTGTATTAAGTCAACTTCGAGCATATTCAAATATCTTAATGATAAAGTCTATTCAAAACCACTGTTTGACCACAGACTAATTATGTTTTTGACTTTTATACGTTTGACATTCAGTATGAACGTGAAAAATGAATGCATTAAATAATTTAATGTATTCATGGCACGTGTTATAAACACTTTTTATTTTCTTATACTCCTTCGTATGATGTATAACTATGCCAAATCTCCCAAGCATCCACGCGCGCTAAAAGTACGCGTACTGTAAAGGAGTACAAAGTATTTTTGTCACATATTAGTATACTAGCGGGCCCGGCAGACGTTGTCCCGCCTTAATTAAAAATAAATCTTTGACAAATTATATACCAAAACGTTCCTCATGAATCACTTTATCCACTGGTGAAAACCGCATGAAAATCCGTTCAGTAGTTTTTGAGTTTATCGCGAACAGACAGACAGACGCGGTAGGGGACTTTATTTTATACTATGTAATGATAATAGGATATTAATATCAAATCTTTAATCCAAAATCAGTATAAAGGCTTTGAATGAATAAGAATACGACTAATAGTTAAAATAATTTTAAGCAATTTTATTATCTTAACAGAGTAAATAATTTTATCAATAATAATTATAATGTATGATGACACACAGTCACTAGTTTCGTATTGTATGCTATAATATTTACAGTGTGATTTAATATAATTGCTTTTTTAAATTTTAGATATATCCTAGAACAAGTTAAGTGTTTTGAGAACATAAATTAACGTAATCCTTGCACGTATTACCTAGTTTCACATAGTATTCTTGCCTTCAATACTTTCACCTTCGTAGTTGTACACATTGCTCCTGCCTGTTGCTATGCGATTAAGAGTTTCTCAACGTTCGTTGCTATCGCACAGTATGTAGTTACGTACAGGGCGAGCCCCCACTGAACTTGTACGCGACCCGGGCTTGCTGTCATTCGTCCTTCAATGCGTTCAGTGATATCGGTGTTTTTTTAAGTATTCTTTTACGATAACGTCACGATGTCGTCGTGGGTCGAAACGGATCTTGTCAAGTCTTTAGTGATCATAGGCGACTCAGAACTGGTACTGCGCGGTTCTCCGCCCGTTCATAATGACGAAACTGTCGTGTCGTTCGCTCACTGTGCGCCTCACGACAGTTCATATCAGCCCGGTTGGGATTTTCAGTGTGAGATAGTCCGTTGGCCAAGTTAGACGCGTGTCAGTTATCGCGCCGCGCCACCAACACACTCGAATCATATTCAAAGTATTATACGATCTGAGATAGTTCCAAAGAAAATTAATCTGTGATTATTTTATATATTTATTTGTCTTATTTGCTGCCATAGTAAACTAGATAAAATGTCTCTGGAATTGGATGAATTTACGGGAACGACTGGCGATGTCTTCGAGGATTTCCTGATCATATTCCGAAGATGTTTGGCAAAGGTTAGTATATTCTAAATTCGGTCTAGCTAGGACAAATAGGTGACGGCTGCGCCAGTTGTAGTAATGTATGCGTTTCAGTAACGTATAGTTACATTTAATATAATCGTCTGTAATATTAAGTGCCAAGTGAAAAATGAACGTTGATTCTTACGGAGACATTTTTTGGGAATGGATTCTAAAGGTATTAGTGTAAATGGCCTTGTTTCTATTGTTTTTTTAATGTCTTGGAACGTTATCAAAAATTAAATTAAAAACTTAATGCGTATGGAAAATTCAAGCTCCCGCCAGTATTATACGATTCTGTGTGACTATTGTTGTCTCTTTCCAACGGAGAACAGGAAACCGCGGTACAACTGCAAAAATGGGAAACACGTGGTATGACGGCGCGCGCTGTAACGGACCGTTAGGAATGGAATGGATTTTATCAAAATGAGTCATTTACTTTATGTGACATATCTACGATGAATGAATATATTAATGATTATTTGACATGTGTGCCTTTCAATTTTATGTAAATTTCATAATGACCTTGGTAACCTGGTGGGTCGGTTACCACGGCGACGGTAATACACGTGTTTCAGCTGAGCGAACACTAAAAAATTCATATATCTTTTTTAAGTCATTATCTCGACTCTGTATGTGCTTTATCATCGATGATTTGTCAATTTCCAAAACGCTTCATATTATGTTTATAAATCCTTTATGTTGCTGTTGCGAAAATAGCAATGCGATTAATTTTGCCCGTCAACTTTCTTCAAAATTTCTAATCTAAACTTTCACTACCTCTCCATCACATCATAATGATTATGCATAACATAACAAATTTGCACATTGTTAAATTGACTATTTATATCAATGTAATTGTCAGTTTCACAAATTATGGTAGGTATGGTATTGAAATCGGGTGAAGCTGTTAAGGTCTTGTTAGGCCAAAAGCGTAGTCAGTTCGAAAAAAAAAAATGGTGAGCGTAAGATTTTAGGTTCATTTTGTTCCCATCTTATAATATTTAGTTTTAAATCAGTTATTGAATTTTAATTCTTTATTAATTATTATATCTGATTACTACTTTTGTATCCGTCGTCTTTATACTAGTCTGCTGTAAAGAATTTTGCGTGTTAGGTGTTAACTCTTCTATTATTAATACCTATATAATAATTTGACTAAACACATCACTATTTTCTATCTGTTTATATTTTTGTTCACACATTTACACCTTTTTGAAATTCTATTTTCTTAATAAAATCATATTAGAATCAATGATAATATTATAATATCATTCATTAGAATAGTCTAACGAAATTTATGACGTAATTTTTTGATTATCGTAAAGTTATTAAATCCACAATTCATGTGGTCTTCTTATTATTGAAATATTTTTAAACTAAAAGCCGGTATTGTAGAATGAATACATGGATTTGATTACATAATTTACATTTAATCCAAAAAATAATTATAATAATAATAAATAATATTTAATAATGAACACTTCAATATGTAGATTTATATATTCAACATATTTGGTTAGCAAGAATTTCCTAAATAAAATAATTATGAATTTGTGTACATAAGACTGTTAAGTTTCAAATAGAAATTAGAAATGTGAAAGTACTATTCTAGTCTTTATATAAAACGTTTTCTGTATGTTTAAATACTAATTTCGGTCTCTACACCAATCAGTATCGCTGTGAAGGTCACCATACCTGCCAGGCTATATATTATTTTTATATGTTAAAAAAACAATTATCGCTTACTGTAGGTCGGACCTATATTACCTTTATGACAAACAGCATTGAGAAATATACCTTCCTAGTAACTTCTACGTATTGTGTACCTGTTTTCTTCCTTATATAAACTTCCTTTGTTGTGTCAAGACGGAAATCAAATGTGTCCACTTTGTTTTATCCCTTTATGCATTAAACAACTTTTTATACTTTACTATTTACGAGTAAAAAAGTTGTTTTTGATTAAAATTTCGTTTTTTAAATGTCCGTCGATACGTATTATGCAACAAACAATGTGAAATTGTAATTTTATAGTATATGTCTTTGTCAACATTGCTAAATGAATGAGAGTAAAATAATTATATACCTAGTTAACAATATTAAAAGATTGTTAACTGCATTTTTTTTTTCAAATATCACACTCGGCAATTTCGTATACATGATAAAATATAAACTAGTTTACGATGCTTCGTTATCTAGGTTAAATAAATCATTCGAAATAATGCGTTATGCATTACGTTCACCTTGTTTCGCTCGTCCATTATCTTCTGTGACGTGAATGTATCATATCATAGCGTGGAGGTGACGATATTGTTCGGTTATATCCGTGTCATACTTTTGTTTCATTAACGTTTAACTGTAGTGTCACTTGATTAAGTGTTATGCGGCCAATGAAAGCGATTCTGGCTGCTATCAGAACAGCATTACGTCGATTTGTGACTAATGTTGAGAGCGGTAATTAAGTGGGCGAGATTTGATAAAACCCTTTGCCACTAACTCATGGCTTTTTGACTTTGAAAACGCAAAGCTCAAGAGTATGGTGGTAGGATTTTTTCTAAGCCTGCGTAATAAAGTACCATACCCAAATTGAATATCTGTCGCCAAGTACCTAGAATTTTCGGTAATTGCACTTGAGAGCCAGCGCCCCTTAGATTACATCGTCGTTGAACATCAGTTAAGATTGTGGTCACACGCTAAAACCTATACCGTGTTATAACAAAAAAGTTAAATACGTATTAAATACTTGGTTTAAAAAAGTTTCCTGATAAATGCACCGCACCTAATAAAAGTTTGCGTTATCCTTTTTCGCAAGTCTAACCTAACGTAACCAAAGCGAGATAAAGAGCAAGATGGCGAACATTCAGCGACCGCGGTGCATTTAATATGAGACGTTTTTGAAGCCAGGGTTCAATACGTATTTATCTTTTTTGTAATAACACCGATATAGTTGAATAAAAAAAGCAAAAATCAGTACATGTTTCAAAATCGAATCCATGTCACTCTACTCTGGTTTTCAGGTCACCGTTCAACTTTTGATTTTTTCTTCAATCTAGCGACGCAAACTGTAATCTACGCGGACTTTTATTCTTGTTGACTGTACTCTCACGAGTTTATGACGATTTATTTTTTCTCCTTTATCAATTATTTGATGTTGAGATGTCTGAGGACAATTTATTTAAATTACTCATATTGCTTATCTCTCGGCGACAGGTAGACAGACAGCTTTGGTTATCGCATAAAACCTTGACGACCAGCCTACAGTCGATCCTTTAATCGTTGATATTTTGCTAGTTACGGAATTCCGCATTGCAAAAATATGTTTTTATCAACATAGCTAAACAAGACACACTATGCTCTTGTCGTAAAAGAAACAGTAAAGAAACAATCAACTGTAAATATGACATAGTGCTATTTATTGGCGGGAGTGATTCAAAATGTTTCTAATGATAGACATATAATTCAATAAAATGTATAGAAAATTGCCGTGTCACTTGCCTTTTGTGTCTTCCTGTTCAGTCCAGCTGGCATTGTTGACGTGTACGCGTGGCGTCACAGCGTATACAGGTCGCCACGACCTTTTTTTTTTTCGATCAGACTACAGTATTGGCCTGACGGGCCTCCACAACTTCACTGCACTAAGCCACGCGCGACCTCCGAAGCTATCAACTACAAGTGCGTAACTTATAAAAAAAAAAATTGAATTGATTTGCTAAATTAATCGCCCGCAGTCTGTTATTAATTATAAAAAGTAGTGATTTTTATTTCTGTATTACTTTAAATATATAAGGAAGTTTGCTTTACGCTCGAGATTTTCTTTTAAACCTCTTAAACCAAATAAAACGACATTTTATGAATATTTAATTAAATTATTATCACTGTAAGAAAACATTTAACAATCCTTATTCCTTATTGTGTTCTTTTATTATTCATTTTAGAGCACAGTGTAATTAAGCAATTAAACTTTGTTTTGTTCTGATTACTCGCTAATCTAATTCAAACGTTTTATATGTGTATTTTGAACAGAGATTATAACTCGTATAAAATGTAATAAATATCTAATCAATGGACTAATTAACGTTTTGTTTGAATATTAATTTGACATTTAGTGTTAATAAATTGTGTTCATGTTTTATCATTGTCTGTATTTGTAATACATTCCAAAAACTTATAAATGCATCTATAATATCGACGCAGACTGAAAACCGTGAATGTTGTAATAATGAACGTATTGTTGTCTCGTTTGTGAGTGTATACTGTATGGTAATGGACTTGAAAAGAAGCGATCCAATAACGAACGAAAATGAAACAATACAACGATTCGACTACAATGCCCTCATTCGTTCCGGTTTTAATAAACCTCTTTGAACTTCAGTTTTGCAATAATATTCTGATTGAATATTAATTGTAATATTACCTCTTTTTATATCATAGGAGACAAACGAACACCTGATGTTAAGTGGTCACCGCCGTCCATAGACACTAGCAACACCAAGGGTGCCACAAGTGCGTTGCTAGCCTGTGTTTAGTAGGGGAAGAGGGGAGTAAGGCCTCCGGCGACCACTTTTTTTTTATTTACGTGGGTCTAACTCGCACGGATTAAAACCCCACGGTGTACCGTCCGCCGCATAGTTGTTAGGGATCGAACCTGTTGTCTGACCTGAAAAACGGCCCCCGCAGCAGCCTGACAAGGTGAAATTGCCAGGCTTCGTCCTACTATAGACAGGTAATCTGGGTACACAACCAGTCGCCTCACCTGTGCAATGAGGAAATGGGCCCCCTGGCCCATCCCCTCAGATTCGGCTATAGAAGTGGTAAGAGGCGAACGTATCGCCTCACCCTTCTGCCTGCTCTCCTTCGGCGGACGGTCACTCCGAGGGTCTTCCTCGCGGGCCCTGTCCGCCGCTTCCTTCTGCGAGATGACCTCATCGCAGAAGGAGGCCACAGCAGTCCACACGTCCTCACTGCCGAGCATAGCCGAAACTACACTCGGCAGCGAGAGATCTTCCCCTACCGCTGCAGCCAGAGTGCGGCGCTGAAACGCTCTCAATGACCGAACGAAACGCAACAATGCAAGCGTTGTTACTTCACGTCGCTTTTCTGTGAGAGGGTGGTACTACCCCGGGCGAGGCGACCCATTCATGCTGAAACTAATAATAGCTTCAGCGTGGCTCTACCACCTACAACACAAAGCGCTATACTTACATACGTATCAAATCGTCAAGATCTGGAATCATCATAAATTATGATTCATAATTCGAGACATAATTTAAGGATCTTCTTCTCTGGTGTCGATGCAAGTATTTAAAATTGAAACAATTCGAGCCAAGATTAAAAGAAGGCAGATAGTAAAGTTTGAGTTTGGATTGATTGCCCAGTGTGTCGGACGTATCAGATGTCGTCAGTTGCGGAGTATTTTGCAGTAAAAGTTCTTATAGCAGGACTTAGAGATTTTGATCGGCAACGTTTTTGTGTGTCAAAAGGTTGTGGAGGTAAACACTATGTCGGGTAGAGCGTTGAAAACACCAGTTCTCGTCCGATCACTCAAATCAAGCAACGCCAACGTCGGGCGCGTCAGTTTTTAAGTAATATGTTTCTGTTTAGTTCAAAAGTTTCACTTTATCGTGTGTTTTACGACACACCATTTTTATGTACCTGTGCGCTAAAGTCCAAATACATTTCTTTTTGTTTCTAAGTTTTAGCGTATGATCACAGTCATATATGATGTTAAGTGACGCTGAGACCCAAGACAGAGAGACTAAAGAGAACTAGTCTCAAATGCAGCTGCTTGAATATACCTCCAGGTGCTTGGCAATTAGATTATTTTCAGCAACAGGACGGTATCCCAAAAATCCTACCCCACGAGGTGGTTTCATTACCTTTCCCCTCAGAGAAATCTCAGGTTCATTATAGTAATTCAAATTGATGTGCGTAATTCCTAAATACACTAGCACTGAGCTATAGTATTATTGTGCGACAAGTGCCCTTTTCGCTCGCATTCCCCCGTTATACCAATGCTTATAAAATTATATTCATTATAAATAACTGTGATAAGTATCCTTAAATGGAGCGTTATTCATTCGTAGTTCGGGGAAATCCTATATACATATGCTATGATACACTTATACAAATCAGTAATTGCCTACGTAATGTTCACAGTGCACAATACACACTATTATCAGTTCCCACTTATCATTGAAACTGTATTTTCGTGATTATAGTTATGAAAACCTTTTGCTTCGCTGTTATTAATTAACAGACAGACATGCAATCGGCTTGATATTTAACGTTTATTTGCAGCCATTAATTGTTTTATACTTTATCGGTGTTATTACAAAAAATTTAAATACGTATTGAATACTTGCTTTAAATAGGTATCGAATTAAACGCACCTCGCTCGCCCGAGGCATGTTCGCGTTATCCTTTTTCGCAAGTCTAACCCAACGTAACCAAAACGAGACAAAAGAGCAATATGGCGAACATTCAGCGAGCGCGGTACGTTTAATACGAGACCCGGAAACTCCGATTCAGTTGCTAGGATTCGAACCTACGTCCATCGACGCTGTGTCCAAACACGTTATTAACCAAACCATAACCGTTTCAAGCTACCTCCAATATAACCTCTAGCATAATGATAGAAGAATATTCTTCAACATTCAATTTGATCACCTCCTGTTACCAAGTGTTTACAAATCATACCTTTAGGATAGAATACAGTAGCGGAGATAGTGTCGCTTTTCTGTAAAAAGTGGTGCGATAATGGTGCTTTCGTAGATAAGCATTGTCAAGGCTCTCTTAGTACGAAATATCACAATGGAATTCTGTTTAGCATAGTGGTAGGGTTTTTCTAACTCCGCCTGGCTAGCTACCAGACTGGAGTTGAAAATCTGTGTCCGAGGAGCTGTTGTTGCGGCAGCTGCACTTTAGAGCCAGTCCCCTCTAAGTATAACGCGTTTAACCATCTTAGACCTCGTAGTAATGTAAAATTCAATGAGATAAATGTTAAAACCTATGAGTATGAAAAATACCGAATCAGTGGTGATAGAACATTTTCTAAAGCCCATCTGGTTAATTAACACCGTCAACTTGGAAATCTATCTTGAAAATTCCCATATCGTGTTCCGACTGCACTTTAGAGTTAATGTCGTCTATGTTTAGCGAATTATCATTTTAAATCAAATCACTTGACATGAGATGAGATTGTAATAGAAAATTAATCCTTATACGCATAAACTCCATTAGCTAGATGTAACTCGGTTTTTGTTAAGTTTAATTGAATAATCTAGTAAGCTTACATTCAATATCCTTATTGGTTTGCTTTGTTACCCATTACTTCATTACATAGTATAAAACAAAGTCCCCTACCGCGTCTGTCTGTCTGTCTGTCTGTTCGCGATAAACTCAAAAACTACTGAACGAATCTTTATACGGTTTTCACCAGTGGATAAAGTGATTAACGAGGAACGTTTTAGTATATAATTTGTCCAGGATTTTTATATAATCAGGGCGGGACAACGTCTGCCGGGCCCGCTAGTATATTATAATAATAACTTAAGTATGTGTTATCAGTATATTAGATCAAAGCTTATTGTATTTATTATATCTATAAATAAAACGCTAGTTTCGCTTGCGGTTGATGGCTTTTATTTTTTATATTCAAGTAGTCATCGCCGTTGATTATGTTTACGTGACGATATAATATAAAACTTACCAGAAATGAAATACCAGCCTAATACCACCTAGTTGCGAGTTATATGTCGTACTAGCTGACCCGGCCACGTGTTGCTGTGGCTCAGTTATTATATCATTACATATTGATAAGAACTCATAATTGTTGTTGATAATATAACCAATAAACATCACCTAACGAACTAAAACGCAGCGGAAGCTCTCAAAAGGAAAAAAAAAAAGATTTTAAAACATTCTTCACTGGTGCTCCGCTCCTATTAGCGTGATGATATATTATAGCCTATAATAGCCTTCCTCGATAAAAGATGTCTCTAACACTGAAAGAGTTTTTCAAATCTGATCAGTACTTCCTGAGATTACCCCCTACAACGTCACAAACACACAAACTTTACCTCTTTATAATATTAGTATAAATAATAGATATCATAAAACATTGTCCATGAAACACAAACACCAGGTCAACTTTCATGATGGTGAAACGGAGTTGAGAGTTTGTCCATTTCATATATACCAACACCGTGTTTATATCTATCTATATATATATATATATATATATATAAAAATTAAAACCGACGTGAAGTAACAGTGCTTGCATTGCTGCGTTTCGTTCGGTCAGTGAGAGCGCCCATCTCCTCTTCCCCCCTCCCTTCTTCCCCTTCCCCCTCTTCCCCCCTTTCCCTTTCCCCACTCCCCCTCCCCCCAAACACAGACTGGCAACGCACTTGCGACTCCCCTGGTGTTGCTAGGGTCTATGGACGGCGGTGATCACTTACCATCAGGTGCCCGTCTATTCGTATGCCTCCTATAAAATAAAAAGTAAAAAGCAGTCGCTTTACCGTCAGTCAGATACTCAGTTATTCTTTTATATAAAATAAAGAATCGACAATAATGACTGCATAAAAAATGAATGCCCATAGATCGAGCTTAAGAAATTTAACATAATTTTGGCACTAATCTATTTACTTTACAGACGTTTATTAAAATGTTGATGGCCCGCCTTGACGGTAATATCGATCGTATGCCATCACAGTAAACGGCATGACGCTCTTTTATGCTATCTCGCCCCCCTTTACGCCACAGCTCTCGACTTCCTTATGTGTATAGATTTCGTTGCTTCTATGTGTGAGCTGCGTAGTATTTCTAACAGACTATAGTATACTTGTCACGTTTTAATTATAAATTCTAATATTAACTTAAATGTTTTACAACTGGCGGGGTCTCGTGATGGTCAACTTTTTTATTCTTGACACACTTAAACAATGTAATTATTCAATTTAGTGATACGAGTATTAGATTAAAATGAGCAATTAATTTTTTTTTCCGTAACAACCAGAAGCAATATTTGGTTGGAACAATGTTACCGTAAACTGACGGATGACGTGATTCACGTGTGAATTGCGTCACGTGTCATGGCGCGCCACGACTAGCACGACACGGCGCGCGGCGACTCATTGCTCCGACCAATATAGATTGTACAAAAATACCTAGGGAAATCCTACTTATTTATATAAGGATTCTCTAATCAGACATTCATGTCAAAAACAAATTTCCTCTTTCTGCCAATTAATATTGTAGTATTTATGTCATTCATATTTTTTAGAATTATTGTTTAGGAATTTCTATTTTCTCTTTCTATAAATTTGTTTCGCTTTTTCCTGCTTTTCTTACTTTGAATATTTTTTTAAGTGGTATGAAATGAAAAAATTGAATTCTCATTTCAATTAAATATAAATTAGGCTTTCTTTTTGTAATTATTTATAATTAGTCTTGTTGACTGCAACGAACAATTATAAAGCAGTATAATACTATATACTTGATAGTAGTTCGTAATTAAAAATATTAGTAATTATGTAAAACGACGTTCATTTTACGTAATTAATGTAACGGTATTGGAGTTCAGTAATCGCAGACACACCAACATACATTTTTATATAGACAAATTGTTTTCAATGGTAAACGTTTTTTTATGGTAAGCAAATTTTACCTTAATTTTATCAAAATCACTGACGAATGAACTGTGACATTTTATGGATCACGGTCAGACACCGTGGACCGTGAACGAGTCAAGACTGATTGATGTTTACACACCATACGTAATATTTACGTCAATATTAGCATTTCAAATAAACTCATCCGCAAATAAGTAACGACTGATTATATCTACACTTTTTTCGAGTAAACGAGTGACGTTTAAAAATTCTAGGTTCAAATCTGCCAAACCGTTTTTCAATTTCAACAAACAGACAAATACATATATATCTTAACGTCATATTCGTTATCTATAGTTCTTGTATAGGTATTCATCACAAAGTTTGGAAAAAATATATAGACAGATCAATAGGTTTAGTAATAGAAATGACTTCTATTTACGTAGAGCCGAGGGAACAACTTGCATCATCATCATTACCCTTATCCCACCTAAGTAGAGTCAGCACAACATGTTTCCTTTTTCAACTCTCTCCTGTCAAATGTCATCTCAGTATTCCACCTTTTACGCACATATCATTTTTCATACATTCCATCTATACTTTTTTTCTCTTCCTGTACTCGTATGTCCGTCCACAATCATACTCAACACTTTGCTAGTGATATGAAAACAACAACAACGGAACAACTTGTATATTGTTTGCTAAACGTGGAAAAAATACATTGTATCAAAATAAGTGATTTCGTTAGGCAACAATAGACAGAGGAGAGTAATACAAAAAATATATTTAACCACACCTCAAAGACAGATTCCTGACGCATAAGCATATTCAGAAAATATATCATTTGTTTTTGGTACGACAGTAGCAGAATCGTTATGTACTTTGTGTTTTATATAACTGTTATATAATTATTAGTAGTTATTTTTATTTTAAATGCTTATTTCAATTTTTTTTTCACTTAACATGGAATTTACTGATTGATTACGTCATTGATATTTTACGTTACATATAAATGTTTGGGTTACTCATATAAAAACAATTCTATTTATATACTGAAATATGAAATGTACTGAAATCATTTTTGGCAAAACTAACATTTTTCTTGTACTTATTGTTTAAGAATGTAAAGTTGTAGATTTCTTTGAAATAAATAAGTAAAATAATATATATATATATATATATATATATGTGTGTGTGCGTGTGTATGTGACTGAACTTCTCATAAAAGGATGGACAGATTTAAAAAAAATTTTGTGTGGGTTTTTGGGGGGATGGAGAAGGGTATATATTCAAAAGTGGACGGGGGGGGGGGGGGGGGGGGGGTTTTGGGGGATTATTTTTTATAACAACGGGGGAAAAAAACCCCCGCGGGGATATATATATATATAGTCTCGACCTAAATAACATTTTTTTGTGAAATAAAAATAATCCCAGAAACACGAAATAATTTTCAAGTAGACAATTGAAATTTTATAAAATTACAATTTACAAATCTAGCTTTCGCTAACCTGGTTGTTTAGTGTTGAGATTCACGAATTGCGCAGTTTTTCATGCAGTAAAATAAAATCGTAGGAACGAAACAGGTGTATTTATCTATATCAGGAGATTATATTTTGTTGTCTTACATATAAGTGGCCCACGTTCGTTAAGCATTATATATACACGAATGTTTTCCAGTAGCTTCACTACTAAGCCTATTTGATTGTACAACTCGGTCGTTATTTCTAGCTTATACCACTCACAACGAGTTCGGTGTCGGTGGAAAAAGATAAACGGCACATTTCGAATGATAAATTTAATAATAAATCTTCAGAAATACCTACTACTTACTAACTTTGAGTGAATGTCAATGCTCTCCCTTGATATTCGAGTGGCCTTTATGAACAGTGATTAATACTTTGTCAAATTGCAAAATAAATTTATTTTTAATATATGCTGTTATGAATATTTTATTCTATAATAGCTTCAGCTCGTGACTATGTCTGCTTTTGTTTTTTTTATTTTTATATGGCACACGCTGATTAATTCTTACATGGCAGATTTTTTTCCCGCTTACTTGACATTTATCGTTATATTTTGGTTAATTGAAATAATATATTTACAGACTAGTATCTGTGTTATTCTGATGCACAAGCTAAATTACTCTAAAGTTTCATCGTCATTTGTTCAATAGTTTTTGCACGAACGAGTTATACGTCTATCCGTCATCACAAACTTTCTCGTTTAAACAGATTTTATTTGTTTCGGAAGATATTTAAACTGTGTGTTTGTTTATTGTTAATTCATTCCTATCACGAACATATAGTTTTGGAGTTATTTTATTTATTAGATATTTACATGTCTACAGAATAAATACCATATTATGAGTGCTCGGCCAGTTGTCGAACTCCGAATAGCAAATAAATCAAAGCTCGAAAATAGTAATAAAATAAAAAATAAAAAATAAAAAAATATGCCGACACATTAGCGGAGGGACATTTTATTAACTTTTTCCCCACTGCCTATTTATAGAGAATACATGTAAATTTATGTTCTTTAGCATTACTAAGCCACTTTGCAAATAAGATGTCACAATTTAGTATAAACCGAGAAAGTATAAGTACGCTCTCTCATAGCGATCCTTATAATGAATACAATTAGGAGTTATTGTATGGTATGGTAAAGTTAGTCAACGAAATTTTACCGAGACTCTGGCTAAATATTTAATTGACCCTACCGAAGTAGAATTTGCAATCTTCGTAATGTTAGTCAGATATCTAGTTGGTTAGTCAACAAAAGGAATCTAAATGATTTGAATTAGGGAATTTTAACAGTTTGGAATTAGTAGTCTATACCGGTATGATGAATATATATTGTATACAATGGATGCTGTCTAAGATATATCTGAAATTGATAAGATACAACACCGTTCGATCGATTGCCAGGAAAGCAGCTATAGTGTTGGTTTCGTGACATTTCTGTGGGATTCAATAAAACCCTGACAAGCATTTTCACACTTTAATTTAAGCACAAATAAGTCTACGCTACTTTATTATTAATTTTTAAATCGCACCTCGTCATATCACGAACAAAGTACAATAATACCATATCGTAAATAGTCTTACCATTCGCATCTTCTCATACCTTTCTTTCCGTTCTTCCTAAGATTATACTAGTTACATTTATTTTTCTATTATTTGTCAATGGATGGCGCTGCAATGCATCGACTTCTAAACATATTGCTACAAAATTGATATGCGTAGATATTTACACAATTTTAATATCTAGTTGCTATAACTACAAATCAGTCGTTACATTTAAAAATGAGCTAAATCAAATTTTAATGGTGCATATAACATGTTTAATTTTTTTAAGATTTTCAGTTTTTATACGCCGAGAACGAAGTTCAAATTATGCCGTTCATAAAGTATTTCGTTTTTTTCTATGATCTTTTTTATACACGTCCAAAATTTTAAGATTTTGAAAAATAGCGTAAAATATTAGGATTTAGTTGGTTTTGAAATGTAACGGTACAAATAACGAACGCATACGGAGTCACGGGTATACTTAGTATTTACTAGCGGGCCCGGCAGACGTTGTCCTGCCCTGATTATGAAAAAATCCTTGACAGATTATATACTAAAACGTTCCTCGTGCATAACTCTATCCACCGGTGAAAACCGCATGAAAATCCGTTCAGTAGTTTTTGAGATTATCGCGAACAGACAGACAGACAGACGCGGTAGGGGACTTTGTTTTATACTATGTAATGATTACAAGAAAAACTTAAAATTATTTATTTAATTTGTTTTACGCACGTGCTAAAATAGCTATACATAGATATTAAAACAATTTGATTGCAAAATCATCAAGTGAAATATGAGAGGCGATGACATTGACCGGATTACGGTAACCTAATAAACTAAACTTTGTCTAGTTTTAAGGTCATATTTGTAACAATTCACTATCGAATGAACGATAAAAAGTAATCCATTTTAGAATTTCGTCATTCTTAACATTCCTCATTTAGAGAAATGTCACTATAATATGTGGTATATACTAGCTGTGCCCAGGACTACATCCGCGTGGAACCTAATTAAAAAAAAACAATGACTAACAAAATCATCTGAATTCTGAACGTATTAAGTCCATTTACTTATCTACTTTTCTCTCGTACTTAAGTCGTGTCGTCATTAAAATTACAATAACTTTTGATTGAGTCGACCGATTTTAATGAAACAGAGACTAAATGTTACTCGAGGATATACTTTATGATCTTCTTGGTTTTATCGTAAACGCAGTACTTTAGCAGTGATGCGTGTCCAAACGTACAGGCAGACAGATATTTCTAAAAGTGATTGAAGTGTATTTTATTATTTATGCCTAGACATCTGCAACAATTTTTGTCACTAAAATCTAAAAAGTACAGACACGTTGGATTAACATTCTTATTATATGTATAGACTAGCAGGCCCGGCGGGCATTATCCGGCCCTGATAATAAAAGAAAAACTATGACCAAATTGTATAGCTCAACCACCCTCATGACTCATGAGAAACTCATGTAAAAACCGTTCAGTAGTTTTTGAGTTTATCGCGAACAGACGGACAGACAGACGTGATAGAGGACTTTGTTTTGTAATAACTAATATCGCTATGTTATAGATAAACGAAAATTTATAAAGAATATAGTTATGAAGGAAAACGATAAATATTGCTTTAACATCTTTGTCTCATGGTTTATTGCGTGAATAATCTAAAGGCCATTTATTAGCGGCCTTGCGTGTTGTTGATGTTGGCAAAAATTACTAAACTTCGAGGGCCTAAAATGCCCTTGACATCAATTGAAACTAAAGTGAATACCTATTGCAGTTCAAACATGTCATTATAATAGTATTCACATACTTAATATATTTTTAAATAAACAACATAACCACGCTCGTGAGGAAAAGGAGTGTATTTAACTAGAATACGAACCGGAGCTAAGTCTGTAGCCGTCGCCTTTAGCGAAATTCATTTTTTTTTATTTACTAGCGGGCCCGGCAGACGTTGTCCTGCTCTGATTATAAAAAAAATCCTTGACAAATTATATACCAAAACGTTCCTCATGAATCACTTTATCCGCTGGTGAAAACCGCTTGGAAATCCGTTCAGTAGTTATTGAGTTTATCGCGAACAGACAGACAGACAGACGCGGTAGGGGACTTTATTTTATATTATGTAATAATGTGTAATTTGAGACAGAAAGTTGTAGGTGAATATAATTACATTGTTAAATGTACATTTATTTCTTATTCTTAATCTATACTAATATTGTAAAGAGATAAAGTTTGTGAATTTGTGACTTTGTAGGTGGTAATCTCAGGAACTACTGGTCCGATTTGAAAATTTCTTTCAGTGTTATATAGCTCATTTATCGAGAAAGGTTATATGCTATATTATTATATGCTTTCACGTTAAGACCAATAGGAGCGGAGCATCAATGAAGAATGTTTCAAAATCGAGGATTTTTTTCCTCTTGAGAGCTAGCTATTCCACGCAGACGAAGTCATGGGCAGAGGCTAGTATGTCATATATAGGTAAACTTTTACATAAAGAATTGACCCGACTTCTATACCAGAAATCAATAAGGCAATAAAAATCGAAAAATAATTATGTTATTGAGTTAATGAAATTAAATAAAAACTATTAATATTTCCGCGCTACTTAATAATAAATTTAAAGTCGATGCCGACTCAAATTCATGTCATATACACTATTACAAAGTTTAGGTGCATTCACGCGTTTATGATATATGTATATTTGTATTTTTTTTATATATCAAAGGATGCAATCGAGCAGTTGGATCACCTGATGTTAAGTGATCACCACCATCCATAGACACTAGCAACACCAGGGAGTCGCAAGTGCGTTTCCAACCTGTGTATGAGGGAGGAGGGTGTGGAAGGAGGAGGAGCGAAGGGAGGTGGGCCTCTGGCGCTCTCACTGACCGAACGAAACGTCGGTTTTCTGTGAGAGGGTGGTACTACTCCGGGCGAGCCGACCCATTCATGCTGAAACCAGTAATAGCTACAGCGTGGCTCTACCACCATAAATAACGTAGTATATATATTTTTCTACTTGCAACCAATTTCAAAAATTGGCTGAGTGCCTTAAGCGCTCGCCTTAGTAGTCCGGTGAAGCTGTAAAGACCTTGCCAGGTCAATAGCATAGTCAGTTCGAGAAAAAAAAAACAATTTCAAATACACAAGAAAAATATATATGTATATACAGCCGAATATACTAACCGCCTCCTTTTGCGAAGTCCGTTAAAATCGTAGATATGTTCGTTTTTCTTTGGCCGGCAAATAATCCTTTATGCCACAATTTTGGAACAACAGAATATAGTATGTTGGTTTCAAATATTTAGCAATACTTACAAATCGAGCACACACAGCTTCGGTGTAATGTGAGCATCTCCTAATTAGTTATTAGTGGTTATCCCGATGCGTTTTAATAAACTTTATCGGTGTTATTACAAAAAAGTTAAATACTGGGTTTAAAAAGGTTTCGAATTAAACGCACCGCGCTCGCCCGACGCAAGTTCGCGTTATCCTTTTTCGCAAGTCTGACCTAACGTCACCAAAGCGAGACAAAAGAGCAAGATGGCGAACATTCAGCGAGCGCGGCGCATTTAATTCGAAACCTTTTTAAAGCAAGTATTCAATACGTATTTAACTTCTTTGTAGTAACACCGAATAGGTTTTAGCACTTGTTTACAATTTCACCTGATGTTAAATGACGATTTGATCTAAAATGATAAATACGGTAAACCTAGAGGTAGATGGCTCTCAAGTGCAGCTGCTAGAACATACCAACAAGTGCTCGGCGATGGATTTTCAACTTTTTATTTGTTTTATATAGAAACTAGCGGGCACGGCGGACGTTGTCCCGCCCTGATAATAAAAAAACCCTGAAGTTAGTTCAACATATGCTATCGCTGACTTTTTTTAGGCATTATCAAGCTCTACAACTTTTCTCTAGAACTGAATTATATATGTCCCATCGTTAAAGCAGCGTTCGTAAAAAACGTTTTCGTTCGACCGTTTTACCTCCGACTTACTTTGCAAATACAACTACCACAAAAAAGTCTTTTCATTCTTCGTGTTAAAATATGCCTATGACATATTATGCCTATGCCTATGACACTCACAAATAACGTGGCTTTCGATTGGTAAAAGAATTATGAAAATCGGTTTAGTCCTTTCTGAGATTACCCCCTACAACGTCACAAACTCACAAACTTTACCTCTTTATAATATTAGTATAGATTAATTACAGTCACATTTAAATAATGTGTGGCTATCCTTAGTTCTAGTCCCGTTACGTATGAATCATCATGCTGGTATTACGGACGAGTTTTCACTGTCGCAAATAGAAGAAACACATATATTTCTTTATATTTTATAGTTTAATCCTTTGCTAAAAAGATTCAACATTTCAAAAGAATTATTACGGAATCTTAAAATATATTGACACGTCTTATCTAACTTTTTACCACAGGCTTAATAAGAACTTATATGTAGTTTTTTTGGTTATTAATACAATATTTCTATGCTATTTTATAAATAACTTAAAAAGCGAATCTCTTGACTTCAATAGACAAAATAGACTCTTACAAAAAATAAATTAACCTATATTCTAATGGCATTCCAGAGTTACGATCAATAAGCAAATTTGGTAAATTGGTCCCAAGCCTATACACGTATTATTTTATCAAGTCTTTTCTCATTAATGGCATATGGAATGATTCATACTCTTTAGTTGAATCATCGTACAACTGTAACCAAATAATCACGAAAACCTGTTTTAAGATGTTCTCAGAATCGTGAAGGTTCCGTCGAAAATTACTTTTGGACTACATATTATGATAAAGAATTATATAGTTTGTATGTCTCTAGGAGGTAATCACTGGAACTTTGGTTCCGAGAATTCCTATACCTATAGAAAGTTTCGTTCCTAATCCTAATGCAAAACGAAGTCGTGTGTGTGTTGCTAGTTGACATATAAAATTAATTGATAAATTGTAATATATCAAAAAAAATTTCGTTGTTATTGTACATATAAGGCAAGTCTATGCTGGACACAACCTTTATATACATAACACAATATAACCAGAGACAAAATTTGGTATCTACCAAAGAGAAAATGTTCCGTTAAAGTGTCAAACAATACTCTTAGTGTCAAATGGGGTAGTGTCAAACTAGGCCAGACAAAAGGCTAGGAGCTTTATGCCGTTCGCTCGCTGGGTTAAAGGAAAATTATGCACGTGTAATATACAGAAATGGGCAATGTGTTGTGAAAAGGATGAAATGGGAATTTTATATCGCCTTCATAATATTAAGTACAAATATGGCTTACGGGATACTACGAAATTTTAAAGAGAGCACGGTAATAAAATATCAAATTACATATGAAGGATATCACAATAATAATAATAAATTTATTTATTCGGCCTCACATTTACACTCTCAAGACTATACAATATTGTTTATGGGGAAAAAAGAAAAGGTATATATACATTTTATAGAACAGCAAAGTTATAGTGAAAATTCATGTGAGGTCTGGAGTCTGAAAAAGGTTCAAAGACCTGAACAGATCTCCAACCACAAATACAATACAGTAAGAAACATCGATTCTGCTGATAAAAAAATAATAATTATAAACTTTACCAGTTATACTTTGTTTAGGGTAAAATCTTACATTAAAATTACGTATAATATTCCCACACTTTTCGATATGTATCTACGTACTATTTATGAATTTTACTTGTCAAAACATTTGGGTACTTGTGTATTAAATGCACCGCGCCCGCCGACCGCTTCCGTGGCCGGTTCGCATTATTTTTTTCGCAAGTCTAACCTAACCAAACCGAGACGAAAATGTTTTGTTTTAACTTTAAAATTATCAAGTTGGTAATATTTATAAAATTACCAATAATTGTTCCGAAATGACACATAACCACAAAATTTTGAACATAAATACCTTAGTAGCTATGACTTTTCGCGGGGAGGGGAAACAACCCCTTTCCACCGCTGCTCCCATCCACTTCAATCTTTAAAAACTTTTAAAACACTTTTAGATTCCAAAAGACTTTATTTAAAGTATTCCATAAGATTTAGGTGGAAAATGGGTTGATATAGAGTTTAAGATAGAATTTCCTTCTTTTTTTTCTCGACTACTTGCTCTTTTATTTTGGTTAGGTTAGACTTGAGAATAAAAAAACACGAGCCGGCCGCGGCAATACACAAGTACCAACATTCATTATAATCTCGCCAAAAGTTTTACTTTGATTGCTGTTTGTAATTACGTGTATCATATAACCAACTCTTTTTAGGACTATTACAATAAATTCAATATGATATATAATTAGTATTGATAACGACAAAAACATATTAGGTACATCAACATTTGCTAATCGCTACATATCACTGATTAATATATTTACATTTCACTTTTTTTATATATCATAGGAGGCAAACGAACAGGCGGGTCACCTGATGTTAATTGATCACCACCGTTCATAGACACTTGCAACACCAGACATAACTTTTGTATTTATTAGAAAATAATGCTTCTTTGTTTGTCCCCTGTGCATTCTTATACCCATTATTCGATTGGAATGAAACTTCTGTATGTTGTTAAATACACGCCCGTAAAAGTTTCAGAGTAGGTAAAGCCATTTTACAATAGATGACGCGCGCTTCGTTTTAACAAATTAGTGTACTAAACAAATATAACGGCAGTTTGTTGCATTGATTTTAAAACTACGTGAACGAAGTTCCCATATAATATATCGTCATCTGCGAGTCTTTAGGAAGAATAACTTTTATTATAGAAATTGTATATTGCAGTAGAGCGTTTTTATTTATAGATGACGTCACATGAAAAGATTACGCAGAATTACGCAAAATTTATTACGTAATTACTCAGTATTGTTATTGTATTATATGATATGATATTCCCAAACCATTTATTGTATGAGGGTTTTATTTAATTGTGGTAATTGTTACCTACATACAGGTGGATAATTTAAAATTCAAAACGAAATTATGGACGCACAAAATAAAGAGGAAAAAATGGATGCCAATATGCAGGAATGACGTTGACGCCACGTGTGGGACAGTGTAATATCGTCACTGATCTATTGATATTATATTTTATTGTAATTTGACAGGTACATATGTATGACGCTGTAATTTATATGTATTACAACACTAGTTATGTAAAATTAAACAACGAAAATAATCGAAGAATCGAACCTTTTCATAAGTTACTTGCTAATGGGTGATCATTTTTACGTCATATGCTTTATTTTTATAATACTAGATACTTTATTACATATAATCGGTATGATTGCGTAAGTTTGTAACCGTTTTGTAATTTTTTTCTAATGTAATTTACAAATAGTCAATATGTTACATTTATTTTAAGGAGACATAATAAATTTTGCTTATAAAAAGATAGATAGAAGAGAAATATTAGCATAATGTTTACTAACGGTTAATTAACCATTTGTTACGATTTTCTTAGTTTAATTAAATTTAAAAAAACCGTTGATATTTGTATATTAGGAACATTATACATAGTTCATGTTTTCAGTAATATTTCATGTAATAAATGACGTAATATTGTTAAACGACCAAATCAATGTCACGCGACCGATGTATTGACATAATGTTTTTTTTTCTCCAGTATCTAGACATCGGCGAGGATATGAACGTGCCCGATGACTTCACCCAGAGTGAACTACAGACAGGCAAGTGGTGGAGACATCTGTTAGCAGGAGGCATTGCCGGGGCGGTCAGCAGAACCTGCACAGCTCCTCTAGATAGATTGAAAGTGTTTTTGCAGGTTTGTGATAAATATTTACTTCTTTGAGGTTCATTCAACTCTTTTACTTCGTTATGACTCATCGAATATTAATAACCAGATATTATAATTAAATGTGCAGTTAGCATTTTTCAACCAAACAAATTAATAAACATCCAAATAAATAATAGAACACCTTAACCTTGAGTGTGTAGTATAAAATATAATATATACTGAAAAATACACATAAGCAGTTACACAGAATTTACTCAAAAGTGTATTATCCAATTTTTCTGTATAGAAATATAATGTTACTAGTTGACAAATAGATGCTACTGAAGGTTAACGAGTGTTTGTTCATCTTATGATATACCTACGTTATAATTCATATTGTACCCATTTACGAAGCGCACAACCTTCAAGTTGCTTTAACAATGATTTTCAACTTCCAGGTGAATCCAACGAGAGAGCACATGACTAAATGTTTAGCGAAAATGATAAATGAAGGTGGTTTCGTTGGCCTTTGGCGAGGGAACGGCATAAACGTTATAAAAATAGCTCCTGAATCTGCGATAAAGTTCGCCGCATATGAACAAGTGAAACGCTTGATAAAGGGGGAGAAGAAAAACCAGCCTTTGGAGATACATGAGAGGTTCTTAGCCGGCGCGACCGCCGGAGCGATCAGTCAGACTGTGATCTATCCGTTGGAGGTATTGAAGACGAGATTAGCGTTAAGAAAAACTGGACAGTACAGCGGCATAGCCGACGCAGCTAGAAAGATTTACGCTAGGGAAGGGTTGAGGTGTTTCTACAAGGGATACATTCCAAACATTCTGGGAATCGTGCCATACGCGGGCATCGATTTGGCCGTTTACGAGACCCTGAAGAAGAAATATATTAGTAAATATCAGGCGCATAACGAGCAACCGGGCATGCTATTGTTGCTGGCTTGCGGTAGCGCGTCCTGCACTCTCGGTCAGGTGTGTTCGTATCCGCTCGCTCTCGTCCGGACGCGGTTACAAGCTCGAGGTAAAAATAAATCTGCTTTATTTTTTTTACTATTTCTAGTACTTACTATACTATGAATTGCGCTTCACGCGACTATACAGACAAGATAATACAGCATTATATTAATTGAGCTAAGAAAATAATTATCTCCTATCTTTCTTTCTTTCCTTTAACAAATTTTAGTGTGGACCCACATAGTATAAGTTTTTGTTCATAATATTTTGAAGTTTTTGTTGACTTAAAGTGTCTCAGTGCAACTGATTAGATATTATGTGATATCAATTCTTATTGTCTTAGAATTGCTTGTTGATAAAAAACGATCCAGACGTTTCCTCATACGAAATAATTAAATCATAAATAAAGTTTCACTTCTAATCTTAGTAGCGTCTGTAAGATTGTACAACTGTAAACGCAATTTTAATGATGTTGTTGAAATTTCTTCAAATATTTAACAATGTGTCTAATTTTTAATGTAATTATGACAACTATAAGAAACTTAATTCCTATTACAAATATTGACGTGAGAGAAACCCGGTAATAATATTTTCCACTGTATAATATAATAATCGTGGAAAATATAACAAGCTCTGTAGTGATAACATCGATTCGTAAAGTAAATATGTTTTTTTCCAGAGAAAGCAGCTAAAGGTGCCGAGGGTACTATGCGGGGGGTATTCCGTGAGATCGTACAGCGGGAGGGGCTGAGGGGATTATACCGGGGTATTACACCGAACTTTATTAAAGTGATACCGGCCGTTTCAATCTCGTATGTGGTATATGAGTACGCGAGCCGGTCTCTTGGTGTGAACATGACGTGATCGGTCGACGAACGCGTCGGTTACAACACCACAACACCAATTAATCAAGTGCGCGTTCAAAACGCGCATCACTTTTAATTTAGACATACTAAGGTGCTGTCAGACTGTAAAAAAAATGATCCGTTCATACTCCACGGAGGTTCACGCGTCGCATAGATTAGACCGACGAATCCACGTTTCGCCCAGTCTAACGTAACGTTGCTGAAAAAAATAATTGTGGATAAGGTGACTTTGGTAGTTACAAGAAATGATAAATATACTGCACACTTACTTACCTTCTTAAAATTGTATGAGAAATGTTGACGGTACCACCTATTTATTGAGAGCAAGTAGATCTGATTTTAATGCTTATTTTTGAGACACCTCAGCCTTTGCGTCTATCTTAGGGGACTCTAAACAATAGTTCTAGGTTCGGTTGTAGGTAACAAGAAAACTAAAAATAACTCTTTAAGCAATTTTATTTGACACCATTCCTCATCATTACATGAATTTTAATATTCTGAAGCATCTGTATTCAACGTTTATCTTTATATGACTTTACATTGGTTTTTGTTTTTAAATTACTATGACATTTAAGTTTTATGCAATTGGTAGATGAGACAGAAGTGACACGCGTCTCTCGTCCGCCCGGTTACCAGTAGTACTGTCTAGGTGTGGTTGAAAGCCATGGGGTAAAATCACAAGCACGTTTCGAAATATGGAATTTAAAACATTCCAAAAGTATTTCTTGTCACATTTTTGAGCCCTGCTTAGAAAACTTAAGAATGAAGTATATTTTTTTACAATTTCAATATTTTAAATTATAGAAATAAACTTCTTTGACTTTGTTAATTCCTGACCTGACAGCACCTTAAAATTATATGCATTTTAATTTGTAAATAATGTGCATTGTAAGTTTATTTATTTTATGTATGTGACATATTCCATTTTTATATGCCTGAATGAATATAAAACGATGTTAGTAAGCTTGACTATGCAATATGTTGACGAAACATTGGTTGCATTTTATTATTAAATTCTTGAATTGTTGTTATTAATTTGAATAACACGGCAACTTAATGATGGGTATGCTTCTGTGATGACAATAAATTATGATTTTTTTTATTTTTTATTTTTTTTTATTTCCTTTGTGCCTTTTTATATGTTGTGCCCTTTGTTGTTTAGTCTATAAGGTGACA
Source organism: Antheraea yamamai (assembly GCA_036509395.1). Taxonomy (NCBI): domain Eukaryota; kingdom Metazoa; phylum Arthropoda; class Insecta; order Lepidoptera; family Saturniidae; genus Antheraea; species Antheraea yamamai. The sequence goes on along the minus strand of AP028424.1, from coordinate 6,039,669 downwards.
TAATGGTACAACTAGATAAATTTATTTATTAAATTTTAACAGTTATATGTAAACATATATAATTGTTAAAAGTTTTATTTTTAGGTTGTCATCTGGTTATATTCAAATACTGGAGCTGTGATTAGGTTAAGTGCAATATTTAAAGTATGTAGATATCTATGTGTGATATGATTTTAATAAAATGCTATATAGAGGCCACTGTACACGGCATGGGGCAGAGGGGCTTTCAGTGCAGACTATTATTGTGACTATAGTCTGTTAGACATTTCACAGCACATTGAACCTAATGTGAACAAAAAACAAACGGGGGACATTGCATCTAATGTCGGCATTTTGATCTGATTTATTTTCATATGATAAAAAAAAACAATATAATAAATAAATAAGTACTATTGTATTTCTCGAAAACTACTCAAGTAAGTAATCTCTTTTGTTATAGGCGTTAAAAATGTATGTAGCGGCTACCCGTTGTACCTATTGTATCTTTGATTTTATTTAGAATTCAGAATAGTTCGCTCTTTAATATCAGACGAACCCAAAATTTCGGCGTCCATAACTTTTGGAGAAATACATTTTCCGAACGAAACCAAATATATGTAAATCTTTATTTCAGTAAATATAAATAAAAAAATGTGTCTAATTTCTTTTAAAACCGTATATTAAAATTTATCTAAAAACCAAAGTTGTTGGGGTAGTAATTTGTTATCATATAAAATAATCAGATCGACTTTCTGACTTTTGTTTTTATTTCCAGACTGGTGCCATTGGTGCACTGCCGTTATAAAAAAACCGATATATTGATTAATTATTTACCATTTTACAAAACAAACTATAATTACTTATAAATAACATCGACTCTAATAAAATTATATGTAATTATAAGCGCCATTGGTTGTGTGAATTCCTCTAAAGTTTATTTTGATGATTAACCGTTTTGTTGAACTTGTTAGTTAATTATAAGTACTCTGTTCATATAGGAAATATTTTAAAAAGTTACTTCTCATCAATTTTTCTAATAATTAATCTTGTAGCACGCAATGAAGCTATGATACAGTTTTAAACAGAATAATGCTTAGCTATATATATTGTAAAATATTAGATTAGACAATTGTATGTTCTTCAAATTTAATTAGGATTGGATTAGATCGTTTGCGATGTTACATAATTTTATAATTAATCTAAATATTTTAGCGTTCAAAATAGTTTTCAATAAAATTATCAACGAATATTTGAGATCAGTCGTTTGTGACTTACGAATTCTTTCTTTTAACAAGTAACTCTTGTTAACATAATGTCTCAGCCCATTATATTGGTCCATGCCATGTGCATAATCGTATTGGTGAATCAAGAAAAATATTTGCGTAGATTAATATGAAAGTACGCCTACTAGACCGTTCCGTCGCCGATCCACGACGTATCGTGCCATGGCCGTACCGACACCGAGTTCCCGATGAGAATATTTGATATTTGCTGATACGCTTCATACATGGCAAGGCGGATAAACGCGTTGTCAACGCGTATTATCACCGTTCTAAATATTTCTATTTATATGAAGACACCTGTACAGTGTTAAAACTACGAGTTCATTTGTAATTTCAAACAATACCTTTATGATATTGGCATTAAACGCTTTGTAACACGATACCGTTAAATGCATATATATGTGTACGTCGTGTTTTATGTTAGGAATGATATTCATAGACCTTCATAGTACGTTCACATTATGGACCGGTCTAGTGAGCTGAGACCTTTAACTTATAAAAAGACATTTTTAACTATTTTAAATAGACACGTAAAGTAGTTCGGCGAAGCTGTAGGGGTTCGTCAGGACAACAGCGAATAGTCAATTCGAGAAATAAATAGATAAAATCTTTATTTACTCTCATACTATATTTTGATCACATATATAGATTAAATACTATGAAACATCGAAATCGTACAAAGGAGGTCGTAATGTGATCTCTTCGTTTCGAATACAAAAATAACAATTTATGTGTAACGCTATTTTCGTAATATAATAAACTCGCTAAAATAAAATATCAGTAGCATTTCCGATATCAATATATTAGGGGTATTCACGTATAAATTAAGCTCTAAACAGATTATACCAGTGCTCTCTATTTAGACAATAGAATGATATTCCTAACTTCTATGGCGAATTATAGAGTCGGAGTAAATCATGTAAAAACTTTTACTAATTTCGAATGATAAAATGTAAATCATACTTCCATATAATATTATCAAATGATGTAGGTAATTTCTATTCTATTCTATCTCTCTATTATTTCACTAAATAATCTAAACATTTCTGATCTGCCTACATCTCAATTCAAGTCTGCGACATTTTTTACCAAACTCAATGAAATGAATGAATATTTGAAAATTTAATATTCGTTTTTAAACACCTTTTAATTTACTAATGGATATATACTATATTTAGATTAAAATAAGCAAATAACAATTATCAATCTATAATATGTTATTGCCTAAATAGATATAGAATAGCAATTTCATCACATTAGAACTATAAGTGCGTTACGTAGAGATAGTTTGTTTTGTCTCACAATTTATTACCATATTCTAAGTATTTCTATATTGTCATTTTCGATATAATGTCGTATAAAAACATTATTCTAAATTTAAACATAGATTTGAGGTTCGATTTCAATCTTCTCTCGTTCAAGTTCCTTAAAGTATTTCCTCTTATTGTATTTAATCTTATTATTTTATAGTAAAAATTTCGAAATCTCTCTTAGAATTGTAAGAGATAATACATTAATTGGAAATGTCGACTATGAAAAGATTTGGAATGTAAAAGAAAATATTATGATAGATAATGTATTTTGTGAACGTTTTTAAAGATTTAGCCTTTTAATTCGGTAATTTATCTTTATTTTACATTTATACTTAGAAGGTATTCGATATTACCTGCCAATGATGAGAAGTATAAGCATCAGTATTACGAGCGTCGATTCAGGATAACGGTTATAGGGTTGTGACACCGAAGAACACTTATTAATCATTCATTGTAAACTTTGAACGATTTTTAACCTTATTAACAAAAGTGAAAAACGGACTCTTCAATTTCAAATGAAATGTAATTTTATATGAATAATATAAAATATATATTTCCCTTTTTTTCTTTTATATATTCTATTAAAGATTCACAGGGAACAATATTTTAACCATGCCTTTGAATTAATCTTTGCCATTGAGTATAATCGTTTGTCTACGCAAGTGTGACATGTGGTTTTTCAATGTGACACTAAAACCACATAGTGCGTACGTTGCCTTATCACTTAACAGAAATGTATTCCTTAACTATTTATATGTACAAATGTAATACCTAGATAATTAGCTAGAAATTATATTTATTATTATACATAGAGCTCTGATTCACGCTGATATGATATTTTAAATTTCATAGATAGTAACATATATACATGTTAATACTTCTAATTTTATTTCACTATCAATGTAATTGATATCATGAATATTTTTTCCATTTTATAGACAATAATACATATTACGAACAATAGCACCTAGTGCTTCTTTGATATATATCGAAAGCGCAAGAATCAGAGACTTATTTTCATAATATGATTAAATGGGTTCAACTAGCTTTGTAGTTGTTAAGTGAATATTGCCTAAAATAGATACCTTTTTGTGGAGTCCAAGTAAATTTGTCCTTGTATTTACTAAAGAACGTAAATAAAAGCAATAATTGATGTTTATTATTATAAATTTTATCATAACTCGAGGACTATCAGCACACAAATGGTTCTTCAATTTCGAGATTTTAAATATTTAACCAAATTACATGTAATTAAAGAGATATTTTTTTCTTTATTAATATACTAATCGGATGAGAACATGTCAATTTTAAACAACTTTAAATACTATATCGTTTATTTTTAATTTCGTAATAATATGTAGCGTTTGCTTTAAGTAAATATTTGTATCATTTATTAGATTGACAGTGTAAGTGACTCACTGCAGGGCCGTAGGCCTCCTCTCGAAACAATTGTATGGACATAATCACCATGCCAGCTTATGATGTGTTGACGGTTTCAAACTGTGAGAAATCCACTGTTTTATTTTTTCCCATATACAGTGGTACTACAAGAATATTTCTCAAGTTTAGGTTTGCTCAGGATGTTTTTTTTACACAGTCAGTCGATAGTATTACCGATTTAAATTAGTAAATGTACGCGAATTCTGAAAAAATCTTTGGTACATGCCGGGGTTCGAACTTGCGGGCGTCAGATTGTCATTCCATCGGCCAAACCGCTCAACCCCCAACGACTTGCAATACATAAACCTATACAAAAGGTATTTCGGCTTATTATTCGTCGGGCCAATAGTGTATTGTCAGTTAGAAAAAAAAATTGCTTATTATTTATACGTATTTTCTCGATATCTTTGTTTTCGTCATAAATTGGAAATAGAAGTAATTGTACCAAGGAAAATATTTTTAGCTTAAAAAATATATAAGATTTTCATTTGGAAATTGTTGTTGAAAATGTATATCAAAATATTACATTTATTGGACGTTTATTGTGATTTCGTGTTGTAACAAACTTATCTAATTCAAAATAAATTGAAGAACCACTTCTGTGTATGTTTTAAAAAATGATTCATTGTTATGTATTAATGCAATCTTTTAAATATAATGCCTTATCTACATTCACTGTCTCTCATTATGCTTGTTATTATTAGATAAATAACGTTATTTTGTTGAACTATTATAAATATGATATTGCTTATCGTTATTTATGTCTATTTAACTCAATAAAAATTAATCTACTTATTTCTTTTATTATTCAATACATAAATATTTCCTGGTTTTATGCCTTTTTCAAGGTACAATTTGCGTATTTTCTGATGTCAAATACCACACAAATCAATAAAGTATCTATTTCATAGACTCAAAAGGTTTTATATATCTATCAATGACTCAAAGTAAATTATCAAACAAGACGCAATTTCGTCAAAGTTACTTAATTTTAAAATAAATATGGCGTATAATTCGAGTATACTAACTGGTTGCGCCGCTTTATGTATGTTTGAAAATTCCCGCATTATGGATTAAATCGCGTCACTTTGAAGCCCGACCAATTAATTGCGATCAGGTCACGCCACCTATCTTGCCCAATCACAGTTCCCTTTAACTATGGCACATGCTAGTTCGGTATCGCGACGCTCGCGCCGCCAATAGTTTTCGATTGCGGCCGCCAGTGTTCGACTGTTGCCGCCATTGTGTTACTTCGTCTGCTATCGTCGAGCAGATTACGCGGCTCGCACAGTGTTGTTGTGTCGTACCGCGCCGAGCCGCGCCGCATGCTAACATTTTGAGTTTTTGCATGGTCGCACCCCCGCATATACAGTCCACTTAAATTGAACATAAATACCCCCGCATCGCGCAACCCTTCGGTGACGTCGACCATCGCGACGGCGTCACCACTAACTAAACGGTTAATATTCTATATGTAGTTATTTAACACATAACCATAGAACTGACAATAATATTTATCACACAGAATTCAGTTGTGTACGGGCATGTGTACGCCTGCCTAAATTAAAACAATCTATATCATCATCATCATATATATTAATACGTGAAGCCAAAACTTTGTATCCCTTTTTAAAAGAATTGCGTGAATGGATGAGCGTGAAATTTGGCATAGTTAAAGTTTATATGGAGGAGAAGTGCAGAAAGCTATTTATTTTATATAAAATGCATTAGAAGTACATTAAATTAATTAAAATATGCATTACTCACACTACTGCTTCAATTTTACACAACATATACACACATTTAAATAAAAAAGACATTTTGACATCCGTCAATAACGGACTTCAAAAAAGGTTGCGAAGGAGGTTGCTATGCTCGACTGTATGTATTTTTTAACCGACTTCGAAAAAGGAGGAGGTTACTACGGTCGGTTGTATGTATTTTTTTTTATGTATGTTAATCGATATCTCCGCAAATTATGAACCGATTTTAATAATTCTTTTTTTATTTGAATTAGTTATATTCAGCGGTGGTCCCATATAAATTTGAAGAAAATATTCAACCCCTAAGAGGGTTAAATATCGTTTATTTGATTTTCACCCACTTCGTCTCTACGTATTTCCGTGAAATTGGAACCGATTTATTATACCCATTACAAACCAGATATATTTATGAACACTAAAAATGGCGAAATAATTTTTTTTACAATAAAAAAATAAACCGCCTTCGATGTGAAAAACTAATAAGGCACTAAAAAGCAAAATATAACTTAATTATTAAATTAACCGAATTAAATAAAAAATATTGATATTTGAACTACCTAATTATATATTTGAAGTCGATGCCATTGATAAAAGAAGTAGTTGAAATAGTTTATGTGAAAGGTAAACAAAACGTTGTAGTAGATGCTTTATCAAGAATGTGTATAACGTCAGACGATCTTAAAAGAATGCATGAACAATGTATGATTGTAATGACTAGAGCTCAAAGTAGAAGGATGGATGAGAAAAATACCAGAAGGAAGGATGATGAGAAGACGGACCTTAGTAAATCCACCAACAAGTGGCCTGATCAACCACGAGTTGTAGATATATTAAGAAAACCATTCGACACAGTAGAAATGGATTTTATTGAAAGTAGAAAACTAAAAGAGTTACGAGAAAAGAATATGATTTATGCAGAATTTGAATGTTTTGCTTTTATGTCTACTAAAAATATTCTATTTATAAATCTTGATTTCAAAGCGCATTTCTCGCGAGTCGAATTTGTGCAAAAATTGAGCTAATTTGTAATAAGATACGTATTGATGAAGTTTGTATAATTAAAAATAAAGAGAATGGAGACTTTATTAAAAGTATTTGTAAAGAGATCACGTCAATAGACGATTGGTCCGGACCTCGAATAAGTGTTTTACAAGGAGTAAAACGAATCATGAATGATGACGAGAAAACTATGATTATGAATGACTTCCATTTACTGGCATCTAGTGGACACGTAGGAGTACGGAGAATGGTAAATACTATTAAAAAAAATACTACTGGCGAGGTATCGATAAAGACGTTTTAAATTTTGTGAAAAAATGTGCGACATGTCAGAAGACGAAACATTTTCGTTACATTAAAGAGCCTATGGAAATTACTACCACGGCATCTCCGGTATTTGATAAAATATATTTAGATGTAGTAGGACCTTTAGATAAGGATATCGATGGAAATTGCTATATATTGTAGCTACCGAGAATGTCATCCTCTCTGGCAGACTGGCTGAAACTTTTGTAAATATTGTAAATAGAATGTCGTTCAAACAATTGAACAAATAAATGAAATGTCGCATGTCTGTATAAATACTTTTTATGATCATTTTAATAAACAGTCTATTTTACGCTCTCCGAGTGTTATTATTACGCTGTCCGTGTTAGTCTGGAACGTTCTAGTAGTGAGCCGAAGCTCCTACATTTGGTGACCCCGAAACTCGACCACAGAAAGAAGATGACAAGTGAAGGATCAGTTGTTCCAAACCCTGAAATTGCGGGTATCGCTTTGTCCATGCGGATACCACCATTTTGGCGAGATCGTCCTCGTTTGTGGTTCATTACATTTGAAGCTGCTACCCACGATGCCCAGAAAAATCAAGTGCAACGAGCTCACATGGTCATTGCACAACTGGAGAAGAAGGATATAGAACAAATTTGTGATATTTTATACGATCAGCCAACCGATAACCAGGATACGCTTATTAAGGAACGGCTGATATCGGTTTATGAAGAGTCAGAAAATAAACAATTGCAGAAACTTTTATCAGAAGTGGAACTCGGAGACCAAAAACCAACGTATGCGAAATCTCGCAAGAAAAAAGTTCCCGATAATACTCTTCGTTTGTTATGGATGAATTTACTGCCCTCACATATTCGTTGAGTTTTAGTTGTGAGCGAAACCATTAGTAAAGGAACTGCAATCGAGGAATTAGCTAAATTAGCAGACAAAATGTTGGAGCAGGAGAATCAAATTTCAAGTGTGGCTACTTCGACAACAGTAGCAAGTAGACAATCACAAACTGAAATCATTAATATTATGATGGAAGATATTAAAAATCTCAAGCTTCAAATCGCTGAAATGAAAACTGTGTTATATAGACAAAGACCACCGAACTCTACACATCGTCGTCATTCACGGCAGCGCATATCACATTCTCGTTCTCATTCACGAAATTCATGCAAGACTACGTCACCGTCACCATATTGTTACTATCACAGACGGTTTGGTAAGGATGCAAGGCGGTGCGTTACACCCTGCAATTTTAGTAGTGATCACAAATTGGAAAACTAGATCAAACGTTGGCTGCGGCGGAATCCAGCGTTGAGGCTCGCAACTACCGCCTATTTGTTACCGACAAGAAAACAAGATTAGTATTTTTGGTAGATACCGGCGCTAATGTATCGGTAATACCAAAACAGAAATGTTCGAGAAGCAAACCAGCGTTGTTTAATTTGTATGTAGTTGTTTTTGTATTTGTATTTGTAACAACACGGTTATTCCTACGTACGGTGGAAAACTCTTGGAAATCGATCTCAACCTTCGTCGACCATATAAATGGAAATTTATTATTGCTGACGTCACGACACCAATACTCGGAGCCGATTTTCTGCGATATCATCAGCTGATCGTCGATTTCAAAAGCCGACAGCTTATTGATAACACGACAAAACTCTCAGTCAAAGTTCCTGCACGAATCTCATCTCAAGAAACCATACGCAGTATAAACCCTGGATTATCATATCACGACATACTAGCTGAATTCCCAGGTACTACAAGACTAACATCGATGAAATTAAATTCGAATAGTAACGTCGAACATTTTATCGAAACGACTGGTCAACCAATACACTGCCGTGCACGATCAATACCACCGCATCGGTATGAACTTGTAAAAAAGGGATTTGAACACATGATGAGTCAAGGTTTGTGTAGACCCAGCAAGAGTCCATGGTCAAGCCCACTTCATGTCGTCAAAAAGAAAAACGGAGACATTCGCGTCTGCGGAGATTACAGACGTTTAAATTCTGTTACAAAACCTGACAGATACCCTATTCCAAGAATTAAAGATTTCACATATCAGCTCGATGGCAAACAATTATTCAGTACTCTTGATTTAAACAGAGCTTACCAGCAATTACCAGTTCGAGAAGAAGACATAGAAAAAACTGCAATCATCACACCATTTGGATTGTTTGAGTTTCCACGGATGTGTCCCGGATTGAAAAATGCTGGTCAAACTTTCCAGCGGTACATTCACGAAGTACTTCGAGGTCTCGATTTCGTTTTTGCTTTCATTGATGATCTTCTCATTGCTTCAACTGACGAGACTACGCATCGTGAACACTTACGAATAGTACTGCAACGTCTAGAAAACCACGGTATTACAATCAATCCATCAAAATGTGTCCTTGGTCAGAATCAAGTTACATTCTTGGGTTACACCGTTTCATCAGAAGGAATCAAACCACCCACTGATAAAGTGAAGACTATTACGGAATATCCTCAACCAAAAACAGTTGAAGAACTAAGACGTTTTCTTGGTATGCTCAATTATTACCGGGAACATATTCCGAGCGCAGCAGAAATTCAAGCGCCAATTATCTCCACAACTCTAAGAAACATGATAAAACTGTTATCCAATGGAATACGGATGCTTCTCAAGCTTTCGAAAACTGCAAGAAAAGCATCGAACAAGCTACATGTCTCACTCATCTTCGACTTGACGTCCCACTTGCACTAATGTGTAATGCCTCAGATAAAAGCTCTGGTTCTGCACTACAGCAGTTCATTAATCAGAAATGGCAGCCACTTGGTTTTTTTTTCAAAGAAGTTCTCTACTGCACAACGAAACTATTCTACGTTTGACAGAGAACTCTTAGCGATCTATCAATCAGTAAAACACTTCCGGAAAATGTTTGAAGGGCGTGAAATAATTATTTTCACTGATCATAAGCCTTTAACATATGCGCTACAGAAAGTATCTTCAAATAGCGAAACGCCAAGACGAACTCGACAACTATTGTTTATAAGCGAATTCACGAGTGATATTCGACACATCAGTGAACGTGACAACATCGTTGCTGATTGTCTATCTCGTATCGAAACAATTTCCTGCCCGTCACCAATCAACTGCGAAAAGCTCGCAATAGCACAAGAAAAGGATGGACATGTATCTGAATTATTACAACATACAAATATTCAATTGAAGAAAATTAATTTACCTTCAAGTACAAAGCAAATATACTGTGAAACATCAACAGCAAACATTCGTCCATACTTACCGGAAGAATTTCGAATTCCTGCTTATAAACTCATTCACTAAAAAAATTCTTCGTTAAAGAAATAACTGCCGATTTTGTTGCTCAGACTCTATATGACGGATGGATTTCTCGATTTGGATGTCCGGTGAAGATAACGATAGATCAAGGAAGACAATTTGAAAGTCGTTTATTTCAATCTCTAACACATCTACTAGGAGTCGAACGAGTGCATACAACACCGTACCACCCACAAAGTGATGGTATATCGAACGCTGGCACCGTTGTATGAAAACCGCACTCACAGCTAGATTGACTACCAATAGTAAGACTTGGATTGATGATCTACCTACCATCCTACTTGGTCTTCGTGCAGCATCGAGAAGTGACACTGGAGTAAGCGCATCGGAACTCACATACGGATGCACTTTACGGCTACCTACTATTTTCTCACTTCATCACAAAGTAACCATGCAATGGACTGCACATATGTTGACAAGTTACGCAATACCATCAACAGTTTGAAGCCTATACCAGCACAGCCACACGGGAGAAATCGTCACTTTTTCGTTCATTCTGATCTTCAATCATCAAAATATGTTTTCCTATGTGTCGACGCTCACAAGAAACCTTTGCAAGCACCTTACGAAGGACCCTACAAAGTACTGCACAGAACCGACAAAGTTTTCACCCTACAATTGCCTACAAGAGAAGCAACTGTATCCATCGACCGTTTAAAACCTGCCTACGGTTTCAACCAAGTGAATCAACCAAGCACTAATCTAGGCAACGCTACTTCCGAGCCAATCACCCTACAGAAGACACGTTCCGGTCGAAGCATCAAAATGCCAGTACGCTTCGCTTGAGGGGGAATCATGTAGCTACCGAGAATGTCATCCTCTCTGGCAGACTGGCTGAAACTTTTCTAAATATTGTAAATAGAATGTCGTTCAAACAATTGAACAAATAAATGAAATGTCGCATGTCTGTATAGATACCTTTTATGATCATTTTAATAAACAGTCTATTTTACGCTCTCCGAGTGTTATTATTACGCTGTCCGTGTTAGTCTGGAATGTTCTAGTAGTGAGCCGAAGCTCCTACAATATTAACCTTGCAGTGTGAATTAACTAAATTTGTGCAAGCTATTCCTCTAAAAAACAACGAAAACCGATTCCATTGCAGATGTATTTGTGAAATTTCAAGTTTATTTCAAGGTTTGGTATTCCTCAAATAATAGCAACATACCGAGGGACAGAATTTATCTCCGCTACTATGGAACAGGTATGTAAAATTTTAAAAATTAACTTCAACAGTCTATCATCACCAGTCCATTGGAGCTCTTGAAAATGCGCACAAAACTTTGGGTGCATTTTTGAGATCACAATGTGAATAATACCCAGATACATGGAATTACTGGTTACCGTTTTGGTGTTTCAGTTATAATAACACTGTACATTCTGAAACAAAGTATACACCGTTTGAACTAGTTTTTAAAAAACTCTGTCTGTATTGCACATGTCCAGCTGACGAGGGGAGGTAGCTGGTGTGTACCTAATCTGTATCCCTATCATGTAGAAGCCCGGCGGCCACCTTCCACCGGGCGGACCGTTGGGGTCGCTATCCAAGGTGATTAGCGTAGGATGATCCCTCGCCGCCCCAACAATACGGTATGTCGGTACACCGTGGGGTTTTAGTCTGTGCGAGTCGGACATAACCCACTCTCTCCCTCGGGAGGGTGGCGTATCCATAATGGATTTCCCCACGTTAATAGAAACTAGATTTGTCGACAAAAAATTGTCTTCTTTCAGTAAATTATGTAACTTTCTAGGAGTTGGGACCTCATTTCGGACTGTTTGAATTGTAGAATTTTATTTCGTATGCCACATCTATGGAAATCATCGAGACTATTTTTTTTTTTTTGCTTTTGAATATTTACCTCAGTATACAAAGTACATTTCCATATGTAATATCCCTTTAATAATTGTAATACAATATTTTTACCGAAACCTGACATATAAATATTCAATATTATGACGGTTCTCTTTTTGCATAGAATTGCCAAAATTAAATGAAGTTACCAAAGACTTGAACATTGACAGTGGCTAAAACTTCTGCAATGTCAGTTAAAGAAAAAAATATTTTGAATTTTCAATTTACCGGAAATGTGTGGTTTACTGCTATTGGAGAATTACGTGTTAACAAGAATTAAAAGTAATACAAGCGAGAATTGAGGAATTATTAATTATTGGAGTCTAGAAATAAGCTTACATTACATCTGAAAACATGGATCACGATGAAAACTTTCAAAGCGTTTATGAAGTTACAAAATTCTTAAGACTCTCTCGTCAGGACAGAGTTTCGAATAAAAAGTACGTTGAATTTTATTATTTAAATTACTTCTTGAAATTTCCACATATTTTTACTTAGAGATACTATGCGTAGGTGGTAATTTCATGTTATGTAGATCATTCTCTAAGGACTTGTAATATGCACTCAGTAACTTCCAATAACGGACATGTCATATCTTTTTTTTATATCTTTAAAAATACATTAGCATTTACAATAATTATAATAATTTACTGTTCGTAACTATAGTTATTTGGAGCAATGAGGTTTTATAGGTGGTATAGCCACTCTGAAGCTATTACTGGTTTCAGCATGAATGGGTCGGCTTGCCCGGGGTAGTACTACCCGACCCACAGAAAATCGATGTGAACTAACAGTGCTTGCTTTGTTGTGTTTCATTCGGTCAGTGAGAGTGCCGGAGGCCCACCTTCCCTGAAGCTGGGGAAGGTGTCACCATCCTTGAAGCTGCCTTGAAGTGATTTCGTTTAACCAACATGTTGCCATTTAAAAAAGTAGAAGAAGAAGTTATTACTTATAATAACCATTCCATTTGTTATTACATGTGAAAAATATTATCAATTAATGTCTTAACTTTATTGATAACTAGAGGGCCCGGCAGACGTTGTCCCGCCCTGGTTATAAAAAAATTCTTGACAAATTATATACCAAAACGTTCCTCATGAATCACTTTATCCACGGGTAACAACTGCTTGAAAATCCATTCAGTAGTTTTTGAGTTTATCACAAACAGACAGACAGACGCCATAGGGGACTTTGTTTTATACTATGTAATGATTTATAATTTCAATGAAACACTCTGATCATAAATTTATTATTTGTTTACAAATGTACTATCTATACATACAATAAGAATGTAATTTTAATGTGTCTGTACTTTTTAGATTTTTGTGAAATAAATTGTTGCAGGTCTCTTGAAATAAGTAATAAAATACATTTCAATCATTATTAGAATTGTCTGTCTGTCTGTCTATTAGTATAAACATGCATCACTGCTAAAGTACTACATTCATGATAAAACCTCACCAAGGAAATCATAAAGCTTATCCTCCAGTAACATTTAGTCTTGCTTTCATTAATATTGGTTTGTGCTGTCAAAAGTTATTTTAATTTTAATGAAGACACAATTTAAGTTCGATAGAGAGTAGATAAGTAAATGGACTTGGACTGGACTGGAAGTTAATGGACGGAATACACTATATGTAACAAATTAAATACTAGCTCTTATCAATACTAGTACTGGTTTGGTCTAAGGATCAATATCTATCATTTCTATATTTATTTCATACTTTTTGAAAAATGAACAGGCTTTTTACTGTTATCTACATTATTAATTCATGTTATTTGTGATGAATCCTTATATAAAGTGTAATAATAATAATTGTTTTTAGTCTTGAACTCAACTTCTCCTCTTGTCTTGACCTTTATGAATATCAAAAGATAGATATTCAAAGAAGAAAGAGATACTCAAAGAATAGAGAATCATCCTTTCATAAACAAAATATGGGTACAGATATTAAGAAGTCTCATTCGGAACCAGATTTATGCAAGTTTAATGCACTAGAAACTAAAGAATCAAATGAACAATTATCTGGTTCACCAAGTAGTTCCAGATCTAGTGATCCTTGTGACAATATATTAAAGTACATTGAAGATATGTTAAATTATAAACCCAAAAATAAAGGTATTGATAAATTACAAAAACTTAAGGAGAAATTATATCAACAGTCACTAGCAAATGCAGTGCTTACTAGTGAAACTGAGTCTAAATCAACTGAAATTAAGTCAAAAACATCTAACATTAACATAGTCATAACTTCAGAATCAGGCGATGTCTCACCTTACTGTGATCCAGTACACACAGATAATTATTTTACTACACCAGAAACTGAAGTAAAAGAATTATCTGCTACAGCAGGAACTTTGAAATCATATGAAATATTCAATCAAAATATCACAAAACCTGATTTTGGTAACACCTCAATGAAGTGTGAGCAAATAATAACTGACATAAAAACTGGCTTAAGTGTAGCATCAGACAACGAACCAATGGATTATAGTCAGCCAAGTACACCTGATATTAAAACTTTACCATATGTAGTGAAAAAATCCCCAGTAACTTCTGGGACAAAAACTCCAAATAAATCTAATAAGTACCATTATATAGAAAGTCCCGTTGCAGCATATATCCACAATTGTCCTCTAGTACCTTTGGTGAGAGATGTCTCTGCAAAGAAAGAACTTCCTAATACTTCAAGGCAGTTGAAAGAAGTCACAGGGGTAAAATCAATTAAGCCTAACAAGAAGTACCATTATATACAAAGTCCTGTCGCAGCATACATAAATAATTCTCCCCAAGTACCTTTGGTGAAAGCTGTTGATCCAAAGAAAGAACTTCCTAGTACTTCAAGAACATTGCCACAAATTACAGTTTCAAAAGCAATTGAGTCCAGCGATAAGGAGAACATTAATCTACCTTTAGTTGCACACAAAAGTTCCAAGGAGACAACAGTGGTAAGCTAATATTAACATCATTTCCGTAGAATTACAATAACCTACCAACCAGTGGTGAGGATCTTTAGAAATACATACATTGGTACTCAACCTCTACTCTAAAAATAAACTATAGTAGTGTGCCATGAATTATTTTTTTAGGAATATTTTTTTTATAATTCCCATATTTTACTTATGTCAAAAGTCTTGTTAAGGTCATCAAATAGAATTTCTATCAAGCTTACTAAAGCAAATATGTAAATTGCAGCATGTGAATCATTTTCAATATCATTATTTATTCTTCATCTGATCTTCATAGGTTTTTGAATATGACTTAAACTGCAATAAAAGCTCTCAGTTTACCAGCTATTTGACAAGTGATAAACCTTCTCTTGAGATTCAAAGTTCACATTTTTCCATATTCTAACATGATGATATAATATAACTGCCACTAAACATTACAAGAAGAAATTAACTATACTGTCCAATTTACTAAAATACAGAAAGATTGGTTTTTCTATAATATAAGCATTAACATGATATTATAATGAAAGTAAACAAATTTTATATATTTTGCTTCTAGAACTTAATGTACATACTATATTCTCATGAAAGCATGTAGTGAAATCACATATTACTATCTATTTATTCTTGGAAGAATATTCTATATTATTGCCTATTTTCATATACTAAATACTAATATTATAATTGCAGATGGAAATACCTGATAAGAATAAACTTCCTTGATGCCTGTCGACTAAACAAATGACATTGTCAAAGATAGAGAAATTAACTCACAAGATGCTCCACCCATGAGCCAACATGGAGAAGCTATTGGAAACCTAACTTGTGTGCACTCAAAAGATAGCCTTTAGTGATAAAAAGAATTAATGATTGAAATGTAACACTTATTGATATTTAATGAATGATAATAAAATATAATAAATGATTGTATTATTTAATTATATTATTGTTTAATTTATGTTCCCAATATATTACACAATTCATATATTGTGGATTCCAAAGGATTAAATAACTAATCAATTAAATTTAACGAAATTTTTTGAGCAAACTAACAATTTTATATAGAAGTATGGGAATGCTATTTCTGAGTTGTGTGCCCACTTCTTAATTAGTTACACCTAACACGTTTCCCCTAATCTTGTTCTCCCTATAAAGTTTCTCTTGTTATAAGAAGATAAAAGCTGAATTGCTGGAAACATTGTTTGTCCAGTGCTTTCAATTGAAGAAAGTGGCTTTCAGAAACATAGACTAATTTAAAAGGCACTACTGAGATTTCTCTAGAAGCCAAGGTAAATAACTGGAAATTATGAATGGTTTGCTTTAATAAATTGAACAAATTTTAATATTTCCTACATTAAATTATTGTTACTTTTGTAGGTGCTGTGCGCTCTTAGTTTTGAGGTTACAGGATCATATCAGCGGATTGTTGATATTTGTCAGCATCTTCCTCAAATTACTGCTAGTAGATGTACTAGAGAACTGGTCAAGGCACTAAATCACCATATTCTTACGCCAAAATAGATTGTTTTCACTAAAAACGCAATAAGAAAGAGTAATTATAAAAAGAGGGTGAATCTGTTCTTTAAAAAATTGAATACATGTGTATTAAATATGGATATTAAAAGATAACTATTGTTCCAGATTTCAAAGCAAATGTGGCCTTCCAGAAGTAGTTGGGCGCATAGATTGCACTCATGTTTCATAAGTGAAACTAAATAGTGAGGAACTTCTTTTTTATAATAGAAAAGGAGCGTTCCGATCCGACCACGGTGGGACACAGACGTCGCGCTCGTTGGCCTCTTCGATTTCGTTACTCGTGACTTAATGACGTCAGTTATTACTTCGTGAGTGCTCGTTTTCATTGTTCCGATTCGGCACACCTGCGCCGCACACCTGTGCTACACACCTGCGTTCTGTTTCCTAGAACTGAGTGAGACCTTTCCTTTCTATTTATTTATTGCTTTATTTATTTCTTGATATATTTATTTGTTTACTCATTTATTTATCTATTTATTTACGTATTTCTCAAAATTTTCATACGTTTCTTTATATATTTATTTACTTTTTTGATTATTTATATAGTCTTATATTATTTTTCCCCTGTCTCG
Organism: Antheraea yamamai; assembly: GCA_036509395.1. NCBI lineage: Eukaryota > Metazoa > Arthropoda > Insecta > Lepidoptera > Saturniidae > Antheraea > Antheraea yamamai. The sequence continues at coordinate 6,022,370 of AP028424.1, read as the reverse complement.
CTCACGTATTTATTTACATTTTTCTCCTAATTTGTTTCGTTTTAAACAGCTCTTTTGATCCGGACTCGGGATAGTCCCGTAGTTTATCGTTTGGCGTGCCCCCTGCCTTTAAGGCAGGGAGGTTAGTTCGCACCCCCCTCAGGCTACGGAATGGCCCACAATAATAGTTTTACAGGACTCCGTGACGATTTATTAGCTATTGGCATCGACGAAAACGCCATCGACGCCATTCTTGCGCGACATTGTTTCCCGTCCACGAAGGACGTTCAATATGTGGCACGCGTGGCTACCGCGAACTCATTCGCGACCCTCTCGCTGCAGTCTCCATCAAATGTCACTGATAGGAGCCCGTTAGAAGCCCCCATACCGAGCTCCAGCTCTACTCTACTACTCTAGAGATATGGAGCTCGACGTAGTGGCGACCGCCGTGCCGCCCGCAACCTCCGAGTCATCCGCGATCACCGCGCCTTCTGCGCTTGAAGATGACTATGACGGTTACAAAACCGTTACGTATAATAAACGTCTCCGCCGCGGTTCGCGCTCTTCCGATTCCGACTCGGACTCCAGAAGCCCAGCAGAAAAACTCCCTTGCTTAGAGAGTAGAGTAGACAGCGCCCGGGCGCCTAACGCGGCTACATCACAAAGCGTGAGGCCATGCTCGGGCAGAACCAGCCCTATCCCCGCCCCGTCCACGTCCACGCCTATTTCGCTCACCCAAGCCAACGCTGCGGGCGCCGCAGAGTCGGCTAAAAAGCCCCGCCCACCACCCCCAGTCACGATCCAAGACAAATCGCGGTAGATGTTCATATCTACCGAGCTCAAAAAACTAGGTATACATTACACGTCTACTCTCAACATCCAAGCAGGCATCCAAGTTAAGGTGACAAGCTCCGACCAGCACCGTAAACTAACCGATTTCCTCCGTAGGCAGAAGATAGGATATTTTACGTATGCATTAGAGGAAGAGCGTCTCCTCCGAGTAGTACTCAGACGTATCTCGACAGAAGACAAAAATTTCCCGTTCGGGAGGTCCACCGCATGTACCACCCGCACACGAAGGCGAAATTCAACTTGGTGTTGGTCATTCTTGACCGCACCAAGGAAGGTAAGGACATTTTTAACATCACGTCCGTGTGCGGTCTCACGGGTGTGTCCGGGTCCTGGGCCGGCCCCTATGGCCCCCTGGGCTCCCAGATCCCAACCTCAGGCTCCCAAGCCTCAGGCTCAGCCCCCACAGGCGAAACTGATAAATCTCGACCGTCTCACCTCATTCACTCTCGCCGGCGTTGATTGGATTAGCCAGTTAATGATCGTACACGAAATTCAGGAAATCCTTGCGTTTGCTGAGATCCTTGCAACTAAGAAAGTCCTAGGTCTGTTCGGCGCTATCTCACGTTTCCCAGCTATTGCTACGAAGTTGCAACGCCTCGTCCGCGCGCATTACAATAAGTCGAAATAAAAATGTTCACGGCAATGAATAGGGTTAAACCGCGCGGTCTATCTTTCTCATTTTTTAATGCTAGAAATCTTAAAACACAGCGCGATCTACACTGCGATCAAAAAAGTCTAAGCAACATGTACTAATTAAAATTTTAGGATGGTTCTTCACATTATAACGTTGTATTTTATTTTTAAAATAATATCTTTAGGGTTCTATGATGTAAAAATAACAGCTGTTGTCTTTATAAATTCTTTTAATAACAGAAATGAACAATATTAAAATATACTGTAGAAACTAAGATACATAAGAAACTAAACTTTTTTCTTACAAAATGAAATTTCTAAAGAAAATGTATTTATTGTGAAAGAATAGAACAATTTAATACAAAGTATGGGCTCCTCTGCTATTCAGAACTTGTCGGCAACGATTATTCATTGAATTAATGAGACTGTTTATGTCATCTTGCGGTATTCGCTCCCAATGGAATTGTAGCAAATCCTTCAGCTCTTGGGTTGTTGTCGCTCCGTCCAAGTCCTTCAAAACACGTCTCTGGAGCATGTCCCATGCGTGCTCGATGGTGTTGAGATCTGGTGATTGTGCAGGCCAGGGCAATACCCGGATGTTCTCCGTTGCAAAGTATTCACTGGTTCGCCGAGCTGTATGTGAACGCGCATTGTCATGCATTAACCTAAAATCGGAGCCAAAGGTTTGTGCAAATGGGTAGACATAAGGTCTGAGAATATCCTCAATGTAATTTTCAGCATTCATGTTTCCATTTACAAAAACGAGCTCAGTTCGCCTGTTCTTCATAATACCCGCCCATAACATAACTGTTGAGCCGCTGTATGGATGAACTTCCTGAACGCACCTGAGCCTTTCATTATTTCCGGGCCGACGATACACTCGCACCCTTCTTGTATCAGGCTAAAACCCGAATCGCCACTCATCGGAAAACATAATTTTATCCCATTGTTCCTGGGTCCATGTTATGCGTTCTCTACACCATTCATATCGACGAGCGCGATTCCCGTGACGTATCGGTGGGCACCTGATTGGGCGTCGAGCTCGTAGGCCGTACTCATGCAGTCGATTTCGCATAGTTTGAGGACTTACATCAACACCACTTGAAATTTGTAGCCTCAAACTTATCTCTCGAGCGGTTAACATCGGCTGGCGTCTTGCAGTCAGTTGTATGTACCGATCTTGCCGAGTGGTTGTACTCCTTTTACGGCCTGGATGCTGTTCAGCGGGTTCTCCTGTATTATTGTAGCGCTGCCAAAGACGACAAATAACACTTCTATGAATGCCAAAATGTCGAGATACCTGAGATTGATTACTTCCCGCTTGCAACATCCCTACAGCTCTTTGCATTTCATCTGCCATCAAATGGCGTCGCTTCATGACGTAAAGAATATCTAACAATTCAATTTTGTCGCTAACTTTATTTAAATGGTTGGTAAAATTATAAAATCAAGACTAAACGTAGCAATTAAAACGCACTTAAATTCAAACAAATTCGCAGTCATTTGAATTTTATGAAAAAACAAAACATAATCAATTTTTTTTTTACAACCAGCCAGTATGTCATCAATAACAAAAAAGTTTACTTACCTAGGCACTTTGTTTGAGTAAATACTTAGAAATTAATTAATATAAATGGTAAAATTTGTAATATCACGCATGTTGCTTAGACTTTTTTGATGTGTGTAGTAGCTGCCTTCTTGTGCGATAAATAAGTAGATATTTTCCTCATACAGGAAACGTTATTAAAACCGAAAATGCGTAGCCCCGCGATCGCGAATTATAATATTATTAGAAATGACCGTGTCACCCGCGGAGGTGGCACCTTAATCTATTTCAAACGCTCGCTATATTGCATGCCGATAGATCCGCCCGCTCTATCCAATATGGAAGTGTCAGTGTGCAGACTAGGGATGACCGGTCATCCGACCGTTATAATAGTATCCGCGTATCTCTCGCCGAATAAAGAATTATTCGTCCAACTACTTCTCGTAACGGGAAGATACTGGACAAACTAGGCGACGATCTAGCTTTTGTCGTCATAGCCCCTCCGGAACCCACTCACTATGAAGATAACTGTCGTCCGACAGTGTTAGACGTAGCTCTTTTTAAAAATGTCACGCTTCGGTTACGACTTATACAAGTCGTACACGAACTTGACTCAGATCACCGCCCAGTAATATTACTGTTAGGATCGAGCTCGGATGCCACCCCTCCGTCGGTCAGGGTGGCCGATTACGCGAAACTCGCGCGTTATTTCAAAGATAATCCAACGTCTCTAAGTTTAGACAGGATCCCGGACCTGTTGGTGTCGAAAGCCGACGCGGGTTTGGCTATCGATTCCCTGGTCGACTATCTTCAGACCGCCGTCAGGGAGATCTCGAAAGAGGTACAAGCGGTGAACGATCGCCGCTTTATACTTCCGGACGACGTGAGAGCGTTGATCACGGAAAAGAACACCGCGATTCGAGCTCACGACACTTATCCGTCTGTAGAGAATCGCGATCAGTTACGATTATTACGAAGAAAGGTTAGGACTCGCATTTCTGAGATCCGAGCCGACAGATGGGATAGGTTCCTGGAGGACATCCAGCCATCCCACCTGGCGTACTAGAAACTCGCGCGAACATTTAAGTCAGACGAGACTATTTCAATGCCCCCTCTCGATAGAGGCCGCGGGTTGCCCGCGTTCGATAGTATAGACAAGGCGGAGTGTCTCGCCACGAGTTTAGAGAAACAATGTTCATCGAATACAGCAAACACTGACCCTATACATATTGGATCGATCGAGACCTCGGTAGAGCGCGCGATCGCGTGCGTCCTACCGGCTGACACGCTAACTCCTATCACTTTTGATGAAGTATCGGATACCATCAAGCGTTTAGAGCTTAGGAAGTCCCCAGACGAAGTACTGAGACTCCTTCCTGATCGCATGATAGCTTTATTGGTCTGCATCTTCAATGCAGCCATATCCCAGGGCCACTTTCCAGCCGCCTGAAAGAAGGCCGTAGTGATAGGCATACACAAGCCCGGCAAAAAAGCTACGCTTCCCGATAGCTATCGCCCGATTAGCCTGTTAGATACATTAGGTAAATTATACGAGCGGCTACTTCTGAACCGTCTCCAGGTCTCGATTACAGATTTAAAATTAATACCACCTGAGCAGCTCGGATTTCGTGCCGAACATTCTTGCACGAATCAAGTACACCGCCTCACGGAGTACATTTTCTCTAATTGTAATGCCGACCCGAAACGTAAACCGAAACGCACAATTACAGTCTTCTTCGATGTCGCCAAAGCCTTCGATAAGGTCTGGCATGAAGGGCTCATCCGTCAATTATGTAAATCTCACGTACCCGATAAGTTAATTCATATTATTCACGATTATCTCACTGATAGGACTTTGCGCTTTAGAGTGGTTGGGGAACTATCCCTGCCCCCCGATACGCTCAGGTGTGCCACAGGGCTCCATACTCGCGCCCTCGCTCTTCAATCTGTTCATCAGTGATCTACCTCAATCTAAACGGGTCGAAGTAGGTTGCTATGCTGACGATACAGTTATTTACACTTCCAGCTTGCGGTTGGACTTTCTTAGGAAGCGCATCGAAAAGGCCGTTTGCACACTCGGTGGATGGTTTCGTCGATGGCGCATAGAAGTTAATCCTGATAAGAGCGCCGCGATACTTTTCGATCCTTTACGACGTAGTAATAACCGCGAGCCCATCAGGCTATACGGAACCGATATACCTTGAGCTGACGAGGTCAAATATCTCGGCGTTACATTAGATAAACATTTCAATTTCGAGTCACATATAGATAGAGTGCGAAACAAAGCCGCTATGGTCTTGGGTCGCCTCCATCCGTTGCTTTGTCATAGGAGTAAGATGTCCCTCAGCACAAGCTCACTTTGTATAAGACGTGTATCCGTCCCGTGATGACATATAGCAGTCCCGTTTTTGCGCATATGTCGAAAGATAATTTTCATAAGTTGCAGGTTCTTCAAAACCGCGTTTTACGTAAAGTGACCGGTGCCCCGTGGTACGTCCGGAGAGTTGATTTACATAGGGACCTAGAGATGCCTTCTATCTGGGCGTACGCAAAATCACTTACGATTAGTTATTTTGTAAAAGCCGCGAATCATCCCAGCCCGTTAGTGGTATCCGCCACAAAATATGAACCCGCACCGAATGTTGCGCGTTGTAAAAGACGTCTGCGACATATTTTTACCGACCCTCCCGATCAAATAACGGCAGTGAACGATCAGTACCAGCCTGTCTCTCCAAACAGAGTGTGCTCACGCTCACGCCCGCGTAACCACATATCACGCCGGCGTGGTCTGGGGGTAAATTTCGCTCCCGCACACCAGACTAGGCCCCCCTCGGCAGCGGCTCAAGCCTAGTTCCGTTCCCTCGGCGTGGAGCCCTTGAGTACGCTGCTCGCGCGATACAGTGACACAAAATCTTACATCACTGCGACAACATTACACATATCACCTCCACACACGTGCACGCAACACGCTTACACATGCAATTGGAAGGGTTTTATTTTTTTCCCTTATCAAACTGAAATAGTTTAGAATATTATCCGACGTTTTTTTATACGTATTATCAAGCACTACAACTTTTCTTTAGAACTCAATCATATATCTCTCATCATTAAGGCAGCGTTCGTAATAAACGTTTTCGTTCGACCGTTTTTTTGCCGACTTACTTTGCAAATCCGACTACCACAAAAAAGTCTTTTCATTTCTTAGGTTAGTATATAGCCTGTGACATTCACAAAAATACCGTGGCTTTCTATTGGCAAAAGAATTTTCAAAATCGTTTTAATAGATTCAGATTTTACCCCCTACCATATCACAAACTTTACCTCTTTATTATATTAGTATAGATAGATTTACTCTACTTCCATTTCCATCAAATTTAAATTTAAATCAAATAATTATTACACCCTGAAATAGTTACTATTATCTTTTACATGCTATAGAAGGTAGTATTATATTACTGGCACATAACTGAAGTTATAAAATCTAATAGCCTATTTTATTATTTTTAAATTAACTGTCACCCGTGATGCATCTGCATGATATTTAGTAAAAATATGTTGTTCACTGTAAACATGTGCGTGAAGTATATGCTCTACCGGACTCCAAGAATAAATAATTAAAATGCATATATTTGTCTACATATGTATATATCTATGTAATTTGAAACATATATGTCTACCAGGCATACATACCTAAACAACTCTTATATACTATATTTCGTATCGGATAATTTTTTAAACTCTTTCAGTTTGATAAGGGAAAAAAATAAAACCCTTCCACGTTCATGTGTAAGCGTGTGTGCGTGCACGTGTGTGGAGATGACATGTGTAATGTTGTCGCAGTGATGTAAGATTTTGTGTCACTGTATCGCGCGAGCAGCGCACTCAAGGGCTCCACGCCGAGGGAGCGGACCTAGGCTTGAGCCGCTGCCGAAGTGGCCTAATTTGGTAAAGGTCGAAGTCGAAGGTCGAAGGTCTGGTTCAGTGGAAGATATATGCAATACTGTTCTATAATTCCTTATTTATCACATGAAAATGAGGATCATTATTTACTATGATAATTGTATATGCAATTAAATTACATGCTCATTCTCTGTTTTATATAAACACTAGCTGTGCCCGCGACTACGTCTGCGTGAAATATCAATTATAAAAAAAAGTGATTAATAAAATCATTGGATTGTATTGTGTATTAAAATCAGATTTCGGATCAGTATCAGATTTCGTCAAAATGCGCCCAATAGTTCTTGCGTAAATGTCTTCTCTTTTGTGTTTTCTTATAAATAAGATATACATATATACGAATATGTTGTATGTGTAATACATGTCCTATATGTTATACTGGTGTATAAACTGTTACCATACCTAATTTCGTCAAAATCCGTGCAGTAGTTTTTGCGTAAATCCCGTCCGTACAAACAACAAACAGACAGACAAAAATTTCAAAACCATGAAAATGTGGTTACTCTTTGATTTTAAACCCCACCAGAGTATTTTCTCTTTAAAATATTTAATGTACAGATTTCGTCACGTTACCCTTTTATTATATTTATAGAAAAACATATATACACGATAGTATAACTCCTCTATAAAATCCGATACCGTATATTTAGCTTGAAATGGTGCGCGTATTCTATATCAGCTGACGTCAGGAAAGTGCACGAATCGACAGCTTCCAGACGAACGTTTCGTGTTGTAATTAAAGTTCAAGAGTTTGCACAAAGTACCTTGCCCTCTGGGAGATCGAATCCTCCGGTACCACGTGAAATTATGAGATATCATTTCAAAGCCCGTTCAATTTACTGCTTTCTGAAACGGGCATGTTCATTATATATTAGAAATTCAGAAATGAATATTGAAATTGAACATTTCTACATTATTTCCGAGACAGTATCTGTTCTGTGTGTACATTGGCTTTGTAATATAATAATTCTTGTATGTTATCCATACATATAAATAAAGTTAATGTGGCTGTTGTTTGTCTGGACTAATTTCCGAAACGGTTGACCGATTTTGACGAAGGTTTTAGTGGCAGTTTGAAGACTTATCAGAGTATCTGAGCTACATATATTTACAGTTTTTTAAGTGCCACGTCAAACGGCTTTTAGTTTCAAAAGGATATTATAGAGTAGACAAAGAGTACTATCCGTAAAAAGGAAATAGAGACCTATCTTTCGGTGGTTGCCGGGCACTTTCTAAAGCGCTATCTGTATTTTAATCATGGAACTAATTTTGTGTGTAAATGCGTCGCCGGCCTAAAACACCTCAGAAGACAAGTTCAAAAATTGTTAATAGCATTTTGAACTTGCAAATTAGATATTAACATTTTGGCTACTAGCACTAGCGACGTCAATATCTTATTTTTACAACACAAAATGAAAATTTAGTTCAAAATACTATTAACAATATTTGAATTTCCTTCCTCTACAGCGGCAGTGAAAATTGTTTTCTTAAATTTAAGTTAATATCATTCAATTTCGTTAGTAAAACCATGTAATGTTTATACAAACATTTATTTTACATATTTGTGGGATATAAACTAATATAAAGTAATATATTTGATTAAGTTTAAGATAATATTAAGTTACACTATTTTCACTAGTTAAATACTAATGGAAAAAACGATAAAGTAACAAATTACAAAAATTCACGAAAGCAACCACAAATTGACAAATAATGACAAAGTTGCCAGTTTCTGTTTTAGTAAATTGCCTATTTTGTTTATTTTAAGGAAAGAGCGAGACGCTTTTCATCGATTTTGTTTGTGATTTCATTGTATTTTGTATGTCAGAGTTTAGAAAAGTTACTAAATAACATTAAATCAAAAAGCTAATATAAATTTTGAGATTTATAATCTATATAAAGTTAAATATTACTAACACTATCCTACAGTTTTATGCCTTTATTTCCATAAAATTTATAAACCGGCAACTTTGCTGATGTAAAAGATCACATTATTATATTAAAAAATTTAGGAGTACTTAGGCGTACTGATATATCCTTTTGTTTCATCAACTTTTTAATATTCTAGGGTTATAACAAAGCGACCTCTGAGGTTTTATCTGGGAGTTATATCGTGGATTGTGGAATTTAGTGCAGTAATATTATTCGAAGATTGTATGGCCTGAGAGTAGATCAGTATATGAACGATAGTGATGTCTGGAAGTGACTCCTCTCCACAGAATAATATTACACCTAGCGGAGAAGAATAGCATTTATATACTTCAAAAATGCAAACAACAGCACACTAGCGCTGCGTACTGGACCTTCAGTAAACAACTGTATAGCCCGGGAAATTTAAAAAGTGACGTATATATATATACATATACTTTTCGAAGCATTACTTTAGTTAGTTATGTTAAGCTTTGCGATGAAAAATAAATTTTATGTGAGAATTATATAATTCCCACAGAAAACTAGATTTTTCATCGGCAAAGCATAACACAACTAACAATAGTAATTCTTCGTCATATATTATCTTTATCAAAGCAACATCACATATAAAGTGTAATACAATGCAGGATTGAAAAATAAAACGAGGTTTTAAATATTTATTATAGAAATCTATTTGAAATTCTAGAACTATTTCACATGACATGCTTAAATAATTATTCTATAATATATAAATGTTTACTACCTTTGTGTAAGTTAATTGAATAGTATGGTATTTTTGCATTAGCTAATGCTAAATGAGATAACATTAAAAAACAAATTTGGAGACTTTTAGTATACATACTTAAAATTAATTAAGTCTAATAACACATGTTCCAACATAGACATATCACTTTGACTTACACTTATTTGACAATATATACCAAAAAAAGTAATTGTCACTATGCAAGCAAAATATTATATTTTAGGATCACAATACGAGGTATTTCTTTGATGTTTAGAGGATACAACGATATTAGAATAAGAATATAAAACCAATTTCTACTCTTCTTCAACTTCTACGGCAGCAGCTCAGCCGCAGAGCTGTTGTCTCGGCAGCAGCTCAGCCGCAGAGCAGATGTCTCGGCAGCAGCTCAGCCGCAGAGCAGATGTATCGGCAACACACTATTATCAGGAAATTAATATACTATTATAAACATACTATTATCAGGAAAATTTAGCAAGAAGAACAAGGCACGTAATTTTTATCTATGTATTTTCGTTTATACTAATAGAATTTATCAATTTATTCCTAAATAAATTATGTTCTTACTATAGCAACAAAAATTTATAATTATCATTTCTATGTTTTCTTAAGCAACGGTTATTTGGGGATGAAAATATGAGGTATTTCTTTTATTTTTGATGTTTAGAGGATATAACAATATTAGAATAATAATATAAAACCCATTTATATTCTTCAACTTCGACGACAGCAGGTCAGTCGCAAAGCAGATGTCTCGGCAGCAGCTCAGCCGCAGAGCAGATGTCTTGGCAGCAACTCAGCTGCAGAACAGGTGTCTCGGCAGCAGCTCAGCCGCAGAGCAGATGTCTCTGCAACACACATGGAAAACATGCTATTATCAGGAGAATTTAGTAAGAAGAACAAGGCACGTAATTTTTATCTAGTCATTTTCATTCATACTAATAGAATTTATCAATTTATTCCTAAATAAATCATGTTCTTACTATAGCAAAAAAAATTATAATTATCATTTCTATATCTTTTAAGCAAGGGTTATTTGGGGATCAAAATATGAAGTATTTCTTTTATTTTTGATTTTTAGAAGATACAACTATATTAGAATAACCATATAAAAGCAATTTCTACTCTTCAACTTCTACGGCAGCAGCTCAGCCGCAGAGCAGATGTCTCGGCAGCAGCTCAGCCGCAGAGCAGATGTCTCGGCAGCAGCTCAGCCGCAGAGCAAATGTCTAGGTAGTAGCTCAGCCACAGAGCAGATGTCTCGGCAGCAGCTCAGCCGCAGAGCCGATGTCTCTGCAACACACATGGAAAACATGCTATTATCAGGAGAATTTAGTAAGAAGAACAAGGCACGTAATTTTTATCTAGTCATTTTCATTTATACTAATAGAATTTATCAATTTATTCCTAAATAAATCATGTTTAGTTAACAAATAATTATCTGTTCTATTTACCCAAGAGCAAAAAAGTGCAGTCATGGTCACAGAATTAAAAACAAACATATCAATAGTGTACATTTTATGAAAATTTAATTTTATGTTTTTATAATATGTAATATTACTTTAAATAAATTATATAGATACTATAGTTATTCTTGTATGTATCTCTGTAGTTTCAAAATTTCTAACATTTTTTTAAATGAATTATTTAAGCTGTTGGTAACTATATTCAGACATACATTCTTTTATTAAAGACAGTAATTGAAGGTTGAAGTTTGATTATTTATGATAATGATATAAGAAAAAAGAAATCTGCCTGAAAATAATCAAACTTCAAACTTCAATAACTGTTAAACGGTCAGGTTTACAAGCAAATTGTAAGAGACCTTTTTTGTAGAAAATTCAATTTCCTACAAATATATGAGAGATATTTTTTTCAAATAGTGAATACCGAGATATGAATTTCTCTTTCTAATAATAAGGAAAAAATAAAAAATTAAGAGGCGGAAGACTTTCCTATTAAAATTAAGAGCTAATACTTGGAGAGAATTTTTTTGAGATGTCTACCAACCTATTTTTCAGAGTATAAAGTTTTAAAAACTAGTCGATTTTTTTGGTACACCCTAATAGATCATGAAGATCATGGCACCTAAGGACAGACACCACAAATAACAATTCATGCTCTAACATTTATGGTTAGTGATGTTTGAAAAACTGGAAATAACCAATTGCCTTATATTTTTCTGGAGATTGTGTCACAGCAGCCAGATTAGGTGTACTTATCAAGGCATGAAAATATTATAATGCTTCGTTACCACTGATAATATAATATTCATTATTATAAAACACCTGAAAGAATGGATAGGAACTGTAATCTATATAAAGGCTAAACACACAGAGCTATTATTAACTAAGATAACATGCAGATGAGATTGTGGTAGATGCTAAAGACAAATTATAAAAATATCGCCTTCATTTAAGTTGTCTGGCTTGCTTAATATATAATATTCATTCGAATCTGTATAGTGACTAATTTGAAACTTACTTTGGCCTACTTTAGCAAATATTCCAGCGGCAACAGAATGACTTAAAACTTGCGCAGCTAAACGGACTTTCATTTTTTGTTTGCCATTTGGGTCCAAGTGTTATTTGGTTAGTGCTGGAGCAAATACAAAATTCTAATTCTCTTTGTCCTTCATATAAAACTCTTTAATGTGGCTCCATTTTGCTATACCTGCAATGCATTTAATAAACAGTTATGTTAACTGTGAAAAAGCTAATAGACTAACACACATAGACTATATTTCTCGTTAATAATTCCACTTTTATTGAAAAAGAAGTTGAGTAGTTAAACCATTTGATCTCAATTTAATTTGTATCTCCTATTGATTTCTTTAAGAGGTTATGAGCTACATTGAGCCGTGTACTCGATTCATGCAAGAGTGTTCGGCGCGAAATCCGAACTGCTTTGGTACAACCGAAGATATATAGAATAGTTTTTATCTCAATTGGCCCCAGTATGGATGAACCGCTGTATGGATGAACTTCCTGAACGCATCTGAACCTTTCAGTATTTCCGGGCCGACGATACACTCGCACCCTTCTTGTATCAGGCTTAAACCCGAATCGCGACTCATCGGAAAACATAATTTTATCCCACTGTTCCTGGGTCCATGTTATGCGTTCTCTACACCATTCATATCGACGAGCGCGATTCTCGTGACGTATCGGTGGGCACCTGATTGGGCGTCGAGCTCGTAGGCTGTACTCATGCAGTCGATTTCGCACAGTTTGGGGACTTACATCAACACTACTTGAAATTTGTAGCCTCAAACTTATCTCTCGAGCGGTTAACATCGGCTGGCATCTTGCAGTCAGTTGTATGTACCGGTCTTGCCGAGTGGTTGTACTCCTTTTACGGCCTGGATGCTGTTCAGCGGGTTCTCCTGTATTATTGTAGCGCTGCCAAAGACGACAAATAACACTTCTATGAATGCCAAAATGTCGAGATACCTGAGATTGATTATTTCCCGCTTGCAACATCCCTACAGATCTTTGCATTTCATCTGCCATCAAATGACGTCGCTTCATGACGTAAAGAATATCTAACAATTCAATTTTGTCGCTAACTTTATTTAAATGGTTGGTAAAATTATAAAATCAAGACTAAACGTAGCAATTAAAATGCACTTAAATTCAAACAAATTCGCAGTCATTTGAATTTTATGAAAAAAACAAAACATAATCAAATTTTTTTTTACAACCAGCCAGTATGTCATCAATAACAAAAAAGTTTACTTACCTACGCACTTTGTTTGAGTAAATACTTAGAAATTAATTAATATAAATGGTAAAATTTGTAATATCACGCATGTTGTTTAGACTTTTTTGATGTGTGTAGTAACACCTAAACCTAAAAGAAATTTAATTTATTATTTACAATTTCAATTTTTTACCTCCTTGATAAGTACAGCTAATCTATCCGCTGTTACACTATCTCCAGAAAAATAAAAGGCAATTGGTTGTTTCCAGTTTTTTCGAACACCAATAGCCATAAATGTTAAAGCATGACTTGCTAATTGTAGTGTTCGTCCTTGGCTACCATGATCTTGATAGCCATCTATCTGGTCCAGTTTCGAATTATAAGATAAATTTTTCCTTATTGACATTTCGTCAAAGGCTAAGACACGTAAATTTTCAACCATATCTCTATCCTTTACAATTGCCCTTATAGTTTCGAGCACTTGGTCATTTAATCCAGGCACCATCGGTATTTTATTTAGTATTGTTTTAAGAGAACTAATACTGGGCAAACAAAATAATCTATTCAATAATCTGTAGCAAGATGGTGACTTTTTGTAAATACTCAAGGCCAGAACTGTATCTTCTAGGGCCCATCTTCTACCTGGTAATTTTCTATCGATATTTCTCATCTGGCTTTGTAATAGTGAGCACATTGAGCTACTAATTTTGTCATGAATCATTTTATTTAAAAAATCATTCGACGTTAAATTATCTAATATTGACCTCTTAGATTTCTTTATATTTTGTATTTTTTGACGAAGCCTATATATTTCTGAAAGATTTCATCTTTTGTATCCAAATCTCTCAAGATTCCTTTTTTCTGTCAAAATAACCATAAATTATATAATTAGTATCACATAATAATAATTATAAACAACTGACTTTCGTTCTCTGGCTGTAATGTTTTTAATATGAACTTTGCAAAGTTAAAATGAATATATTACGTTAAGTAATATTTAATTATTCAATTTTGGATATTGCATTTTTTGGAAATTTTGGAGGTTTTAAGCTCCTATGATTGTTTTAATATTAGCAAAATTTGAAAACAAATATATCTGTTTATCTGGACCTATTGGCAAAATGGATTTTCACATGACTTTTAAAGTAAGGTAGATATCTCTTAGCACAAACCTAGACTACTACTACTTTTATATTCGAAATACTGAAAAGCAAAGTAAATCTCATCTGTTAAGGAAACCAATGAAGCTACCAACTAAAAATATTATAACTAATTTTTGAAAAGTAGCTTTAGACAAATAAAGCTTTTAAAAAATTAAATTCTTAGTCATATCCACATTTTGTGAAAATTGAGATGTACTAGCTACACATTCAGATGAAGACTCTGAATACTGAAATATGTATAAATAATCACTTTACAATACACAATTTATTAAATAAAATGTATTCCCTAACTTTTAAACTGAAAACTTTTAAGCTTTAAAATTAATAATAATCTTATAATATATAAAATGAACTAAAATACTCACATCAATTTTGTGTGGTCCTGTTGATGTATCAGCCTCATCTCGTAATTCACATAAAATATGTTGAGCGTCTGTAGGAATTGCAAACAAATTCATTCTACTTCTATCGCTGTTTGTATAAGCTGAATCATCAGAATGTTTTCCACATATAGTATACAGATGGCGCATCTTTTTCAATAATTCTTGAGAAGTCTGATCATCAGGAAAACAAAATTTTGCCCAGACTCTAACCCTGAAAACATAAATCAATAGTGTTAATTGTTATATACATATAACTATAACATTACACCTAATTTATTGCAAGAGTTATTAACAGTAATGTAATTACTGTAATTACAGTAATTAACAGTAAATAAAAACGGAAAGAATAGTAGATAAGTAATTAGACTTAATACATTCAGAACACTTTATTACTCACTGTTTTGTATATAAGGTTCCACGCGGACAAAGACTCGGGCACAGCTAGTATGATATAAATATTTAACTGTATAGTTTTAATCTATAGCTTTTGTTTTATATAATGTTCATACAGTTCTCATCAATCTGTGTAGTCGCACTGAATAATGGCCTGAATACAGTATACAGAGTATAAAACAAAACAAAGTAAAAATTCTATTATTTGAATCTAAAATAGGCTTTTATTAATTCTTTAAGCGGTCTTACTATTATAAGATTCGTATTTATACATATGTACGTGTTGTGAGCAGCTATATTCAGAGCGGTCATAAAGATTTGCGAAGACTAAGTATTATTTTGTAATTGAAGTGTGATGAAAATATAACTTAAAAATTCACATTAATGGGTGTTTTATTTTGATTTCTATATAAGGCTACAATATCTATAAGTTAATACGTATTATATTACTATTTGGTGCCATCTAGTGAGACGAGCAGGTAAAGATAACGCCACCTATAGAGGGGGGTGCAAGACATTTGTGATTTTAGAACGAGAGTGGCTCATCTATCTAGTATATAGTATCTTATCTATGGAGTCGCACTATGCTCTGTAATTGGAAAACTACCAATGAAGTTTCATTAAAATAGAATATTGACACTGGTAAATGCGCGAGTAATGTGAATTGTGATGTCTAAGAGAAGAAAAAAAATAGTAAACATAACCTATTAATTGATATCTATTTTGTGTATTACTTTTATTTCATAAAAGTTATATTTTAATTTCTATAATTGCCTCAAAGTTAAAACTATACATTTATGATGGGTGATGGTAAAGTATGATAGTGCTAAAGTAGATACATTCAATTCTTACAATAGTTATTTGATAAATTTGTATTTTTTTTTACAGAGGATGTGATCCGAAGAAGGTTACTTATAGACGGAGATGGAACTGGAGATGATAGGAGATTGAATGTGCTATTGAAAACATTAATCAAGTGGTGTAATAGCACTGATGAGAAAGCAGAAGAGAGGTTAGATCAAATTTACGTTCATTCTTTGATTTCCATTTTATAATGAGTTTCCATATTACTGACTGGTCAAAAACTGTGAATTCTATAACCTTTTTATCTTTTGATTTATCGAAATTATATCAGTGTACCTTACTAGATTGACCAATAGTAGCACTAATGATCAGGTAAAAATTTGTTATAGTTTTGAAATCAATAAAAATTATAATGAACACCAATGCCAGCGAGAATAAGATTTCGTTTGAATTGTTACTGTGTGGTTACCTCTAGTATATACTACTTGTAAGTGCAACTATGAGACTTGGATTCCTTGACTCATGCATGTTTCAATATATACAGCCATTAATAAATTAGCAAGATGCAAGCAAAATTTGTAAAGTGACTTTTTTATTTTCTTTATCACTGAGACATACACTGGGAGTTTGGTGCTTTTCTTATTCACTTTGTATTACAACATTAAGGATGTTCGTAGTCCGGTGAAGCTGTTAAGACCTTGCTAGGCCAAGAGCGTAGTCAGTTTGAAAAAAAAAAGGATGTTCTATTAATATTGTGACCATAATACTTGATTTTATAGAGGTATTGTTAAAGTTAGATAGATAGATAGAGTCATGTGTTAGGAATACTAAAAAATATTTTACTTCCTTTCTACACAAATTCAACATTCTCAGAAGATAAATTCCTAATATATTATATTTCAAATTTTAGCAAAGCCACACATGATCGCATGCTGGCACAACTTGCACAATGCGAATTTGCAGTCACCAAATCACAGCTTGGCTCAGAAATGATGGCAGCCGAGTTGACAAGCTACGAGGCACTATCAAAAATATTAGAATCTGGTATAGAGGTTGCCAAAGGGAACATAGAGAAAAGCAAAGTTGACTTAACCCAAGCGAAGACTGTACGTAAGAACAGAATCGAATATGATGTATTAGCGAAAGTAATAAGTGAACAACCAGATAGAAAAGAGACTCTGGAATGCCTCTGTACTTTAAAAACGGAATTATCAAGCTTGGAGAGTACAAAGCAACAATTAGAAAGCAGATTGGCGCAGAGGAAGAAACAATTTCATGTTCTAGTAACTTCCATACATCAACTGCAGGCTTTGTTGGACGAAGCAGATGACACTGAGTCTATTTCTGATGACACTGAAATGAAAGATGTGTCTAATGAGTAGTGATGGATAACTATTATTTTTCAGTAAAGTTTGTCATGTTTATGTAGGTTTCTTCATATTTGGAAAAATATTTTTTTTCGGATAATTTCATTACAGGACCATCTGAAGTGAAATATTTTTTTATTGATGCACTGCGCGGCTGCTCTGCGTTGTAGGCACAGTGCGAACCAAAAACAACAAAGACCAGCAAGGGATTTGAATCCAGTAACAATTTCCCTTTCATACCATAGTGAACTTTTGTTTTTTTTTTTTCGAACTGACTACGCTATTGACCTAGCAAGGTCTTAACAACTTCACCGGAATACTAGTGAACATTTCTTTGTAAGTGAATATGTACTGATTGATCTGGAAACGTGACGTATCAGAAGATAGGCACTTTTTACAATGTCTTATCACAAAACAGATATGGAATCATTTCTATGAAGATGTAATATGTTGGTCTTTTGATTATTAAAACACTAGTTCAAAAGATGTTATAGGTGTCTTGGAATAAGTAAAATCTATTGCAATCGCTTTTAGAAATGTCTGTCTGTATGTTTGTTGGAACACGCATCACTGTTACTGCGTTCATGATAAAACCACACCAAGAAAATTATAAAGCATATCTTTGAGAATAACTTACTCTTTGTTTCATTAAAGTCAATCCACTCTATCAAAAATTATTGCAATTTTAATGACGAAGCGGCGTAAGTACGAGAGAAAAGTAGATAAGTAAATGTACTTAATACATTCAGATAACTTTATTAATTACCGTTTTTTACATTAAAGGTTCCACACGGACGAAGTCGCGGGCGCAGCTAGTTTATAGTATTAGTAAGAATTTGAGTGACCCTTTGTGTTTCACATTACGTATAGGTACATAGTTTCTGAGTATGATTTTATAACCATGATTTAAATTCTCACCGTGATACTATATTTTTAGTGGCTTTATTAAAGTTACTACTTTTTTTAAGCTAGTATGTCATAATGCTTACCAAAGTCATATCTAATGCCGTAATTAGCAAATTTGTGCATACCTTTTAAACGATTTGTATGTGTAAATAACTTTTATACAAGGTAATCTATAATTTTATTATGAAATGTAATTTTTTACTGGATAGAATGAATAATGTATGTAGAACTTTTAAAAAAATGTTTCATAATGAAAATGGTTTAATTGTTTTCAATGGGCCTTTATTACCAAAACACATTAAATATTTTAGATACTACACACACTTACCTTGAAGCTTATAAATATTGAAACGTATTTACACTAACTTGTATTGTGAAAGTCTTGGATGTGTTTACTTGGGAATTATTTGTTTTTTGATGGTAGTAATAATTCATTTTTAAAAATAACTTGCTGACCCGTGCCCCCTTTGTTGGGAAGTAAACATTTTTAGTTTATAAAACTCTAAAACTATTCTCTAGAACTCAATCATATATCTCTCATATTTAAGGCAGCGTTCGTAAGAAACGTTTTCGTTCGACCGTTTTTTCTCCGACTTACTTTTCAAATCCGACTACTAGAAAAAAGTCTTTTAATTTTTCTGGTTAATATATACCCTATGACACTCACAAATAACATGGCTTTCTATTGTTAAAAGAATTTTCAAAATCAGTTTAGTGGATCCAGGTATTAACCCCTACAACCTCACAAACTTTATTTTTTATCATATTAGTTTAAATAATACTTTTTGATAAATACACCGATGAATAATACTAATTATGAAATATATATAAAAGAAAAATAAGTATATCAACGGATTGCATAAAACTTCAAAAATTTATAAGAACAATTAGGGCCAACAATAAATTTAAAGTTCGTTCGAGAACAGAATATAAATAGTTATATACTGTGGCTATATACAATATATAAATATCCTTAATATGTAACCATGCTGACTGTAACACTTTAAATTGATTTTAGTATTGGGATATTTTTTATTTTCCAAATTTATCTATACAGGCTGAAAGTTTAGACAGTAGCAATATCTATGGAAGATAGTCTGCACTATATTCTCATCCTAAACAAATTAAAAAATAGGTGCTTAATATTTGACCTAATTATGTATTATGTTATTTATTACTGTTTGTTTTGATAATATTATTTTATATGTTAAATGTAACGATGAAGTATTATATCCTAGAAAACTGCGATTGTGTAACCTTTCACCTGGTATTAATTTATGTATACAGATTATAGGTACATATGTATGTAGGTACATATTTTTCATAAAACACTAAGAGATGCCCAGTTTCTACAATTATTGTCATCCCAAATACAAATACCTATAAACACAAAATTATAT
This sequence comes from Antheraea yamamai, assembly GCA_036509395.1. NCBI lineage: Eukaryota > Metazoa > Arthropoda > Insecta > Lepidoptera > Saturniidae > Antheraea > Antheraea yamamai. Next base: position 6,002,608 of record AP028424.1, on the reverse strand, counting down.
TTAAAACTAGGTGCTACATGTGACATTGCCCGTATGGAATTTAGCAAAGAATCTGCTCAGTGTAAAAAAGCGCGAGATACGCGCGCGGTATTAAATGCAGCCTCTTTAATTTATTATATTCGCGCGGAACCTTATTTTTCTGTTATCTGCCAGTGAATATACTGTCACAATAGATCCAAACGTTTCGGGGTTTACCCGTAACAAAAAAACAGACAGACAAGAATTTAAAAAATATACTTCCATATATATTTATTAAAAAGTTGTTATTGTGATTTACAAACAGACGATCGAAATTTATTTATTTGTATAGATAAGGTTTATCTGATTGTACATAAAGTAATCTACTCTAAATTTTACGTGTGTTAACGGAGGCATAAATAAAACATTCGTCCTCTACTCACAAAACGTTATACTGGAGTAACCCTAACGTACCCAGCTTTAATATTTAAAACACAAATGTAATGTTTTATAGTTCATACATTTGCATTTACGTACGTTGTTTTTCGAGCAACTTCGCGTGTAGGTACGGGAAAATTCTGAGTATCCCCTAGTGTGACCATTGGAAAGTCAATAAAACGACATAATACTTATTAAAAATTTCCATGTTCGACGTACCTGCAGTCAGACAAATACTTTCGTTTTTAGGTTATTTTGTAATGTTAATTCCATTATCGATATGGCCTAGTTCGTACATAATTATTGCTTGTTTTATAAATAACTAGCTGCCCGCGCCGACTTTGCACGGGTCACTTTTTTCTGTCATAGCAGGCAAACGAACAGGTGGACCACCTGATGTTAAGTGTCACCACCGTCCATAGACACTAACAACACCAGTGGGGTTAAAAGTGCGTTGCCAGCCTGTGTTTGGGGGAAGGGGAGGGAGGGAGGGGAGAAGAGAGGGGAGGGAACGTGGGCCTCCGGCGCTCTCACTGACCGAACGAAACGCAACAATGCAAGCACTGTTACTTCACGTCGGTTTTCTGCGAGAGGGTGGTACTACCCCGGGCGAGCCGACCCATTCATGGTGAAACCAGTAATAGCTTCAGCGTGGCTCTACCACCTTTACAGGTCACGGGTAATAACGAAGAAAATAAGATAAAACCTTCCCGTTTCATGTACCTATTGAAATAAAATAGTAACTGAACGTTGATATTGCAATTATTACAAGACACTTGTAGTATTTTTACCAACTCAACAATGGCAGTAGTAATCTGGAAGATTAGTTGCCAAAAATAAAAAAGAACTGAACGATGCACGTCTGTTAATGTCTTTGAAGATCTACCTACTGATGTGTTGTGTCGTGCGTCGAAGGAATTTCCGAAAAATAATTCATGAGTATCGCTTTCTTTTTCGTAATTTTTATTGGCAATTCTTTGATTTTAGATTCCACTTTACCTTCAATATTGTCACCACTTTTCAAACTTTTCCATAAGCCATTAACTTTTTGAACATATTGTTTTTTTTTTTATCAGCGTATGCTGCATTGTAAGCTTCGTATAGTTTTTTTTATACTGAAGGGCAGCAAACAGGCAGACGGCCCATCTGATGGTAAATGGTGACCATCGCCTATGGACACCTGCAATACCAAGGGTATCGCTATTTCGCTGCCGGCCTTGAAGAGCGTGTTTCAATCGCTTTTTGAAGAGACCCATATCATAATTCTGAGAGAATACTGTACCGGGTAACCCATTCCACAATGTCAACGTACGCATAATGAAGGTTCTGGAGAACTTTACAGTTGTTGCTGTTTTATTAAGTTTTAGAGTGTGTGGATGAGCTACCAGCTAGCGTCGGGCAGTACGAGTTTGGAACGTCGATGAGGGCACCATGTCAAAAAGTTCTTCAGAAGATTCTCCATTGTACATGCGATAAAGTACACACAGAGATCCAATGTCTCGGCGCAGTCGTCAACAATGCGGATAGCTCGCCTTTGCACGGGATCAAAAGGGGAAAGCTGATAGGCAGGAACACCAGCCCAAACAGGTGAATAGTACTCCATGTGAGGACGTGTGGTCTTTATAGAGCACAAGTCGTTGCTTTGGGGTCAAGTACTGCTTTGACCGATTGAAGATACCTAACTTTTTGGTTTCCAATTTAGCTTTGCTTTCCAAATGAGATCAAAATTGCACATCGCTGGACATGTTGATACTAAGAATCCCGATATTACTGGAAATCTTAAGAGAAGTGCCCTGGAACTTAGGTGCTATAACGAATGGATTTATGGATATATTTTTCGTAGAAAACGTACAGACTTTTGTCTTTGAAGGATTACATTGGACAAGGTTGCCTCTCCCCATTCAGAGGCCCTGTCCACGTCCTCTCAACATCAGACACAAGTTTAGTTCGATTTTGCTCCACAAGTACGTGGGAGATGTTTGCACGACCCCAGTATACGGCATCACTTGTGCTATTGTCCGCATAACAATGAATATTAGAAATATCTAAAAGGTCATTAATATGCAGAACGAACGGCGCTGGCGATAGCACAGATCCTTGTGGGACGCCGGTATTTGTTACTATGGCATCAGATGTGTAATCATCGACAACAACTCTTATGCTCGCCCGGACAAAAAACTCGTTACCCACAAGCAAAGATTCTCGGGAATATCATAAGCTCTTAACTTACAATAAAGATTACCTAAATCACTCTTTTTGTTCATTTTAAATTTGTTACGTAAGTTAAAAACATAAAATACCAGAACTAAAAGAACTACGACGTCGTTTAATCCGTGAAAGTCAATTGTCTAATGAAATAGAAACAAAGAAATCACTGCTAGGCGCAGGCGTGGTGTGTTTGGCGGAATTTATCGAAGGGTGCTAGTTCGTCGGCGCGTGCCGCGTAACGCTAGTATAGCGAGTGACCGACAAAACAATTTGAATCTTACGTTTATATAGTTAGGGTTGCAAATATTTTTGTATATTTCGTTAATAGTGTCAAAGTTCGTGTTTTAACACGTAGATTTGGAAATGTGACGTCACGAAATTTAGGACCCTCCCACCCCCTTGTCACACAATGTCACACTTTGTTGACCCCCTCCTTCCCCCTTAACGTGTGACGTAATTTATGGATGGTCCCTTATAGCACTAGAGCGCATTATTATCTATTACCATTTGTAAACTTTGCTACTATCTTTATATGAGCATCCATTAAAAGAATCAAATATTTTATCAAATAATAACAACACCTCGGCTGTCTGTTCACATTCTGTAGGCAATATTCTGTGTCCTGAAAATAAAAATATTTGATTTAATATTTATGTTATATCTTGATTATACAAATGTAATAATGCTTCATTATAATACAATTCTATAGACACCTGAAAATGAACTCATAGTATATTTTAGTTAAACTTTACATTTTAAGTTTGCAATTAAATATTGAAAGTATTTGAGTTGTAAGTTTGTAACTATACTACTTGATATCAAAAAGTCCATTATTTTAACTGATTCAAAAAGCTGCTTACAAGCCGTACTGGCTAATCCCTTCAAATCTAAATACAGATCCCCAATTATATTAAAAATCAAAGAAGCTCTTTATATGTGTCAACAGCAAAACTTAAAAGTCGTCTTGGCTTGGATTCCGGGTCACTCGGGCATTCCAGGCAATGAAACCGCAGATTCATGTGCAAAGCAAGCTGCTAAGATAGGTTCCCTAGAACATTTTCAAATCATTCCTGGGGATCTCTGTGTAAGCATGAAACACCAGTTGTTTAAAGCGTGGAATAATGAGTGGCAGACATCACACAAGCTTAAAGCCAAATTCTATGGCAATTTACAACCTACCATCCCCACTAAACCCTGGTTTTCATTGTTTCGGAACGTAGACAAGCGTACGATATCGGTCATATGCCGTATGCGTTTAAATCATGCCTGCACACCTGTCCATCTTGCAAAAATTAGAGTCCGGGATCACTCGCTATGTGAATTTGGGCTAGATGAAGGAAATATAGACCATATTTTTTTTAATTGTCCAAATCGGCGCGTTTCTCTATATAATTTACTCCCCCAGGAGATATTCCGTCCCACCTGTATGCAATTCCTACTCTCCCTCTCCTTTACTCCTTTTATTACTGTTCTGTGTAAATATATCTATATTAATAAAATTAAGCTCTAATTATTTGTTACATTATACTTACTTGTACTATACATACTTATATGATAAAATATACATATTTATTTACTAACTCATATGTTTAGGTACTTACTAACCCAATTGTGTATTGTCCCTATGTTCTATGTTAGTCATATGGTGGTGGTCTAAATCAACTTCAGATCTTTTGTTGATCCATTATCGTAGAAATTAAGCTTTATGTACATGACACTGGCAGAATTGCGGAATTTTCCACAAAGGCCAAAGACTAAGATAAAAAAAAAAGTGTATGTAAGCAAAAAAAAAACTTATTTAAACCAATTCAAATTAAATGCGTCAGAAAAAAACATATGGAGTTGTTTAGCATACTCATATTTTCTTGTATAATCTTTTTTTATAAATAAAGGAATTATTATACTAATTTTAATTATTTAGTTGAAATACTAAATAAAATATCGAAAGGTGTACATACTTGCTAAAAACCGCATTGCAGATGAAACTCGTTGACTGAATACTTGGGCAGCATGCTTTACTTTCATTTTGGGTATTCTCTCTTTATAAACATGAGCTTCAGTCAATTTATTTACTAATCTTATTTCATCAGATCCTGTGTCTTCCTTAAGTAATAATTGTAGATGTTCCCATTTTGCCATTTTGACTCCATTGTTTTGGATGTATCGTAATTTTTTTTGTAATAAATTATTTCTTATCCCTTTTAAAAGATGCGGAGGATCATATAATGGATAAATTATATTACCATCAATATTAATCGCTTCAGATTTGTAATCCTTTCCTTTCTTTAAATATTCTGCCTTGCTTTCTTCTTTTAAGCTGTTTATGGTCGCAATATTTATTGGTGATTGGTCACAAACGGTGGCAACCACAATCAGTCCTGTACTACTGATTTTTGTTACTAAACTTTTAATAATATTTTTGAGATCAATTTTCTTTGTAGAACTTTTACAGAAAGAAAACCATATAGGCAATTTATATTTACTCTTTAAACCTTTGATCATAAAAACCAGAGCATGGTCCGCAAAGTTTTGCGTCTTCTTTGTACCAAAATCTTCAAAGCCTACTATTTCGTGCTGTTTATTATAATATAAACCCGGAGCTAGAGATACTTCATCAAACATTAAGACTACTAATTTTTTTTCCAGACTAAATTTACTTACAGCTAATTTTATGTTATCAAACAATTCTTGGTTTATTCCTGGTTTTATAACTAGTAACTTCAAAACTTTTTGTAATGTTCTTTTTGATGGTAGAGTAAATATACTTTTTAAGAAATTGTAGGCTTTTGGGCTTTGTTTTAATATAGTCAATGATACAATTTTTTCTTTAAGAGTGTATCTTCTACCTCTGGGTTTATTTTTGTTATTCATTTGCATTTTAATAATAATCTCTGCAGATTTAGAAATATTGTCACATTCTTTTAAAATAGTGTTTCTATATGCAAGCCTTTCTGCCATTTTTATTCTTTTTGTTTGTGTCTTACATTTTGCTCTAAGTTTAAGCAGCTTCTTTGTAAACTTCATAGCATCCTTATTTTCATAAGTGCATAGGCCTCTCTTTCTATCTGCAAAATAAAGATTATATAAGTAATATATAGAAACAGAAATACAGATAACTACATTTCTACTAGTGATATCGCCTGCATTAAAGTATAGACTATAAGACCGTATGTTTTATGTGTAGTTTACATGTGTTTATCCCTTTCTCACCATCGTTTATAGTTCTATCTATGTGACATTGCTGAAATTGTGTGTGCATGTGCAACATGTTGCCATTTTTAAAGAAGGAGAGAAGTTAATCATTAAGATAACTTCAATCAAACTTAACATTCATTTTTTTATTTGGTAATTTATTCTCTATATTTAAAATGATGAACACTTATGAAGTTGATGATGTTCAGTATTAATATATTATAAATATAATTCATAAAAATATAATTAAAAAAGGAGTGTGCCCAAAGACTGGACCTTATATGTATTATTTGTATATATTAAACATTATTACTACTTGTTTTTAATCTATCATTATAATCAAACAATAACATTAAATACCTACAATTATTAACACCAATTTTTCTATCTGGTTTATAAGCAGTACCAAGTGAAGAATCCTGAGATGTTCCTGCAATAGGCGGTATTTCTTTTATTTGAGGAATTATAGTTGTATTATCCACTGTATTTACTAGTAATGGTCTCTCTGTAATAAATAGTTAGAACACTGTCAACACTTATCATAAATTAAAAAATAATAAATGATGGTTTAAAGAATTAAATATAACTATTTAAATGTTTTACTACAGTATTTTAAATTTAGTATAATCCAGGCTATTACAAGAACTTTATATGTGGAAATAAAATTGAAAAAATAATAAAATATAATAAGAGATATTATTTAAAATTAGAATATTCATCATAGCATATTCCTTATCCCCATGTAATTAAACCAAAAGTGTTATCAACAAATGGTTTTTTATTCATAAAACATACCAGCTGGTTGAAGTTCCTGGGATGTGCTAGAAGTTGTAGGTATCTCAATAGTTTCAGGCATCATTGCTGATTCTGCAATATATGTTTGCAATGATGATCCTGTAACGTATAATTAAAATAATAATAAACTTACACACATTCTGATGCTTATATTTATTTTAAAAAGTAACTTACTAAGATTCAAAGTAGGCACTGCATTTTTTGTAAGGAGCCTACTGAGTAAGCGATAGCATTGCTCAAAGTGTCTATAACATAATCAAACTTAATTGTGTATATAGTTATCCCCTTTTTCTTGAGTGCTTTGATCAAGTACAGCTTTCCATATATTGAATTTTTCCGTATGAGGCCATTCTGGCTTGGGAAAATCATGTAGTGGACCTGTAATTATTAAAGAATACAAAAAGAAACAGGTAGTCACTACCATCAAAATGTATAAATATTTATCGATTCATTTTAAAAATATTATATTTGGTCAAAGTAACAGGAGAACTAGAAAGGTTTTTCAACTCGTAATATAATCTAAGATATAGTATACTCCATACAGATTATATTTCAGATTTGTAGTCTCGTTTTAGGAATTAGGGATTGACCAAGAGTGACAGGTTTTCTTGAATAGTGGTAATGATCCTGCACTGAAAGCAGTAGGTTGAATTTATTCCAGTAAATATAATAAATAACTTTCTTTTAATAGACGGTGAAGCGGTCTTATCCATTATTAGTTATTTCGTATTTCTCTTTCAAAGAAATATATAAATATTGTAGATTTTTCGAAAATATCCACTGGGCTAGGTCTATCCCACTTCTGAGTTGAAAGATTCAGATAATCAACTCAGTCAAACTGCAGGATTTTGGAAATAATAACAGATTTATTACTCATGTCTATATATAACTAGTCTTAGCAACCACTATTACATCTCAATGTTTTTTTGAATTAATCAAAAAGGAAAAACAAAAGTCAATTTAGACCATAAATAATATTTAAAAAAGAAATTAGATATTCAAACTCGTTTTACGTCTTACCGCCGACACCGTGTTGTCATTATACAAAAATCAATTCATAAATTAATACACAATGATTACAGCTTCCATAGATTAAATAAGCTTACAATCGGAAAACATAATTTTATCCCATTGTTCCTGGGTCCATGTTACGCGTTCTCTACACCATTCATATCGACGAGCGCGATTCCCGTGACGTATCGGTGGGCACCTGATTGGGCGTCGAGCTCGTAGGCCGTACTCATGCAGTCGATTTCGCACAGTTTGAGGACTTACATCAACACCACTTGAAATTTGTAGCCTCAAACTATCTCTCGAGCGGTTAACATCGGCTGGCGTCTTGCAGTCAGTTGTATGTACCGGTCTTGCCGAGTGGTTGTACTCCTTTTACGGCCTGGATGCTGTTCAGCGGGTTCTCCTGTATTATTGTAGCGCTGCCAAGGACGACAAATAACACTTCTATGAATGCCAAAATGTCGAGATACCTGAGATTGATTACTTCCCGCTTGCAACATCCCTACAGCTCTTTGCATTTCATCTGCCATCAAATGACGTCGCTTCATGACGTAAAGAATATCTAACAATTCAATTTTGTCGCTAACTTTATTTAAATGGTTGGTAAAATTATAAAATCAAGACTAAACGTAGCAATTAAAACGCACATAAATTCAAACAAATTCGCAGTCATTTGAATTTTATGAAAAAACAAAACATAATCAAATTTTTTTTTACAACCAGCCAGTATGTCATCAATAACAAAAAAGTTTACTTACCTACGCACTTTGTTTGAGTAAATACTTAGAAATTAATTAATATAAATGGTAAAATTTGTAATATTACGCATGTTGCTTAGACTTTTTTGATGTGTGTAATATATATATATATCAATACCCATTCGATAATGGCAATAATAATCAACGAGAAGATTATTTGCCCAAAAAAAAGATGATCTATTTGTCTATGGTTTAAGTCTTACTCTGTGAAATTTGAAATTGTCTCTATGATGGCTCTCTTTTCAATACGGCACGTGTAGACGCGGTCGACTTTTTATCATTCGTACACACAGTTAGGTACAGTTTATTATTTGTCATAATTTTAATTTCTTATGAATTATGGGCCTGATAAAAGTAGTGTCTTAAGAAATATATAATTTACTGTATTATTATAACTTAATCGAAAGCATTGTTTGCCGTAAAGAAAGGGGAAATTTTTGTTTTATAGATTAGTTAGTCTGCAAAATGCCATCGGACGCGAAAAAACGGGCACAGCAAAAGAAAAAAGAACAAGCCACCAGTAGAAACAAAAAACCAGTGGCTCGAGTCACAAACGCCGAGGAAAATGGAACAACCACAAATGGTACACCAAAAGAAGAACGCGAAATGACCGCAGAAGGTAAAGTAAAAGTAGCAACTTATCAAGTTTCATTTACTCAGTAGTAATCAATGACTTGTAGATATTCCATGCGATAATTAAGCCTAATATGGATGCGTCAGAACATATAAGTAACTCATTAAAATCGCTAGTCTTATAGTTTCTACATAAATAATTTCCATGTGGTATTTTCAATTTGACATGGTAACAGTCACAGTCAGTAGATATTTGTCTCTCACAAATATTACATTTTACCACTGTTCTTGTACTTCAACATCACAAAGGAAGTCAATATTTAAAAAAAATTGAACAATATATGATTCATTTTCTATAATATTCACTATTGGTGTTTACTGATTGTAGCAGCTTTTTCACTAACCTAGCATAATAACTATTATAATTTAGTATAACACTAAGGTAATGTACATAAAACCAATAATATTAGAGGAAACACTAGCTTCCTGGCAGAGACAATGAAATAATAGATACATATATATGAAACAATATGTCATAATTTACTTATTATTATATATTTCTATGAAATATCATTATTTGGATATGTTTCATCATGATTTGGGTGTTAGTATTGGGACATTCTCATAATTTCCAATTTTTGCAATATTTGAGTTTCATAAAACTGTTTTAATAGCTTTTACAGATAGTACAGAACAGTTAACTGAGCCTAAAAAATCACTAGTTCAAATTTGCTGTTTACTTTGTTTCAAGGCTAATAGAAATGTTAGATGTCTGATAGAGATGTTGTTACCTATTTTTGATTACTTCAATTATAAACTACATTTTCTATAATGCAGTTATAAATAGATATGGTCATTATTTGAATATAAGCCAAGTTAATATTAAGTTCCTGAGGCTCTTTCAGTGTTCACTAAGCGTTCATGATGTTACAATATAGTCTTGCATTATTTACTCTGTATCAAGGTCATTTTATGTTACCATCATAATACCACTTTAGCAATCATAAATCAGTCATCTGTAACAGAATCTTGCAATTGGTATACATAATGGAAATATTTATTAACCTTTCTAAGTCATTATATGTTTTAGATCGCAATGTATTCTTATTTTTCTAACGATAAAATGACCTTAAACTCTAATATACCTAGCTTAGCTACTTGGTGATGTATTTTTAACTTGGACACACTTCCCATCTTTTGTGCTGTATTTTGTTTTTAGAAATAATTTATTGGAAATAGTTAAATATATATGAATGAGTTGTTAGTGGTGTATATGTCACAAATAAGTTAGAGAAAACTGCTGTGATACACAGAAATTCCTTAGCATGTATCTTTAAATAGCTCTAAATAAAAAGTCACTCATCAGATCTTGTGACTATGAATATTAATTAATCATTGGAAAAAAATACATATCATTTTTTAGGAGTATGAGTGCGCAAAGAAACTTTATCAATTTAATACTCCTTTTTCGTGCAGAGGCACTATGCTTGAAGTTGGAAGAGGAAGCCAAGATGAACTCAGAAGCACGTTCGTGCACTGGTTCTCTAGCTGTGCACCCACGTTCTAGGGACATCAAGATCGCTAACTTCTCTATTACATTCTATGGCAGTGAGCTCCTTCAGGACACACTTCTTGAGTTGAATTGCGGACGCAGATACGGTTTAGTGGGACTCAATGGATGTGGTATGTATTATATTATATCTGATATTTAAAAGTACTATTTATGTTTTGAATTGCATATAATTGGAATTGTGTAATTGCTTTCAATAGATCACTATTCTTTCTTTTCACTGATGTTTGCCTTCTATACGCCATTATAATAAGTCCCAACATACCCGCTTCAATTACTTGATCAATATTAATGCACCATTAATATAATCCACACCAATATAACTACTGGATCGATTTTAATCATTTTTTCAGTGAATGACATAGACTATATATTTTATACCCGTGCGAAGCCAGAGCGGGCCGCTAGTCCATGAAATAGTGGAGAAATACTGTTATTTTTGGGGTTTCTAATGTGATGTTGTAAATAATTACATTTTTTCCGCTTACATTGCAATAGACCCAGGCGGGCCATGGGCAGTAATGAATAATAAACCTAATAAATATATATTTAACCTTCATAACTATATATGGCTTCAGTTATTATTAAATTGTCATACACTAGCTGGTGCTCCTAATTTTATGTGAAATAAACTCTTTTTAAACACTTTTTTTTCTGTCTGTGCGTAAGTCGGTATTTAGATCAAAAATGACTTCACCGATTTTAATGATTTTTTGTATAAATATAGTATAACCATTCCACTATTCTTAAGATGTAATAATTTTAAGCATTAATGTACAAATTATAAAATAGGTTTTAAGATCTGTAAGTGTACACCAACTTACTATTATTATTGGTATTTTGTAACACCAAAAAATATATAACTTGATGAAGGAAAAATAAGAAATTTTTCGCAAGAGTTATGCTTTCTTTGTACTAATAACCACTAAATAATAGCAGTTCTATATTTTTTCACTATATGATATGAGAACACTTCTCAAGCATATCAGCATCCTTACAAGGTTTTCATTTGTCAATGAAGGTGGCACTCTCAATAAAAAAGGTCAATTTTTACATACTAATTACAACAAAACTATTGAACTTTGATAAACATAACGATTAACTACAGATACATTAAACCTTTCACAATGATGTAAAGATGATTGTGTTTTAAAATGAATAGGTTTCCATTTAAAAAAAAAAGGTGTGTGTGTGATTCACACACGATAGAAGTGAAACTTCAGGAAGTCGACAAAAGAATGAGATGAATATATATAACAAGGGTAGGATAATTACAAAGTTTATTTGTTTAAAAATGAATTTATTATTTTTTTATTAATTAATTCAAAAATATATTTCAAAGCGCAAAAAATATATAAGGCCTTTTGGCATAAAACCCTAATCGCAGTGATACGTACTTTTTGCTTTTGTTACATAATTCGATCATATGTGATGTATATACTGTCGTGCAGTTCATAAACGCAGTAAAGAACATGGTAACGGTTTCGAGAAAAATGCGGGCAAATTTGAAATTGTATTTGTGTCCCTGCAATTTGTTATGCAAATATTAGTAAATATATCTTCTTTATATATACATTTCTTCTGTACGTGTGTATGTCACTGAACTCCTCCTAAACTGCTGGACCGATTTTGATGAAATTTTGTGTGCGTGTTCCAGTGGATCCGGAAATGATTTAGATTCACAATTGGACCCGGTACGTGGCGCTGCAAGATTTTTTTTTAATTATCAAAGGAGGACAATGTCCGCAGGGACCGCTAGAATATATATATATGTATTTTTCGAATATATTAACGCTTTTAATTTGTATGTTATGATTATGTTATAATTGATTTGATTTATAACTTATCAATTATAACATAATCATTACATACAAATTAAAAACGATAATATATTCGAAAAAGACATGTGTTAGATAATTTGGACGTGTTGAATATCGGCCCATTAGTTCAGTTGGTTAGAGCGTCGTGCTAATAACGCGAAGGTCGTGGGTTCGATCCCCTCATGAGACATGTAACTTTTTTCAATATATTTGTATAGTATTTTGTTACGTAATATATAATTGATTTATATATAACTTCAATGTGATAAAAAATAATAACAAAGTTTATTTGTTTAAAAATGAGTTTATTATTTAGCACAACAAGATATAAAAATACTCACAAACACTGTTAAATAATAACACACCACGCTGACTTCTTACTAAAAAGCTGTAATACGCGCGGCAGTGTACAGTATTATTAGCTCACGTACTTTTCACATATACTAACACACGTTAAATGCTCAAATACAAGCAAGTATTAAACAGTGTGCAATATACATACACATCGATATTTGCTCTCTCGCTCTGGCTCACTAATTTTTGTATTTGTGTCTCTTCACCTGTCGTTTTTCCGTTGCATCCGGTTTGAAATCACAGCGATTGTAAAGAAGTTTTACTTCAATAATTTTCCGTAATCGCCTTGCGCAAAGCAGCCTGATTTTCGGTACGAAAATCTCAGTAAATTTACATTTTTCTTAATAAACAAAAAATACCTGCTTATGCCACATATAACCAAATTTACAATACAGACTATAACGTCCAAGTTATCTATACTATATATCTGAGAAAAAATTGTTTAGTTGTAAACAAAATTTCACCATTTTATGTAGATTATGTAGATCTTAACTCCTTTGGGATAAGGTCCAATTTTTTTCTTAATTTAGATTCGATTTAGAAAACAGTATGGAGCAACAATTTAGGCCACGCCAGTCCGCGCTCTGGCGGCGAAGCGAGTGGAGGTAAACGTCGCTTTGCGCTCGATTAGAAAAGAAAAAAATATCGCTGTAGAAATACCTATACACTTCACAAAATATTTTGATAATTTCTAAAAACTAACAAATTTTTTATAGTATTTTATATTTCTAATAGTAAGAGACACTGTAATTAGGTTGAAACAAAAATTCTAAGTTTGGTTTTTATTATTTTAGTTTTTTTACGTTGTAACTGTAAATGGATTTCAGGAACTGTTATGGAACTTCTTGACGGGTAGAAATAGATAAGTCGTCTTTGTAGTCTTTTGTTAGTAGTGACGAGAGTTTACCACAGGAGTGAACAAAATGACCTGATGACGACCCACTTCATGCTTATCGTTTATCAGAATATGATCTCTCAGTCTTGTTTATAATGAAACAAATTATTTGGTGTAAAGTAACAAAACTAGACATGCAAAGTTTGTTGGTGAAATTAGGTTGTGTTTTACACAAAGACCATCATATGCTGACCGTTGTGCTTCAGCTGTTATAACTAACAATTTAGACGATTTGCAGTATGTTGTTCACAGAATTATTTTTGTTTCAGAAGCAAACACTAATTTAAAATTCTCCTATCTAAATCTCTGAGCGCATACTCAGTGTTTGTAGCTAATATATATGTACTAAAATTCAGTTATCATGATACAGTTACTCACCTAGGCCATGAGGAATTAAACATTAATCCGACACTATGACACTTTTCAGCATAAACTCTATATTTCTAGCTATTTTATACTATACAAAAATTTTGTTGTCACGACAAAGATACGCATCTAGCCCATGAGAAATGAAACTTTCATCCGATACTATGAGACTAACCATCTGAACCCAAACCTGATGTTTCTAGCTACTATGTATACTAAAGTTCAGTTATCATGATACAGTTACTCATCTGACCGATAAAATGAAACTTTGATCTGACATCTGATCGCAAAGTTGATGTTGCTAGAGATTATCAGTACTAAAATTCTGTTATCACGAAACAGCGACTCACTTGGCCTATGAGAAATGAAACTTCCATCTGATACGATAAGACTTAACCTCTGAGCGCAAACTTTATGTTTCTAGCTATTATCAAAATTAAAATTCTATTATCACAATGTAGCTGCTCATCTGATCGTTAAGAAATGAAACCTTGCCCTGACACTATGACACTAGGCCTTTGAGTGCAAACTCGATGTTTCTAACTATTATCTATACTAAGATTCAGTTATCACAAATACTGTCTTCACCTAACTTTAAAAAATTGAAACCTTGTTTTATCTAGACCAGTCATAACTTACCTAACCTGTGGCCCGGTGGGTCTTTGTAATTGGCCCACCCGATTATACTTTAATTTCGATTATTTAAAATTTCGTGCCCATAAGAAAAACTATGAGCAGGCTGAGTAAATTATTTAGTAAATTAAATAGAACACACTTAATTTTTATTTTATTTCATACCTTAATATTTGTAATTTGCGGTCCGCGGCACCATGAGTGAAACGTGTTTGTGGCCCGTTTAAAAAAGTTTGAGTACCACTGATCTAGACTATGATCCAGTTACCATAATACGGGTAGTATGTAAATGTTGAGAAATTATACCTTGATCAGGCACTAAGGGGCTAAACAATTGAGCGCAAATTCGATGTTTCCGTATATTACGTATACATATTTAGGTTTAGTTAGACTGTTCTTGACTTAGTATGACTTTGAGAAACAATATAACAAAAAGTAGAACATCGATAATACGAAAATATTGTAATATTTTTTATAAATTGTAATATTTTTTATAAAAGTTTTAAAGTCTTTCAAGTGAGCTAGGATGCCCCCTGATTATTGTATTGTCGCTGTTGCATGAGCTGTGCGCGTCTAGTAATATGACTCGAAGCCAAAATTGAACCGCGAAAAATTGAGAGCGCCTCCTTAAACATTTATTTATTATTCGTAACATGATAATTATTGTTTAATAATATTTTTTTCTATATCTCAGTTTATAATGTAATTTCAATGTACTAAATAGAAAATCAGTCTTGCTGTTCTGTTGTTTTATTTTTTGTTAGGAAGTGAAAGGTATATTACAAAATGGTAACTTGATTTCATCTTGTAACGGTTGTTACAATGACTTGCTCCGCTGTTTAATATACAAAGGTACCCACTGTAGTAGCAAAGCGAAGTGTCGGAATATTTAATTATACTGTTCACAAGCTTTATATTTTTTTGTGTGAAAATTCATTTTGTTAATAGATATAAATTGGCCAGAGTATAGACAAACGGATACACATACAAAATCAAAGATTTAAAATCAGATGGACGGGGGGGGTTACTGTCAGGCAAATTATCATAGAAGGAATATACTAAATTAGGGCAACTTAAAGAATGTGTTTGTCTAGTCCACATTCACATATTGAGTTGTCCGTAGTTCTGAACTTTGCAAATTTAGACTCTGAATTTTTTTAGATTTTTATAATGTCAGTACAGATTAGAGCCATTAATTGAGGAACTATATATAACTATCCTAAATAATTTTCCTTAGAATGAATTATAACTTCAGTTAAAGTTTTATATAGCCAAGTTGACTCCTTGACTTGTGTAATATAACCGTAGTGACAAGTGGATTAGCCTGAAACTAGGACATGTTGCCCCTCGTGAATTTGCTAATAGAAATAATGTTCGTAATAGCTGCAGTACAATGCATAGGGGTCATCCTGTTATCATTGCATTTGCATGGATAAAAGAAGGAATGAAATAATCATTTTAGTTTCATTTCTTAACTCTGATATATATTTTCCTATTTATTTAAGAAATTTCTGACATACTATGTCATCTAATTTTTATTTAAGTATATGTCTAGGCTTATTGACTGGATTTAATTAATTACAGAAATAACCTATTTTTGTGATGACTTAATTTTTTATTTCCCTATTAATTCTACAGGTAAATCTTCTCTGTTGTCTGCTCTCGGTCGCCGTGAAGTTCCCATCCCTGATCATATAGATATTTTTCACCTTACGAGGGAGATGCCCGCTTCCGACAAGACAGCTCTTGAGTGTGTCATGGAAGTAGATGAAGAAAGAATAAAGCTGGAGAAACTGGCTGAAGAATTGGCTCATTGTGAGGACGATGGTTAGTTTTTACAAATTACTATTCAGTCAATAACCTCATGCTCCAACTAGGATGTTATTATAAATTATTTTATAATTAGCCACCTACAGAGTCTACTAATAGATGGATTGCAGAATTGTTTACATTTTGTTTGTACTATTGGTGTATTAGATTTTACAGTTGAATGGTATGAACAAAATTGGATTTTTTTTTAAATTTGATGCCTATGGTCCTTATGCACAACTCAGCCAGTGTCACATTGTACATAAATACAACACAAGTAACATATGTATTGAAAAGAAAAATTTTGAGTTATAATTGCAGTTTGCTGTGTTACACAAGATGGATTTACTAATAAGATTGATATAAGGGGAGAAGGTGAGGGTAAGGAGAGTTTTCATGCAGGTGTAGCAAGGAGTTTTTGGAGCAGGATATCTTAGAAGGAAAAACATAGGTTAGGGCAACTGAAGAACAAGTGATCTATGTGACCTTCGTCCAATCCACAGTCTCATAAAGAGTAATCTCTAATTCTTATTTAGCTAGGTGGACCAGTGAGTAACAATGACTGAGTCGTATACAATTGATAACTGATGTTATGTGTCTATTTAAATTTAGATTCGGAGAAAACCAAGGTTGGAATTTTATTTTTACAGAGTCTCAAGAACAATTGATGGATGTGTACGACCGTTTGGACGATTTAAGCGCCGATACAGCGGAGGCTCGCGCTGCGCATATACTTAACGGTCTCGGGTTTACCAAGGAAATGCAGCAGAAGGCTACAAAGGATTTCTCTGGAGGTCTATTATACATTTTCATTTCACAAAGATATATGTCTGTTATATGTTATGGCTAATTACTGTGTTTACAGAATTTTTGTTCAATGATTGCTATTTATGATTCAATTTTCCATTAACATCAATGGTATCTTCTATACATAGTGAAGTGGGATAGCGAGGATAGCTGAATATTGAGGATTTTCTTATATGTTCGACTTTATTAAATTATTTTTATTTGTTATAAGAATATAATTAATGTATAATAGAATTAAATATAATTTAAATCTCCACTGGATAGTTTTCGCCAGAATTATTACCCATAATTCTTCATCAAAGTTCAGATACTTAATTTTTTATTTTGGGTGTGTGTGAATGTGTGACAGAAAATGTATGAATTCATGTGTGTAAGATACTATTGTGAGATTATTGGATACATTGGTGGTTCTGTTATAGGTTGGCGTATGCGCATAGCGTTAGCTCGAGCTCTCTATGTGAAGCCCCATTTGCTCCTACTCGACGAGCCGACAAACCATCTCGATCTGGACGCATGCGTATGGCTAGAGGAAGAACTTAAACAGTATGTATTAATTACTTTATTTTGACTATAGAAATAAGTCACTTTACACATAGATAATATTATAGAGAGCTTTTTTGGAGTTATATAGTCATAATGACTATGTAATTTAATTATAAAAATATGCAATATTCTTTTTAGTAACGAATTTGTTTTTAGGTAAAAGTGATAAACAAAATACAAAACAAATGTTATTGTATTACTAAATAAAATAGAATTTAAATAAAACATATTACTGATAGTAGTTAATCATATGATTCAGGAAGTTGAAACTCATATTTTAAGATTATAATAAGCATTCATACATGTAGTTAAATCTATATCTTCTACACATATAATAAAAATGAAGTGTCTATGTAATATCGAAATTTTTTTTTTTACTGATTGGGTACGAAAGTATACACGTTACTAATAACAAAAATGCAATTTTTAAAATTTTTGGCGGTCTGTCTGTCTGTTTGTTCCGGGTAATCGCCGAAACGGCTGGACCGATTTTGACCAAAATTTCACTGGGAGATAGCTGAATTTACAGCGGGTTACTTAGGCTAGTTTAAATTACACTAGCTATTGACCGCGGCTACGTCCGCAATGCTATCTCCAAAACGGTTGGACCGATTTTCACGGAACTTTGACTAGCAGATAGCGGACATCATAAAAAGTAATTCAAGCAATTTTAGTTTATACTAGCTGTTAACCCTGGCTTCGCCCGTAGTGTTATCTCCAAAACAGTTTGACCGATCTTCACGTTAGTTTCACTGGCAGATAGCTGACCTTATAAAAGAAAATTCAAGTAATTTTAGTTAATACTAGCTGTTAACCGTGGCTTCGCCCGCAGTGCTATTTCTAAAACGGTTACAACGGTATTCACGTGACTTTCACTGGCAGATAACGAATCTTATAAAAAGTTATTTAATTTATTTTAATTTAGACTAGCTGTTAACCATGACTTCGCCCGCTGTGCTATCACCAAAACAGTTAGACCTATTTTCACGGAACTTTCACTGGTAGATAGCGAACTTTATAAAAAGTAATTGAGGTTATTCTATTTTAGACTAGCTGTTACCCGCGACTTTATTGCATGAAATTTAGCAAGATTTCAACTCATTCTTTATTTTTAATTATCAGCTTATTGTTTACAATTCGACATTATAATTATTAATAACTTTAATGATATAGAGGTCTTCCTAATAAGTTCTTAGATTGTAAACGTATTACGTGAAAAGTTCCATAATACAATTTCTTGCGGAACAGACAACGGTTTATTTTTTGTATAGTCACAAAATCTTAATTATAATGGCAACGTATATTAAATGAATGTAAATATAAATCTTTATAATAATATTTTAAGTCATTGTTTCATTAGTTCTTTATACATTGTAAGTGAGGACTGGGGTAGTTATATTGTGACAAACCTCATTTGGCACGCTGTTAGTATATAATAGGTCTTTACCTATGAATTGCCGTTCTGCAGTACTGGTCATTTCAAATTAAAATATTTTTTGTTTGGCTAAGAATTCTAATTTCAAATAAATTTTATTTTAAAAACATGGAATTTTTTTTCCAGAAGTAGTCATTTGTTTATTGATTAGTGTTACATTTTCATTGCATTTCAATCTTTTTTGTCATCATGGATACGTTAAAAATTCGAGTAATTATGGAATATGAGTACCGTCGTGGCAGCAACGCGGCACAAGCGGCACGCAACATCAACGACGTTTACGGAGCTAACACTACAAACCAACGCACCACCTGTTATTGGTTTGCTCGCTTCCGTTCTGGGAATTTCGACCTGAAAAATGAACCTCGCGGTCGTCCGAAGACTTTGGTCGACAATGACGAATTAAAGGCGATTGTGGAAGCTGATGATACACAATCTACGGCTGAATTAGCAGCAGCTTTCGACGTTAGCGTCAAAACAATATTGGACCATTTGCGTCAAATTGGCAAGGTAAAAAAGCTTGACAAATGGGTGCCCCACGAACTCAATGATCGCCAGCGCGAAGTACGCGTCGAGACGTGCCTTGCACTGCTCAACAGACACACAAATGAAGGAATTTTGAACCGCATTGTTACCTGCGATGAAAAATGGATTCTGTTTGATAACCGCAAGCGCTCAGCAAGCTGGTTGGATCCTGGTTCAGCACCTAAACAATGCCCTAAACGAAAACTTACCCCTAGAAAAGTGATGGTCACTGTTTGGTGGTCTAGCGCCGGTGTGATTCATCACAGCTTCTTACCAAACGGGGTGAGCATTACTGCAGATGTGTACTGTGAAGAACTGAACACAATGATGGAGAAGCTGGCACATCTCCAACCAGCATTGGTCAATCGCTCGTCTCCGCTGCTCCTGCACGACAACGCGCGACCTCATACTGCACAGCAGACGGTCTCCAAGTTGCAAGAACTGGGGTTGGAAGTTCTCCGTCATCCGCCCTACTCATCAGACCTTGCGCCTACAGACTACTACTTTTTCCAGAATTTGGATAACTCCTTGGCGGGAAAAAAATTCAATACCCGAGAGGCAGTACAAAATGACTTTGAAGAATTTGTTGCCTCCCGTCCAGCTGATTTCTTTAAGAAGGGCATCAATAAACTGCCACTGCGTTGGCAAAGATGCATTGATTGCAAGGGTGATTACTTCGATTAATACAAATAAAAAATACATGAAAAAAATCGTTTAAATTTTTTCATACAAAACGGCAATTTCATAGGTAAAGACCTAATATATAGTGACGCGGACTTTTTTGTTAAACTAGAAGTAATTAATATTTTTGCTATGATTTTATTGAAGTAAAACTTCTTTCGGCGCGACTAGGAGGTAATTGGGCGACAATGCAACGGAAGTTCGTTACGGCAATATGCCGTCACGTTTCTCTACCATACGGTTTTATATATTTTTGATTTTGTATATAGTTTATAAACAATATATAGATAGTATATATATGTGAATAATTTATAAACTATATAAATATAGTAGTAATATATAAATAGTTTATATAAAAATATTATATAAAAAATATTAAAGTGAATAATAATAAAAGTCATACAATAGAATTAATTATGTATATACGAGCGCGCGACCGTGCTGCCATCTGATTTCAATGTTAGTAAGTAACAAATTAAATCAAAGCTTCATTATCTGTAGTGCCACCTATCAGTTAATTCGGAACTTAAATAACAGAAAAAATAATATTAGCAAGTCTTTGTTATAAAATAAAAAATCATTTCAATCATCATAAACCAATCATATCATATTTGAAGTATGATAGTAGTTAAATTATTGTTTTAAAATGAATAGTGGCCGACGATAATAAATATATATATATATATTACTAGTGTTACATCATCAATAAATCCTTTTTAAATTCTCATATAATGTATTTATTTTTAACTTAATCACCATCTCTTATAACGCCAAAGAAGTTTTACTTGAATCGCGTGTGACGGTTACACGCACTGATAAGCCCATAGCAGTCAGGGATAATATACCTTCCTAACAGTGAAAGAATTTACAAATTCGGATCAGTAATACCAGAGGTTACCCTGAAGGTCCAAAAAGGTCCCTCACAAACTATCATACATCTTTATAATATTAGTGTAGATTGTTTTTAACATGAAAATAACTTTAACAGCTACAAACGTATCCTAGTCTTGATCTCTCATTCTCAAGACTTCTTGAACGGTGTTTGCACAAATATCATCCATATGAACAAGCGGCGACTGAAGTATTATACAGGTAACTATGAGGCTTTCGTTCGCACTCGCATGGAGTTACTTGAAAACCAAATGAAGCAGTACAATTGGGAACAAGACCAGATTGCACATATGAAGGTGAGTTTTCTGAACTATTTTCATACAATAATTATGGAAAGGCTAATTAATATACTGAAGTGCCTTGGACAGTTTTCATTATTTAAAATGTAATATTTCTAATACTATTTTTTAAATGTTTGTAATAGTTAGAATAATGAAAGATTATTAACGCTTTAAGAATAAAATGTTTTCAGTCTATTACAGTCTTCTTGAATCTTTTTGGTTGCTCCGAATATAGCAATAAGTTCGGGCTTACGCATACAGTAAATAGTTATCTCCTATCTATATCTATCTTCTATACATATAATAAGAATGTAAATCTAACGCTTCCGTACTTTTTCGATGTTTGTGAAAAAAATTGTTGCTGGTGTCTAAGAATAAGTAATAAATTACGTTTCTATCATTTTTAGAAATGTCTGTCTATCTATCTGACTGTTTATATGACGCCTCCTCTTCATTAAAATTCAATAACTTTTGATAGAGTGGACCCATTTTAATAAAACAAAAACTAAGTATTCTCGAGGATATGCTTTATGATTTTCTTGGTGAGGTTATATTGTGAACCCAGTACATTAGCAGTGATGTGTGGTCATACAAACAGACAGACAGACATTTCTAAAAATGATTGAAATGTATTCTATCACTTATTCGTAGAAACTTCCAACAATTCTTTTCACGAAAATCGAAAAGTACAGATACGTTAGATTTACATTCTTATTATGTGTATCAAAGAAGAAGATATGTTTTCCAGAACTACATAGCACGGTTTGGTCACGGCTCAGCTAAGTTGGCGCGTCAAGCTCAATCAAAAGAGAAAACTCTTGCTAAAATGGTCGCACAAGGTCTAACCGAGAAGGTTGTTGATGACAAGATTCTGAACTTCTACTTCCCATCTTGTGGAAAGGTTCCGCCACCTGTTATCATGGTCCAGGTATGTCATATATCAGTTTAAATCTCTTTATTCGTATACATTTTAAATGATACATTGAAAAAACGGTTATTAACCCATTCAGTGCCATCTATAAAAAAATGTTTGTACCATTGATTTTTTGGTGAATCTGAATAAATATATCACTGAATCTGTAGTAAGCCATATTATCTTATCTATTTTTCTGTCACATTTTGCTAGACGAAAAATATAATATACTAGCGGGCACGGCGGACCTTGTTCCGTCCAGATAATAAAAAACCTTGAAGTTAGACATATGCTGACGCTGACTTTTTTGTAGGCATTATTAAGCTCTACTACTTCTCTCTGGAACTCGAATCATTTAACTCTCATCGTTAAAGCAGCATTCGTAAGAAACGTTTTTTCTACGATTTACTTTCCAAATCCGAGTTCCACAAAAAACTCTTTTCATTTTTTGGGTTAATATATAACCTATGATACTCACAAATAACGTGGCCTCTATTGGTAAAAGAATTTTCCAAATCGGTTTAGTAGATCCAGAGATTACCCCCTACAATGTAACAACTCACAATATTACAAACCTCACCTCTTTATAATATTAGTATAGATTAGCTTACACCCGCGACTTTGTCTGCGTCGTTTTTTACCTTAATTGTTTTGTTATATCTCAAAGGCAGAGAAAAACCTTCCTGAATTTATGAATCACTCTATCTATTAACGAAAACCACATAAAAATCCGTTCAGTAGTTTTTAAGTTTAAGACGAACAGTCAGACAGACAGACACGGCGAAGAACTTTGTTTAATAATATGTAGTAATTGTAAAAAACGGCAACATTATTCCGAAAGCACTAATAAAAAACACATCTTTAGCATCACATATACCAAACTCACTTGAGTGCGTTGTAGGCATGAAATGAGTTAATAAACTATATATGCTCGAAATATTATTTTTCATAGTAATTATCTAAGTGTATCGTAACTTATACGTATTAATTAATCAATATTCTTGCAGAATGTCTCATTCAGATACACTGATTCGGGCCCATGGATTTACAAGAATTTAGAATTTGGTATAGATCTGGATACGCGACTTGCCCTCGTCGGTCCTAACGGAGCTGGCAAATCAACTTTATTGAAATTACTGTATGGAGATGTAAGTTTTTAATTTTACATTTAAAAAGTTATATCTGTAAAATCATAATTGCTCTCAAATTAAGTGTTAAATTATTTTATTATGTTAGCTATTAGATTCAGGTGTGATTTAGGTGAATTAATAAAACAATTATGTCATACTCTTCAGTTTATTAATATATTTTTGAAGTCATAGAAATATATAAGGCAAAATATACTAAGTAACTTGTAGTTTTAATATGAAATATTGTTTTTGTTATATATATGTATATATAAATATGAAACATTGATAAGAATTTTTGACAGTAACATGCTATATGAATTTAATTAATTTATTTAGTAATTTGTTATAGCTCTTTTATATACATTTATAGTAGGTTATTTTTAACGGTTATAAACTAAACTACTTGATTTTGAATGGTCACTACGCCTTGCCGTTATAAATCACACAATATCTATTAGTTCTATTTATAATTCTGACGTCTACTTTGAACTAGTTTTCCAGAAAACATGTCTTCTACAAAATCTATCATTACAATTACATTTCTTAATAATTTTTTTATATTTGACAGTTGGTACCATCAACGGGCATGATTCGCAAGAACTCCCATCTGCGTATAGGCAGATACCATCAACACTTACACGAACTCCTGGACCTGGATCTCTCGCCGCTGGACTATATGATGAAAGAGTTCCCAGATGTTCGTGAACGTGAGGAAATGAGAAAAATTATTGGACGCTACGGACTCACCGGTAGACAACAAGTGAGTTCAATGAAATCATTTAATACAATATTAAGCAATCATTGTCCTTTACAGAGTTATTCATTTTCTTATTGTTTTATTAAGTTGATAAAATTTATAAAACCCTGTTAGCATAATTTTAGTGTCTCAGGATAGGCCTGGTTTTCATTTTCAAAACTATATGGTATATTTTTTTTAAAGTTTTGATTCAAAGCCTTTTGTTATAACATGATAGGTTGATAGAATTCTATTGTAGAATAAATTAATTAAAAGAATTAGTATTTCTTATTTTTGATTATTGCATATTTAAAAAAATGAAAGTATGAAAAATATTTTATAGGTTAAAAAACTTGATTACCCACTGCCAATTCTACAATAATGTCCTGTTGAAAATGCAACAATAGTGAATGATACTATTCAGTTGACATACTTATCTTTGAAACGGTGATGGGTTTGTTGATAGCATAATTGGACATTGACATAATATGTTCGAATCCTTGTAACTCGTGGGAACTTTAGCCCAATGAAAATGCTGAAATTGCAACATGATAGTTTTTCTAAGTCCAGCATCCGCTACCCACCCTAAAATTGAAGAGCTTGTGCCAAGCACTTTTTGGTGTGTTGCTGCTCCTGCAGTTGATATCTAAGCTCCCTTCCAGGTTTAACATCTTTCCTATCTTAGACCATATTGTCATTTAACATCAGGTGAGGTTGTGGTCCAAAGCTATCAGTCGGACTACATTAGAATCCTTATAGTTAGTATAACAAAGTGACGTCACTGTGGCCTCATGATAAGCGATACAACAATGGTGTAGAAAAATGGTTACAATAGTGGTGACCATTAAGCAGTCTACAATTCTTTGGCAGTCACAGTTGTCATCTTGTCTGCTCAGTGTATGCTGATCCCATAACAGCAACAAACTAAAAGAGACTTATGTATACGGTTGTAGAGATCCATCCAGGTACAGGTCTCCACCATATCCCACAGATGGTTTATGGCAGTGGTCGTCAATTCTCCACTGTTTCATGTGGCTCTTTCACTTACGGGCTGTGGCTTTTTGGCCTACAAAAAGAGGCACATTTTTAGAAAGCAACAAGAGCACGACTAGCCCCTCGCAAAAAAGACATTTAGGAAAGGCAAGCTCGAAAGTGTACTTTGGTGTACACTTATTTCCATATAAATGTCTCTACTAGAGCTTGGAAAAAAGGCTATTTTAATTTACTTTATTTCGTTTATTTTGGCTCTTTTGGATGACAAGTTTACCAACAATCGGTTTATGGGATTATGGTCTTTGTGGTTACTAGGTGTGCCCAATGAGGCAACTGTCTGATGGGCAACGTTGCCGTGTGGTCTTCGCTTGGCTCGCATGGCAGACCCCGCATCTGCTGCTCCTTGACGAGCCCACTAACCATCTGGATATGGAGACCATAGATGCACTCGGTGACGCTATCAATGACTTTGATGGTGGAATGGTGCTCGTCAGCCACGACTTCAGGCTCATCAACCAAGTGAGTAATAACTGTGATCACTAACAATCCTAATAGTCCGTAAAATGGTACATTAATAATAACTGATGGTCGTCCAGTGTTACATAATTCATTCCAATTCAATTCCGACCATAATTAGTTAATGTTTCAAGTTTCAAACTAAAGGAAAAAATGATCTGTTTAAAAAAAAATTATACACAAGACTAAAGCTAATCAATATGTATTAAACAGGAAAATATAAAGAAAATCGGTTGGGAAACGGAAGTGGAAGATATACTTAACTGTTTTGACTCTGGCTGTTTATGTACAAGATATTGAAACTCAATATTATTGCTTTGGATTTTAATAACAGTTTTTTTTAATTAATTTTTTATAAATTTGATGCAATGATTAGATTTTTTACAAGTCTATTGGCTCTGATATACAAGAATTGATTTCGAAAATACACAATGATACTTATAATGGGTTTTTGCGATACAATAAATGTATCTTTAACTGATTTTAAAAAGGCTTCCTTTAATGTTGCCTTCATTGTTCAAAAGAGTATACATAACTTTTTTTCATACTATCTCATACTATACATGCGACAAACAAGAACGCTAAGGGCATAAATGAGTTTTTGTTTTAACATTTCAGTTTTTTTTTAATATTTGTGTTGTTTTTGCACTAGGTCGCTGAAGAAATCTGGATTTGTGAGAACGGCACCGTCACCAAGTGGCAGGGCGGCATCCTCAAATACAAGGACCACCTCAAGTCCAAGATATTGAAAGACAACGCTGATAATGCCGCCAAGATAAAAAAATAGATAATGTATCTCTTAATTAATTTTTTTCCTCGCATCTGACCTGTTTTTCGAAACTCGATGATATTCAAATTTTAATTCTGTTCTTTTCCAGCAATATTTTTTACTTTTATTTTTAACAGGTCATGTGTAGATTATATCGGATATAACTTCGTAATTTTCCTAAGCTATTTGAGAATGAGTTAGGAGTATTGAGAAAAAATCACAATTGTTTATAGTGACATCTTTCGGCGTTCAATGACGTTTTATTTTGACCTTGTAATTTATATATATAATCTTTGACATTTTTAATCTGGCCTTTTAGAAAATTTTAACTTTCATTCTTGTGTCTTTTTTTTGACATTTCGGTATATACGCAACGACTCAGTATAAACGTTTTGTTTCCTTTTCTGCAATAGTATTATTAGTTAATTTTGTTTTAACCTCTACGCGAAGTCTCCACGCGGTGTCTAACAATGGCACGACCATGTTCCAAATAGATATAGACGAGATGTTAGAAGTAATGTGTGTATTAAGAATTCTTGTATATTATTACTACGCGAAAGGCATAAATGATAGAGCTTGGGGTTAATCAAGAATAAAAAAGGGCAAGTCAGATGACTTATTTGTCGCCCGTATTCGTTGTAGTGTAATAGAATATTGACGTCAAAGTAATATGAGATCGTCTCTTCAGATATGGAGATAGTTCAGTTATCACAATAGGTTTTTAATGTATCTTGAAGGGTAACAGGTTCGGTATTCAATTAATACATGCGATGGAATTATCGTTTTGAAGTGAAACTTCTTCAGGCGCGACTAGGAGGTAACTGGACGACAATTCAACGGAAGTCCGTAACGGCAATATGGCGTTACGTTTCTGTACAATTGGATTTTTAAATATTCTTGATTTTGTCAATAAATAGTTTATAAACAAATCAATTAAAATTTTTTGAAAAAAAAAATTAATGTAAAAAGTTACATTGAAAATAATAAAAATCATACAATATTTAATTATATTAATTAATGTAAATGGGAGCGCGACCGTGCTGCCAATTGGTTTCATTGTAAGTAAATTAAATCAAAACTTTATTATATGTAGTGCCATCTACCAACTACTCTTATAACGCCGAAGAAGTTTTACTTCAATCGCGTGTGATGGTTACACGCATTTATTTTTTTCCATTTGGACTTATAAATAATTATGTAAAACACCGACTGGATACATCTACAGAATGTTATCCGTGTTAAAACGATACATTAAATACCATAATAATATGTGCGTATTTATGACACATTACGGTGGATATTAGTTGTAATAAGTAGTAATAATACCAAGCTAATATAGTTAACGAGACCTCACGAGTCGTTGGTTCCGTTTTATTTATATAGTGACGGACGCACGCGACTTTGCCCGCGTTAAGTTCCAATGTATAATGTAGTAGTGATAAAATATAGCCCAGCGCCATCCAGTGGCGATATGTAGTGAAATGGGCAGTGTATAAACTTTTATTCGAAATTTTTATACGCTACAAATTTTAAAATGAAATATATTCCCCGTGTTTCAAATTTTCTTCCGTATTGGTCGTGATTAAATATAATTTAAGTCTTTCCATGTATTTTTTTACATTTTTTAAAAGTTTATCGATTCTTTATATAGCCTATTAATTTTAAAATTATACATACTGTCGACAAAACGTCAGTAATGTCGATTAATAATAAAATACAATTTATTTTATTATTAATTTTCAAGAGTTCTGATAACTTCTGTACAATAACATTATTAAAAGGACATCAGCTGAATTATCTAACGAACAAGCGAACTATTTTAAATAAGATTTTTTTTATGAATCGATTTTAATGAAGAAATGTAATCTTGAGAATTCACCTAACACTTAAAAATTGTTTACTTTACTACACCGGCAACCACTTTTGGGGAAATATTGTCATTATAGTATAGGGTAGGTGTATACTGTTTCATAGAAACAAATTACCTTTTTTATTATTTTTAGTAGCACTTTTATTTTTAGTAATAGTATGATTAGTCCGATGTTTAGCGGATTTTTTATGTCAGTGGTCGTCAAACTTTTCTGGCCGAGGGTTATATAGAATCGTGTGGATTAATTAATGGGGTAGTTGATACCTCGAATCAATTGGGATGTTTTTTATTGAGTTGTCAAAATGCGATTGTTGATTTTGTAAGTCAATAGCAACCTTAGAAGTCATTTATTGGCCTCCAGCTCGATTGATTACATGGTAATTGATTTCTATGCAACTAAAAGTCTAATTTACGGTTAGTTTCAGTACGAAAATAAAGTCTAGCTTTGTGAAATTGTTTCCTGGAATTATTAGTTCATAATGCCGACTACCTAATTATATGTTATTATATTAGTAACGCAGAAAGTATCATGGATGTGATCGTGAATGCATATAATGTATTGTAATTGTCTAGTAAAATTGTTTGCTATATCGCGGGCCACAGTTTGACGACCACTGAGCTATATTAACGAAATCACGTCATATAGATTTCACAAAAAAATTAAATAGAAACGATTTTTTAATTTATTTTATTTATAACTCCCAATAATGAAATAACAAATGTTGTTTCTTTACCGCTTGTAACATTTGATGAGCGTCGTTAGTATAAAAACCTTGGTAATTTTAATAAATTTTCAAATCACATTTTTTCTATTTGCTTTAGCGTTCTCTCTATAAATATGTATATTTTTTTATTGTTACGATGAACTTGATTTCAACTTTGTTCACATAACAAGGATCTTCTGAGACTTAATTTGAACTGATTTCAGTAAAAAAATATAGTTTTAAAATAATAGCCGATATATTTTATTTGAAGTTAATTGTATAAACATTTTTTTTTTAATTTTACAACATTGAAACGCACCTAACTTTTTATTTACATCAAAGCAAATTTTCATTGGCAGTATGTTTTTTTAGCCTTGTTCTAAATATTTGTTATGTGGACAAATTCTTATAGTTTAATTTATGTCATACCTTTTACTGTATTCATTTTATATATTTTTATTCTCAGTCGACATTGTTTTTATTCCTGTTACTGATCCAGCAGTGAAAATTAATAAAACTTGGTAATAACATGTATTGATCTGACACAAATTATAATCAATAAAGATGTGAAAATTATTTACTGTTTTTTTTTTTTATTCATGAAGACCATCAATTACGTACAAAAACAAATTAAGGTTATATGGTTTTGATTTATTAAACCATAAATACATTTCTCACACAATTTCTAAATTCATAAACGCATTTTATTTATAACAAATGAATTTAATGTTTTAAAATTCTATTACAAAGTATTAGGTAATTTTCTATATATAAACTAGGAGGCAACGTTCTCCTGCCTTGAAAATAAACCCTGAAATCAGATGGCAGCGCCGCCTATGGTGTCTAATTATGAATCTAAATCATTCTTGAATCCACCTGAACATACAAAACTTCATCAAATCGGTCCAGCCGTTTAGATGGAGTTCAATCACATACAGAGACAGTTTCGTAACTTTTCTCCTCATCTGTATCTTTCGTACTTAACGCCCCTTAAGTCTGCAATCTATATACGTGTACAGTACTAAATACAGATAATGAAATCTATAGTAAGTGCAGAAAAAACTTGCCTCCCATTATGGTCGAATTTCCACCAGTGGACGACCATTCGTTTACATCACGAGGTTCCCAGACTTTTTTCTCATAGACCAGTCTCAAAATTTAGCTGGTTCCGGTAGACCCCCTGCAGCATTTCTACCATATTCCCAAAATTGGACAAAAAATGTGAAGATTAAATCTATGGAAATTTGCAAGTCTCGACACGTTGTACTGAATATGGAATATGCAAGTTTTTAAATGTAACAGTTGCTAAGCTCTTAAAAAAAATCAGACTACATTGATAGGTGAAATCAAGTTGACATTTTAGTTCTTCACTGTCGAAAGCAGATAAATTTTCGTGGAACCCGATAACGAATTGTGAACCCCCATTTTTTTGTCACGCCAACATAGACCCCCGTCGAGTCCTCAGTCCCGTGGACCCCTGGGAACTAAGGGTTTGTATATACTATATTTATGTCTACATAAATACATACATACTCCTCACAGCAGGAGTACATTAGTCAGCGATGGATCGCCGATGTCTCTCGGTAGCCGTTATTTTTTAACTGCGCTGTATCTACCATTAGACAGTGCAGTCACTTTACCTTATCGCTGTAAACAATAAAAATCATAGAACTTTATATGTTACCAATATTTGAATTAGAATTTTTTCGAATGTTGAATCTCGTACAAATCTTATGTTATCTAACCAAGTTTTAGAAAAAATTGAATTGAAGCGTACACTAGGGTTCCGATTTACTAATGCAGCATTATAAGTGCTTAATCAAATTAGACACATTTCATAATTTTTGTGGCTCTTACAAGTCCTTCGGAATCAATGGATCAGTGAGTCTCGCATACAAACATCTTTCTTTATCTTATTAAGCGTAACTGTGTGTTATATGTTCTAAGACATTCAATTAATGATGTCATATGGGGCAATGCTCTATGTAATATGTTCTACATGCAATTCCCAACGTTGCTAACATATTTAATTGGATAAGCAGTAATTCTACCTATATTGTTATAAATGGATACGCGAGTGAATCTATTTCATAATAGGTAAAAGCTAAAAATGGTTCTATGTGTTATCTTTGAGGTAAAGAAGAAGAGGTGGTCTTTATATTTTATCTATAATCTTGTGTTATTTGGCTCTATATTGTATAATATTAGTGGTGTTTTACGTAATATACTTAGTTTAGTTATTGTGCATAAGTAAAGTGGATCGGAAATAATACCACGGAGCATGGATTCTGACTTGCTACAAAAACTTCCAGGAAAGTTCTAACAAGACGGCCACCATCTTGTTAGTTCATTGAAATTATATCAAGAAACATGTAATATCGTTACTCACTCGACAATGGCAGTAATAGTCTACTAGAAGACTGCTGGCCAAAAATAAAATAGAAGAAGAACACGTTGGCTTGTTAATACTTCATTAAGCGCATACGACAACGAATAAGAATCTTGTTTTATACGATTTATTGATGTTATGTGACATAGGAATAAGGTTATAACTCTCACTCTCTTACAATATGTTGCTTTTCAACTAGACATAATACAATAAGAGCTCGAAGCAGAGACATCGGTTTTAAAGACGTATGTAAAAACGTATATTTCTCCTTAGAGTAATTCTAAATTTAAATGAGATACGGACGTCTTTTGTAACTCTGGACATGAAGGTTGTCAATTCTTTTAACTTGAAATGATAAAATTGTGACGTTTCGGGTAAAATTGTTGTGATAGACCCACTCCCAATTCTCCATTGGCGAAGTTAATCGGGATGGGAATTATATGGAGCGGTGATTGTAGGTATAGCAATTGGTATAATTGCTGTAAGTATTTCACAATGTACCAATTATTATACAGTGGAATTGTTTTTACCGATTCGATATCTCGATATTTTAGGATACCTGTCCTTAAGATATCCTGCCTTAACGCGTCTTCGAGATGTCTGATAAGGAGAAAAAAAAGGTGAAAAAGGAAGTAAAAGGTTATGATTTCGGTGACTTTCTGAAGGATTTTCTGGCGGGTGGAATATCTGCCGCTGTATCGAAGACGGCTGTGGCGCCTATTGAACGAATCAAGCTTCTTCTACAAGTGCAGCATGTGTCTAAACAAATTTCTGAAGAGAAACGATATAAAGGTACTTAAGGTACTTACGTAACGTCGAATTAATCTGTGTTAACAAAAAATCCATTTGCGTTCGGCAATTGACAAAATTTAACACACTTTCTCACTCTCATACTAACTGACTTGTGTTACGGAATTCATTTTATCCCGTCATACTCTTTTTAATAAGACTACTATATACTATATATTGACCAGGTTTTAACGAACTTTAAAAAGGAGAAGATCTATTCAGTTGTATTTATTTAATGTTTGTTACCTCAGAACTTCGTTATAAAGAAAATATTTGGGGTGTCCCTTCCTTGCACCTTGAGCCTTAGATTTCGAAGATGTTCCAAGAAAGTCATCACAATCAAATAGAAAATGTATATTAACTTAGTTATTGGTAGGTTTATGACAATTCTAGACTAGGTCGATACCCTATTTAAGGTCAAGGACATTCTGGTGCATTTTTTAGAGTAGATTTTTTTGAGTCGGTTTTGACTTTTGTTAAAAAATGTAATAATATAAGGGTATGTGGTACGTATGTACCGCTGAGCTGCCGCGGCAGGCTCGCGCTATATTTGTTTCACAAGTCTAACCAAATTTAACTGAACCAAGGCTGAAAAATTAAGAAAAATAAATCGGTTAGGTTAGGTTAGACTTGCGAAACGTAGACAGCGCAAGCCGGCCGCGGAAGCAGTCGTCGAGCGCGGTTGTGTTAAAACGCAAGTACCGAGTATGCATTCCCTTGCGTGTCGTACGGACAGTGTAAAGTATAAAACCAATATACACGTAATAATTTTAGGTGTTGCATTAACTGCAATGAAATCTGTTATTTTGTAGCTACAAACCGTTATTCAATACTTATGTGGTAAAGATCTAAAGCAGTTATCTAGACCCAGTTGTCAAATAAAATCGGCTGATTGCCTTAAGCACTCCCCTTAGTAGTCCGGTGAAGCTGTTAAGACCTTGCTAGGTCAACAGCGTAGTCATTTCGAAAAAAAAAAGAATTAAAGCAAATTTGGACAATCTCAAGAATAATAGATACTAGCTAAAATATAGGATGGCACCGTTATTAACGAAGACGCGGGTCATTGATAATATCATGTTATAACAAGCCGTTTTATAATATAATATATTAATCAAGTGTAACGCTAAACATACAGCAATCGATATAATATTGTTAATGAGAAATTTAACGTAACCTATTATCCTTATCTTGTTATAATTTGTTGAATAAAATGTTTA
This sequence comes from Antheraea yamamai, assembly GCA_036509395.1. Taxonomy (NCBI): domain Eukaryota; kingdom Metazoa; phylum Arthropoda; class Insecta; order Lepidoptera; family Saturniidae; genus Antheraea; species Antheraea yamamai. Next base: position 5,969,036 of record AP028424.1, on the reverse strand, counting down.
TGTTATTCACTAAATATGCTTTATATACGGTGTATGATCACATTGGGATATTAAGGTAATTGTTTAATATCATGTAACAAGAAAAGTTTTGACTAAGTAAGTGGAGTAGGACTAGAGGAAGACCGAAAAAGGTGTGTTAAAAATGCATGTATAAAAGGTGTCAATACTGAGATAACATCTGACAGGGGAGAGTGAAAACGAAAACATGTTGTGCCGACACTACTTAGGTGGGACTAGAGCAAAATGATGGTATGATAATGTTTAATCTAATGAGTGTATTTAAAGAATATGAGCGCTAAAAGTTTTATATTGAATAAATGGTTTCGTTTCCATTGTATTTTCAGGTATCATAGACGCTTTCATCCGTATACCCAAAGAGCAAGGTGTCTTGTCGTTCTGGCGCGGAAATTTTGCAAACGTTATTCGATATTTCCCGACACAGGCCTTGAATTTCGCTTTCAAAGACGTGTACAAAGGCATTTTTATGGAAGGCGTTGATAAGAATAAACAGTTCTGGCGATATTTTGCTGGGAACTTAGCGTCAGGTGGCGCCGCGGGAGCTACTTCTTTGTGTTTCGTTTACCCTTTAGATTATGGTCGAACGAGGTACGCAAAGTGTTTCTAGTTCTCGTAGTAAAGAATCATGGGAATACGGACGTCCGTATTTTATGTCATTCAGATTCTATGTACAAATTATAAGAATATATATGCTGGTATGTATGCTGTTATTAACGAATGAATAAACACTAAATACAATTTGAATTGAATAAACTAATATAATACTAGCTCGCAGCTTTGCTCATGTTAATGTAAATTTCGCATATAAATATATTTTTTTTTATGTGGAAGCCATTATTAAAATCAAAAATACTTTATTAAATTTAGGCCCTGAGTAGGCGCTTATGAACGTCAAAACTACCACTGGTTCGGAAAAATAACCCAGTCATCTATAAGAACCGGCAAGAAACTCGATCGAGTTTAATTTTTTAACATTATTATTATTGGATGCACAGAGAGAGGAGTCAATTCCAGACATCACCATCGTTCACACAGAATCCTATAACCTTTAGCGCTTAAGTTATTTGAAATAGATACATTTTATTTACAAGTACACATTATAGTCGACTATCATCATTTATAAAAATACTAACGCGGACGAAATCTATGTTCCCACTAAGGTTTTTTTACGTACAGGGACAAAGAGTAAATTTAATAGAAACGTATATAATAGTTTATTGAAATACGTCGATAGATAATCACAAAAAAATATAAATAATTAACAATAATTGAAGGTTTTGTTGTAGGTTAGCAGCGGACGTCGGTAAAGGAAAGGACAAAGAATTCAAGGGCTTGGTCGACTGTCTCGTGAAAACTTTGAAGTCTGACGGACCGATTGGTCTCTATCGGGGCTTCATTGTGTCCGTACAGGGTATAATAATATACCGTGCTACTTATTTCGGCTTCTTTGACACTGCACGAGAGATGCTACCCGATCCTAAGAACACGTCGTTGTTCATCACCTGGATAATTGCACAGGTTCTTTATTATTGTTTTATCTCATTACTCGGAAGTTACATTTTATTTAGACTTGCATTTGTTGGCCTGTTTTTTTTATACTGTAGCGTTTGCCCACAATCTCATGTGATGACGACGACGACGATCTAAGATGGTAAGCACGCTATACCTAGAGGGGACTGTCTCCCAAAAGCTTGTGCCTGAATATACCAAAAGGTGCTTGGAATACATAATAAACGACGCATACAGAGTAGCGGGTATTAACTCGTATAGTGTACATATATAACTCGGAAGAAGGGCTTAGTTATACGTACTCATACACACATTACCTATGTAAAATATTTGTACTATTTTGTTTATTACGTCACGACAAAGTGACTGTATGTGTGTGATGGTAATCACAATGCAATCTAAGACGACGAAGACCAATATTCAGAAAGGATCACTCATTATGAACCAGAATCCAGTGATAGTCAGTCGTCTTGTAAGCAAGCCGACAAACTAAAAGAGTGCCACTTTAAGCGGTTTATTAACACATGTATGGTGTTCGCAATCAAATCATAAATATTATGTTCAAGACAATTTTGACTAAAAATAAAACCGACTTTTAAAACACCTATTCTTGAAAAATGTACCAGAAAGCCTTTGACCATAGCCGAGCAGGTGGTACGTACCTGCAGTCCGCGACAAACTTGTTGACCGTTCTGAATGACTACTTATTATAAGACAAAGTCCTTTGCCACGTCTCTGTGGTACCTACTTTTTTGTCCTTAAGTTGCCTCGCTTTTATACATATAATATCTATACCTAAATTTATTTTCTGCACGGCTATGTTCAGAGTGGCTAAAATTTTGGCGTGGACTGTATGTAATGTTAGATTTTAGTAAACCTATAAATTTCTCAATCACTGTACAATTCTCAAAGGCAATATTCAATGCTAAAGAAATTGAAATGAGACCCCTTACCAATATTTCCTTTCTATTAAAAAAAATCCAAATCGATTTATAAATCACAAAGTTTTGGTGTTAGGTATAAATCACAAAGTGTTAAATAAAATACAGCCGTGATGAGCACAGCCTCCTCTTTGAAATCGATTAAAAAACATATTGAAATAATTTATGCGTAGACGGTGACAACTATTGCCGGCATTGCTTCCTATCCTCTGGACACCGTCAGGAGACGTATGATGATGCAGTCAGGCAGGCCGGTCAACGAGCGGCTGTACAAAAGCACCGCCCACTGTTGGGCCCACATCCTCCGCACCGAAGGTCCTGCTGCGTTCTTCAAGGGCGCTTTCTCCAACGTACTGAGGGGAACGGGCGGCGCTTTCGTCCTAGTATTGTACGACGAAGTTAAAAAGTTCCTTTAATTAATGTTAGGTCTCACATCAGTGTTGTTATCTCGTTGTAATATGTCGTGTTATTTGAAATAAACGGTATATGATTACTCATGTGACTTGTTTATTTATTAGTGGTTTCTTTTTACATTGTTTATACGATAAGATGCGTTATAGAATGATTAATGTTTAAAATAAAATTTGTTTTGATATCAACGATCTCTTATCTTATCATATTAACCCTAGAAAGATAACCATACCGCGGCATACGTTAAAGATAACCATACGCTTCAAAGGCGCACTCTTTTATAATACGTGTTTTTAAGTGATTAACTAAAAATATTTATAATTTATGTTATTATGTTAAAAGGTATATTTAGAACTATGAAAATAAAATACATTTTTACTTTAATTTGTTTATTTCAAATAATTTAAAACCAAATGAGTAGACCTCTAGGAAAAAATAACAAACATCAACAGCTTTATGCTTCATGAAGAAAATCGCTTATAATGATCTTATGAAAATAAGAATTTTTCCGTATAAGATGTTTGACTATAATATAATCAGTCTAAAAAATATCTGTCATAAAAAAACAATTAAAAATGTACTCATGGCAAACGTAATTTTTGCCGCCGCAAAAGGTTCATTTGTACTTTACTGGTTGACATTATTTTATTTTTAGACGTAAAGTACCGTCTTCTTTTGACCGATGCCGTGATGGTTCTTCATATTGTATTGTACGATCCTGTGCAGAGAGTTCTCGAATAATATTTTCGATGATAATCAGAACATTTCTCAGCAAAGTATAAATCTCTAATTTCTCTGTCATTCATGGCGTAGCTAGTTGTATACTGAGTTTATTCATATATTCTCTTCTATTCAAGGGTTTTTTTATGTTTTGACATGGCATTGTGGTAGTGTACCACGTAAGAGTTGACAAAACTTATGTTCAATATGCCATAGAACATAGTCATTGGCCACCTATTTGTTTTCCTTGAATACGAAATCAAAAGCAAATTTGGCCGAAAGTATCCACGTCGCCTTTGGCTAGATTATAATAAATAATTATTTTAAGCTTACCAGTTACTGGATTTAGGACACCTTCCTCATCACACGATGATAATAAACAAGCCATCTTGGCGAGCATCGCCTTTCATGATACCATAGCTATATAACGCATAAAGCGCAAATTTCATTTTCGACCAACGTTTTCCTATGTGCTATAATGCATACATAATATATCGTTCCTACAAACAAATAAAAAACATTTACAAATAAGCTTTGAATCGTTACAACTGCAATATTAATTAACTCAAAAGTTTCACAAAAGATAACCATACGCCTCGCGAGCGCACTGACTCGTCATATAAATAAAACTATAGTACTTACAGCATGGAAACAGTCATCCCATGAAAGGGCAAACCGACGACTGAGTTGACTGAGAAGGACGTGGAAATACACTCGTCTGACAAAAAAATACAGCAATATATTTCCGGCGTAGGCGCCTCTGCGACGTAGGTTATCTTTCTAGGGTTAATATACAGCTGAATTTAGAATTGGTGGAAGAGCGTACTCATTGTAGTTCGAGACTAGTGGATTACATGAAAAACTCTGAGCGATTATTACTTTAGTATTATCGAATAGCCCTTTAAAAAAGGAATAGGTGAAATGTATGAATCAACTTATAAGAGGTAAAATAGTTTTAAAATAGAACATAAAATAAAAAAACTTCACTGAAAAAGATAGATAATCAATTCGGTATATAGAGAAATGTAACTTTGTCGTAAACCAAACAATAAGATTACCCCCATATTTTTTTGGTAAATATAACTCAAATGTTTTCCTTACACATTTCCAATTATTTTGTTATAATTCGCTGTAAGACTTGGGATTGATGTCGATACATTTGAGTTGTAATTTTAAACTTTATAATGTAATGGATGTTTTATTGTTATCTTACGATTGGCATAGAAACAGAGATCTTAGAAATAGCTTGACAGCGGGTATGAAGCTTATGGCTTGTTATAAAATATAGAAAAAATATACAGCAAGTTATAAAATACACATGGAATAAGCGATTGCGAGTAAAACGCACAAAAACATAGTTGGTTACAAACATATAGTAAACTAGCATCTGCTCGCGACTTCGTCCGCGTGGAATAGTATCTTTGGGCTAACGCAAACAGCTAACACGAAGCGGAAGTTGTCAAAAGTAAAAAAAAAAACTTTTGAAACATTCTTCATTGATGCTCAGCTCTATTGGTCTTAGTGTGATGATATAGCCTATAGCCTTCCTCGATAAATGAGCTCTCTAAACCTGAAAGAATATTTCAAATCGGACCAGAAGTAGTTCCTGAGATTACCCCCTATAACCTCACAAACTTTACCTCTTTATAATATTAGTATTATATTTAATTCTTCTCTCGTACTTAAATCGAGCCATAATTCTAATTACAATAACTTTTGATACAGTGTACCGATTTTAATGAAACAAAGACTAAATTACACTCAAGGATATGCTTCATGCTTATGCTTTATTTATATCTTTTATTGATTGAGGTTTTATTGTGAACCTAGTACTTTAGCGTCTTCATACAAACAGACAGACAATTTCTAAAAATGATTGAAATGTATTTTATTACTTATCCCTAGACACCTGCAACATTTTTTTACGAAAAACGTAAAAGTACAGACACGTTAGATTTACATTCTTACTATATGTATAGAAGAAGATATTTGTTGATTTTTGGAACATTTTTGATCTTGTCTTGACATTTATTCCTTTAATAAGATTTATGCGGTTTTTTTCTCTTGAAATGACTACGCTATTGACCCAGCAAGGTCTTAACTGCTTCACTGGACTACTAAGGCGAGCGCTTAAGGCACTCATCCGATTAGGTTTATTGGCTTTCGTTTACCTTAATCTAACTAACCTAACCTAAATCAACGAATTGTTGTATTTTACAAATTATATCCGTGTGTATAACTACGATTTTTGTTTGATGGAATATTCTTTCTAATATAATTCTTCTGTAAATGTCCTTGTCACCTTTTAAACGGTTGGACCGATTTTGATAACATTTCTGCTTGTGTTTAATTGGGTCCCTAGATAAATTAGGTTCGCACTTGGAGCCGGCAGGTGACGTTGCGATCTTAATCTAGATTTTTTTTTAATTATCGGTACAGGACAACGTATTGTATAAACGTTTCAAGTAATGTTGCAGTTTAGTACACAGCCTTGACCTTTTCTTTTACGCTTGAATATAACAAACCATCTGTACTATGTAATATCACGCTAATTTGTTAGAACTCAATAAAATTCCAAATAAAAAAAGTTCAAACTTTACAAGAATGTTATATGATATTGAACTATTTTACATTTACACGGTAACTAGATAATTTTTTTTTTTGCTCTACCTGTTGTCATTCGCTAGCGAGATTTCAAACAACTTTACAGTATAAAATGCTCGAAATAGTTTAACATTATTTTACAATTTTAATTTGTTAATTAAGGACGATATCATTAACATTGTTTGGTATCTATTAATAGAAAATGTATAATAAAATTTATATAATAACCAAATAAACCTATCCACTGATATGGAATGGAAATGATTGCGTGATTTAATTTCACAATCATTTGTAATATGGATTGTCACTATATAAGTATGATAAACAGATCTACTTACTACTTTTTAAGAACGTGATAGATTCCGAACATGAAATATAGTATACATTATGTATGAACTATCACAGTTGGTCACTTGGTTTCAAGCGCAAAATGGCATCGTATTATAGTAACAAAACTACACATACTTATTATGTACATATGTACTTATTATGTAAGTATGCAGACAAACAGATATGGTGCTCAAACACAAGTCCATTCTACGTAGGAGGGAAACTTGTTTAGAATTGACTTATAAAAAAATTGATAAAAAGAAATAAAATAAAAAATTACTGATATCAAAATTGATATAGGACATAGGTATATCAATACTATGGTGTTAAAACATCTTGATTTTATAAAGACCTATGTAGAGTATATTATACGTATATATGAATGATCGTAGTTTCAACACGTCATTACACTTTTACAGATATGATAATACCTACAAATAAATTTAATTGTAAATCAAAATAAATTGTACAAATAAATTCGCAATCTCGGTCTTTCTGTGTCAGTATATAAATTAGATGATAGTTTACACATAAATTTTGACCATTTTATTGGTTTTAATTGGATTTTTTAAATAAATACTATGTGGAGGTAGATCACACTAATATTTAAAAACTTAATTAAGCGAGCGCATAGTTCTCATCGTCAAACGTATTTTTATCTTTCCTCTCTTTCATCGAAGTAGGCGGCGGTGGTATGCTGTGGACACATATTAAACTTTCGGCGACTTCGATGTTGCGACTGTGAAGTTTGTGCAACACGAGTATAGTGATGCGTTATTTTTTATATATTGTTTTACTTCTTAATTAATAGCAGCAGCTTTTCTCTAAATGTTGTACCGTACATTATTTTCATGTAAATCTAACGGTATGTACGATATGTACAACAAGATAGGTCTCGGCAGATTTTTTTTCAAACTTACATGACACTTATTATATTCCTGTTAAATTAAAACAATATTTTTAATAATAATTTATAGTCTATACTAGCGGACCTGGCGGACGTTGTCCTGCCTTGATAATAAAAAATATAAATCCCAAAAGTCAACCGCAGCGCCACCTACCGGGTCCAATTGTGAATCTAAACCATTCTCGAATCTCCACGAACACACACAAAAAATTTCATCAAAATCGGTCCAGTCGTTTAGGAGGAGTTCAGTCACATACACACGCACACAAGAAATATATATATTAAGATGTTATTGTGATGCGTACAATATGTTTGTGCATTGAAGTATATTGTAAAAACATTATCAATTTTGCAACGTCGTTTTTATATGATTAACGAAACTGTAATCATGTAAAAAACGTTGACATATGATACGAAGTTCCTTTTCTTGGATAGCCAGTGTACATAGACGGTCTAAATGGACACCTAATTCATTATATTACTGCAAAATTTTATTAAGCTCCGTTTAGTAATTTTTGCATGAAAGAGAAACAAATATCAATCTATCTTCACAAACTCTATCGTTTCTAACATTAATACGAATATGATTTCGATAAAAAAATGTGATTTGTGTGTGTATGATTTCATAATATGTTTAAGAATAAATATGTGCGATTTAATCGATATAATCGATTCTTAGAGCAATGGTGGTCATTATTAAATAAACAAATTAAATTTATATAAATTCATTACCAATGCATTACTTCAGACATATTTTGTTCCGGTCATAATTACATGTGTGCAACACTTAATGTCTTGGCATTAAGAGTAATGGACGAACTTTGCCTTAACTTATAGAAGAAGGTATATTTTCGATATATCGATTTAAAAAAAAAAACGATTTTTGCCATTGATATATCAAGCTAATTCAATTATTGATATCGAACATCGATGATTTTATCCGATATAGCGAAAATCGGATGTATACTCTACGATGACACACAAAGACTTACTATTTCACTTACAGATACATAGCAATCGATCGGAATAGAGTAAACTGTGCTTGCAATCTTGTTTTAGTCCTTAATTCAGATAAGATTTTTTACTCAGATCTGAATCTTTGGTATGATCCTCACAAACTTTTTCATCAAAATTGGAAAACAAATATAGATTATATATGGATATTAAATAATAGTGTAAATTTTATTCACTCGATACAAATTAAGTTATGAATATCTATAATTTTACTTCTATATGGCGTAAAACACGAAAGTAACGTTCCGATAAATCGTCTCAATAAAAACAACGGTGTTTTTTTACATAGACATCCTTAAATGTAGTTCGCCGAACGAACTTTGTCGTTATAAATAATACATTTATACGAACTCAATAAAAACTTCAAGGAAGTGTCAAATGTTCATGCTACAATGTGAACGTTCGCCAAGTGCCGGTAATGTGGTCATAGGGTAAATTATACGTGCAGAGAACGGAGAGGTGGGCCGGGCTGCCTATATAAACAACGCGCAGCCCCGCGTTCACCCTTTCTGTAGTTATATTATAAAAAGGATGGAAACATAACTGTTTAGACATGTAATCATGTCACTTTTATATATATATATATATTCCTCTGGCCTAATACTATTATTTTATAATTTTCTTGTAAATGAAAATTAAATTAACAATTATTTAGTCGGGCTTCTATACAATGAGTAAGTGTGTATTTTTTTTTATTCTTGTCGTTCTTCTACTCATTTGTAGGTTATCCGCCACGAGTGCAATTTATTTGTCCGGTTGGATTAACAATATTTATTTTATATGACAGTGCTCACATGGATTGACACCACCGCGGCAGGCTATTCCTTCGTAGCCTACCTCGGTAAAGAAGATGACCACTCCCAACGACCACCTAGGTAAGTCTTCTTATCTCTTTAATCTTGGTGATATTTACACGTACCGATTAAAGTGTAGCAGACATCCCGCTGAGGTACGAATTATCTGATGGCCTGGGTTAACGTGAATTTAATTTTTTACACAACTTACGTGATGCAGAGATTTGGATGGCGTCCACCGCGGCAGACCTCTGACTTGGAGTCTACCGCGGCTAAAATATAGACCATTTCTTCATTTTTTAAATTATGTTATTTCCTTGGTTTATTTTTTTAATATTGATATTTGTTTATTGTTATAGATCACAATTCATTACAATTCACCTGATGTAAGCACAGTACAATCCAAAAACAATGGCGACCACGGAAGACATACATCTATGCCGGTCGCCGCTGTCATGCCGGCCGAAAGGACACAGGGGACCCCCCCCGAAAACCGAAAACCAAAGGGGGGGGGGGGGAAAACCCCGTTATAGCCCTTTTGGCTAAAGATTTACTGTAATGTGATGTGAACACCACAAATATTCTAAACGTTGATTTTATACATTCCAGAACGTCAAGAACGAGTAATGAAATGTTTACACATAAACATTTCTTATTATTCTTAACTAGTTTTTTTTTTGCAGGTACACCACTCCTGGTGGAGGAGAATATAGATGAATTAGATTATTTTAAATTAAATTAAGCTAACGGTATCCTTTTTCGGCAACGAACTTAAAGACTAGATTTAGACAATGGCGGGTATCCAAGACAAGATGCATTCGTTTTTTGTGGCTATCTCTTTATTTATTATATTATGAACATTACGTGAATTGGTACTATAAGATTAAATGTTAGAATTTGCTTAAAAATAATAATAGACAGCTAAAAAATAGATAAGTAATAAAAATAAAATAAGATTAAAAAAGAAAAAAAAAACTATAAAAAATATTAGATTAAAAGCTTTGTACATTTGGCATTAATTTTGTGTTTCTTATGTTAATTCTTCCGCAAGTGATGCATGTGTTAAGCTTGCGGTTTTTTTTATATTTACTTTTCTTTTCCTTTGTAAACTGTGTCAGCTTTGACCTGATTTTAATCTTTGAATCTTAAATTAATACCGAAATCTATTTCACCTAAAACTGTTTTCTCATAATTAAATGTAAATATAAAATTTCGTATTTTATTTCTATAATAAATATCCTGTTTACCTCTATCCTTGTATATCTAGAAATCTCAGTCTAACCTAAATATCCGAAATCTCCTGTAATATTTTTTTATACATAAGTATGTATTACTTTCTTTTTTGGGTGGGTTATTTTTCTTTAGTTTACCAAACTAAATGTCCTTGACAAAGTTACGTAGGTTAACAAATAGAACATACTTAAATTGAAATCTATATTAACATTGTGTCTAATGGGTATGCTAAACTATAATTTTATTGATACCTACCTACCTACGGGTATTCTATAAATCGACTGAGTCTTTGTATACGAATCCTTTTTAATATTATAAAAATTGATTTTTACTTGAATTATTTGTCATTGAAATTGTAACATACTAAGGAGCAAAACAGAGTAACATTCCAATGTGCTAACGTTTTTACTATTCTAGCAATATATTAGTTAATTACATAACAGTTTAGTTATTAGATTAATTCGAATAGATGGAATCTGGATAAGAAATCTATGTATCTAAAATCCATTATGAAGCATTTTTACAGTAGAATACATCTTTTAATAAAACAAATAAATGCAGATAAATAAAATAATAAAGACTGTCGGTCGGTATGCACACTGCATAGATTTCAATCATTTTTTTTGGTCTACTTCTTAGGCCTTATCTAAAAATAAACTACCAGGACTTCATCTATACTAATATTATAAAGAGGTAAAGTTTGTGAGGTTGTAAGGGGTAATCTCAGGAACTACTGGTCCAATTTGAAAAATTCTTTCTGTAATAGATAGCTCATATGTCATCACGATAACACCGATAGGAGCGCAGCACTAATGAAGAATGTTTCAAAGGGTATTTTTCTTTTTGAGAGCTTCCGCTCCGTTTTAACGTTAGCCCAAAGTAACTATTCCATGCGGACGAAGGGGCGGGCAGAAGCTAGTTTAATATAAAATTATTATAGTTTTGAGGGTATGATTTTTAAAGGCATTATTACAAAACTAAATAGCTTTCAATTTTTTCATGATTTTCCTTTGTAAATATTATTATATTATCAAGATAATACATAACGCAGACGCAGCTACCTTTCTTTTTTTTTCTCGAACTGATTACGCTATTCACCTAGCAAGGTCTTAACAGCTTCGCCGGACTACGACGCAGCTGCCGTTTTATGTGAGAATTAAATGTACCCACTTATTATACTTGCAATTATATCGAAAATGATTTCGAAGATATATTATACTTCTTTTAACCAGGTCTTTATAACTTATTAGTCTTGTTGAAGCGTTAGTATATTGCATTTATTTTTAGTTAGTGCTTAGTTCGTTATTGTTATCGCATAATTCTGCGATATGTTTTGAACCGGATGAAGACGACCCTTATCAAAATAAGGGAACTCTCTAGAGACAAGCAAATAATAGACAAGTGTCGCCTTCATCCGGTTAGAAGATAACGAGAATTTAGAGAACGCGTCAAAATCGATTTACTGTACTTTGTATGAGATATGAAGTTACATATATAAATATTAATCAAAACGCATTGCTGACTCCAGTAATAATTTAATTCAAAATAATTAAAAGATATTCAAAATAGAAACGTGGTTATTATGATATGACAAATGAGATTATTTGATATCGCATAACAAAGCTACACCTCGGAGTGTCCAGTGGCGTGGGTTGCTGTCCGTCTCAAAGTCTATGGATCCGACGTATTTAGCATCAGTTCGCTGCGGCTTCCTATATATAGGACATTCATAAAGCCTTGGGTCTTTGCCCGCTGTCGTGTTAATAGCGAAGATATAGATCACAGGCATCTGTTCATATAATACTTTTGGTTTCGACTCGATAAGTTTTCCTGATTTTCTGTCAAGCGAAGCGCCTGAAAATATTATTAAAGTAAATCTAAATAAAATAAATCTTGTATAGAAATGAAACGAACATGATTTATTTGAAACTGGCCTTTGATCATGGCTTCCCTTGCGTTAATATAGATTTGACCTATCCCTCGGTAATTGTACTTTTTATCCTAGATGTAGGATACTCTATATGCTTTTCTGTATACTTGATGATGTTTTTACAAATTTTCATAATGATCAGTTGAGGAGTTATGGCGTGAAAACGTAGCAAACAAACTCAATTTGATATTTATATTATTAGGTAGGATTTGAAATAGTTTCAAAAGTAACTCGCTATTTAACAGTGACATTAGCATGTATGAATGAATGAATACTTTATTGCACTTTTGGTTTGTACACTGGTGAGCTTAATGCCATGAGGCATTTTGTTACAGTTAACCAGCGGTATTGATGAAAATTTTGCTTACACGTTGCCACGGGTATATAAAATATATAAAAAGGCATAGGGTACCTTTCATCCAGGAAATAAGTACTCTTCCCGAGAGTTAAAACGAGCCTACTGTAACGAATTACTTAAGGCCTTTTGTAGTATACTACCACATTACCGATTAGAACTTAAGACCTAAAAATACCTTCTAGAAACAAGCCGTAAACATACACTCCTTCTGCCGGGCCTTCGTGAACATCTTCCCTGTTCAGTTTAGTGATGTGATTTTGAAGTACCACTGAATCTAGCGCCCAACCCTTATGACTGCGTGTCACCTCCTAGATATAATAATACTTTGAAAGGTAAATAATTAAAGATTTCTTATTACTTTGGTCAAGTTCTGGAAGAATCTGCGCTAAGTTTATGAAGATGCTCTTATAATTTAGATAGTTTTATGACTCTATGACAGTAGGGCATTCTTTATGACAGGAGAGCTCATAGCATAAATATTTATAACCTGTCTCATAGCAGTCAGGAAACCTTGTGGATTGAAGAAACCAGTCATCCAAAAAGTTGTCGGTCGTCCAGTACGTAACCAAGCTTTGTATTGTTGTTCGCGTTCTAACAGTTCAGTATACCAGAAACCAAGAGTGGCTGACTCCCAGGACACCTTGTGTAATGAAACATTCACCATTAGTAAAACTATACATCGATCAGGTTGATAAAAATTATGGTATTATTTAATACTCCCTATTTACCTTTAACCATTTTTGAGGAATCCTCGCGTCGTACATAGCGTCTAATGATTCACGCAAACCTTGGCTCATTATGATCGTCCCATCTATAGCAAGTTTAAGGTCACAAAGTGTCGAGTGTACTGTCTTTATAACTCGTTGAACCCTATCGATTTCTTGCCTAAAATATTATTAATTATACTTTTTTTCTTAATTTACAATTAACAAATATATAGTCACCTATGAAGCAACTAAAACAATTATTACCAGAATCAATTTATAATTGTTGATATTTTATATTTAATTGATTAATAATAATTTTATATCATACCTTAAAAAAATATTCATCGGCAAAAACGCACCCATTTTTTGTAATGCTTCTCGAACCTCAAATGTAACATATTGTTTAGGTAGTTTTTCTAGCATGTCTTCAGCTAAACGATACACAATGCTTTCTCTTGTCTCGCCGCCTTGACTGCCACCTTCTTTAGGCTGAACGTTAAGTATAGTGTCCAATATATCTTTTGCACTGTTGATTTGATAAGTAATGTCGGCATTTCCGTGTAATCCGAAAACTTCAGGAGTATCAGTTAAAGGCAATTGATTTATGTAATCTATATAACCTTGCAAATGTCGAGTTTGTGGAACTTTGTATCCTTTGTAGAATTCAAAGCCAGGTCTTAAAAGTACATCACAGAACCAAACATTAGTAAATGTGGTTAAGAGTCGTTTGTCAAAATCATCCGTAACACGACCACCATATTGTACCTCTCCAAGCATATAACAAATCGTCGGCCAAGATATACCTTTTTTTGGATCAATTTCATCGAGATGATTTTGAATAAATTGCACACTGGCTGCGTAGTCCGCTTGATTGAATTCATATGGAATATTCCAACCCAGTGGACCAAATTTCCTACGTTCTTGGACGATGGTATGTAAGAATGCTACAGCATATAGGAGTGGTGGCCATTGAGGTAATGATGAATAGTCTATCGTGTCTTGCGTAATATTTTGATATGTCCTTTTCATACTCGCTCGGATGCCTTGTGGTGGTTCATTTGTGAATTTAATTGCCATTTGCAATAAACCTATCGGGAAATCTGTATGAACTTCAGTTGTCAACCAAAGCCTGAATGATTCTTGTATATGTTCTGTTTCTATAAGTGCGTCCATCGCTTCAATACAAAACGGTAGAGACAAATGAATGTTCTGAAGAAGCACCCAACCACCATCATTCATTGAATCAGATATCATTTTACGGGCAACTATCTCTTGCCCTTGACCCATAGACACCGCCTTCAAAACTGTAAATGATGTTAAAATACAGTTTAATTACTTTTATAAAATAGTTTTATAAGTTATTCAATCTATTATAATCAGTCGTACCTATTTCTTTAGACTTAGCGAGAGCCGCGATTTGAGAAGATGGATCTGAACCAATAGATAATATACAAATAAGCGGAGTTCGTGGTTCAGATTCTTCCCAAGTACCTTCCAAATTAAGAATACGACCTTCTCCGTATTCCATTCCCAGAGAGTCTAAAAATAGATAATAGTTAATAAATCGAAACATTAGCACATATTTAGCACAGAGTATATTATTAATTATCTTATTTACCGACGATGTACTTTCTAGCTTGTGATAATGTCCGATCAGGACTCCATGATCTAATGAGGAGTAGCTTTCGGAATACATCAAGACTATCGTTATATCCACTGGGAATGATTTCTTCTTCTGGTTTAGCTTTTTCATACCAAACCCTCCATTCTTTTTCATTTGTGGATATCTGCAATCACACTACATTACAATTCACTGGAAACCTAAAGTGAAATAAACATTTAACATTATATCGCATTTACCCTTGTGAGAACATCGGAAAATACTTTTAACTTGCTAATTTCAACCAAATTCAACCAGGTGATATCCAGAATCCATCTGAACGGCTTTGGCGTTACTGCATTTAAATCTAGAGATGCTCCACCTTTTATAAATGCCATAAATTCTTCGTGGGATATTAAGCCACGTTGGTAATCAATCTTCATTGCCAACATCAACGTAAATAAAGCTTTGTGCCTTTCATACAGGCTGCGTAATGTAAAAGCCCACACCTCATGTGTTAAATATTTTAGAATAATATTAATTCTTTCTTCTGTGATATTACTCTTTGCAGACTTCGTTATAGAATTGTCAAAAATGGTTAAAAATTGTTTTAAAGAATTTTGATACATAATATTGACATTGCTCATTTCTACAATCAAAAAGTACAATATAGATCCTCGAGCCGCAACAGCCCTGAATTCTTCCCGGGCCTTGATAATCTTTTTTTCTGTAACTTCTGCAACTTTCAACTTCTCGTTTACTTCTTCTGCTGTTGTTTTAGTTATTTGTAACACTTGAATAAGTGCTTCATCGTCAACCAAAGAGCCTTCTGATGAGGTTAGGCGACAAAGTAGGTTACTTTCTAGTTCCTTCATGCTTCGTTGATTTTTCATCACAGATTCAAATAATGCTACCCTTTCTTCTTCTAAATCAGATTTCTCCATTAGAATAACCCGTCCTAAAAGTTGGTCTTCTAAACCTTGCATTGTTACAGTAAAATCTATAATGGAAGTTTTTGCACTTATCTCTGGAGAATAAGCTGGATTTGGTAATTTTGTAGTAATGTATAACATAAAGCCAGGCATTACATCACATTCCTTATCACCTACAATAACTTTCTCTATAGAACCTGATTTTATAAAGTTTTTTTCTAACACATTATCTATAACTGGATCTAATTCTACACCGACGTCTTCTATCAAAAGTGGTCTTCCTAATGATAAACTATCTTCTAAATGTGTTCGGAAATATTTATGGTTCAAAGATGTAATCTGCAATTCACTCGAACTTTCCTTGTTTTTTATCCAATTTTTTCCTTGACTTTGTGGATCAACCAAAAGTGGATAAGAACTGGATTTTGTAACTATAAGAGCATTTTGGACGGATAATTCATCATTAGGTAGACCTTGCAAAGTCCATTCGGATATTGTTGCATTTTCAATTAACATACTAGTAATGTTCAAATCATCGGTAAGCGGTATTTGCTTATTTTTTAAAATCCCCACCCAAGTGCTCAATAAATTATTTCTAAATTCTTGATTGTAGGGTCCACAATAAGACAAGAAACCTGTTGCTAGGACAACGTCACCAACCAGTCGTCCTAGCTGTTCTTTAAAGTCTTTGCTCTGTTGTGTCCATCTGATCTTTTCACCACCTAGGCCATTTATAAGAGCAGTAGCGGCTGTCATTTTGCGCAAGCACACATTAGCAGCATCAGTTAACTGTTGTTTCTCTGAGACAGCAGATTCATATTGCTCTTTCACTTTTCTTAAAGACAGTTCTCGTTCTTCTAGTTGTCTTTCAGCTGAAGCTAAATCATCCATGGCTACCTGTAAAATATAAATACTTGGTCATAGAGTAATAAAGAAATTTAGTTCTATGTTTATGACAAATAATCAAATGATTCGCCAATTATTACTTGCCTTCAACCTTGCTTCTTGCAGCATTAAACTAGCTTTTAAAGGTAAAACTTCTTTATTGACACTGTGGAAAAATGCCATTGCTTTTGTCCAAGATAGTAAGCCAGCTACGTCACCGCACACGCGTTTAGCTGTATCCATATTATAATCTTCCATCTCGAAGAAAGGTATAAGATGTTCCACCATTTCATTGTTAATAATATCTTTTGGATAATTTTGTAATTGTAGTAGAAAAGTAGTACTGGCCATCATCTGTTTTAGTACAAAACAAATATTATGACTGTTGTAATAAATTAATATTTATATTATTTTATTTTATTACCTTTAAAGATTCTGCCCACGATGGTTTAGGACATGGTGCCGCTGTATCTGGTATAACGGGATGTAGTCGTCTTTGAAATAATATCAACACACAGTCCATAATTCTCATAATTAAATGAGGTGGTCGACCTAATTTCCTTACCGTTGCTATATGTGCTGGTTTTATAGTATTAAGCGCAGCTTCGGCTTCTTCCAAAGCAGGCTTTGCCGCTTCTAATTTTCTTTCGGCCTTCTCTTTTTCTTCAGCTATGTAGGCTACTAATGCCTCTGCCTTTTCCTTGACTATTTGAACCTGATTTTTTACGATTTCGGCTTGCATTGCTCTTTCTGTTACCTCTGTTAAAACACGGTCAGCTTTTTCCGAAGCTAAAGCTAAATCTTGTTCCATAACTGCCAAATCTTTTTTCAAAACTTCAACAGATATTGATGCTTCTCGCAACTTTTCCAAGCCAGTGTCCATTCTCAAGGCACCATCTCCAAGTTCTTTTCGTTTCATCTGATATATAGTTTTATAACCGCCAATGAAACCGAGATATGACTTCGGTGTTACATGAGAGGACCTACGAAATCTTTGGAAATATTCAACAGAAATATTAGACACTACATCTTGTATGGTACCTAATACAGTCACCAATTCCTTCTTAGTTTCTTTTGTGCATTCGATTTCGAATTCTGCAAGGAAATGATCAGCAACCGAGACTAAAGCGTCTTTGGGCCAAGGTTGAAACCAATCGATGGTGCAGCCTGATATGAGTGCAGGGAAACGTAGTGCCCGATTTCTGAATGCCTCACTAACCTTAAATAGTTATGGAGCAATATTAATACAACGTATACCTATGATAATATGATGACGTAATCATTATTCAAAATTAATTTTGATTTCAGAGTAAAAGTTTCAAAGTAAAGAGTAAAAAACAGTAAAAAAAATCTTTTTCAGTAACATTTCTCTTAACTCAAAACATAATTTGCTTTGCTATTATCATTACATAGTATAATACAAAGTACCTCATCGCGTCTGTCTGTCTGTCTGTTCGCGATAAACTCAAAAACTACCAAACGGATTTTCGTGCGGTTTTCACCATTGGATAGAGTGATTCATGAGAAACGTTTTAGTCTATAATTTGTCAAAGATCTTTTCATAATCAGGGCAGGACAACGTCTGCAGGGACAATTAGTATACAATAAATACGTAGATATTCGGTAATACACATAAAATACATACTGGAGAAAAGCATAAAACGACATGAAGATTCTGACAAGTCCTGTTGAGAAAGTATTCCATAACCAGTTCATTGGTAAGAGTGCGTTTCTGGTTCTCACGCTTCATTATTGGTGTTAATTCGGATATGATCTCTTGCTGTTCATCTTTAGTGAATAAATTTGATATTACACCAGATGAAAGAATATTATTAAGATACTCTAAAAATCCTTCTTCTTTTATATCGAGATCTGTAAATATGAACGTAGTTCCTTTACCTTGGACTCCGCAGGACCTAAAAAATATGTTTTTTAATCCGTTTCATCTTATTATGAAATACTGATTTCTGATTTTTTTTACCATCTTACCTATAGAGAAGTTTTAAATCTTCTAAAAAGTTTCCAACATTATAAGATCTTGTTAACGCAATTTGAAAAGATCGATAACCAGCAATAAATGTGGATAACTTTGTCAAAGACTGCTTGCCAGAGCCACCTACTCCTACCAACATGACATTTCCACGTGGATGTCGAATTACTCTAGATATTTTGACCAAATGAAACATTGCATCCGGAAAGAAAACGAGATCCATTCCAGATCCTCTCACCATTTCGTTAAATTGTGATAAAAACATTTCTAATCGTTCACGTAATTCATTATACTCAAAAACTGGTTCATAGACTTTTGGCAGTTCCATATCAGCATCTTCGCCTTCCTCCCCTGTAGGTTCAGGTGCATCTCTGTGAAATAGAAGAAAACTGATTAAATCTAATTCTAATTTAAGTAAAAAAAATAACATTAATTAATTTATCATTATCATTTAGGTCTATATTTAAAATTCACCTCATAAAGTCAACAAAAATTGGCTCTTTATCCATCATTTTTCTATATTCCACTCCTAAAATCTCTTCTGCTACATCATACAATGTTTTATTAAACCAATTTTTATCGCTCTGGTGTGTAAATCTATCTGAAAATACTCTAGAGCATTCGTGTTTCCATAACCACATTAAGCATTTTTCAGATTCAATAACTGTTGGCAATGTCCCCACCATTCCTTGCCAAACTCTAGATAAGTCCCTCAAAGAAAACACATAATGAAATTTGGCTGGCGTTGGTAATAAATTTTGCCTTGTTCTCATCCATAATTCACGAGTAAGAGGGATAATCTTCTTTATGAGCGATCTTACTTCAATTGTAAATCCCCTTTTAATGTTATAGTGGCCTTCACCAATAATTTTAAATATTTTATCAATTGATTCATTGCTGGGAAGAGGACAGTTGAAAATAGAAAATTGACGTTTTAACCGCGAGGGAATGTCATTCCTTCCACCACCTGATAAATAAATATTTATAAATTATTTTAGAAAATAATGAATTCGATTTTTTGTAAAAATTTAATGTGAAATTGAATTCCCTAAGAATTTCCTATTTTTATTAAGCACTTGATGATAAGTGACGAGCACACAATTTCATTTTTATATATACATTCATATGCTCATTTACCAATAATAAAAAATAAAAATGATATATGACTACCTGGTTGACCCATTGCACCCAAAAACTGTATATCAATTATCGTAGTAAAATCACCAGGCTTTTCCAGACTATAAAAACCACCCATACTCATCGTCTGTCGGACGATTTCATTAGTAATCTGATCTCCCCATTCATTAATTTGAGGTAAATTTATATCATCTATGAATACGAGCATTTTTTTCGCTCCTGGTGGCCCAAACGTCATACCACTACGTTTTTCCACGTAACTCTCTATGGTCTTTTGGAACTGATATGGACTTGTTGCTGATGAGAAGTTGAAGGAACGTCCCATAAATTGCTCTGGATTTGCATTCTTCATATATGCTTTCATCATAACAGTTTTTGCAGATCCTTGTTCACCAAGTAATAAAACAGCTTTCCCTTGATTGGCAATACAATGAATCATATAATTAATTCTGACGTTATCAACGATGGGAACAAGAATTGTAGAATAATCAGGCGTTGTGGTATCAGGATATTGATAGTTCATAACCAAATCATCCCATAGTTCCCACTTTCCAGAATTTTTTACATAGAAATCAAAAACGGTACACGATTTGTTATTAGGATGCTTGGGTAAATCGAGGAGATCATGAAAGTTTTTCCTCAGGTACCCATCATATCGATTTCTATCAGTTGTTTCCAAAAGAGATCCAAAACCCCATATCAAAACAAATACATAAATTTTGTGCAGATGTTCAGGTGTAAAGAGAACTATTTCCTCGGCTTTCTCTTTTTCTTCTTCTTCATCAATATCTCCATTAACCGATTTAGTAGCAGCCGTATCATCAGTTTCAATTATCTGTGGAGGTACAAGACCTTCTAGAAGATTAAGCATTTGAAGTATGATGTTGCTTTGCAGAACACGCATACTAAATATGAGATTCTGTGTACACCAAGTGTATACGTTCGGAAAAGTTTGTTCAAATAGTGTACCAAAGACATCCGATTCGCCGATAGAACGTGATTTAAGCCATGCTCGAAGTACTGCAAAAGTACGAAAACATTTATTACTCACAAAACAATTTGACTGCTTTATAAAATCTAATCATGAGAATTGCATTACCTGGATCCCAGTCCAAGCCCGAAGAACTCATATAAACCATTCCGTTCCTAGATACTGTTGCTGGAGATGCATTGTCTATATTTTCAGGTTCAAAAATAACCTTTGAAGTCGGCGACATTGTCAATCGATCACCGTTAGCCAAAGTTAATGTCTTATTATCATCCAAAACGGAATTCAAATTCTCAATCCAGATGCTGTCAACAGGACCATCCAGAACTAACCATATGTGTTCACCCGTTTTGATTTTTAAAGTTTTTCGCCACAAAGCTGAAAATATACCATCTGTCCAATCGTTCGTGGCCACATCCAAACGTCCGAACATCTGAGCTGCCGTTATAGCCTTAGGGTTCATTCTCATCTCTCTGAAAACTCGTAAATATTGATATAAATATAATTAAATTGCATAAAATAAAGTCTGAATTAAAACCCTTAAGAGTGCTTATAGCGTATAAAAATTCTGTCAAATAAAGAACTAACTTTCTTGGGGTTACTCCTGACAAAATATATGGTCATGTTTTTACATTGTATTTACCTGTGTGGCTCAGCGATGTCAGATAATGCATTCATAAGAGTATGTATGCAAGTAGTTTTACCAGCTCCAGGAGGCCCTAATGTCATTATTCCGTGACGGACTCGTTGAGTTTCATATAACTGTAACAATATTTCTTTGGAATTTGTATTAACACTATGGTTTTAGAAAATTAATTGCATTTGTTAATAATATAGGCACGTGAATATATTGAGGTGTTCAAAGTTAAAGGCTATTAAAAGAAGATGTATACGTTATTTTCACCTGGATTATCTTTAGTACCCACGGTGGATGATTAATCAGTCCAGACTGATCGACTTGCTTCTTTATAGATTCTTCAAGTTCATTATAAGTGGTCTTCTCGAGAACTTGATTAGGAAATAAATCAGCTACGAGCGATATGAAAAGGGGTTCGTCTTCATCTATCAATTTCGATAAATTCATATCACGAAGAACCCGCATTACTATAGTACTTTCGTTGTCTTTGGAATTGATGCGTTTCACAGCACCAAGTGTCCGAAGAACGGAGAGAATATTACGAAGACCGAAATCGTAGTGCACCTAACGGACAGTTAAACATTGTATTAGACAACATTATGATGAATATACCATTTATTTTATCCTTGGAGAAACATGAAATTGTGTAGGTATTTGAACTGTTGATACTCGTAGTAATATCGTTCTCATTCAAATAGTCTAGAGCAGAGGTGGTCAAACGGTCAATCGCGAGTGCTTTTTGAGTTGATCTCGAGAAAATTTTACCGATGTACTATTGATAAATTTTGTTTGAAGGTAGGTAAGTAAAACTAATTGTAATGAATAAACAACTAAAATTTACTAAACTAAAATTAGGTCAGAGTGACTAACTCATTACTATCTTTTATCGTTTTTAGCGGGAGTTACCGAGCTAGATGACAATCCTGCATCACACATACTTGCAGCCTTTCAAAGTAGATCGATCGTAGTGTAACAATATTGAGGTGTATTGCCAGCAGTTCAAGTTTGAGCACCCCTGATCTAGAGCTTAAGAAGTATTGTATTTATTTTTATTCTTAAATAACGTTGAGAATTTTATTATAGAAGATAAAACAATTAATTATTTTTAATTAAAAAAGCTGAATTTAATAAAGAACCGTCATAACTTAAATACTAAAAGAGAAAGAGATTTTTGCGACAAATTGGTCATCTCATGTTGTGGGCTAGTAAGACCAGCAATAGTTTTTTAGAATAAAAATAGTGTTACATTTTACAACAAAGCCGCAAAGAATATTATTGATTTGCCGGATACTAAGTTGAAGCAGTATATCAAGCTGGTTTTGATGTTTAAAGGCTTATTATAAGTTGGATCAATATCACCTCTCTCTCTCTCTCTCTCTGTGCATCCGTCAAGAATGAATGTAGCTTTTTTTTTAAAGAAAGAAAGAACGATTTTCAATATATATACGATGTATAAACAGACGCTGTAGTGCCATGCTGCATCTCGACGAACAAAATCGTTCACAAAGGGTGAGACCAACTAAATCGTCGATGTCGAGTTTTAATATAAATACATATAATAGAACTGTAACTAGGCCGTCTGTACATTACGTTTTTTTTTAATTATCGTAATATATCGTAATGATAATCAGGGTGGACTTTGTTATCGACATAGAAGCCAAAAATAATTTATTTACAATTTTTTTACAAGTTTGCTTCTACCATCATACTATGTTATTTTTAACCGACTTCAAAAAAAGTAAATTTTCAAAAAAAAGTATTAACCGACTTCAATATCAATCAAAAACCCATAAGGCACTAAAAAGCGGAAAATAAATAGTTTATCAAATTAACCAAATTAAATAAAACATATGAATATGTGTGCTACCTAGAGATGTATTGGAAGTCGGTGCTAACCGAAATTTCAAATTTGTTCAAGGAAGAAATGAATAAAAGAGAGGGGAGAGGGGATTAAAATTTTGAACTAATGAAGAGAAAATGATTTTGGGTTTGAATAAATTTCAAAAAAATTTTAAGAAAAAAAAAAAATAAATTTTTTTATTTTAATTTGTTAAATTTAAAAAAATATTTATTTTCCGCTTTTAAGAGTTTTATAGGTTTTATATAGATATAGAAGTGGGAAAATATTTTTTTTTTTATTTTTTTTATTAAAAAAATAATATTAAAAAAAAAAAAATACAAACACGTTAGATTTACATTCATATGTATAGATATAGATAGATAGATTTATCTCTTATATGAACTATATTACTTTAAAGTTTGTCAAATATACCTGTTTAGTAAGTTGTTCTTCACATAGTTTATAAAGCGTATAGAACTTTCTCGCTAATGTAATATTCTCTAGGAAACCGCACGAAGCGAGTTTAACCCTGATAATGATTTGCCTGTCTGGTACCATCATGGCTACGGTGCGAAATTGTATTTTCAAATTTTCAGGCAACTCTTTGCGTCCCGCGTACCCTGGATTCTGCATTGTAAAACATATTATATTATTATTAGTGGCGGTTTACGGAAATTTGATCTTTTTTTTTGTCATATCATTATAATCATTACATATATACGTTTTTACTTTTATTTCTTTTACTTCAAATGCGAGCTCTACAAATACGTATTTATACATTAATTTTCGATTTATTAAAATACAGGGACAGTCGATAGAGGGTATGAAAAAAAACTTTTTTTCTGAACTGACTGCGCTATTGGCCTGGTGGGCCTTCACAGCTACTCCGGAGTACAAAAAAATAATGTTTCCAATTTTTTTATTGGTTATACAAGTTATACAAACCTCATCCATAGTTACTAAACAAGAAAATCGGAGGTTAAATAGAAGATAAAAAAATGATGAAATGTCTTATCTTCTCTATTTATATGTATGTAGGCCTATATATAATAAAATAATTATATAATATGATAGACTATATATATATATTCGCTCACTATGTTCTTAATCATTAATGATTGTCAAGAAATAAACGAGTATATTTATTAAGTAAATAAAACAATTTTGAAATTAAACACTTATGTGTTATGAGTTTCACAAGAATCGCTCTTATTAATTTCTTCAGTAGTGCAAATCTATAATTTTCAGCTTTAAAATGCTTCCGAAATGATCTTATTATTAATATTCAAGCTCGTCAATAGCTACTTATATTCCCATAGACTCTTTATATATGCCTAAACAAAGTTAAGCTTGCCTAGCGTTCCCCGTACGGGATGTATGATGGACGCTAGGTTAGCATTTGTGAGATAATTATAATAAGAAATTAGGATGGAAGTCTTGAATCGACTGTAATAGTTTTAAGTTAATATAATTCATGTCTACTATCGACATTATTATAATAAACTGTCTAACATCGACTTGTAGTCTTTTTAAAAAGACAACCGAAGTGCTCCCGCCGTTAACCAGCTACTAAGCGAAAAACAATAATAAAGAAAATCGCTTGATAAACAGAGGAGAACATTGTACTGAACTATTTATCTTCGCCTATCTATAATATATTGAGATCTACCCATCGCTCCTTACGAATGAGCAATTATTATTTGTTGTAAGGGAAAGGCGAGGAGTTATAGCAAAATGTTAATTGCTTAAATATTTTTCGTGCTCAAATTACACACATACTAACATATACGAATACAACACAACGCTTAGAATATGCTTCTCAAGTTAGGAACTCCAACTTAAAGTACTCGTATAATATAGACATCTCACGTATTGAACGGAATCAAAAACGCTTCCTACGATATTTGCAATTTAGAACTTCATATTACTTAACTGATTATATAGAACGATGTAAACATTTCCACTTTTTGCCACTCTATGAACGCCGTGAAATAGCTGTTTTAATTTATTTGAGGAATATAACCTCCGTTGTAGAATGTCCAGAATCATTATCGAAAGTTCAGTTATGTGTACCCACTAGTACGTTAGGAAATCCTAAACAATTACCTACATGTACCACTTGTAAGGACGACATATCGACAAAATGCCTTTCTAAACCGAGCATGTAAATAATGTAATTCTTTAGGCAATAATCTAGATTTAATTTCAACTAGCGTATCATGCCTTGTTTGTTTGTCTGGATGCTTTTTCCATTAGTATTAACGTTGTGTATGTAATCATAATTTTTTTGTTTTTTTTTTTATATTCATAGCTGTCTTTTACTCTGTTTATTTATATTTCTATAGGCGAAATTTTGTAGTTTTGTGTATTTGCTATTTCATTATTGTTAACTGTAGGTTTTCCCAAATAAATGAAACAAAATATATACAGATACAAATTTCATGGCAAATAACCTTTAAGTACCCTATAGGTGATGTGCAAAAGTGCTATTTAGTTGCAAGTTATAATAAGAAACATAGCATAAAAACTTTCATTTATCATCCACATTTTCACAATTTCTATATACAATATATATTAAGGACTATAACCACTCACCATTGTGATAAATATACCGAATTCGGGACACATATCGGACATGTCTCCGTCAGTGAACAAGAAGGTCTTTCGCTTCTCTTTTTTGGCGGAGAGCACCACCGCCACCTGCTGAGCAGCGACCGACAGCACGGGCAGTTCAATTCGATTGAACTCGTCGAAACAACCCCACGAGCCAGATTGCGCGAGCCCTTTGTAAATACGACCTAATCCTCTGTATATATGAAAATAAAGGAAATAAAGCTATTAGTTATTAGCAACTAGCTGCCCGTCTCGTCTTTGCACGGAATATGTTAACCAAGGAAATGAGACAAATATTACCATTACGGTACGATGACACGATGTAATGAAATTAAGGGAGTTTTTGGCGGGATCTTGGAATGTCATGTAGTGGATTTTATATTTTATTCATAATCTTGTATTACTTGTCTCTATATTTTGTAATATTGGTAACATTTTATATAATATAGTTCGGTTATTGTGCACAATTGAAGTGGATGGGAAATAATATCGCGTAGCATGGTTTCTGATTCCCTACAAAAACTCCCTGGAAAGTTCTAACAAGACGGCCACCATCTTGATAGAATATTGAAATGATCGCAAGAAACTTATAATATCATTATCTACTCGACAATAACAGTAATAAACTACTAGAAGATTGAATGCCAAGAAATAGCTACTGTACGTCAATCTGGTAATTCTGTTTCACTTACTTTTTTGTATGAAAATTTTTTAATCGAAGTTTTTTACATTTCCGTATGATTTTTCGACTATTTTCTCTTATATAAACTTTGTTTCAACAATTACGAACACAAGAATGCATACCTACCTTCCACATTTGATTTTTATTTATACAAATATATCATACTAGCGATCAGCCCCGGTTACCCGTACACGAAACATGATACACAAACCGTACACAAACCATGGCATGATAAAAAAATTATCACATTTAATGTCATCGTTTAATGTCTATACGATTTCTATTCATTTTCTAATCCATAAAAATTCTGGTGGGTAAATTCACATAATCAACCTTTTCTTGGTGCGCGTAATTTGAAATCACTAATAATTTGTAATATATTCATTGAAATAATATGCCGTAAGAAGCAGTTTTTATCTACAATAAATGACAAACATTACTACAATATTTATTTGGATAAGGATTAATAATTTATTGAAGAAAATAGCCTCAACGTGGGTAATTCACCATCTTTTTTAACAAGAAATTAAAATTATTGTCCTTAAAGGATAAACATTTTTAAAATACACAACTGTTATGAACATTATTTTAATGTACATAATATATCACATAAAGTTTTGCAAGAATTACCGCTCGAAAACTTCTTACATCGTTAGAAATTGGTTAGCTTTTTACTGCGAGACTTAATTTATTTTATATTGATGTAATATGTATATACATACAAACATTCTAGAAAATCTCTAAACGACAGTGAAGACTGCATCGATATCAGTTGTATAGTCTAATAGAACTTAGGGAATATACAGGCAGATGTAAAAAGCGATTTTGTTTTATTTTATTTTGTTTTTTAATATACATAATATGTATTGATTCGTAATATAAAAACTTCAATTGTTAATAATATTTTATGGTTCTATGTTAAAGATAATTATAGTCAATAATTTATTAGTAAATTATTCGTCGAATTCACACAAGCAAAATAAGACAATTACTCGGTGGATGGATCGTATTCACGGAGCTATGGAATATAATTTATTATTAACTAGCGGACGCGGCAGACGTTGTCCCGCACTGATAAAAAAAATCCTAGACAAATTATATACCAAAACGTTCCTCGTGAATCACTTTATGCACTGGTGGTTCAGTAGTTTTTGAGTTTATCGCGAACAGACAGACAGACAGACGCGGTAGGGGACTTTGTTTTATACTATGTGTAGATATAATAATTAATTACTATGATAAGAAATAAACATAATTCCAGGAACACAACGTCTCGACCGACTACAAAGTGAACCCCAGTAACACCGAAGAAAGGCTTATTTAATATTTTCCTATCTACCTACTCAATAAAATTCTTAAAACTAACTGATATAAAACGCACTTCCAAAACTAGTGTATCTAGATGTTTTCATGAAATTTTCCCCAAAATTATACATTATCGGTGAACATTAACATAATATTTTAGAAATATTAGCCCTTACAGGGGTTTAAAAATTGGATTTGAGACGACACCGATGAGAAACTCCATCAAGTATAAATAGAATTTACAATAGGTATCTATTATTTAATAAAACGAAAAATCGACAAGAGAGGAGCAACAATGAAGAATGATTGAGAATCGGGGATTTTTCCTTTTGAGAGCTTCCGCGACGTGTTAGCGTTAGCCCAAAGTAACTATTCTAAACTAATACTATAAAACAGGGTTTGTTTGTTTGGTTGAATGCGCTAATCGTAGGAACTACTGGTCCGATTTGAAATATTCTTTCAGAGTTAGATAGCTCATTTGTCGAGGAAGGCATATGTTATCTATACTAATATTATAAAGAGGTAAAGTTTGCGAGTTTGTGACGTTGTGGCGTTGTAGGGGGTAATCTCAGGAACTACTGGTCCGATTTGAACAATTCTTTCAGTGTTATATAACTCATTCATCGAGAATGGTTATAGGCTATATATCATTACGCTAAGGCCAATAGAAGCGGAGCATAGAAGATGAAAAATGTTTCAAAATCGAGATGTTTTTTTCTTTTTGAGAGCTTCTGCTGCGTGTCAGCGTTAGCCCAGAGTAGTAAGTATTACTACGCGGACGAAGTCGTGGTCAGGGGCTAGCATATCATACACCAATAGGAGCGGGGCACCAATAAATAATGTTTTAAAATCTTATTTTTTCTTTTTGACATCTTCCACTGCGTGTTAGTTAGCCCAAAATAACGACGAAGTCACGGGCAGAAGCTAGTTTGTAAATATATTAATAGAAATAATTTTATAATGAAATTTAAATGTCATATTTAGAGACAAGCACGGCATGCTCCAACAATAAATTCAATTTCAATAAAACTAAATTTTAAACGATTTTACAGGTTCAAAGATTTAACATAAATGATATGACAACTAACAGATTAACAAAAAGAGAAAGAAAATACTAAAAGCAATTAATACTCTAAAACTCTATTCTCTGAACAGATCGATATGTATCCTACCGCTGTTTTGTTTATATTTCGTTTATTTTAAAAATATCGAACGTTTTATTTAATTTATTACATGCCCTCAGATATTCTAATGACCGGAGAGTAAAAGCCTAAATTAGTATACGAATGTGAAAATTGTATCACTTCATACAGCAGGATTCATTTAGTATTTTACTTATTATTTATTATTAGTTTACCTATAATCCATCTGGTCCGAACAGTTGAAGACGACCACGTACTTGGCAAGAGTTTTTCCCATATCTTTGACGGTCTCTGTTTTACCTGTCCCTGCAGGGCCGCAGGGCGCACCGCCCATGCTCATCGCTAGAGCTTGTGCCAAAGTAATATAACATCTGTAAATCGTTAGTTTTGGTTGACGATTGAATTTAATCTTATTTTAAGTTTAAGTATTTTAATCAAGTAAAAAAAATGTATTATATTCATTGATTTAAATTAAAAAATCATTCTGAAATCAGTATTATTTTATTCTCACTAAACATCTCTTATTTAATAGACGTAATATTACGCTAATAACGATTAAACGCAATAAGAACGAATGAATCACCTGTCAGTCAAAGGTGTTATGACCAATCGCTCAGTACATCCCAAATATTCATTTTGGTATGTGAAAGTGACGTCAGTAACAGATATCCACGTCTTATCAGTGTCTTCTTTGAAATAGAATCTGCATTGCTTCAGCCATTCGAAGTCATTAGCCGAACGCACGTTTATGCGACACTAAAAATATAACGCACAGCCTTCATTGTGAATAAATAATTTATATATAAACTTTTTGGCGGGACCTTAGCCCGTCATTTAGTGGCTTTTATATTTTATTCATAATTTTGTGCTATTTATATTTTGTAATATAGTTACGGAATATAATTCGGTTATTGTGTACAAGTGAAGTGGTGGGGAAATACCACGGAGCATGAAATCTGAGATGTCATAAAAAACTCCATGGAAAGTTCTAACACGGGTGGCTTCCATCTTGTTAGAATATTGAAACATTGAAACTATCGCAACACTTATGATATTATTGCCTACCCGACAATGGCAGTAACAATCAGGAGGATTGCTTGCCAAAAAAAATTATATACCTCAATATTTTAAATTTCATAAGAATTCCATTTAGTACATTATTCAAACTCATTACCACAATAACAAATCATTTTTTTGTATTCACTGTATGTAGTATATATTACTATTATTAATAATTATTATCAGTATTGTATTTCACAACTTAAATGTAAGTTCCAGTCACGTCGATATCACTTCCGATAATAGTGCATCAAAACTGCAAACGTCAGTTTACTAGGACAAAACATCTCCTACTGTTTCTGGTATCCTAGTACTCGAAACTAGTTTCCGCTCAATAACCTAGACGACAATCCCGGACGTCAGCGATTCTGCGCAGGTCACACAAATCTAGAAAACCGCTGACCGGTCTGTCTAGACTTGCGAGCGTACCAACACTAACGTATGCACGAGGCAAGTATTTGCGTGTCTACGTATCAACGTAGATTTACTTTTAATGTTTATCATAGGGTGAAATATCGTAAACGTAATAATATATATTACAACACAAACGTAATATAGATTTCGTACAGCCTGGCAACGCATTAGCGACTCCCCTGGTGTTGTTAGCGTCTATGGACGGTGGTGATCACTTAACATCAGGTGACCCACTTGTTCGTTTGCCTCCTATGACATAAAAAAAAATAAGCCAGCGTATTTTTTTATTCAATATTGGTGTTAGTTATCATTGCCGTTTAACTCTCTATTGAAATTGTATATTGTGTATATTTAGTCTAGACCACTCCGCGAATTTTCCTATGTTAGTATGAAAATAATATTAAAATTCATTCAGCATTTTAAAACGGTACACGTTCTTATATGGAATGTTTTACGATTTTTTTATAGAAATAAAGATTAACTAGTGCCTACAACTTTGGTTACGTAAAAAATTTTTTTGCGATTGTAATTTTATCTTTACTGACTCTGTATATTAATTAGATCATAGTGATTTATAGTCTTAGTATTAATTAAGTAGTAAGGAGTAGTAGTTGAGTACTCAAATTCAAATCAATTCAGTAGTTTACATGTAATACTTGTTCTAACAAAAGAAAAAAATATATTGTCTACATGATTTTGAAGCATTTTTTAAAGTACATATCTATAACTTTATGCGGGTCTACGTAAGTACGCAGATACATTTTTTAATCATAACTTGATTATCCACCATCCTTAAATAAAAGTATAGTCCACCAGCTACACTTGATTGACAGTTCATCAATAGCATTAGCGTTTTTTTTAATTTTAATACTACTTTTCCATGGATTAATTATATTTCAAACTCACAAGCACATCAAAAATATCACGCTGATGAACATGTATCGTGATTAAGGTTTCGAATTTGATTCTTTCTATTTTTGTGAGATCCCGCGTCGTTTGATCAATGAGAGTGTTTAATAATTCCAAGAATTTGTTGTTTGTGTCCGACATTATTTTCTTGTCCTGTCGTGCTTGCATCAAAGCTAGTTCTGCGTCTCTGGTCCAAATCATCTGAATACCTAGAAGTCCAACCTAAAAAAAGTTTACGCCTACAATTTATACTGAATATTAATTTGACATCTCATTTTAAATATTTTATAAGGTTTTTTAATAAAATACCTGTTAAAGTAAAAATCATGCCTTAAGGACGCGCTCTCAAAAACGGTCAATTTTCACTATTTTTTGGTAAAAAAAAAAAAAAAAAAATAAAATTTTGAAAAAAAAAAAAAAAAAAAAAAAAAAAATAAAACTAATAAAAAAAAAATAAAAATAATTTTTTTTTTTTTTAATAAAATAGTTTTAAATAAAAAAAAAAAATTCTCCGTAGTCCCCAGCGGAAAAGAAAGTTATTTTTTATAATAAAATTAAAAAAAAATTTATTTTAATAAAAAAAAAAAAAATAGATGAAAAATAAAAAAAAATAAAAAAAAAAAAAAAAAAAATAAAATACAAAAAATATAAATAAAAAAAAAAAAAATAATTAATTAAATAAAAAAAAAAAATATAGTTTGTAGTTAGGTAGGTTGTCTTTCATTAAGGTATATTTTTTTTTTATT
This sequence comes from Antheraea yamamai, assembly GCA_036509395.1. Lineage (NCBI taxonomy): Eukaryota > Metazoa > Arthropoda > Insecta > Lepidoptera > Saturniidae > Antheraea > Antheraea yamamai. The sequence goes on along the minus strand of AP028424.1, from coordinate 5,936,681 downwards.
CTCATATTTATTTAAAGCGTAGAAAATGTACAGTTTACATTTTACTTCAATTATTATAAGTGGGTAGTATTATATGAAATACTTACTACCGTATATATACTACCCACTTATTTCGCTATGCATCGAATAGACTTTTAAGAGAAAAAAAATGGCAAAAGTTTAATGAAATTAAAAAAAAAGGTAGACTATATGACTACGAAAAATTCGGCATTGAATGGTCGTATTCCTATGTTGATATTTTTGACGCGATTGAACCTCAAATGAACTGTATTTCTATTATTCATATATATGTGTAAAAAATAGATGAAATATGTATTTTAATATTGACTTAGGACAGGACTGCTATTACATCTAGAGTTTATTGTTTTGTAATAATGAATACGATTCTAAAACTACATCTATGCTATAGTGACTTCAACAAGTAACTTGATTTATGAAGATTAGTAAGTATTTACAATAGTAACAATTAAATGTCTTTCGATAACAATATATGGGCAAAGTACTTTATAAATATGTATTAATGAATGTAAATCATATGAAGTTACTTTAGTACTAAATCAAACTTATATGTAATGTCTGAGGGAAGCCGATAAACAAGTTATATTATCAATTTAACGGATACCTGTGCAGGCATTTTATCTAAAAACAACAGCAAATTGAATGCAGGGTCGTTGATTGTTGATACTGCGTTCCTTATGATCGAATGCAAACTACTTTGAGCAGATTGGAGTAGTGACGTGAGCCACGTTTCAACAGACCCTTCGGCGCGTACGGGACGCTCCAGTTTGATCTCTTCACCTTCAGACGATATTATTGCCACCATTTTGTTGTATTCTGCAAAATATCATAATACACAATTTAACAGCTCTTAACAGGTCTTAACAGCTTCACAAGTTTACTCATCTGTATTACTAGTTGTACATTTATTTGTTGTAATGATTACTCGAGGTAAGTACATATTCAAATTGTAGTAAAATCGATATTACGTAAGTATATGTTCGAATATCTACACCTACCACTGTTCATTGTAATCGGTTAAAGAGTATAGAAGTTGATGCACTGCATTGCATTGCAGTGACTAGTTATAATTAAATGGGTGGCATCAAAACCTTCTCCGTATTTACTAATTTGTACCTATCAATTTTCATGTCGATCAATAACGTTGTTGGAGTTAATTAATCTGAAATATATACACCAACATCCAATTTGTCTATAGATATATACTCTAACCCGTGTCTTCGTTTCCGATATATTCGAAATCACCACCTGTTCTTCAACTTTTGTTCTAAATCCAAATCTTGACCGGCACGCGTTACCTGTAACTGATTACTAAAGTTGCATCGCCGTTGGACGAACGGTGTAAGGAGGCATCCAATAATTACGTTTTTGTAAGTGGTATATACACTCTCATGAGTATATAAATATTGTATTGGAGACACAACAGTAATTAAATATGACGCATAGACTTGTAAATAAAGGCTTCGAATCGTCAATCGTAAAGAAAAAAAAATATATATTTTTTTTATTGATAATACTAGAGTTCATTAATAGGTAGTAACTACTAAACAAAAATATATGAAGAAAATCGGTTGAGAATCTGCGGAGGAAAATGTACTTATCCCTTTTATATCTGTATATGTTAACTTTTTGCTTGATAACATCATACTATCTTTTTAATTAATACATACACTATACATTTACACAACAATAACACAATATATCTCACCTTGATGACTATAACTAGAACTATACTATACTAGATCACTATGAGAATACTCTCAGATTATTTCTTACCGATGTCGTGAAATTTAACATGGCGTATATTATCGAAGATGGACAGGAGATGATTCTGAATAGTATGAGAATCGGACGCCTGCCCCAAAATCTCCAACAGAGCCGGATCTGAGACGAAGAAAAACCTAGGGAACATGGTTCGTTTCCTCTCTAGGTATCCGCTAAGACTTTTCTGACAGAGCTCCAGTTGTTCTTGCAAATGTGGCAGCAACTGCTTCAAGAGATCGTCGCCGACACAACACGATACTACTCCCGGGGTTTCGTGCGCGCGCTGCATTATCTTCTGCCAGGATTTGTCGATTTTAGAGAATCGTTTTGCCTCTTTCGGTAGCTGTTTCGCGATGTCACCGCCCACGAACACCGCTTCCAAATAAACCCACATGTTTTGTACTAAGAGCCATCGTTCCAAGATTTCATTTGTACTTTGTAAATCGTACAGCCATTGCTGAATTTGTTTTCTGAATGGTGCGTTATATCTGGAAGAATAACTCCATTTTTATATATACAATTCTTCTGTCCGTGTGCATGTAACTGAACTCCTCCTAAACGGCTGGACAAATGGTGATGATTTTTTTGTGAGTGTTCAGGTGGCTTCAACAATGGTTTAGAGTCACAATTGGAACCGGTAGGTGGCGCTGCGGTTGAATCTAAGGTTTTTTCTATTATAAAGGCAGGATAATGTCCGCTAGTTTCTGTAAGGATTATCTCCTGGACTGTCCATAATCATAAATGTTTAAGGTCCATACAAACGGATGTAGACCTCATAAGGCACAGGTCAAAAGACTGTTGGCGGCATAAGCTTAAAAAATACCCGATTTATTACAAAACTTTGAAAAAAAAATTATGTATTGTAAAATCGTAATTTATAATGTATTTTTAAAATATTTTTTTCATTTGTACGAACTTTTTAAACCATGAAATTTACAATACCTATCAATATTACAAGAAATGAAGTGGAATTACAAACCACAACAATTATAATTTTATATCAAAATGTTATTTTATAGATGCATTATACAAGAGGAAATTTAATAATTATCCAGGTGTCGGAATAATTAAATCATGGAAGCAAAATGTAGGTATCATTATCATTACATAGTATAAAACAAAGTCCCCTACCGCGTCTGTCTGTCTGTTCGCGATAAACTCAAAAACTACTGAACGGATTTTCTTGGTTTCACCAGTAGATAGAGTGATTCACGAGGAAGTATATAAGTTGTCAAGGATTTTTTTATAGTCAGTGCGGAACAACGTATGCCGGTCCCGCTAGTTAAAAATAATTAAATCAGCCAACGAATATGTATAAAATTTCGTAAACGAAAGCATAATCATGAGGAAATCGATACGCACTACGAATAAATATCGTGCGTAGCCATACTACGCTGTTATGACTACGCCGCTTATCTACCTAGTTAGCACTATTGATCCGTTATAATCAATTATTATACCCTTATTAGTTAATACTTGTTAGAAATTATAAATATATGTAATAACTAGCATGTCATGACACGAAATTATAAGTTTATCTCCTGCCAAAAAATACCGTTCAACGCGCCTAAAGAGGTTTTCACTTCAAAAATGTTGTTCAAAATATGGTTTTTTTTTTGGCAAGGGACAGTTTAATTATCTAGAAGTATGAAATATACTTTACGACCTATTTTCATACCTTCCAAATACATATAAAATAAATCATAAAAATCGGTCCAACCGTTTCGAAGGAGTACGACCACAAATTTTTTTTTTTTTCTCGAACTGACTACGCTATTGACCCAAGGTCTTAACAGCTTCACCGGACTACTAAGGCGAGCGCTTAAGGCACTCAGCCGATTTTTGTTTGGGACGACCGCAAATACCGTGACACGAGATTTTTATATATTAAATTTATTGATTCATTTTTAAGTACCTATCACATGTATTTATTAACAACTAGCGGGCCCAGCAAACGTTGTTCCGCCCTGGTTATAAAAAACGTTCCTCATGGATCACTTTATTCAATGGTGAAATCCGCATGAGGCTGTTCAGTAGTTTTTGAGTTTATCGCGAACAGACAGACAGACAGACGCGGTAGGGATTTTGTTTTATACTATATAATGATGATATTATGTAATTTAATTATTCAGCTGCATGTAGCTTATCCCAATGAGAAAAGACTATGAAGTAAAAAAAAATCAAAGATTTTAACATGAAAATATTTTTTGAAGTTATACTTCTTTAGGCGCGTTATGAAAAAATGATGAGAGTGAAATTTTAATTTTTGTGACAAAAAATTAACAGTATGAAGCTGTCTGCTTAACCGCTCATTAAGTCTCGAAAAAAAAGCTACCAACAAAATAGAAATTGAACCTCGATATTAGTCGCGCATGTTGGTACGCTCGTCGTTTTTTTTTTTTTGTCGTTTTTTTTTTTGTGGTTTTTTTCTACAAACGTAGATTAAGGCGAAATATAAAATTTTTGAACAGATTGTTATCTTGTTACGCCTAAGAAGTATAACTTCTAACGCGTGTACATAAGTACACACACACTTTTTTTTTATTATAAGTAAGTATACAAAGATGTAAATGTGATAAAAATCCTGTACCTATTCGATAATAATGATCCTAATATCATCAAACTGTCCTCCAGTTGACCGATCGTCTCGGCTGTTGTGTCGCCCCTCAACAGCAGTTCTCCGCGATTGTTAAACGTTTGGAATGTCAGCTCATGGACGGACCATTCGTTTGTCACTTGTCGCAATTTCGCTTCTATATCTTTCTCTTTCATCGCCGATATGCAGATGTCCTATTTGAAAAAGATAGGGAATAATATGTTCAAATTTAGCGAATACAGTAACAGTTATGATATCCTAGTAACTTGTTTTCGCCAACGACTTGTTTAGGTTAGTTCGCATTCGCGCAATAAGGACCAAACCACGCGGCAAACGTAAACTACTATAACTCTAAACTACATTGACATCTGACTAATAAAAGTTAAAATGACTTTAATAGTGATAAAAATAAAAAAATGTGTGCGTGTACTAGTGTACACACGTAAGAAGTGAAACTTGTTTAAGGCCTTATTTTTCGCAAAATGATCTATATGCAACTTTCCAGAAATTGGTTAAAAAAAAAAAAAAACCCTTTCTTTCTTTATGGCAAACAATTTCATTAATATATTAAAAAATAAAGTTAAATTAGATAAAGTTTAAACAAAGGGATTTTATTATCATAGACATGAATACAAACAAGATGGCGCGTAACGGAAAAATGTGACGGTAAATTTTTTCCAACGCCGATAAAGAAGTTTCACTTCAATTAGGTAACATAATGTGTAATTGTATAACGTCCATAACTTAGAATTACATTTACAGAAACTTGAGATAATGAGACATAATTTTTTATAGAATAATCTGTCTCTAAAATCAAATACCATCCACAAATAATAACGGTGATATCTTTTTTTTTTCGAACTGACTTTACGCCGATGGCCTAAGGGGCCTTTACAGCTTCACCGGACATTGCCGTAACGTCATTCATTAAAAGGAACTGATTAATATGTACTCCCTTCTCGTCGTGAAGCAACAACACACAGTAACTCCTGGTATTCAAGAAACTTTTAGTCTTAATCTAAAGATTTGGATTATTATGTTTATAAATTATGTCAATATTTTCAAAGATTCCAAGCAATCTGCATGTGTTATAATTACATCTTCATTTGCTCAAGATCGCTCTAATTTAATACGATTTTGAGTAATTATAGAACTAATAATAATCATCGTTGTTATAATTGTTTATAAGATGCATATGTTTTCAATACCGTTCAAGCGAATCTCAAAGGTAAGTAGTAAGAATATGGATTGAGAATTAACAGCGGCGACCGAAAGGTATTTTTAAAAAGCAACGAAATGTGACATCGTAGAATTTTAAGAATCTTATATATTACTAGCTTCTGCCCGCGAGTTCGTCCGCGTGTAATAGTTACTTTGGGCTAACGCTAATACGCAGCGGAAGCACTCAAAAGAAAAAAAAACTATTATGAAACATTCTTCATTGGTGCTCCGTTCCTATTAGTCTTACCGTGATGATATATAGCCTACAGCCTTTCTCGATAAATGAGCTATCTAACACTGAAAGAATTTTTCAAATCGGACCAGTAATTCCTGAGATTAGCGCATTCAACCAAACTTAATTGAAAATTGTGTGCTGAGTTGCGATAAATTTCTTTATTTTCGTAAAGTTACATTTACTTAGAATTTGAGAGCCTTACCGCCTTACGTAACCGCCTGCTTTGGTTTCAAATTTATAATTAATTTCAATTTTCATTTAGACATCGATTTTTTTAAATGTTCATATAATTAAAAAAAAGGTGGCAAATAACTGAGTACCCATGATGAAAACCTTTGATTATAGATTTAATAAAAACCAAACCCTTTGACAAAAGAACCCTAATAAAATTCAAACTTTAAAAAAATCAATGAACTACGGTTGAATGTCGACCACTGGGCGGGCATCCACTAGTATTGAAATATATCCACATAGTGACAGTTTTGCAATTCTTTACATGAGTTTATCATAACTTTATTTATGTACATTGCCCCTGTTGTATCAAATTTAAGAAGTACTCATTCTTTATTCTATGCTGTCCTAGTAACATGCATTTGCAGAAATCCATACGGGAATAGTTCATGCAATTTAGAAGAAGACAAACACTACACCATGCTTTCTCGCTCTCTCTCATATAATAGTTTGACGCATGCGTTTTAGAAATGAAACCTCCGCCTGCCTGTTAACTTGGAGCGGGTAAACCCCGTGTTTGCATTTTCGCGAACTAGAACTCTTCGTATGATCTGCGTTCCTGGTATTGATGCGGATAAAATTGAGAATCCGCAGGTCTGCGTCCGGTTTTGTTGGTTTTACTTGCGCGAAGAAAAAAAGGTGTTTGTTTGGTTTGGTTTTATTCTTCTTTGTTTTTTTTTACCTTTTCATAAATTAAAAATATTATTTTTGTTATATAAAATAATACGTTTTAATTAATTCTTAAATGATGAGTATAATAATTATAAAAAAAATTATGATAGTCATTGTTTTGATTACAGAATTACACAATCAATTTAGATACGAAAATTCCAAAATAATTTCTAATACACAAACGATTCTACAATAGATTGGATATTGATCGGGTAAACAAAAACTTATTTCTAGATTCAAAAAGTTAGATCTTTATAATAATCACGATACTTTGTGATAATAATACGTCAACATTGAAACATATTGTTATATTTTTATAGCCAAGGAATAAATAAGGGAAAAGCTAAGAGAGGGAGAGAGGTAACCTCAAAAAAAAAAGGGGTCGAGATTTCAGAAGCCAACGCGCAGAATAATAGGGTTATGGAAAGCGTAAAAAAGGGGAACAATTAGGAAAAGGGGGCTAAATTTACGGAAAAATTCCCAGAAAAAAAACAGAGGAATCAAATATTCATAAAGGGAGGTTGAACCTAAAAAAGAAATACAACAAAATTGATTTAACTGAGACAGAGATGAGATAGCAGGGGAGGGAAACATTTATTTCCCCCCCCCTCAACCACTTAAAAAACCTCAATAATATTTTCACAATATATTATATATCAAAACCTGGCAAAAAAATAAGGAAAAATAAAAATATATTATTTAATAATATTTATATATAATAAATTTTATAAAAAAACCCCCCCACGACAAAATAAATGGCAAAATTGGTGACGCAGGTGGCATGAGCGAGATAGAAGCGTATACTGGACAATTGCTTTTATGTCGTACAGAAATCACTACATATTATAAAACAAAGTCCTCCACCAAATCTGTCTCTCTGTCTGTTCGCGATAAACTCAAAAACTACTAAACTAATTTTTATAGGTTTTGATTACAAGATAGAGTGATTCACGTGAAAGGTTTAGGTGTATAATTTGTCAAGATTTTGTGTAAATTGGTTGATGTATAAGGATAATTGTTGGTTGTCTCGGAAGAAGTCAAACCCCCTGGGAGCTTTCGTTGAAAACGCTGCTTTAATCCCTTTGAGATATAAGAAAACAATTAAGATAATAAACGAAGCAGACGAAGTTGCGGCTATCAGCTAATATAATTATAATATAGATGATTTCCGAAGTAGTCAAGTAATGTCAAATAAACTCTAGTTATTTAAGTAACGAGACCACTGTAACATTTCGTGCTACTTTTAATGAGTTTACAACTACGATAAATTTACATAATTTCCCCACGTGTTTTATACCTCTCATTAGGACGCGTGCATGCTAAGTATGTGTGTATATATTATCTCTCAACTTTTTATACATCCTTAAAAGTCCTCTGAGGATTTTGTGCAACATAGTATTATTTGTTAAACAATTTTTACATTCAAAATTCTTATTTCAAACTAGCTATGAAGTTTTGGAGCTTTTGGCGGGATTTTGGTCTGTCATGTAGTGGATTTTATATTTTATTCATACTCTTGTGTTATTTGACTCTATATTTTGTAAAATCGGTGGTGTTTTACGTAACACAGTCAGGTTATTGTGCATAAGTGAAGTGAATAGAAAATAATACCACGGACCATAAATTCTGATGCCACAAAAACACTCTGGAAAGTTCTAACAAGAAAGCCACCATCTTGTTGGAACATTGAAATTATTCACACGACATTTATTGTGTAAAATATGTTGTAATATCCATTGAAACAAAACATTGACACTGGCAAGTGCTTATGCGAAGCCAAAACAAGAAAAAGAAGAAAAACTAGTTATGAGGCGGCATAAATGTCCGAGTGTATTCTTATTTACATGTACGAGTAGTCTTCGAACAATTTTTTGTCAGTTCATCATAATCAAAGAAATTTCGTAATACATTTTTTTTGGTATGATCTATAATACTGTAAAACAGCTGGTTTATTTACAACATTAGTGTTACTTTAGAATGCTTTTATGACTTTTGCTTTATTGGATTTGTGTTTGCCCCGAATAGTAGAATAATTATAAAAATATCAGTAAAATTAAAATTATGAGAAAAATTCAGTTTCTCACACGATTTGTAAGGAAAGGCTTTTTCGATTATATTTAAAGAACTGATTGACTGATTTCGATAAATGTTTTTTTGTTCGTATATCATAATATTGATCACAGGGTATCGACCTGAGTGCAAGACATGCGCAAATGGTTCAACAGAAAGTAGTGAAACAATACTACGCGAACCTTTTCAATTCGCTTTAATTAAGTAAATGCCTTCCTGCTAGTTGAACTACACTAATTTCAATGTGATTAGAAAACTTATATTTCGTTTATTGTACATTTATTGAACTTGATTCAGTATGAGTATTCATTTTATCTCAATAAAAAACGGAATTTAATTCAGCTAACATGTTAACACAACATTTATTGGCGGTATATATATATTCACTGGTTCAACTAGTAATATACCTACATATCTTTATATATAAATTTCTTTTGTACGTGTATATGTCACTGAACTCCTAAACGGCTGGCCTGCTAAACTTTGTGTGCGTGTTCCAGTGAATTCGAGAATGGTTTAGATTCACAATGGGAATCGGTAGGTGGCGCTGCGGTTGAATTTTAGATTTTTTTTTATTATCAAGGCAGGACAACGTCCGCCCGGCTCGCTAGTAGGTATATATAATTTTAAATGTGACATATTTTGTAACGTATTTTTTTTATTAATACATAAGAGTTAAAAAACTTTTCTGTGGGATTTCCTTAGAATAATAATATGCACATGACATTAGATACTTTTCTATAATCCTTTATAAGATAAACGATTCTGTTCAAACCTTGTAAATCTTGACGCTTCGCCCACCGTCCGCAATATGAGAACCCGAATAATGCTCTTTACAACTTGATTACAATACATCACCTTTACTTTATATAAACATACATACATATATGTATTAAATCTAAAGCTATCAGAAGAAACTATATAAATAAAGAGTGAAATCTGTTTTAAAATCCGATGCGTAGTTTAGTAGTAAGAGAACACACATGCAGATGTAAAAATCGACTTTATTTTATAATACTTATTGATTTTACACAAATATATTACAGAGACAATGTAGGACAGAGATATTTTGCAGTCCTCGGGCCTGCAAACCATGTTAGTGCAATCGGATAAGAGTGCAGATTCGATCCCTTACATTTATGTTGTCCTAGTACTTTGCACAATAAGTTTATAACTTGTTTCGCAAACCACATGTTCTTTGTGTTTTTTTCAATTTCACAAACCACGTGTTTTCCTTTATTGTTTTTTCGAATAATCATGATAAAAAATAGTCTGAAAATTTTGCTTTTTCTGTAATTATTATCGGGTAATGTTTGTTTTTATTGATTCAGTCAAAAAAATCAATGAATAAAATTTGTTCTTTTTGTATTTCAAAACACGTGTGAAATGAGCCTCTTAACAAGGACTGTGAATCGGTTCAGCAAAAATAATAATACTCGTACTAACTACTAATAGAAAACTTTAAAATCTCTAGATCTCAAACTGAGTTTGTTGACGAGGAGAGAATAGTAGTCCGGTGAAGCTGTAAAGACCTTGCCAGGTCAATAGCATAGTCAGTTCGAAAAAAAAAAAAAAAAATGACGAGAAGAGAACAAATATGTAAAAAAGGGAATTTTATGTAGGCTTCCACTAAACTAATTTATCTAAAAATTTTACATTTTCGGATCTTAAATTACTGGTAAGTATAAAACAGTTAACAGTTGGTATTATACTACTTACAAAATAATACTATCCTTAAAAATATTATTTACACTAAACATATAAAATTAAATTTCGTAATATTATTTTTATACTACTCAATAACATATATATTTCAGATTCAGAAAAAAGTAGGTAGGTTTTAATATTTTATACCCGAGTGTTTGACCACAGCTCATCAGATGTAATAAAATGACTATGTGGTCTAGGATGGTAAACACGCTATACCTAGGAGGGTACGGGCTTTCAAGTGCAGCGGCCGGAACACACCAACAGGTGATTGACGACAGATTTTTATCTTGAGAGTGGTGGTAGCTGGCCAGATCTGTTTTTTATGTTATAATCGATATTTCAATTTTTATATTGAAACTAATCTAATATATAAAAATCTCATGTCAAGGTGTTAGTGTTCGTACTCGTCTGAAACGGCTGGATCGATTTTCATGAGATTTTAAATGTATACTTGGTAGGTATGAGAATAGGCCGTAAAGTATATTTTATACCTCTAGGTGATTAGGGTGTCCGTATCCAGAATCTCTTATTCAACTTTTATGTCAATTTTTATTTTTATTTCATTAGCCATAAAAAATACCTATAACCCCTGGTGTTTTCACCTTCCTAACCCTACCCTCCCATTTTTTACTCGCGATTTTAGTATTCGTCGTTAATAAGTCCTCCTAGATCATCTTATCGACTTCAAATTTATATACTTACTAGCGGGCTCGGCAGACGTTGTCCCGCCTTGATTATAAAAAAATCTTTGATAAATTATATACCAAAACGTTTCTCACGAATCACTGGTGAAGTCCGCATGAAAATCCGTTCAGTAGTTTTTGAGTTTATCGCGAGCAGACAGGCAGACAGACGCGGTAGAGGGACTTTGTTTTATACTATGTAATGATATAGATAATAATATATAGGACTAGTTTCGTCCGCGTGGAATACTTATTTTGGGCTAACTAATACGCAGCGGAAGCTCTCAAAAACAAAAACCCCGATTTTGAAACAGTCTTCATTGATGCTCCGCTCCTATTGGTCTGAGCGTATATCTATAGCCTTTCTCGATAAATAAGCTCTCTAACACTGAAATAATTTTTCAAATCGGACCAGTAGTTACTGAGATATGCGCATTCAACTATTTTATTGTGAACCTAGTACATTAGCAGTGATGCGTGTTGATACAAACAGACAGACAAGCATTTCTAAAAATGATTGAAATGTATTCTATTACTTATTCCTAGACACCTGCAACGATTTTTATCACGAAAATCGAAAAATCATACACGTTACATTTCATGCTTATTATATGTATAGAAGATGTATAGATAAAAGAGAGAATTATAATAAATAATAGTTTAAAAAAACTAAAAAAAACACGCTTTCATAAAAAATCCAACTAAAAAACAGAAAATAAGATTTAATAAATTTGGATTAAGAATAGTGTAAATTAGAAATAAATGTATATTTTTGTAAAAAGTGACAAAAAAATGATAAAAATACTGATATCTGGAGGTGCTGATATTAACTTGCGATGCGTCACTGTTAAATTTTATGTGTCCAAACTTATTAAATTTTATTTTCTGTTTTTTAGTTGGATTTTTTATGAAAGCGTGTTTTTTTAGTTTTTTTAAACTATTATTTATTTTTAATTTTTTAGTTGAAATTTTTAACTTTTTTTTCGGATTATTGCATTGTCATCGACCTTTGACAGGTGTGCAAAGTTTGAATTAAATCTGATCGTTCAAAGTAGGACAAAATCGAGCTCAAAGTGGTCGGTTACATACATACATACAGGTGAAGCTAATAAAAGCGTGATAATTAACCTCCATGTAAAAACGTAATGGTATGTAGCGTAGATAATATTACCCTGAAACAAAAATATTTGCTAGTTTCTTTAAATTCGATTCAGTCTGACAACAGAATCCTTAATTGGTATATAACAATAGACTAGGTAGTATTTGTAAAGTGAGTTTGTTAAAAATAAGTAAGATAGAAAATAAGAAATTTGTATAAAGGCATCAACCATCATTGGTAATTTTATAATAAAAAAATAGGCGGTTGATGTCTCAAATAAAAAAGAATATATCGTTATCATTTATGAATACGATCGTGAAAATTTTAATATACAATATATTCTTTTTGAAACGGATTTTTATTGTATTTTACCATATTTGCCTTGCGAAAAGTAAACAGAGTTCATAATAAACATGTATAAACTAGATATATGTTGTTTCATCCGAAAATGCTTAACGAGATTTTCGCCAGATTTGTACTAGAGTGATTTAATGGTAATCATAACATTTTTACCATTTGAATTTAAAATCGACAAAATGTTTACAGGCGTTACGAAAGAAAAAAATAGAGCCAACATTCCGCGAATCCTTTTTTTATTTAAAACGAAGTTTCAGGATAACAAAGTCTACTAGGACATCACATAGAATAGCTCAGTTAGTAAAAAAAATCACAAACTTTAAATAAAAGTTATTCCCGGGAATTCGAAGTGCATCTTTTTTATTTATGCACTCCGTGTATTAGTTGACAAAACTTTGGTCGATAACTTAAATTTTATTCGCGGCAACTGGCAAGTGCATCTTTTTTAATTTATGCATTCCTTGTACTAGTTGACGAAACTTTGGTCGATACTGTGGTTTAGTTTATGACATGCGCCGCGAAGTGCATCCATCGGTGCTGTGTGTTTCCTCCCTCAGTTTATTTAGTTTGCAGAGAGAGGCAAAGGGAAGAGGAAGTGTTGATGCCATTTATTAATTATTTATGCAACCAAAAAAGTTTATTTGAAGTTACTGGATAAATTATGTCTATAAATTAAGAGTAAATTATTATTTCAGTACGTACAGCCATGATTTACAAGAATAAAATTATTTCAATGCCAATAATAAAAAAGGGACAAAAAATTCCATGTAGCGTTTTAAGATTACCAGTACAATAAGCATATAAAAATATTATGTTTTTGAATTGAAAGCTTCTTTAGGCTTCTCCGTTGATCGATATTTTTAGCAAGAGATAAATTTATAATTGCGCGTCATGACATGCTACGTAAGCATGATCGGGCGTATTGCGCTTGCGCGGCTTGCGTAGTATAGAAGCCAGTTTACATGTAATATTGATATGTTGCAGCTCATTATACGTATCATTGATTAATAAGACTTTATAAAAATGTATATAATTATTGTTTCGAGTGCCAATACATATGAAAACCACACTAATTCTAATCATTTCAATAAACAAATTCTGAAATTTAAATAATCACTGTATATTTAATAGGAAAATACAAAAGAGAACACATTTATTTCATTGTTTTGAGTTTACACTTCTGTCGGCAGTTCTAATGAATGCCTCGACTTTTTTTTTGGATTTAAACTTTACTTGCATATAGCTTACCTCAATATCTTCTTTGTTTTGCAGCAAGGGCGCTTCTAGAATGTTCTTCAAACAAAAGTCTTCGTTGTCCAGCTCAAAGTTGTACTTAGTGACCTCCATGATACGCTGCCAGTGTCTCGGTTTCATCGCTTTATTAGCCATCAATTCCAACAGTGGGCACATATCGTTGAAGTCGTCTATCGTTTTCTTTAATGCGAAGAATGCCGGCCATTCTTTTAAACTGAAGATTTAAATTATGCTACTTATATTAAATTTCATATCTATTCTTATAATGTCTAGTACAATAATAATAGTCCCGTAAATTCGTCCGTGTGAAACCTTATGTAATAAAAAAACAACGGTTAATAAACTCATCGGAATATATTATTAAGTCTGATTAGCTTCTAGCTTCTCTCGTACTTGAGTCGCGTCGTCATTCAAATTATAATAACTTTTGATAGAGTCAACCGATTTTAATGAAACCAAATCTAAATGTTATTCGAGGATATGCTTTATGATTCTCTTGAAAAGGTTTTATCATGAATGTAGTACTTTGGCAGTGATACGCATTCATACAAATTGTTTTCTATTACTTATTCCTAGACATCTGCAACTTTTTTTTTATAAAATCCAAAAAGTAGAGACAGACGTTAGATTTACATTCTTACTATATGTATAGAAGAAGAACATATATTTTAGTTGAAAAGTTTATATTCTCCAATTTAATTATGCAGATATAATTACAAACTAAACTTACAAACTGTAATATCGAATAAAATGACATAGTAGTATCGGCAAAGGACTATGACCATTCAATTTTTTATACACATTTCTATTCTTTTTTGGATTGGTACTTAGCCTTTACCATGTCTTTTAAATTAAAAGTGTATAATGCACACTTAGCGCGCATCGACATGCCCATACATAGAAGCAATACAGACATACCCTTTCGGCAATTTTCGACACCTATTCTGGAACTCCATCAGTTCATTGTTAATCTCTTCGATGTTCACTTCTCCCCACGGTATATCATAATAGCTGCTGACCCTATCTATGACGTCATTATATAGTTTGTATAACTTCTGTAACAGGTTCAACTCTTTTCTTATCTGAGCCAGTTCTGGATACTCTGTGTGCGGAAGACCGAACAGCTCTTCACCGTTTTGGTACGTTTGTAGCTTTCTCCACATACCATCAAAGCGGTTCTGTTAGAACAATGTGTATATAAGCTATGGAATAAGTAAGCTACACAATAAATATAAATACAGTCTGTGCTAAACTTTTTCATCCATCTGAATATAGATTTGCAGAACACAAATTTAGATATATTATATTACTAGCGGGCCCGGCAGACGCTGGCCCGCCCTGAGTATAAAAAAAATCCTTGACAAATTGTATACCAAAACCTTCCTCAAGAATCACTTTATCCACTGGTGAAAACCGCATGGAAATCCGTTCAATAGTTTTTGAGTTTATCGCGAACAGACAGACAGACAGACGCGGTAGGCGACTTTGTTTTATACTATGTAATGATGATGTATAATACCAATTTTAGATTCGTATAATAAATACTTTAACTTTATTCTGTATCTCTTGACCATACTATGCGGCATGCTCAAGTCCGAATTTACAGCTATATTCAGAACGGCCTGAAAGATTGGCGAGGACTGTACTTAGACTTATTCTATATTATCTAGATATATTTTTATCTAAGACTCAAATTTTAACTTACACGTTTGATTTAATTCATTGTAAGTATTCCTGTATGGCACAGCTTATAAATTGATGCGGTTACTAAATTAAACAATCAAGCATTCTAGGAGAAACATCGATGACTTAATCTTTTTTTTCTATATTGTTGGTTTCGCACAGAGATCATTTGGAATTGGCAATATAAAGGGAGAGAGTGATCGCAATTTGATATGATTCACTACTCACTCCTTTTTTTCGAACTGACTACGCTATTGGCCTAGCAAGGCCTTAACAGCTTCACCGGACTACCCTATTCACTGCCTTGACGTGTGGCGTGAGCATAATATAAAAGTCACCAAGATTTGTCAGAAGAGGATCTTTTTCTACCTATGCTTTATAGCTTTAGCATCTGAACACAAACTTATCTGGCGTTAAGTGACAATTTGGCCTAAGCTGGTAAATACGCTAAACTTAGAGGGTACTGGCTCTCAATTGCAGCTGCCAGAACACACCAACAGACACTTGGCGATACAAATATTCAACTCTGGTGTAGTAGCTTTTTTTTATACCATAGGAGGCAAACATACATGCGGGTCACCTGATGTTAAACGATCACCGCCGTCCATGGACACTAACAACACGAGGGTAGTCGCTAATGCGTTGCCGGCCTGTGTTTGGGGGAGGGACCTAGGAGAGAGGTTGTTAGGGAGGAGAGGGGGAGAGGATTTAGGAGGGGGGTGGGAGGTGGGCCTCCGGCGCTCTCACTGACCTAACGAAACGCAACAATGCGATCACTGTTACTTCACGTCGGTTTTCTATGAGAGGGTGGTACTACCCCGGGCGAGCCGACTCATTCGTGCTGAAACCAATAATAGCTTCAGCGTGGCTCTACCACTTACAGAAACTTAGCAAAACCCTACCACCGCACTATGGCTTCATCACAATATTTTTCCTTCACCGGAAACACGTTATGAACTAAATCATCTTCGACGTCATCATCACCTGAAACAATATAAGCCGGTCAGAAGCTTCTCTCGGACTTAGTCCTGACTGCATCGGTCCGGCGTGTCTATACTCGTCGCAATATTCCGCATTATCATCCTTAAACTTGCTAAGGTTATTATCCAAGTCGTTCTCGAATTGTGGCTGCATCTTCAGTAACTGTACATGAGATGCCAGTGCGGTCGCTTGGAGTTGCTGCCACGTGTATCGAAGATTGTCAACTTGCTCCAGATCCTCTTTGCTAACCGGTAGCTCGTAGCGAGTGATAACGTTGAATGCTTCCTGAATAGATGTAAATTTTATAAAAAGAATATTAGATAGATGTTTCACATGATGTACCTACTATTAAAAATATTTTCTAGCAATGTGTTCAAACTAATTCACCAACAAATTGACAACCTCTTAGGAATTATTTTATTCAAAAGCATTAGATCAGGAATTTTCAAAAAAAAAATTCCAGGTTTAATTTTGAAACTGTATTTAGGTTTTGCTATTTCGAGATTTCAGTATTTGATTCTCTTTCTAGTATTTTAAACTAAAATACTTGAATATACTTCCTTTATGCTTACTAAAAAGCTCTCTAATACTTGTTTACATTTGTGATGTCTGCCTGAGACGTGCTACCGCAAAATCAGCCGTATCAATGATACAGAGACGTCGAGCTGCAAGGGTGGGCCTTGTGCCTTTAAATTTTCGTAACTTCAATTTATCTAAATGATAGTAAGTCGTATATCACAGGACGTGGGTAGTCTGATATAATATAATAGTAAGAGGAATTCCCCGACAGCTTTTGATATAAGGCCCTTATATACCAGCTACGATACTGATGGCTGCATAAACAACTATAACGCTATAAGGCTATTACAGATTGGATCGATATGTGAACGATGGTGATGTCGGGAATTGACTCCTCTCTGTGCATCCACTAAAAATTATTGTAACGTATAATGTATTCTAAATGTAGTATGTATTATATATGTTAAAAAGATAAATCTGGTCGAATTTCTTGTCGGTTGTTTTCCGAACCTATGGTAATTTTGACGTTAATAAGCGCCTTCTCAGGGCCTAAATTAGCCATACTCAACTAGGGGGCCCGCGGGCCGGAGGCGGCCCGTAGCGCCGGGTGTTTGTAGTTGGCCCACCCGATTATACATATTGTCAATTATTTTAAATTTCGCGCCCATCAGGAAAACTATCAGCACGCTGAGTAAATTAAATATATCCCAGATAACCCAATGCGTTCCTTATGATGATATAAGGGTTATACCAAGCTTATTTCATTGGACAACCATTTTTCAGTACATTAATGTGTTGTTAATTTGAAATTACGGTTTTTTATTCAACACCTTTAATATTTATAGTTTGCGGCCCGCGACACAATAAGGGAAACGTGTTTGTGGCCCGTTTAAAAAAAAGGATGAGTACCATTGGCCTAAATTGAATAAAGTATTTTCGATTTTGATTGAGCCTGACATTCATATTCCTTAGAAACCCATAACTACGATATAAAACACTTACTTCAACAGGATCTATCTTCAATTCCATATCGACTTCTTGTTCTCTTATTTTTTTTAAAGTTTCCATAATAGTCCTAACGTCGTCTAAGTCTCTTATGGGCCGTTCAAGTTTACGTTCCAAGTCATTCATTATAGCGTAAACGTAGTCCATTTCGCGTTTGTATTTTTTACGCATTGCCTGGCTTATTCTGTAGGTGCCGTCTGGAATATTATATCGTTTTATATATACATACTAACAGGCCCGGTATACAGACGTTATCCTACTCTACAGATCCAAATAAGCTATGAATATATATGTAGGTGCAAAGGTCCCAAGTTCCACCTACTATCAAAAGTATTTGTGTACGGACGGAAATATTATGACCTACCTTATAATACTATATAGAGAAAGCTACTCATTTAAAACGCGTAATACCAAAGGAGCGGGTATCATTTTACTCAATTCGATCAAGTTTCACTTAAATTATAAAAAGAAGTAACGTATGTTAGGTTCTCACTTTTAAGTTCTGTATGTAGTCCCAATTTTAGTTTCTCCGTAGATACAGCTAAACAGTTTCCTATAATCAAGACGTCTGACTCCGTAGCCAGCTTGACTTCTAGCTCACTGTGCTTCTTCAGAGCCAGTTCAAAATCATTCAAGTTCCACGCCAACAACTGACGTAAAGTCTTCTCACATTTCCACAGATAATGGTACGGACGCCATCGCTTGACCAATGTGTTTAATTCCTGATAAAGTTGTTTTGTGTAATTATTTTGAAATAAAAACTGAATATGAATGGTAAAAAATTAAGATGAACGATATTAACAGTAATCATGCAAATATTTTTAAGGATCGAGAACAAAATAAGTGAGTCGCAGCGTAATCCCTATTATAATACGTTCTTTGAAAGCAATTGTTCATCTGATTAGAATTTTGATACTATGTCCTAGTATTTTATACTATCCGGCCAAATACCTAGGTACGTCTAAGTAAATTTAAACTTTACAAAGAACAAATTAAATTGATATATAACAATAACGAATTTTTATCATGTATTTTTTATTTGTATTAATCGAAGTAATCACCCATGAAATCAATGCATCTTTGCCAACGCAGTGGCAGTTTATTGATGCCCTTCTTAAAGAAATCAGCTGGACGGGAGGCAACAAATTCTTCAAAGGCATTTTGTACTGCCTCTCGGGTATTGAATTTTTTTCCCGCCAAGGAGTTATCCAAATTCTGGAAAAAGTAGTAGTCCGTAGGCGCAAGGTCTGGTGAGTAGGGCGGATGACGGAGAACTTCCAACCCCAGTTCTTGCAACTTGGAGACCGTCTGCTGTGCAGTATGAAGTCGCGCGTTGTCGTGCAGGAGCAGCGAAGACGAGCGATTAACCAATGCTGGTTGGAGATATGCCAGCTTCCCCATCATTGTGTTCAGTTCTTCACAGTACAAATCTGCAGTAATGCTCACCCCGTTTGGTAAGAAGCTGTGATGAATCACACCGGCGCTAGACCACCAAACAGTGACCATCACTTTTCTAGGGGTAAGTTTTCGTTTAGGGCATTGTTTAGGTGCTGAACCAGGATCCAACCAGCTTGCTGAGCGCTTGCGGTTATCAAACAGAATCCACTTTTCATCGCAGGTAACAATGCGGTTCAAAATTCCTTCATTTGTGTGTCTGTTGAGCAGTGCAAGGCACGTCTCGTCGCGTACTTCGCACTGGCGATCATTGAGTTCGTGGGGCACCCATTTGTCAACCTTTTTTACCTTGCCAATTTGACGCAAATGGACCAATATTGTTTTGACGCTAACGTCGAAAGCTGCTGCTAATTCAGCCGTAGATTGTGTATCATCAGCTTCCACAATCGCCTTTAATTCGTCATTGTCGACCAAAGTCTTCGGACGACCGCGAGGTTCATTTTTCAGGTCGAAATTCCCAGAACGGAAGCGAGCAAACCAATAACAGGTGGTGCGTTGGTTTGTAGTGTTAGCTCCGTAAACGTTGTTGATGTTGCGTGCCGCTTGTGCCGCGTTGCTGCCACGACGGTACTCATATTCCATAATTACTCGAATTTTTAACGTATCCATGATGACAAAAAAGATTGAAATGCGATGAAAATGTAACACTAATCAATAAACAAATGACTATTTTTTGAGAAAAGAATTCCATGTTTTTAAAATAAAATTAATTTGAAATTAGAAGTCTTAGCCAAACAAAAATTATTTTGATTTGAAATGGCCAGCCAGTACTGCAGAACGGCAATTTCATAGGTAAAGACCTATTATATACATATACATGTATATCTTAATATATATATTTCTTGTGTGCGTGTGTATGTGACTGAACTCCTCCTAAACGACTGGACCGATTTTGATGAAATTTTTTGTGTGTGTTCGTGGAGATTCGAGAATGGTTTAGATTCACAATTGGACCCGGCAGGTGGCGCTGCGATCAACTTTTAGAATTTTTTTTTGTTTTCAAGGCAGGACAACGTCCGCCCGGTCCGCTAGTATCATATAAATTCTGACTTTTTTTAGAATTTTATTTCAAACGCTGAAGAGAGAGGCATGACTATCAAGTTTTTGCCCCGGTTCGAAAAAATGTAGAACCGGGCCTGATGTAACTTTATACTAATGATGCGAAATGAATATTAAATATAAATTTGGTATATATTCCTTACCGTTTTAACGTTCTGCGTGCAAGTGGAGAGTAATGACAAAGTCTTTATAATTTCTTTATTTTCCATCACGTGATTGTAAAAATTCTTCGGTTGCAGAGGAAACATTGGCTTCTCCTCGGATTCTAATCTATAGTGCTTCTTTCTCCTCACTTTAGCCGTTTCTATAATCTTCATCGACTTTTGCATAATATTCGCCGGGGTTCCTGACTGTACCTGTTCGTCAAGCCTCGTAACTACATCCAGCAAGTGGTTTGACGGTGGACCAGCAATTTTCTTCCAGCTCACCTATATTCAAGCATAGGAACGGAGCGGGAACAGCAGGGAAGCGATACAGAATTACGAGGTATATGTACAGAGGTTGAATAAGCGACGTGAATTGTTTCGCAAATCAATGAAAAAAATAAAATGTGATCGCACGTATATGTGAAGTTTTGCAGACAAGACACAGTCAAACACACACGTGATCAGTTGCAAACATTAACAGCACAACACAATAAACGTCACAAATTGGAAGTAGAAAACATTAATTAATCTCTTATGTTGAAAAACACATTTTCAAATGTTATTCATTTTTAAATTGTATACTAGATATATTAATCTATATACATATAATAAAAGGCTAATGGGACGAAATCTGGAGGAGCTTAGAATCAACCACCGAATACACTTCTATAGTTTTTTAAATATTTGTCTGCCGGTCTGTATATCGTTTGTATGGGATTCACGCAAAAACTACTGGATGAATTGTGACGAAATTTTGTATGGAAATAGAGTATACACCGGTATAACATATCCGTACATCTTACCTATAAGAACATACAAAAGAGAAGGCTTATTATAGGGTGGTTCAATATGTGAACAATTTCGATGTCTGGAACTAATACCTCTCACTGTTCATCCGGCAAAATGAACGTAGTTATAATGTTTTTCAATATATAAATGTACAACGAGATGCTGTAGTGCCATGCTGCGTCTCGGAGAACAAAATCTTTCACAGAGGGTCAGATCAATTAAATTGCTAAGGTCAAGTTTTAATACACAATAAAATCGAATGAATAAATCATTGTGTTTATAATTGAAATTTCACGCGGACATAGTCGCGGGCGCAGCTAGTATGTTATAATACAATGGAGCTATGTAAAAGATAATATTAGTTCAGTGAAAGGAACACACATAATATTTCTAGTCACAAATAAACATTTCCATTATCAACTTTATTATCTACGAACCCTTGAGGTTTTTCCTCCTGACCACTGAGCTACACCTTTTGACAATCCCGAAACGTGTTTTCCAGCATGGATAAGTACGTCCTGGATATCTTCCAATGTTGGTGTAACTAATACATTGGGTATCACTAAAGCAGCATTAAGCAGAAAAATTGACTTGTTACGCGAACCTGTAAAATAGAGAATTATTTCATGAAAATGTATATAAGAGTACTTGGCTTTCATTTTGGAAACAGAACTAATTTTAATCGGTACCAGTCATATAATGTTTATTAGAAGCCAAACAAAGGGTAAATAATTATTATATACTAGCTGAACCCTCAGCACCGCACGCGTTTTTTTAAATTGTGTTAAAGAAATATAAAATTGTAAGAACATTACAATTATAGAAATTCTCTTTAAAACAATTGTGAGTACGACATGCACGCCACTTACAGTAATATGTACCGTATACATTAGATATATAAATACTAACAGTGTGTCAAATGAAGTTTATCATCAGCAACGTATTTGGAACCTTAACCCACCATATAACTACCTCAGTGCTCACTTATACTGTATCAGGAAGTAATGAAACAATGAATTAAAGATGTTATTATAATGAGATATATATATATATATATATATATATATATATATATATATAGAAAATTTACTTCTATCTTCTAAAATTATAATGTTGAATTCTATACAATGAATGAGCTGACGTCTTGAAATCTTGCAGAAATATAAATCAAGATATAAAACTTAACTGTCTAAGAAGTTATTCGATAATTTAAATAGTGCTCATTAAACTCGATACAATATTCTCTTATATATTACTACGATTACTAAATTATGTAGACGAAAGCGCAGTAAATAAATCAAAATGGCCGTCAAAATGACCAAAAAGACAATATAATTCAAATTACATACAGATATATCAATTTAAATTATATTTATTCTTGGAGTCCAGTACAACGCACGTCTTACGCACATGTTTACAGAGAATAACATATTTTTGCTAAATTTCATGCGGACGAAGTCGCGGGTAATAGCTAGTCTAAAATAGAGTAACCTAAATTATTTCCAATAAGGTAAGTTATCTGCCAGTGAAAGTCCCGTGACAAACGGTCCAACCGTTTTGGAGATGGCACTGCGGGCGAAGCCACGGTTAACAGCTTGTATAAATTAAAATAAACTAAATTACTTTTTATTATGTCCGCTATCTGCCGGTAAATATAGCGTAAAAATCGGTCGAACCGTTTTGTAGATAGCATTACAGGCGAAGCCACGGTTAACAGCTAGTCTAAACTAAAATAGACTATATTACTTTTTATAATGTCCGCTATCTGCCAGTGAAAGTCCCGTGATAATCAGTCCAACCATTTTGGAGATAGCATTGCGGACGAAGCCGCGGATAACAGCTAGTTTAATTTAGAGTAACCTAAGTAACCCGCTGTTATTTCAGCTATTTGCCAGTGAAATTCCTGTTAAAATCGGTCCAGCCATTTCGGAGATTACCCGGAACAAACAGACAGACAAAAAGACAGACCGACAAAAAATTTAAAAATTGCATTTTTTTGTCAGAAGCGTGTATACGTTCATATCCAAAAAGTAAAAAAAAAATTGTTATTGAATACAGACCCTTCATTTTTATTATATGTATAGGATAGATTTACAAGTTAAAGTGTGTAATTACTAACAACATGAGATAAAAAACATCATATGAATTATACGAGAAAAATATGATTACTTGAAAAAATATGGAATAAAATGTAGGTATACTTATATATAAAAATAAATAAATTGGCTTTTGGCCGTTATATTTATTTATTCGAAGTTAATTAACTCAAGAGCTGAATCGACTTTGACAAGATTTGTGGGTGGATATAATGCATAAGACATAGGTGGGTAGATGTTTAGGTATGTGGACTGATCAGTGTATTATTTAGCCTACATATACATTACGCTTTTTACTGGGATTAAGCATATCATTACATAGTATAAAATAAAGTCCCCTACCGCGTGCGTCTGTCTGTCTGTTCGCGATAAACTCAAAAACTACTGAACGGTTTTTCATGTGGTTTTCACGAGTGGATAAAGTAATTCGTGAGGAACGTTTTGGCATATACATAATTTATCAAGCATGTATTTTTAATCAGGGCGGGACAACGTCTGCCGGGCCCGCTAGTATATGTATAATCGTAGATAGTATACAAACTATAAAGTAAAAATGTAGTGTTTGTAATCTATCTTTTTCTACAAGACATTAATGTAATATATTATTATACTCGCAGTCCCGATAGACGTTGTCCCGCCCTGGTAATAAAACAACACTTATCAAATTATATATACTAAGCCTTCATCATGAATCACTTTATGAAACAGCATGAAAATCCATTCAGTAGTTTTTGAGTTTATCGCGAATAATATGTAGTGATTTACAATAAAACATTTTTTTTAAAAAGCAATTTATTAAGTAAGAAATGTTTTTTTCACACAAAATGACCTTTTTGTATAAAATAAAAAAAAACAAACACTACACACAAAAATCATCATTTCAGGGTTAAAAAATTTCAATAGATATTACGCGCAACTATACTAGGAATGCAGAAAAATGAAACATGCAACAATAAAATTGGTTTCGTATTAAAAGCACATCTTAATATGGCTGTGGATATTCAGAGTACTGTAGGCGTGGTTATCAAGGGTAGTTTAAAACGAAGCATATTAATTATATCCATTTCTCTCATATCTCTAGAGCGAACACATTTCAATCTCTTCACAAGTTATAAATTCCTAGTGTACAAACGATTTACGCCATACAAAAATCTCAATTTTTACTTTTTCTACTAGGAAAATATTACCAAAAGGAGGTGTATATTTAGAAAGGGACAACGTAAGGAGAAAAAGATAGTATTATGTGGAATATTGCGTTTTTTGTTATTTATTTAACCAATGAGGAAGCTTAATTTTAACCAATCACCATAAAATTTATTGTGGGTGTGAAATATTGAGAGTGAAGCCGATTTAAATCAACTTATCCCTGTCATTTCTCTCGAACAAAGCTTTAACTAATACTAATTTTTTAATCCTGTAATTGTACCCACAAATATGGACGTAACGATGAGTCTGAAATAAATTATATTATTATTATTATTATTATTATTATTTAACTAAACTTTGTCATCGTTTATTAATTCCTGGTTTATCACAGATTTACCTCATACAAATCTTATTCTCTGACTAGGATTAATAAAATACTAATTATATTTTTATTTATCTATTCCTATACTAATATATAAAGCTGAAGAGTTAGTTTGGTTGAACGCGCTAATCTCAGGAACTACTGGTCCGATTTGAAATAATCTTTCGGTTTTAGATAGCTCAGTTACCGAAGAAGGCTTTAGGCTATATATTATCACGCTGGGACTAGTAGGAGTGGAGCGCCAATGAAGAATGTTTCAAAATCGGGCATATTTTTCGTTTCGATTGCTTTCGCTACGTTTTCGTGTTAGTATTATATACGTCGCCATGGTAACGTGGTAAATTTCTATCGCAAACATTTTCAAAGATTATTTTTTGATCCTATTCAAAAAGTTTATTCTACGTTAGTTTTGTTTCCAATTTTTTATATGCAATCACGTATTATAAAAATAAAGTGTGTGTTTATAAAATAAAACTTTTTGGTGAATAGATATTTAGCTACAAATACTGGAATACTACAAAATGGAGCTACAAATAACAAAAAAAAAATGTTTTTATATTCGGTCGATATTTTTATATTATTATATTTTGTCTGTTTGTTTGTTTATTCCGGGTACCTAATCTCCAAAATAGCTACCTACTTAGCTACTTAGTTACTTAGCTAATAGACCTATTTTAACGGGAATTTTACTGGCAGATAACCGAAATTATAGCGGTGGACATATCTATATATTAATACGTGAAGCCATAGCTTTGTATCCCTTTTTGAAAGAAATGCGCGAACGGATGACCGTGAAATTTGGCATGGTTAATGTTTATATGGAGGAGAAGTGCAGAAAGCTATTTATTTTATATAAAATGCATTATAAGTACATTACATTAATTAAAATATGCATTACTCACACTACTGCTCCAATTTTACACAACATATACACACATGTAAATAAAAATGACATTGAACTTCAAAAAAGTAGTAATAATATTCGTCCAGTAGGACAGGCGAAGGAATTAATCCATACTGCCAAACTTCAAAAAAGATTGCGAAGGAGGTTGCTATGCTCGACTGTATGTATTTTTTTTACTCTTACGTTCCAATTACCCTTTTTTATTCTACATTCAACAATGATATTATAACATATCTTATATACTAACACATGAAGCCAAAACTTTGCACCCCTTTTTAAGCGAATTGCGCGAACGGATGAACTTGAAATTTGGCATAGTTAAAGTTTATATGGCAGAGAAGTGCACAAAGCTATTTTTTTTATATATAAAATGCATTACAATCATATTAAATTAATTAAAATATACATTACTCACACTACTGCTTGAATTTTACACAACATATATGTAAATGAAAAACACGTTTCGAACATCCTTCATCCTTCTTACGTTCCAATTACCTTTTAAATATTTTTAACATGACTGACGTTGCATGCCTTACAATATGCCCTTTGAAATCAACTGGTTAAATTGTAGGTTAATTTTAGAATAATATAATATGTAAATTCATAATATACATTACTATTATTTGATAAATAATTTATCTTTAGTAAATTTATGGAACTACTGAAATAATTATTATTCTCTTTGATTTTATTGAAGGTCAAAATTTTTAGGTGACAGGACTGCTTTTCACTTCATGTCATTTTGCTTCATGTTGCCATAAGAGTAAAGCAATATTTCCAAAGTCAATGTCAATATTTTAATGTTTAGTATTTCTTTATGGTGTACTCACTTCAAATGATGATTCAATAAAAAATTAGCGAAAAATACTTTGTAAAATCAAAATAAGAAAATTTGTTTGGTCATGAAAGTAATCCATGACTTATATCTCCGCGGTTACAATGATGCAGTTCAACTTGATGTACCAATTATATTTAGTACAGTTGTATATTTTTGTATTAGTGTTGTAGTATAGTTGTATATTTAGTACATATGTTGTTCACTGTAAACATATGCATAAAATGTGCGTTGTACTGGACTCCAACAATAAATATAATTGAAATTCATCTGTATCTATGAATGTAATTTGAATTATATTGTCTTTTCGGCCATTTTGCTTTATTTACCGCGCTTTCGTCTACATAACTCAGCAACCATAGTAACATATAAGAATATTGCATCCAAGTCAATGAGCACTATTTAAATTGTCGAATATTAAAACTGTTTAGACAGATATAAAGTTTTATATCTTGATTTATAATGATGCAAGATTTAAAGACGTCAGCTCATTCATTGTATACAATTCAACATTATAATTGTTAATAGGAAATTTGAAGATAGGAGTCTTTCTAAAAAGATAAGATAAAAAAACCATAAACGTATAACTTATTGACAATATAGGCATATTATATCGTCATAATAACATCTTTAAGTCATTGTTACATTAGTTCCTTATATAGTGTAAGTGAGCACTGAGGTCAAGGTGGGTTAAGGTTCCAAATATGTTGCTGATGATAAACCTTATTTGACTCAATGTTCGTACTTATATATCTAATATATACGTTACATGTCACTGTAGGTGGCGTGCGTGTCGTACTTACAATTGTTTGTAAAGAGCATTTCTAGATGGTCTCACAATTATATATTTCTTTAATACTATTTAAAAAAACGCGTGCAAAGCTGCGGGTGCAGCTAGTTTATAATAAAAAAAGTAATAATATCCTTTATATATAAATTTCTTCTGTACGTGTGTATGTTACTGAACTCCTCCTAAACGGCTGGATCAATTTTGATGAAATTTTGTATGCGTGTTCAGATCGCTTCAAGAATGGTCTATACACAATTGGACCCGGTAGACGGCGCTGTGGTTGACTTTTGGGTTTTTTTTATTATCAAGGCAGAAAGAAGAACGTCCGCCGGGCCGGATAGTATATAATATATAATATACAACATATATATAATATATATATACGTATATATTAAAGTAGCATAGTGAGTCATGAGGAAGGTTTTGGTGTATATATTGACAAGGATTTTTTTTATAATCAGGGCGGGACAAAGTCTGCCGGGCCCGCTAGTAGTACTATGTAAAATATATTTACTTAAAATTAACTATTACTTAGAACAAGGAGATACAAACTGCTTGAACAGCTTTATTGAGAGCTTGCTTTGTTATTGAAAGTAATAAATAGAAGACGAAGATGAATAAATAACGCCTAGATAAAAGAAATGTTGTTGTTGCGTTATAAATCATTAAATTCATTCCACTGGTTAACCAATAGGGATATTCCATTTTACTAAGAGTTCAACGTTAGTAAGAGCTTTGCTGTGAGAGCTGAAAAGGTGTGGCTGTAAAAATATATTTATGAGTTTAAACTAAGCTCTCTGCGTGATGTTGTCCTAGTAGATAATGTGCATAGTGCAAAGCCGGAATGAAGTTTCCTTTCGATCTGTGTATTCCTTTCGATCTGTGTAAATTGCGCAAATGCACTGCTGCATATATGCAAATGAAATCGCACAAGTTTGGAGAAAGATCCGAATGTCATGATAATGTAATTCAAATATATCGTAATGGATGTGGTTTTTTGTTGTTTTTTTTGTCATCATTTATGCATTGTAGTTTTGTTTCAATCGTATATCTTAATATATATATTTCTTGTGTGCGTGTGTATGTGACTGAACTCCTCCTAAACGACTGGACCGATTTTGATGAAATTTTTTGTGTGTGTTCGTGGAGATTCGAGAATGGTTTAGATTGACAATTGGACTCGGTAGGTGGCGCTGCAGTTGACTTTTAGGATTTTTTTTATTATCAAGGCAGGACAACGTCCGCCCGGTCCGCTAGTATACATATATATATACATATATATATATATATTAGGGATTTTCGCGTTACGCATTAGGCTTTAAACGTAAGTGTATGTATGTATATTATATATTATACTGAAATAAGTAAATTTATAGTTAATTATTTATACCACAAGACTTCATATAATATATAACTATGAGCATTCTTATATATAACTTCCTTCGCATATACGCGCACTGTCTTTTTAGACCAAAGTTCATACACGGTACGCGATACGGACTTGGTGGATGAGGACTGGGCGAAAAAAGTGCATGTATTTACCGTCATGACTCTTTTTATAGTGTAGACGGTTAAAAGCGTGCTGCGTAACCACCTAATTGCTTGTAAACCCATTGTTGTTTCTCTAATAAGTCTTGTTATTGGTTAATATATATGAACGATGCATTGTGATAGGTAGTGGCTTAGAAAATAATAAGAATGACGTCAGTTCACTGTGAAAGTACAAGAACATGTCAATAATTCATAAAAGAACCTATTTTTTTTATACTCTGACTGTCTTATTTTTTATAGACAATGAATTGCCAATTTCTTGAATGATGTGCAAAAGTGTTATTCTACAACTCAAAAAAATATATTATGACGATATTTCCTACAATAATTTTAATTCATTAGTTATTTAATAATTTTTATTGTTGATCGAAGTCTCAGACGCGGATAATTCATTTATTTGTATTCGTTAATCAATCATATTAATAACATACTACGAAATCCATTCTACCGAGTGTATATTCCACAACACTCCTGCATTTTTATTGTTAGTAAGTTTTCTAGTATACGTTAATACTATTCAAAATCTTTAACATAATAGACATGAAGATAATTAGATGTACTTTTAAAAATTAATCCGTAGTTGAAGGAAAAAAGTATTACAACTATAAGTTATTAAAGGGATGATTATAACTATTTCGTAGAAATATACTCTGCTAGTCCTTTATTGTTTGGTACAAAGATTTTTTTTTATATCTATACTAATAATCGATGGCAGTTGTAATTTCTACAGCGGTTTTCGCAGTGCTGTCCAGATAGTAGCTTTTAAAACCTCTCGTCGATACACATGTTTGTATGACTGTGCCGTTTTCGAGCGTTTGTAGGTAGTTTCCGTATTGTCTCTTATATTTATATTGTGACATGGTGATGGAACGCTAAATTTATCTATACTAATATTATAAAGAGGTAAAGTTTGTGAATTTGTGAGTTTGTGACGTTGTAGGGCGAAATCTCAGGAACTACTGGTCCGATTTGAAAAATACTTAGCTCATTTATAGAGAAAGGTTATATAGGCTATATATATAATCACGTTAAGGACAAGAACAATAGGAATAAAGAAGAACAATAGGAGTGGAGCGCCAATGAAGAGTGTTTCAAAATCAGGGGTTTTTTCTTCTTGAGAGCTTCCACTGCGTGCTAGCGTTAGCCAAAAGTAACTTCTGTTAATTTAGGATCATCAATCAACGCAAACAAAGCACATTTTATCACAAAAGTAACTTTAACTAGATATATATATGTCCGTCCACTTCTTACTTATAAAATACAAAATGTAGCGAGGGAGGAGGAGGATGTTTAAAAAAACTTCAGACCCGCAACAGGTTATTTTACCCGCAACTGCATCAGGAGCGCAGATGTTACGAAGAGTTATCCGTTTCCTAAATTATGAAACAGGTAGCCGCGACATATTTTTATCTCTTTCAGCCTATACATTTCTCGAAGGGAAGAGACAAAGCGGTAGGATTTCGCAAAGCATACCCCTAATGCCTAGCACCGTTTATTATTATTATACAAGTTTAGATTTTTCAATGTCAGTCAGAACAGACAAGATTTTATAGCAAAAATTAACGTTATGACTTGGTATTAAGTTGTAAAATTAAAATACGACTTTTATCTTTACTTATGCTTATCTATTTTATATCAGCATAGTCGCGTCGTTCGTGTTTTCATGTATCAAATAGGATACGTAATATCCTAGTAGTTTGTACAGATAGCTGACAGCGGTTATTTAAAATAGGGTTATTATTGTAGCTACCGAGTATGTCATCTTTAGCAGACTGGCTGAAACGTTTGTATATTTTGTAAACTAGCTGTACACGCAGCTCCGCTCGCGTTTTTTTTTTAATTGTATTAAAGAAATATAAAATTGTGAGACCATGCACAATTATAGAAATGCTCTTTAAAACAATTATAAGTACGACACGCACGTCACTTCGAGTAACATGTAACGTATATATTAGGTATATAGATACTAACAGTGTATGACATGAGATTTGTCATCAGTAACATATTTGGAACTGTAACCTACCATATAACTACGTCAGTGCTCACTTACACTGTATAAGGAACTAATGAAACAATAACTTAAAATATTATTATAAAGATTTACATTTAATATACATTGCCATTATAATTAAGATTTTGGGACTATACAAAAAATAAACGCTTATCTGTTCCGCAAGATATTATATTAATATTGTCACTACAATTGTACAAGTAAGTTTTAAGTTGTTTCAAGTACAAGATTCAATATTTGAATATTGTTTGTTCGTTTTTATCTCTAATCTTTGCTGATATTATATATGTATATATATCTTGTATATGTATATGTCTGCTCAATTCAAACAAGCAGGTTTTCGTAAACAAACTGTCAAACCGATTACAAGACGACACAATCGGAATCAAACTTTCATTTCACATACAGAATCTTCTGAAAGTAGCAGTTATATATTATACTGCTACATTTTTATTACTTAATGTAATATGCAAGTATCTACTTGAATCATAATTCACTAAAACCTGTTATGCTGTAAGTACGCATAATACCGAGACAAGTTAAATATTAATAAACGTAAATGTTAAATTCCTATAACAATATTCCGATTATGTTTTGAAGACTTTTAAAGACTGAACTTAAAGCTATATTCAGAGCAGCCATCGACGATGACTCGGATTATCTATATATTAATTTACGATTATGCTAGTTCAGAAAAAATAGCTAATATGTGTAAGTATTTTAATTTGTATGAAATAGATTGTCCCTCTGTATATTCTAATACCGTTTCGTTATTTGGGAGACGAGTAACTCTTCGTTACTTCTGCTCTCCTAATACAGGTGCGGGTAAGATAACCTGTTGCGGGTATGATTTTTTTAAGCTTCTCTTATTGTTGGTTGTTTTTGTATTTTTAACTCAAAATCTAAGTGAAGTAAGTTATTGTTGTGATAAAAGAACCTTTCTTTGGGTTGACTATTTATTAAATTAACAGAAATGTGATATTATTCGTTTTTATTAAAATTATCCAAAAAATAATTACCTGTTCATCTGCTGTAGTATGTATTTGCAAAATATCTATAGTGAAATATAACGTAATTATTGTATTATATTTCTTCTTATTGTCTACACCGAGAGACTAATTTATCTTTTATAAATAAGAATTGTTTGTAATTAAGGAAATAAGATGTTTGATGTATTTTGAGCCAAATTTTATTTTATTCGGCAACTGGTATATTTACCTAATAATTTATACCAAATATAAATGTAGTAAGTATGGAAAACTAATGAGGTCCATTATGGAAATAAATCCAAATAAGTATTTTAATTTGTATGAGATAGATTGTCCCTCAATATATATTTATTAGTAACTTCTGTTCGCGACTTCGTCCGCGTGGTATAATAATGACTTCGGGCTAACTAACACGCAGCGGAAGCTCTCAAAAGGGCAAAAAACGATTTTGAAACATTCTTCATTGGTGCTCCGCTCCTATTGGTCTTTAACTTTCCTCGATCAATGAGCTATCTAACACTGATATAATTTTTCTAATTATTTATTTATATCGAATCAACAGCCTAAAAAATGACGATACTTCCATGCAACTTTTCATCCCCTTTTCAACCCCTTACAACCGTTTTTTCGCATTAAAAACTATGTCCTATCTCAAGTTCTAGACTATCGGTGTACCAAATTTCAGTTTTAGCGTGAAATACAGACAGAGAGAGTTGCTTTCGCAATTATAATATTAGTAAGGATAACTAATCTAACAAGAACTAACATTACCATTAATTAAATAACCCATTGCCATTTTCATTAACATTAACTAACTAACATCTAATTGAAGTTTGACTGTTCAAACCCAGATTTTACGAAATTGAACTTCGACGCGTGCCTGACAGATGTTATTCCATCTAGGTTTGATAAAAATTCTTTAGTCAGAGGCTGAAAAACATCATTTATTTTTTGGGCTTTGTCTAACTAAGACTTTAAGTCAGACTTGAGGATTGAATCGAACATAGGAGCTTCGCTTTCGTTATTTGGGAAACGGGTAACTCTTCCTTACATCTGCTCTCCTAGTACCGGTGCGGGTTAAATATCCTGTTGCGGGTATGAATTTTTGTAACTGTCCCTACCCAACCAAACATTTATTATAGATTTATTTATACATAATTCCTACTACTACTAGTATTATATCTTCTTTTATATATAAATTTCTTCTGTATGTGTGTATGTGTCACTGAACTCCTCCTAAACGGCTGGACGGATTTTGATGAAATTTTGTGTGCGTGTTCCAGTAGATCCGAGAATGGTTTAGTTTCAAAATTTGACCCGGTAGGTGGCGCTGCGGTTGAGTTTTAGGATTTTTTTTATTATCAAGGCAGGACAACGTCCGCCAGGCCCGCTAGTAGTATATATAGTGATATAAAAGGACCTTTCTCTGCGTTGAATCCTAAATTAACAGAAGTGTATTATTATTCCCCCGCTTGACACGGTGCTTGAACCTACTACCCGACGAATCGGTGATATGCTTAAGGACTAAAAAACTGTTACAGGTTTTATTAAGCTGAAACATGGGATGAAAACTGTGACTATTTCTGGAATTAAAAACATGCCAATTTTTGCTAAATCTAGTATTTTTATTTTTTGCGGATATTCATTAAATTATCAAGAATATACTGCGTGTTTAAAAAATAAAATGACACACAATATTATAAAGTTCTTCTTTGATAAACGGTAATATCATTACATAGTATAAAACAAAGTCCCCTACCGCGTCTGTCTGTATATCTGTTCGCGATAAACTCGAAAACTACCGAACGGATTTTTATGCGGTTTTCACCGGTGGATAGAACGTTTTAGTATATAATTTGTCAAGTATTTTTTCATAATCAGGGCGGGACAACGTCTGCCGGGCCTGCTAGTAATAAATAAAAATCAGTTAAACGGTTAAAACAATAAATACAATAATAAAATAATATTACTTTTTAAAAATACTTACGAACACAACACGACCAAAAATGCATTAACGAGTTATTTTCATAGTCAATGTTATCTATTGTATACTTCGATCAACAATAAAAGAAATAATTCTATTATATTTTGTAAGTATACCTGATAATTGTGTTTGTTCAAAATATATAGTTATATCTTTGTTTCTCTCCCTAACAAAGGAAACTTCTTGTGTGATTTTAATAAATTAAATTTTATATAAAGAGAAGTGTCAAAATTAACAAATAATTAATTTTCAATTCTGGTAGAAATATACACACACTGATTGTCTTGATACTGTTATTATTAATAAATAAATATATAATTAATTAACTCTTTAATTAAGTTTATTTTTTAATATTGTTGTTATAATGAACAAAACGCATTATATACTCAAAAATATTTAACTAACTTCTCTATCTAATGTCTAAAAAGATTACTTTAATTAAAAATCTGCTTTGAATAAAGAGGACAGACACATACATACATATACATATAAAAATATTTTAAAATTAAAAAAAATTTGACGCAACAAACTTTTTTTACCCGCATCTATACCAGGACATCAGAATATGTAAAGAGGTATCGATTCGCGAAATAACGAAAAGGGTGCAGTAAGATATCGTTATCTCACTCAAACTATAGATTCCATTTCGCGGGTTGGGGTGCAACAAACCTAGAAACATTTTTCAACTGCGCATGTTAATTGATCCAATATGAATATATTATATAATGCAGCCGTCGTCATTTGACGTATATTTGAGCTGTTGTTATGACAAGTAAAAGAGGTCAAATGAACAAATGATCTTTTGCGTTGTCAACTCGTGTGTGTTTCTGAGAGTATCTCAAATTACCTTAAGTCAAAATACCTGTCTGTAGGTTATCTTTATATTTCTTAAAGGCTATTTATAGGGTGGATCAATATGGGCACGATAGTGATGTCTGCAAATGGCACCCCTTTTGTGCGTCCGCCAAAAACAAATGTATTTATGTTCGAAACTATGTATGTTTGTTTCTTTATTTATTTATTTACGCGCGGCGAATTAATTAATTAATAGATATATTATTATAGGGCTGTATAGATCTAAGAGACTCTTTCACCGATATAGTGTAACATTCCAGGTGATAGTTAAACGAGTAGAGTGTTTTATTGATATTAAGTTATGGGGTTATTAAGAAGGATCAGATGCAAGGATACACTACGGTCCTAGGTAGTTGAACAGAAATTTAACTTTGTCATAATCCTCAAGCATAGGCTTTCCGTATTTAAAATGTATTAATATCATCAAAAATATTCCATTTAGGCCAATGATATTATCATATATATTAATACGTGAAGCCAAAACTTTGTATCCCTTTTTAAAAGAATTGCGTGAATGGATGAACGTGAAATTTGGCATAGTTAAAGTTTATATGGAGGAGAAGTGCAGAAAGCTATTTATTTTATCATATATTTTAATACGTGAAGCCAAAACTTTGTATCCCTTTTTAAAAGAATTGCGTGAATGGATGAACGTGAAATTTGGCATAGTTAAAGTTTATATTGAGGAGAAGTGCAGAAAGCTATTTATTTTATATAAAATATATTAGAAGTACATTAAATTAATTAAAATATGCATTACTCACACTACTGCTTCAATTTTACACAACATATACACACATGTAAATAAAAAAGACATTTTGACATCCGTCAATAACGGACTTCAAAAAAGGTTGCGAAGGAGGTTGCTATGCTCGACTGTATGTATTTTTTAACTGACTTCGAAAAAGGAGGAGGTTACTACGTTCTGTTGTATGTATTTTTTATGTATGTTAATCGATATCTCCGCAAATTATCAACCGATTTTAATGATTCTTTTTTTATTTGAATTAGTTATATTCAGCGGTGGTCCCATATAAATTTAAAGAAAATATTCAAGCCCTAAGGGGGTGAAATATCGTTTATTTGATTTTCACCCACTTCGTCTCTACGTATTTTCGTGAAATTGGAACCGATTTATTATACCCACTACAAACCAGATATATTTATGAACACTAAATTTGGGGAAATATTTTTTTTTACAAAAAAAAAATAAACCGCCTTCGATGTGAAAAACTAATAAGGCACTAAAAAGCGAAAAATAACATAATTATTAAATTAACCGAATTAATTAAAAAATATTGATATTTGAACTACCTAATTATATATTTGAAGTCGATGCCATTGATAAAAGAACCCTAATAAAGTTCAAACTTTAAAAATTCAATGAACTATGGTCGAATGTCGACCACTGGGCGCCCACTAGTAACTATAGATACGTCATAAGCGCTTCGACAACGTCTTGTTAATTCTTAGCTAGCTAGCTTCTTTTTAACGGCTGCCCCGTCAATCCGCCCGTATCTAAGCAATCTATAACTATTCCTTTTTCACCACCGATATTGACAATATGCCATCTTACTTCCACAATTTATCTAAGACAGTTTACGTATGTGTAAGTTTTCACGCCATTTGTTTTGTCAAAATATCATGTAGGTAACGGATCTACACCTTTTTAGTTTTAATGTCATTGATTTAGGCTTTGAAGAATCAGTTAGGAATGTCAAAACACTACCACCGATTCGTATACTATCGTTAAATAAACCAGAGGAAATTTTGGTCGGCTTTGTAATCAATAACATCATTTTAATTTGTATTTCATATTTTATTTCATATTTTAATTTCAGAATGTATATTGTAAATTTGTTTTTACAGTAATTAATTACAATCAATCTCTTTAGATGTACGAAGAGAAGTGATATTGATGTTAAGGTACTAATTTGGTATTTTAATCTTAAGGTTCTTATAATTTGCATATCAAAATTAGCTTTACGTTTGAACTCGTAGCTACTCCTAAGTGAGGATTCGAAACCTTAAGACTACTACCTAAGTGGTTGTTACTTACAAAATCTAA
The DNA here is from genome assembly GCA_036509395.1 of Antheraea yamamai. NCBI lineage: Eukaryota > Metazoa > Arthropoda > Insecta > Lepidoptera > Saturniidae > Antheraea > Antheraea yamamai. Next base: position 5,899,520 of record AP028424.1, on the reverse strand, counting down.
AAAATAGGATGAGTATTTATTATTTACTTGTAACTGGGACTTTCACTACCAATATTATTCTAGTCGTTTAGAATATAATGATGCAAGCGTACAGAAATTTGGAGATGTCAACAGTTCCATCAATTATAAGGTGACATCGTCGTTTTAACATCAGACGAATGTGTATTCCAATATTAAAATTTACAAATGATATAAAATATAGTGAACACAGCAGACGTCGTACTGCTGTGAAAATAATAAATAAATCATCGGATCAGGTCGCAGCACCTCCTACTAGATCAATACATAACTCATTCGCACTTAAACTTAATTCACTCACTCACCTACCTAAACATTGATTTTTCGAAGAGCTTAGTATCCCATTGATTGGCTACAATATCATATATTTAATTTGACAAATCACTTGTTATATTATCTACTAGCGAGCCCGGCAGACGTTGTCCCGCCCTGATTATAAAAAAAATCCTTGACAAATTGTATACCAAAATGTTCCTCATGTATCACTTCATCTATTGGTGAAAACCGCTTGAAAATCCGTTCAGTAGTTTTTGAGTTTATCGCGAACAGACAAACAGACAGACGCGGTAGGGGATTTTGTTTTATACTATGTAATGATAATGAAAATACACATTGCAATTTTAATATGTCGCAGTGTTTTTTTTTATTAGCTTCACCTTTATGTTTGTAACCGATTGACTCCTTTGGGCGCGATTTTGACCCACTTTAAACGGTCAGATTTAATTCAAACTTTGTAAATTTACGATAAGATTATTCCATTATTAAATTTGCAAAATAAGATTTGTTAATTTATATAACTTTCATCTACAGTCGATAAGGCAGGAATTGATGGTAATTTTAATTTCCAATCATTATATTTAACCGATTTATTATTAACAAATTTTCGAATACCAAAGAGCATTTTTGATTCAACAGAATAAGCAAAAAATTAAATTTACATTTTTTGAGGAAAGAGCGTTGTTCGCTATTGTAATGAAATGTGATTGAGGTATCGATTAATTTAGCTCTAAAAGAAAAAAATAATAATGCATAAAGCCTATAACCAACCATTCTTGTTATAAATTACTTTTTCAGTAAAATACATTTCAAGTAATTTGCAGAATACTAGAAGTAAATGGGACACTAGGTAACTCCTACTATAAGAGTGGTGTTATTTTATATTCTATCTTCGACCAACAATATTATTGTTATTATTATTAGTTATTGTTGAGCGAAGTATTCTATTAAATAAATAAATAGACAATCGATGCGACGCGCATAATTTATTATTACATAAAAAATAATCTGCGCGCATTTCATTCCTAGGATGCGTTTTAGGGTTTAGGGGAGAGATGCGTTTCCAGGGCAACCTCACTGCTCTAAACTACCAGGGTAACATAGATTTGTAGGAGATGAACATTGTTAAGTGGTGTTTATAAATAGGGTTGGTTGGGGAAGAGACGCGTTTCCAAGGCAACTTCACAGTTATAGATTACACGAATAACATGTGTTTGTAGGAGATGAATGTTGTTAGTACTACTTATTAGGGTTGGGGAGAGACGCGTTTCCATGGCAACCTCGCAGCTGTAGATTACCCGTATAACATGGGTTTGTAGGAGATGAATGCTATAGGGTTTTTTTTCCGAACTTGTTTTCGCAAAGATATTTGGAATTGGCAATATAAACGGAGAGAGGGGTGATCGCAATTTGATGCGATTCAGTACTCACTCCTTTGACGTGTTGCATTTGCATAATATTAAGTCACCAAGATTTGTTAGTCCTGATATAGATACAAGTCAGAGAGTCGTGGTTATTTTAAAATAATTTAGATGCAGGTAAGAGAGTCGTGGTAATTTCATGTCCGTTAAATGTCTTAAGATCAGCAATAAATAGATGTTATAGGATTGGCGAAGATATACATTCCCTGCTCCTACTGCAGCGCGGCCGGCTAAAAGAGCTGTGTAAGACGGCACTATGCAATGGGGTTTTTTAGTCCGTGCGATAGGACATCTTCCACCCATCCTTGCTTTCCTATCCCTTAGAGATTTCCCATGTAAAAAAGAGATGCGTTTCAGTTGTTTAAGCTGTTAAGACCTTGGCTAGGTCAATAGCGTAGTCACTTCAAAAAAAAAGTATGTGTGTACTTATGTACACGCGTTAGAAGTTATACTTCTTTGGCGTAACAAGATAAAAATCTTTTCAAAAATTTTATCTTTCGCCTTATTCTACGTTTGTAGAAAAAACGACACTAACAATAAAAAAAGATATTCAATACATTGAAAGTTTTAATACAAAGAAATACAAACAAATACAAAGAAACAAAATGTTGACTATAGCTAACTTCAGGGTTTCAGTTTTTCGTGACGGTGTGCGCGCGCATCCTAAAAATTTACTCTCATCGTTTTTCCCTAACGCGCCAAAAGAAATATTAATTTATCATATATATTAATACGTGAAGCCAAAACTTTGTATCCCTTTTTAAAAGAATTGCGCGAATGGATGAACGTGAAATTTGGCATAGTAAAAGTTTATATGGAGGAGAAGTGCAGAAAGCTATTTATTTTATATAAAATGCATTAGAAGTACATTAAATTTATTAAAATATGCATTACTCACACTACTGCTTCAATTTTACACAACATATACAGACATGTAAATAAAAAAGACATTTTGACGTCCGTCAATAACGGACTTCAAAAAAGGTTGCGAAAAAGGTTGCTATGCTCGACTGTATGTTTTTTTTTTTACGAACTGACTACGCTATTGACCAAGCAAGGTCTTAACAGCTTCACCGGACTACTATCGACTGTATGTATTTTTTAACCGACTTCGAAAAAGGAGGAGGTTACTACGTTCGGTTGTATGTATTTTTTTTATGTATGTTAATCGATATCTCCGCAAATTATAAACCGATTTTAATGATTCTTTTTTTATTTGAATTAGTTATATTCAGCGATGGTCCCATATAAATTTGAAGAAAATATTCAATCCCTAAGGGGGTGAAATATCGTTTATTTGATTTTCACCCACTTCGTCTCTACGTATATTCGTGAAATTGGAACCTATTTATTATACCCATTAGAAACCAGATATATTTATGGATACTAAAAATGGAGAAATAAAAAAAAATCCAAAAAAATAAAAAATAAACCACCTTTGATGTGAAAAACTAATAAGGCACTAAAAAGCGAAAAATATCTTAATTATTAAATTAACCGAATTAAATAAAAAATATTGGTATTTGAACTACCAAATTATATATTTGAAGTCGATGCCATTGATAAAAGAACCCTATTAAAGTTCAAACTTTAAAAATTCAATGATCTATGGTCGAATGTCGACCACTGGGCGCCCACTAGTATAATTTAAAAAAAACAGATGCGTTTCCAGGGCAACGTCACTGATATAGATTACGCGGATAACATGGGTTTTGAGGGGAAGAATTGTTTCTCAGCGCTCGTCCGTATCTCAGTGCTCAATTCGTTTCCAAGGCAACCTCCTAGTTAAACGTTATCCGGGCTACATAGGTTTGTAAGGAAGGATATATGACTGCCATCATCGGTTTTCATCTAGGAAGTGCATTTTCAAGGGAACCGCGCAGTCCTAAACTACCAGGGTAACATGAGTTTATAGGAGATGGTTGTCGTCAGATTTCAATAATGCACTGTTGGCGCGTTTAACTTACTTGCGAATACAGACGATAAAAAAACAATATTGATAAATATTCCATAGGAGTAATCGCATAAGTCATAGATACTACCCATAAGTAATTATAAGGGTGAGGAGCAAGTTTTTGTGCTACAAGTGATTCAATAGCCCGTTCGTAAAAATTGGCAACTAATCTTCTAGATTCTGCCATTGTCGAATAGGTAATATAATATACTTGATATTGTAATAATTTCAATATTCTAATGAAGCGGTGGCCCTCTTGTTATAACTTTCCAGGGATTTTCTGTGGCATGTGAACCCAGTATTTTATTTACAGACAGGTATTTTAAAAAATGATTGAAATGAATTTTATTGCTTATTCCTAGACATCTGCAACAATTTTTTTCAGGAAAATCGAAAAAAACTACAGACTCCTTAAAGTTACATTCTTGTTATATGTATAGAAGAAGAAAAAAATATAGAAGAAGATATTGTTTAAATAATACATATTACACAGAACATAATAATGCAGTTATTTATGTGTTTAATTGGTTTATATAGAATTATGAATTAATTATTAGAATAATTTTATAATTCATAGATGGCGCTAAACATATTAACTATATTGAATGATTGAATTCTTTATTGCACTTTTGATTTGTACACTGGCGAGCTTAATGTCATAAGGCATTTTCTTCCAGCTAACCAACTAAAATAATGAAATCGGTTAAAAAGCTTTTGTAGGTAGTGCCTATATAAACAAAACAAAAGAAAATGGATAAATAAATATATACATGTAAACAACATATTTAAAATGAATACATATATAACATAGATATCTATATATATATATATATGTGTATATACATAATTATATTCATAGTTTTAAATATTTCGAAGCATTAAAACTCGAACATAGATAATATTAACATGTGCATAGTTATTTTTATAATTGTCTTTCTTTATTTTCATTTACAACTTTCAGAAATTTGACCTCGGTACATTAACGTTATTAAATTAAAGAGAATTGATTATACGGTTTCCACTGTTCTATTGTTGTTGTTAAATTACATATAAAGGATGTATCAAATACTTGGAATAAAATTATTATATGAACTAGCCCCTGCCCGCGACTTCGTCCCCGTAGTAATAGTTACTATTCTGGGCTAACGCTGACACGCAGCAGAAGCTCTCAAAAAGAAAAAAACATCTCGATTTTGAAACATTTTTCATCTGTGCTCCGCTCCTATTGGCCTTAGCGTGATGATATATAGCCTATAACCATTCTCGATGAATAAGCTATATAACACTGAAATAATTATTCAAATCGGACCAGTAGTTCCTGAGATTACCCCCTACAACGTCAAAACGTCACAAACTCAGAAACTTTACCTCTTTATAATATTAGTATAGATTAAACATGACTGCTCTCAGCGGCTTTTCGATTCGGTGCGTTGGATTAAACTTGAAATTCGCTATCGAACAACTAGACTCTTATATGTTAAATTTTCTGGAAAATATTATTTATTGTCTAAAATTATGTTACTGTGTTATTTTTACGATTGATTATGTTACGCACAGGAATTTCCTAGAGTTTAATATTACGCTCGCACCTTCGGATTATATTGCGTTGCTGTTTGGTTAAGGATATAATAGTAATGCGATGCGTGTTCCTTAAATGAATTTAAATGACATTTATAAGGTTCAGTGCGACTCGCTGCCTAATGACTCCGCCAGAACAACTTACTTGCTTTAATATTTCATCGATCGCCTCAAAAAAACCGCCTCAAACAAAAATCAAACGCCTCATTTGTTTAAATTCATAATTTAGAGACGCTGCATATCTACACATATAATAAAACTGTAACTAAGCCAAATCTGTACATTAAATATTTTTATAAAATTATAACCGGGGTGGAATTTGTGTATTTATTTATCGAACACCAACACAATGTACACTGATCATTATTTAAATAAGACACGCACAATTTGTAACGGTAAGTGTCATCGTAATTAGAGGTGTAGACTGCATGCTTAGTCTGACAATGAGCAATCAGTTAGGGTTACAAAATGAAATTATGAAATTCACTGAGTTTACTTAATATTATACATTATTTTTTGTCTTAATTGGACCCGGTAGGTGATACTGCGAACGGGTTCTCAAGCCTTATTTTCAAAGATTTCTCACATAACAACTGGGTATATGTTTGAGTGAGTCCCTGGATAGTTTTCATTAATAATAAAGTAAATTTTCAAAAAAAAGTATTAACCGACTTCAATATCAATCAAAAACCCATAAGGCACTGTAAAGCGGAAAATAAATAGTTTATCAAATTAACCAAATTAAATAAAACATATGAATAAGTGTGCTACCTACAGATGTATTGGAAGTCGGTGCCAACCGAAATTTCAAATTTGTTTCAGAGACGCGAGAGTGGACTTAAACTTTGTACCTATGTAGATGATATGATTTTCGGTTCGCACCGACTTCCAATACATCTCTAGGTAGCACACATATTCATATGTTTTATTTAATTTGGTTAATTTGATAAACTATTTATTTTCCGCTTTACAGTGCCTTATGGGTTTTTGATTGATATTGAAGTCGGTTAATACTTTTTTTTGAAAATTTACTTTATTTTTCCATTTTTAGTGTACATAAATATATTTTACTAGCAGTGCCCGCGAACTCCGTTCCGCCTTAAGTATATTAAAATATGCGCATTTTTGCGGTATGGTATGCGATATGGTTTCAATTGGTTGTACAATAAGTAACGTTTGGTACGAACGCAACCTTATCAATAATCCGCGATAGTTTCTACCACCAACTCGGCTACCATCGCTTCACACATAATACACCTTAAGTAATGTAATTACAATGCTTGCGTCATGTTGCAACACAGCAAAGAACATAAGCACAATAGGCTCCTAAGAATTGAAGAGTTTTTTTTATAATATTGGTGGCAAACGAACATACGGGTCACCTGATGGTAAGTGATCACGCCCGCTCATGGACACCTGCGACACGAGAGGAAACACAGATGCGTTGCCGGCCCTTAAGAAAGGAGTAGGCTCGTTTCATGAAAGTTTTCTTACTTTGTCACGGATCCCATGATCAGAAGCTAACCAAATTCTCATCAAACTACCATTGAAGTACATCCTTTCCAATAAAAAATGAATCATCGAAATCGGTTAGCGTGATATTGAGTTATTCGTCTATTTGTCGTTTACATAATTAATGCAAATTTAAAACTTATACGGTTTTGCACTGGATGCCGTTGTCGGAACTGGACCACATTAAAATGGGACCACACGGGAAGCACCAGCTTTCAAATAAAAAAAGAATCATCAAAATCGGTTCACCCAGTCCAAAGTTATGAGGTAACAAACATAAAAAAAAAAAAAAAAAAAAAAAAAACATACAGTCGAATTGATAACCTCCTCCTTTTTTTGAAGTCGGTTAAAAATTGGAAACGGTAGATGTCGCTGCAATCGGATTTTAGGTTGTTTAAGATTATTCCCGTTTAAAAACACAATTGCTACCGGTAGTAACCGATTTGGTGCAGACGCAGTTGCACGGGTCAACTAGTTGATAATAATATGTTTCTGATTTCTGTAACTGATGTAACCGATCGTAACTTGAACAGGTTCATCTTCAATTGATTTTTCCTCAAGGAAGTATTTTACTGTATGGAATGTTTTTTCAAAATTATTAAAGAAAATAATAAATAAGCATTTATGAATTTATTTATAAAGCATATAATTTCTATTAGCCTGTAATTTTGAAGTTCGCCAGAATAAGTCAACAGAAAAAAGAACAGATTGACTACCTTAATTTAAAATTGTGGTTTCATTTCTTTTTAAAAAGTTAGATGTGTCAGTCAGTCAGAGACACCGAGTATATCAGATACAGTTTTTGTTTTCGAACTAACTAAGCTACGCTATTTTCTGATAATCCTTTACAGCTTCACCGGACTACAGATCAAACACATCTGTCAAGTGGCCAGGAATACATATATATACAATACGCAAATATTCACTACGACGATAGGGGTTGGGGGTTGAGCGTTTCCATAGCAACCTCATAGTTACAGCCTACTCGGAGAACATGAATTTGTAGAAGGTTAAATTAGCGGTCTTAGCCATAGATATTGGTGATTTTAATATCACATTATGCTATAAGACTATAATAGTTGTAGTTTTGTTGATACGAATGATCGTCCAATGGTCGAAATTCAACCATAAACCATCATTATTTTTTCAAGTTTCAATATTAAGAAAAAAAAGTTGAACTCTTTACATTTTTTATTTCGGTAACACTAAAGCTGGTCAGTAGCTACTAAACAAAGAAAGAAAAGCAAAATAAGTTGCAGCTACGATCTAATAACACCAGTAGAGTTTTTGGCGGGATCTGAATCTATCGTGTATTGGATTTTATATTCACAATCTTGTGTTATTTGACTCTATACTTTGTAATATTGGTGGTATTTTACATAATACAGTTCTGTTATTGTACATAAGTAAAGTGGATGGGAAGTAATACTACGGAGCATGAATTCTGAGATGCCACAGAAAATCTCTGGAAAGTTCTAATAAGACCCATCTTGAAATTATCATAAGGCACTTGTATTATTATTATCTACTCAACGATAATAAATAACAATCTAGAAGATTGGTTGCCAATAATATAGTTATAAGAACAAAAAAGCCGAGGCAGTCATAAGGATTGCCGTCAGAAGTGAAAACTCAAAACAATGAAAACAAAGTGTGTGTGTACTTATGTACACGCGTTAGAAGTTATACTTCTTGGGCGTAACAACATAAAAATCTTTTCAAAAATTTTACTTTCGCCTTATTCTACGTTTGTAGAAAAAACGACACTAACAATAGAAAAAAGGTATTTAGTACATTGAAAGTTCTAATACAAACAACAAATACAAAGAAACAAAATGTTGACTATAGCTAACTTCAGGGTGTCGGTTTTTCGTGACGGTGTGCGCGCGCATCGTAAAAAATTACTCGCATCATTTTTCCCTAACGGTCTCACACCGGATCCCGGTTACCCCAAAAGAAGTATAACTTCAATAATCGTGATGTCTTTTGAATTTTTAATTTAACTATAGTGTAAATTATTTAAATTTCACAATTTGTATATCTATTGGAATTATTAACATTAATCTCTTTTTCACTTCTATTGGCGCTCCGGACAATAATTATATAGATTTTTATACAGTTTATTAATCAATCAAACATATAATGAGACATAGAAATTGAGAATGAGAATGAAGAATGAGAGATAGAAATGCACAATCCTAATATCATTACATAGTATAAAACAAAGTCCCCTACCGCGTCTGTCTGTCTGTCTGTTCGCGATAAACTCAAAAACTACTGAACGGATCTCTATACGGTTTTCACCAGTGGATAAAGTGATTCACGAGGAACGTTTTGGTATATAATTTGTCTAGGATTTTTTTATAATCAGAGCGGGACAACGTCTGCCGGGTCCGCTAATGAATTATAAATATTAGATGTGCACAGGCTGCTATTACGCGTCGCTAGTCTGACGCAAGCCGCTCAACGCGTCTAAAGCAAAAAAGCCACAAGTATTTGTTACCAATAATCATTTTTTCCGTTTCAAGCATATAAAAATAAAAAGTATGAACTGACCTTCATTCCTAGGGAGATTCTCGGCTGTGAACTGCTTGATGATGAGATCCAGCGTTCTTCTGGTGACCTTGATGAGTACATCGACAACCTTCCGACTATAGTAACGTCGCATCTCGTTGACTGCGTTCTTCACCATTTCCTTTTGAATCGATATATTATCTATACAACCTTATGACAGACATAATTACAACGATCCTAACTGAGTACGATATAGCCATGGCTTAATGGGTGTACGATTCGTGTAATAATTGTAAAATTTCGGTGATGGAAAACATTGTGAGTAAACCAGAATCGTGGCGTTATTTTTTTAATTCTATCTGTTCCAACTAATTACTGTTCTCAATTTGATTTTTCGCGAAGTACCTATATAGGTGGCGCATTTAAATGCTTGTTCTCTTTTAAACATGGTCACAGTATAAATATAAGAGAGATTAAGTAAATGAGCGAACTACCTACAAACGCTCGAAAACGGCACAGTCACATAAACAGCGTTTGTAGGTAGTTTCCATACTGTCTCTTATATTTATTCTGTGACATAGTGATGGAACGCTAAATTTACCTATACTAATATTATAAAAAGGTAAAGTTTGTGAATTTGTGACGTTGTGAGATTGTGAGGTTGTAGGGGGTAATCTCAGGAACGACTTGTCCGATTTAATAAATTCTTTCAGTGTTATTTAGCTTATTTTTCCCCCTTTCTTTTAGAGGAAGATTATAGGCTATATATCATTAAGCTAAGACCAATAGGAGCAGAGCACCAATGAAGAATGTTTCAAAATCGGGGTTTTTTTTCCTCTTGAGAGTTTCCGCTGCGTGTTAGCGTTAACCCAAAGTAACTATTCCACGCGGACGAAGTCGTGGGCAGAGGCTAGTAACTTAGTAAACATCGAATGACTAACCCCAAAGAGTAGTTACTGGAATTTACAAATTCTATCTAGTACATCTCTAATACATCCTAGAGTGATTTAGATCGGACTTGCGGGTACCAGGAGTCAGCCACATTCAGAGCGATACATGATCAGTTTTATAGACTACATATTATGAAAACTGCTGGACCCGAAAGTTTTATTTTACAAGTGAATATATTTTCAGATTAATTCTGCGGTGCAATTCTGTTCAAGATAGTTTATATAACAGTTCGGATGATAAAACCTGTTAGTGAGAAAATAAAGGACAGAGTTTGTTGTAACGATACACGACAGAAGTGAAACTTTTGTATTAAAGGGATACATTTTAATTTAAACATAAAGTAAATTTTCAAAAAAAAGTATTAACCGACTTCAATATCAATCAAAAACCCATAAGGCACTAAAAAGCGGAAAATAAATAGTTTATCAAATTAACCAAATTAAATAAAACATATGAATATGTGTGCTACCTAGAGATGTATTGGAAGTCGGTTAATACTTTTTTTTGAAAATTTACTTTATTTTTCCATTTTTAGTGTACATAAATATATTTTACTAGCAGTGCCCGCGAACTCCGTTCCGCCTTAAGTATATTAAAATATGCGCATTTTTGCGGTATGGTATGCGATATGGTTGCAATTGGTTGTACAATAAGTAACGTTTGGTACGAACGCAACCTTATTAATAATCCGCGATAGTTTCTACCACCCACTCGGCTACCATCGCTTCACACATAATACACCTTAAGTAATGTAATTACAATGCTTGCGTCATGTTGCAACACAGCAACGGACATAAGCACAATAGGCCCCTAAGAATTGAAGAGTTTTTTTTATAATATTGGTGGCAAACGAACATACGGGTCACCTGATGGTAAGTGATCACGGCCGCCCATGGACACCTGCGACACGAGAGGAAACACAGATGCGTTGCCGGCCCTTAAGAAAGGAGTAGGCACGTTTCTTGAAAGTTTTCTTACTTTGTCACGGATCCCATAATCAGAACTGTATGGTATCCTTTGTGCTCGACACTGGCTCGACAATGCTCACGTATTAGCAACTATAGCACAATCGTCCACACGCGCCTGCGGCTCTCACGACAATGACATTTGCTATTTGCTTACCAACACGGGAACACACGAGACAGCGTATGTATGCTTTACCGCATACACTACATCCCTCCTTGAGGATAAATTTGAAAATAATATCAAATGTTATCACCCACCTCCGAAGTCGCTAGGTCACATTCAAGATACGAGACTATAACACGACCGGAACATTGACATTAGCGCCACCATGATATTAGAGATACACATTGATACTAGCACCACCATATTAGAGAGACACATAGACACTAGCGCCACCTTATTAAGATACAATTATATAGATTTCAATAAGACATAAATAAGAATTGAATTATTACTTGCATAACATTAGTTTGTGACATTTATTATTATTTTTGTATTACTTAAATTATTTTGCGGAATTATGTGTAAATAGTAATTGCTTTGACTTACATAGATCAGCCTTTAAAAGGCAACACGCATTATTATGTACAAAGTATTGTAAGGCGAAGCTCTACCCAAATAAATAGTGACAGTATCTACGAAGTCGACTCTAACGTATTCTGTAACAAATATTTAGATCAAATCGTTACTTTATTACTGCAGATTATTATTATCATACTTTATTCATTTATTTGGTAGCTTCTTTGTCTTCCAGTTTTGAATTTGAAACTTGGTCGTTTCCTTAAATCATTTCCACTAACCCTACATTTTCTCCAGGTGAACAACATGCCTTTTTAGCATTTGTTCCGTTCGGTCGATCTTTGCTGTAATTTCTCCTCTATTGGTACTTATACGATGTGGGATGATGGTTTATAATTTGGGCTTAATTTATGAGCCTTATTCATATTCCTTTCTTCATTTCCCTTTCAGTAGCGCCTCTTCTTTTGTCTCCACTCTCTTTGAGCAGCTTGAAGTATTTGATAAACTCACTAGAGACAGCTCTTCGAAATTTTTATAACTTCTAACAGACTCGTTCCACTTTTTCCGTAGACTTTCAGATAATGATCTTTTGAAATAATATTTCTAGAGGTTTATAATCCGTGATTAGATCACATTCTTTGCCAAGAAGAAAACATTGAAAGTGTTCTACCGATCAAATCAGAGCCTCTTTCTCCGTCTGAGTGTAACCCCTTTCGCAATCCGTCGTGTCTTATTCCCATATACAAATATTCGCAGTCCATCTGAATCCACTAATAGGACACCGATGTCTGCAGAGCTGGCGTCCGCTATTACATGCGTTTTGTATTTTGTATCGTAGTAGCCTAAGATTGCATCCGGGTGAGTACTACTTTTAGTTTTTCAAACGATTCATGTTGATTGGTTGCACAGAAATGTGTCATATTAGTCTTTTCCCAATTTCTTTCTCAATCATTCTTTTACGGTTTCAATTTTTGTATGCCAGATTTGGTAACCACTTATTTACCTAGTTCATCAGTCCTAAGAAATATTGTAACTCGTCTATGTTGGTAAAAACTTGCATGAAATTTGCAATGATCTTTATGTAAATTTTACAATGGATTTACCCCAGCTGATGACAGTTCGTGTCCGAAAAAGTTTATCGTCTCTACTCTGTATAAGCACTTTTATTCGTTAAGCCTTACGTTATTACTCTTAAGAACTGATTCATAAAGCAAGGCATTTTTTTATGATTTATGACTTCTACATTCACGTGTTCCACAGGGATTTATATTTTTGTTGAATGCTTGTTTAGCTTTATAGATTCCATCTTTATTCTTTCTGTTGTAAATAGCATTAACTTCCCGTTTTTCTCGTCTCTCATCTTGCGTGCCTTATTTCCTCTATTCTCATATTTGTAGTTAGTCATTGACTACTTCCAAAGCCAGTCTTCAGCAAAAAAAAATCAACCATTTAGCTGTCACCTACTGTCCTGATCTTCTTGCTTAGTTCTGCCAAAATACATTTTTCGGTGATTTGGTCGATCAAGTGGTACTCCTTTTTTATCAAAGTTGCATTTTTTACTTTACTTTCATAGTCGTACTAAGAAATTTTCAAACTTATCACCAGCATCTTGCTTGATAAGTGTAAACATGTGATGTTAAAAGAAAATAGTTTTGTTGAGGAAGAAAATATTCATCAAGTTTTTGATGGCAATGTCAAAACGTCAAATCCTTCAGCTTCCTTCCTTCAGAAAGTATGCCCTCGGTAAATTGTAAAATATATCTTTATCGAACAATTTCCAATTTAATGGAGGCGGTCATTTTGCCCACCAGACAATTTCCAATTTAATCGCGGTTTTGTCAACCCTTTACAATTTAATGGAGGCGGTCATTTGACCCACCCGACAATTTCCAATTTAATGGCGGTCTTGTCAACCCTTTCCAATTTTATGGAGGCGGTCATTTGACCCACCAGACAATTTCCAATTTAATGGCGGTATTGTCAACCCTTTCCAATTTAATGGAGGCGGTCATTTGACCCACCAGACAATTTCCAATTTAATGGCGGTATTGTCAACCCTTTCCAATTTAATGGAGGCGGTCATTTGACCCACCAGACAATTTCCAATTTAATGGCGGTATTGTCAACCCTTTCCAATTTAATGGAGGCGGTCATTTGACCCACCAGACAATTTCCAATTTAATGGCGGTCTTGTCAACCCTTTCCAATTTAATGGAGGCGGTCATTTGACCCACCAGACAATTTCCAATTTAATGGCGGTCTTGTCAACCCTTTCCAATTTAATGGAGGCGGTCATTTGACCCACCAGACAATTTCCAATTTAATGGCGGTATTGTCAACCCTTTCCAATTTAATGGAGGCGGTCATTTGACCCACCAGACAATTTCCAATTTAATGGCGGTATTGTCAACCCTTTCCAATTTAATGGAGGCGGTCATTTGACCCACCAGACAATTTCCAATTTAATGGCGGTATTGTCAACCCTTTCCAATTTAATGGAGGCGGTCATTTGACCCACCAGACAATTTCCAATTTAATGGCGGTCTTGTCAACCCTTTCCAATTTAATGGAGGCGGTCATTTGACCCACCAGACAATTTCCAATTTAATGGCGGTCTTGTCAACCCTTTCCAATTTAATGGAGGCGGTCATTTGACCCACCAGACAATTTCCAATTTAATGGCGGTCTTGTCAACCCTTTCCAATTTAATGGAGGCGGTCATTCGACCCACCAGACAATTTCCAATTTAATGGCGGTCTTGTCAACCCTTTCCAATTTAATGGAGGCGGTCATTTGACCCACCAGACAATTTCCAATTTAATGGCGGTCTTGTCAACCCTTTCCAATTTAATGGAGGCGGTCATTTGACCCACCAGACAATTTCCAATTTAATGGCGGTCTTGTCAACCCTTTCCAATTTAATGGAGGCGGTCATTTGACCCACCAGACAATTTCCAATTTAATGGCGGTCTTGTCAACCCTTTCCAATTTAATGGAGGCGGTCATTTGACCCACCAGACAATTTCCAATTTAATGGCGGTCTTGTCAACCCTTTCCAATTTAATGGAGGCGGTCATTTGACCCACCAGACAATTTCCAATTTAATGGCGGTCTTGTCAACCCTTTCCAATTTAATGGAGGCGGTCATTCGACCCACCAGACAATTTCCAATTTAATGGTGGTCTTGTCAACCCTTTCCAATTTAATGGAGGCGGTCATTTGACCCACCAGACAATTTCCAATTTAATGGAGGCGGTCATGTAACCCACCAGACAATTTCCAATTTAACGGCGGTCTTGTAAACCCTTTCCAATTTAATGGAGGTAGTCATTTGACCCACCAGACAATTTTCAATTTAATGACGGTTTTGTCAACCCATTCCAATTTATTGGCGGTTTTTAACCCTTTTTTAAGTATATCCATATCGACAAAGGCTACTGAATAATCACCATTTGGCCTCAATATTAAAATGATAAAAAAGTTAGTTATGTAACTATCTGAAATATGTAGTAATTGCTGATTTCATTATGATTATATTGCCCTAATTATGTGATATAAAAATGGAATTTTGTAATATCTATTTCTTTTTTTTTTTTTTTTTGCGTGCCTACCTTGTTATGTAACATCCGTAATGATATCATTCAGAGCAATATTTAAAATGTCGGATTTCTAACTTATAAAGAACATGTTATAAACAAACTAAAAAAAATTCCACACTATCCGGCAAGCGACAACCTCAAGTGGGTGTCGTGTTAAAGTAACTCAAGATAGACCAAATTCAAATAGTGAAAATTACCACGACTAAGTTTGTTTACAGACTATACCGATATGCTATTTTATTTCTTTATTACCTTACATATTGCTTTCTATATTTACTGTGTTCCTTTTTTAAACTTTTTTTTTTTTTTTTTCAACATTTATTATGTTGTGTTCATCGGGAATTCTCATTAATGTAATAAAATATGTCATGTGTTTTAGCTATATATTTATAAAAGTACTATAGCTAAGTTTTATTATTAATTATAGATATGCTATTTTATTTCATTACCTTACATATTCTTTGCTGTTTATAATTAGTTTTTTTTTTTTTTTTTACGTTCATTCAGCATTCTCATTAATTTAATAAAGCATAACATGCATTTTAGATATGTGATACCGCTCAATGAGACATTAATATAATCGTTCCTTAGAATAATAACACATTATTCTAAAAATATTTTAAAAGTTGTCACTGGTCTTCAAGCTTTATCAAGGTTTGATGTTTACGTTACTGTATCATTGTAATTAAATATGTTTACCTTTTACTCGTCGCCAAATGTATGGTATCCTTTGTGCTCGACACTGGCTCGACAATGCTCACGTATTAGCAACTATAGCACAATCGTCCACACGCGCCTGCGGCTCTCACGACAATGACATTTGCTATTTGCTTACCAACACGGGAACACACGAGACAGCGTATGTATGCTTTACCGCATACACTACAAGAACCTAACCAAACTCTCATCAAACTACCCTTGAAGTACGTCCTTTCCAATAAAAAATGAATCATCCAAAATCGGTTAGCGTGATATTGAGTTATTCGTCTGTTTGTCGTGTACATACTTAATGCAAATTTAAAACTTATACGGTTTTGCATTTTCTTACTTTGTCACGGATCCCATAATCAGAACCTAACCAAATTCTCATCAAACTACCCTTGAAGTACGTCCTTTCCAATAAAAAATGAATCATCGAAATCGGTTAGCGTGATATTGAGTTATTCGTCTATTTGTCGTGTACATACTTAATGCAAATTTAAAACTTATACGGTTTTGCATTTTCTTACTTTGTCACGGATCCCATAATCAGAACCTAACCAAATTCTCATCAAACTACCCTTGAAGTACGTCCTTTCCAATAAAAAATGAATCATCGAAATCGGTTAGCGTGATATTGAGTTATTCGTCTATTTGTCGTGTACATACTTAATGCAAATTTAAAACTTATACGGTTTTGCACTGGATGCCGTTGTCGGAACTGGACCAAATTAAAATGGGACCACACGGGAAGTACCAGCTTTCAAATAAAAAAAGAATAATCAAAATCGGTTCATCCAGTCCAAAGTTACGAGGTAATAAACATAAAAAAAAAATTAAAAAATACAGTCGAATTTATAACCTCCTCCTTTTTTTGAAGTCGGTTAAAAATACAAGATCGAACGTTACGCTATATCTCCACGTTGTTTAACTTCAATGATCGGACTTGAACCGATGTTTTTAACACTGTACCCGATACAGCGTTTACGTCTACCCATTTTCGTTGCACAAGAAGGACGCGGATCAGAATTCCAAGGCCCACTCATAAGAAGTTTAATTTCAGAGGTTTTATGCAGTTTTTGGATATCTACATTTAGAATTTACCTGCATTCCTTTGGACAGTCCTCCAGCGGGTGTGGACAATAGTTTATGTGGGCTTTCGAAACATTCCCATACGGCTGACCAATCTTGCTGTCCACTTGCTGTTGACTCGTTAACGGTGGACGTCGCTCCACTGCCACTTTGTTGATCATCTAGGTTTGTAAATTATATCTTGACTATTATAAATAACTATTGATACTCAATAAGTTTACTTTTATTTATTTTACTCAGAATGAACTTAATTCTAATACTAAGGACAATTGGGAATAGACACAGATAAATTAACATGTATTATTAAATTTCCTGTTACGCAAATATTAAATTAAATATTAAAAATAATTAAAATCAAAAATACTTTATTAAATTTAGGTCTTAATAAAGCGCTTATGAACGATAAAACTACCACCGCTACCACCAGTCATCGAGAAGAATCGGCAAGAATCTCTAGTGGTTTTATCTTACTATCATTTTTAATACTATTTATATATAATTTTTTTCTTTAGACATATGAAATTTATCAGGGGCATGTAGGGAAATAACTGTAAGGCAATAATAAAGTGCACCTTCGGCAATAAGGAATTCAAAATCCGGGTTGATTTCCGTTGGCTTGATCTGTTGAGCAGCCTTTTTTACCAAATCCAGCACTTCTTCAACAGCCTCTTCCACCATTAAACTCTTACGATTCAGTTCAACACAGGCATTTCTGTGACAGAAATTTAGTTATTTCTTTATATTCTTTCATTTATTATATTACCTACAACATCCAATGTTAATTTAACTTACCGACAACCTGATTCAACATTTTCTATGAACTCTTCAACGGACCAGGGCGATTCTTCTAAAACAAATCAAATAAGAAATACGGGAATGTATATCGGGGGAACCATTAGTGACCTGCGATTCCGCGCTATTGACTATATCGGGGGTGTTATTAATGACCTCAAACGCTATTGGTTGGAGTTATCGACTGTTCATTATTTATCCCGGTGTGAGACGTCATTGGTTGGAGGTATCGGCTCTTTATGTATATTGATGCCTTAAAAGGTGACCGACGACTTACTGGTATACTTGCTCAGACAATTGGGCTAGTCACACCTACGGATAATTAGTTATAACTATATTCAGTGCTGTGTCTCTTTATCGGTAAACGTTTTATTCAATTGTTCTTGGTGAATTGATCGATTAAATTATAACAGTGACGTCACTATGGATGACGTCATACATGGACACATACATGGCTACATGGACGCCATTTCATCGCTGTCCCGACTTGCACATATCACCTCCGTCTTTATTAAAATTTAAGATATCTTCTAAATTTTGGCTCCTAACACGTCTGAAAACGATGTCAGCAAACGCGAATTTGGATCCAATAATCAATCTGAGTTCTCGATGAAGGAAAACAATATGGAGATGACATTTGACAGGGGAAAGTGGAAAAAGTATATTGTGCCGAATTTTTTTTTTTTTCGAACTGACTACGCTATTGACCAAGCAAGGTCTTAACAGCTTCACCGGACTACTAAGGCAAGCGCTTAAAGCACTCAGCCGATTTTATTTTGACAACTATCTCAAGGGTGCACGGCACACCTCGGCTTTGGCTGTTGCCTGATACATGCAATTCGCGACCTTTCTGAGCTAACCTAAGCTAAGCTAACTATTTATACATATATGAGTTGTTGAAACATATATGTGTACCAAGCATACATAGCTCAACAACTCTTATATATATTTCGTATCGGATAATATTCTAAACTATTTCAGTTTGATAAGGGAAAAAATAAAACCCTTCTACTTGCATGTGTAAGCGTGTATGCGTGCACGTGTGTGCAGTTGATATGTGTAATGTTGTCGCAGTGATGTAAGATTTTGTGTCACTGTATCGTGCGAGCAGCGTACTCAAGGGCTCCACGCCGAGGGAACGGACCTAGTATTGTGCCGACCTTAATTAGATGGGATAAGGGTAAGAATATGATGATAATGACATAATGGTTTGATTAGTCTCCTTACCTGGGAGTGTTATTAATGACACTTCTTGCATACCGGATAGCATGTATATAATCCTGTTCGTGTAAATATCATGCACCCGAGTGACTAACACATCAAAGCTCTTGATAGCCGCATTTCCGCGGTCTATAAACTCCTTCCAATCTCCGCTGGTCCAACAAACTGACCTCAGGCCAGGTAGTAAAAGTGAAGATAAGCGGACCACTTGAGGGAGGAATAATGGACGAACTTCTAATTTTACACGCCGAACTGTACGCAGGTAATCTTCTATGAGAAACTGTAGATATTTTTTTAAATGTTAATACAGGCTGGTCTTTGATCCATCTTCAATCAATATCATCCTAATAAGATATTTGTCTAATATGGTTGATGTATATGTAACAACAACTCCTTATTCTCTGTCGCTGAGGTAAAAAAAAACAGGGTGTGTCGTAAAAACACACGATATAAGTGAAACTTCTGTACTACAGAGAAAAACATTATGATTAAAAATAAACAATAATAAGCCAATTTCACGCGGTGTTCCCAGGCGATCACCCATCCAAGTACTAACCGCGCTCGACATTGCTTAACTTCGGTTATCAGACGAGAACCGGTGTTCTCAATACTCTACCCGACACAGTGTTCACCCCTACCACTTTACGTCACGCAAAAAGGTCGACGATCAGAATTACAAAACCCTCCCATAAGACGTTTCACTTTAAAAATGAATGAAACATGAACTACATACCTTGTGGTAACAACTAACAACAATATTTAGTAATTCATAACTACTAGCTACTACATACTAGAATTTTATGTTAGAATTCAAAATAGTAATTACTAGCGGGCCGGCGGAATTTCACCCGCCCTGATAATAAAAAAAAAAACCTTGACAAATTATATACTTAAACCTTCCTCATGAATAACTTTATCTATTAACGAACTCTGTACGAAAATTTCGGTCAGTAGTTTTTGAGTTTATCGCAAACAGACAGACTGACAGACGCGGCAGAGGAGTCTCTTTAATAATATGTAGTGATGATAATAAAACTAAATAATGATTAGATGACCTGTAGAGAGTCGTTGACGAGAGTAAAGTAGTTCTTCTTAGCGTAAAGAGAATAGCAGACTATCGGTAACTCCACGCCCATTTTGACCAAACAATCAGATTCCCTGATAAGTAGCTTGATGGTGCGGTCCAAGTTCACTGTGATGCAGCCCGAATCGTCGATTTTCAGCAACGTGTTATTTAGGCACTCGTCCATGTCCCATAACTGTATAGTAGAGTATCACATATTATGTAATCGTCTAATGATATAAAAATCTTAGTAACTTTTCTATGGTAAAATCTAAAAACATATCCAACCTTTTCCTTAAATTATAAAAGATAAGTTATCTTTCTATTTTTGTTAAATGACTTCTTTCTCTTTATATTACAAACTAGCCTCTGCCCGCGACTTCGTCCGCGTGGAATAGTTAGTTTGGGTTAACGCTAACACGCAGCGGAAACTCTCAAGAGGAAGAAATACCCCGATTTAGAAATATTCTTCATTGGTGCTCAGCTTCTATAAGTCTTAGCGTAATGATATAGCGTGATATAGCCTATAACCTTCCCCGATAAATGACCTATATAACACTGAAATAATTTTTCAAATCGGACCAGTAATTCCTGAGATTACCCCCTACAACGTCACAAACTCACAAAATTTACCTCTTTATAACATTAGTATAGATATGGACCGTTTATTTTGAAAGTGGTGTAAGTCCATTTTCTTTTGTTTCGAGAAAATTAAAGGTTACTATATTTGTTGATTTAAAAATACAGGCAAATCATATGAGGTCTGGCATTGTTTCTATTGTTTTATCAACATTTAATTTGTTTATATAAATTTGTTTTTGGCTAATTAGACTACGATAACACATGTTTATGTGCTGTAAATGGACTTACACCACTTTCAAAATTAGACAATTATAAAATCGTATAATTTCAATTTTGAAAAATCAAATATCGCTTAAAATATACTTCATTTTAATATAATTTTGTTTACAAATACGCATAACAACACATAAAATTTTATTTTAGACGGCAATTACATTGTCATTACAAGATACTGATTACAAGAATTTACTTATTCTCTGCATGTGGTAGTGTTTCAAAATATGCATGATGCACCGGAGGTATATAGGGTAGTAGCTGCTTCATGTCTTTATATTTTTCGTACGTAATAGGTCTGGCATTTTGGTACAAAGGCTCCAGGGCGATTTTTTCAAATTTTAACGGTCTTCCAGGACGTAGAGGTATTAAATTGATAATTTTACTACTGTTGTTTTTGTTGTTTTTTTAATTCGCCAAAATACGGAGTCATACAGCCTTGTCGTATTTATTTTCTTCTCACAGGTTATACGCTGTATATTTTCTAATACATTTCTCTAATTTTTTCATATCTATCTTTTAACTTACGAGTAGTGGAAACACGGAGGGGAAACAATGCAAATCGTCCGCGGGTGAAACCGCGGGACACAGCTAGTATAAAATAAATGAAAAATAACAAAACACTGATCGGTATCCATCTGCTATGCCACCTACCTCTGTCAATTGGACTTACACCACTTTCATAATCAATGATTATGCAATTTCATTTACCGACCGATTTTAAGTTGTACAAAACATGGGATTTTTTTGAGAAATTAAACATGGACTAGTTATGTATAAAAAAATTACATTAAATTAAGCATGAATTACGTGATAGCTCATTTTTCTCAAAAATGGACTTACACCACTTTCAAAATAAACGGTCCATATATTGACACTCATATTGCCTATTGCAAATGAGGACAACGATTCGGTTAAATTTCTTTGACACTAGAGGAATGGTGTAGGAACGTATTGGTGACGAATATACTTCTATTTTGTCAATTGAGTAACCGCTGTTTGCCTGACTAGCCTTGACAACTTCACCGGGCTCTTAAGTAGAGCGCTTAGGGCACTCAGCCGAATGGTAACAAGTTCGAGTGTGCCAGAGTGGCCGAACGTCGGTTTAGGCGGTTACTTCAAATACAACGCGAATCGAACTAAAGTAACAATGTGAGCTAAGTTAATCATATAATAACGTAAATATTAAATAATATTTATAACAAAAAAATAATGTAACATAAAAAGCGTATGTAACATTTATTTATATGTATATATACTACTGTCTGGTGGTCGAAATTTGTCCATGGCTTATTAATTTTTTAATTTCCATATAATGCAAAATCTATTTTCATATTTTTTAAGTAAAACTTCTTTAGGCTCGACTAGGAGGTAAATAGACGACAATGCAACAGAAGTCAGTTACGGCAGTATGACGTCACGTTTCTGTACCATTCGGTTTTTTAATATTTTTGATTTTGTCAACAAATAGTTTATAAACAAATCAATCTAAAACTTTTGAAAAAAAAATTAATTTGAATAATAATAAAAATCATACAAATAAAATTAAAACAAAAATCAAAACAAATTATGTATATATAGGCGCGCGACCGTACTACCATCTGATTTCGATGTAAGTAAGTAACAAATTAAATCAAAGCTTCCTTATCTGTAGTGCCATCTATCAGCTAATTCGGAACTTACATAACACAGGAAATATTATTGGCAACTCTTTGTTATAAAGTAAATAAAATATAGAAAAGTACAAAGAGATTACTATGATAAGTAACGAGTTAAAATGAAATGTTGAAGTATGATAGTAATTAAATTATTGTTTTAAAATGTATAGTGGTCGACGATAATAAATGTGTATATTAGTAGTGTGCATCAATAAATGCCTTTTTAAAATTCTCATATAATGTATTTATTTTTAACTTAATCGCCATCTCATTAACGCCAAAGAAGTTTTACTTTAATCGCGTGTGACGGTTACACGCACTCATTTTTTTCCAAAAGCTCGTCAATTAACAATAAAAAAACCGATTGAGAAACAAAAAAGGAATATGTACTTAATTGCTTTCCTATTTATATGTAGTTATTTTCTATGCTTTAATTGCAAACGAAAAATTAATATTAATAAGAACAGGTTCATTCAATCTTATAGGTAAAATAGTTTTTGTAAGCGGATCAGTAACTGTCGGGGCTACCTCCTACAAGCCAAATTATAATATCATGATGAACATAGATAACAATTAATTTAGTAATTCAGTAAGTACTCTGCTAACATTTTAATAAACAATTGATTAAACGTGTTTTATCCGTTGACTCACTTAGTATCCTAATCTTTATGATACCTCCCTTCCATCCTCCCTCTCCTCCCAAACATTGGCTGGCAACGCACTTGCAACTCCCCTGGTGATGCTAGTGGCTATGGACGGTGGTGATCACTTAACATCAGGTGATCCACCAATTCGTTGGCCTCCTTCGATATAAAAAAAAATATTCGCATAATTATCTCCACAAGTTTGACTTTAATTAGTTGTAATTCGGCCCTACTAGTAACTTATTCTTTACATTTTCTAAAGGTTTATTACGTTTTCTCACATTCTCTTGTTTGATCAAAATTAACTCACCATCTCTTTAACTTAATTACTTAATACCTGAATGTTGTTTATAATTACTTATATCGTGTTTTCTAATATAAATGCCTTAATAACTAATAATCTTGATTTAAAATAAAATTACGATCACCCCTCTCTCACTTTGCGTTGCTAATTCCAATTATCTATGTGCGAAACCAACAAAATTAAAACAAAAATATGTATATAAATGTCTTACATTCTGATTCATCCAGACAGCTTTCATTGTTTCCTCATAATTATGTATTAACGTTCGGGTATTAGTGTACTTCCGCATCATATCATTCGCTGCTGGTAGTGAACGGAGTATAGGGTGAGCGAACACACTTTCCACGATATCCGTCATATTATGCATCAAGCATCGGGACCATTTAATACGACCTACGGTATACATCAGATTTACATGTAAGATATCCAGTTACTGTACTTTACATTTCCGACAGTAATAAAAAGGCTTTCATTAATGATGTGGGGTATTTTGAGGACTTTTTGACACCCCTTCCTCCTAATCTCACGTGAGATATTAAAAAAATGTATTTTGAGTATAAATACGTTTAATTTATTCAGAAAAACACAATTTGCTAAATTTTTTTACTGTTACTCTTTTACCATTATTAGATATCTTAATTACAATTATTATTACATTACATTCATTTACAATGCAAGATCTATAAGGTACAAGATTAATAAACAGAAATTATTATAACTCATGTAGATGAGAACACTGAAGCTATTACTGGTTTCAGCTTGAATTGGTCGGCTCGCCCGCGGTACTACCACCCGACACACCGACGTGAAGTAACAGTGCTTGCACTGTTGCGTTTCGTTCGGTCATTGACAGCGCCGACCCACCTCCCCTCCCCTGCCATTCCTCACTCCCCTCTCCCCCACACACAGGCTGGCAACGCATTTGCGACTCCCCTAGTGTTGCAAGTGTCTATGGACGGTGATGATCACTTAACATCAGGTGACCCATCTGTAACGCACAGACAGAGAACGCCTCCTATGATATAAAAAAAGCTCTGTATAATACAAGTACCTTATACGTAATCAGAGAATGACATATATTATTGTCAAGAATCTCTAGAAATATCTACTATAGAAACTCTAAATAAATCGAACTTATGCCAAAACTGGTATAATCATAATAGAGTAAGTTGATATTCAAACAAAAAATGCAGAACGTGCAACAATAGTCATAACCGATTATTACATGTATGTTCAAAGGAACGGGAATGTAATAGCACGCCTTTGACAAACGCAGCAAAAAATACGATCGCTTATGAACCTTCATGGCGTCGACAGATAACGGAGCTGGAACAATTAGCATGAGGCAAGTCACACACGGGTCATTGCAAAACAACATACCTGAAGTTCTTTGAAGAACGCTATCGCCATTATTAAGGTAGAAGCAATAGATAAATTATTTTATACAATGCGGAAAAAATATTTGCCGTAATTCCTCAAGCGACCTATTACGTGAATATCAATTAACGACAGTCACCTATGGTCACTAAAACAACTTCTTTCATAGCCATGATGATATAAAGACTTAAGACAATTTGCTAAAGTGTAGTCCTCCGAATAGCCAAAGAATTCTATATGGATGACCTTCTCAGTGAAAATCAGTTTTAGTCAGCAAAACAATTACAAAATAATCTTATTCGACTACTAAAATCAACGGGAATGTATCTGAGAAAATGGTCATCATACTGTTTCGAATTATTAATCATTGTAGATTAAGCTGAATATACGAATGAACACTTTAATTCAAAAATCAATAAAAACGTTAGGACTGAATTGAAAGATTGATATTAGGTAAAATTATACAACTTAGAATACAATGAGCTAAAAACTTCAATTAACTCTATCATGACAACGAAAATTAAAAAAAGACTTACCAGCGACCGGTGAAAAATTTCTCGGAAGTGGTGGATCCTCGCGTTGTCTCTTAAACATTTTCATTATTTTGTCGACCTCTTTTTCACTATATTTCAAGACACGGTCATATTTCTCGCTGAGTTTCGTTATTTGAATTTTTTGACTCACCTGCAATGTATCCACTGTTTTGTACCTTACCTATACATATACGGCTGTGAGTTATGCGTTTTCTAAGGTCATGCAATTTTGTGTTCAATAACTTAACTAGAAAGATTGGTTTCGTTCGTCGGTCCATTTTTTAATAAAATATTCCTCATTAACTTGAGCTCAGGAATCCTTTATAATTAAAAGGGTTATGCGTTTTTTTTAGATTTGTATGTTTTAATAAATTGTAGGTAATTTTTAATTTCTTGCCATTATTACTTGACTCTCTAACTACTCTACTGCTTAGCCACTCTAGAGATGCGTTATGATATTAAACCTAGATAATGCTTTCAAAAGTCCCCTGTACGCCGATAAAAGTCTTGGTATAATCGATTACTTTCGAAGACCAAACAAATAGCAGACACTTAAACGTTATTTACATACAATGTTTTTTTTTTTGTAAAAGTACAAGTGTTTTACAAAATAAAATATGAGAAAAATTACACAACTGTGTCTTGTCAACAGAATACCTGCGATCTGAGTAATCTAACCAAACGCGTGCGGAAACACAAACTTCATGTAGTAATTCTACACGTATTGTGATTTACTCAAACCGGGAATTTGATTTCATAAAAAATATACAATCGTTTTTTGTAATTTAACTACTACAGTCATTTATAAAATTTAAGAAAACTTTTAAACTGAAATTGCAATTACGTGATTGAAAGATTACTGATATATTTAGTACTTAACTCTAACTTGGAAGTTACACGGTGCATTGTAATTTCATCGATATATTTAATTTCTCCTACACTGTTTGTTATTTTACCAAAACGTTTTTACAGTGTGTGAGGGGGTCCAAAAATTATGTGAGGGGTTTTTGACGATTTTGAATTAGTGGAAGAATTTTTGTTCTATACGATGAACTTCTTAGAATATTTTTAAGTTAATAGTTTATAAGGATACTACTGCCTTGATAATAAAAAAAAACCCTAAAAGTCAACCACAGCGCCATCTACCGTTCCAATTATAAATCTAAATCATTCTTCAATCCTCCTGAACACCCACAAAAAAAATCCATCAAAATTTGTCTAGCTGTTTAGAAGGAATTCAGTCACACACGGACAGAATAATTACATATATATTAACAGTGGACTCGGCGGACGTTGTCCCACCCTGATAATAAAAAAAAACCCTTACAAATTATACACCTAAACCTTCCTCATGAATCACTCTATCTGCTGGTGAAAACTGAATGAAAATCCGTTCAGTAGTTTTTGAGTTTATCGCGAACAGACAGACGTGGCAGAGGACTTTGTTTTATAATAAGTAATGATAAGGATACGTCATTGTTGAAGACTCCTTCTAAAATATTTTGTACGTGAGTATAAAAGGCAAAACTTACTTTTTCAAATCTCGTCAAAAATTTGATACCCTGCGGTGTTTCCCAGACACTAGCAAAATTTACTTCTATCGTATTTCCTATAGACTCTCGTAACATATTGGTTTTTGCCTCGAAAGCTTGGTAATCTTTATCGAAATCATTGTTCCTGTGATCTAGATAATCGTACTGGCAAGTTGTCACTGCTTTTTTAGCTTCTTCAAATGTATGTATAGCCTCTTCAAGATCTGTTTAGTATAACTGAGTCGTTATATTTCAGAATGAGCTAAATCCTACTTTAGCCGTTCCTAATATATTGCGTTATTTTTCAAATTTAGTACATGTGAAATATATATAAAAAAAAAACTAAAAACTTTATGAACGGTAAATTTTGAGGTTCGTCGTCGGTGTACAAAAATTGTAAATCTTAGAAAAAATAAATATGTTATTTGAACATCTAAATGGATTTAAGTCATTTCAAAGTGTAACGACGTAGTTATTTAAAGTTTTGTAACGTGGTATTTTACTTCCTTATATCTGTTACAAAATGTGTTAATCCACCTAAATTTACAATGATATTATTTTCCTAATAACTGCTTGAAATATGACATTCAATCACAAATAAGTTATTATATATATAAACTAGCCTCAGCCCGCGACTTCGTCCGCGTGGAATAGTTACTTTGGGTTAACGCTAACACGCAGCGGAAGCTCTCAAGGGGAAAAAATACCCCGATTTTGAAACATTATTCATTGGCGCTCTGCTCCTATGAGTCTTAGCGTGATGATATATAGCCTATAACTTTCCCCGATAAATGAGCTATATAACACTGAAAGAATTTTTCAAATCGAACCAGTAGTTTCTGAGATTACCTCCAACACCGTCACAACATCACAAACTCACAAACTTTACCTCTTTATTAGTATAGATAAGTATAAATAAGTTATTCGTGGTTAGTTTTAACGTATGCTGGTATGATATCAATATAGTATTCAAAATTGTTAACATTCAATAACTTATATTAAGTCTCAAATTACTTCTATGAAGTTCTATTATCATATAAAATATTTAAACTGTACTACCAGCCTTGACGACAAAATTCCTCAAATATACTAATAACACGGAGCAGATAATCTATCCGAGATTATATCTCGTCGAGGGATTTTTTTAATATAATAATAATATTTATTAAAAACAAATGACAAATATAGTTACTAAATCTATGACACGAATTACCTATGTATTAAATACACTAGTTTATCATCATACCAATAGTAATTATCATTGACATCTCTACTAGTGTTCAACTGTATCACAGATGTCAAGATTCTTAATGAAGCTATAATTATATGGATTAAGCAGTCCTAAGAAAAAAAGAATAAATTATTAATGCTTGTAAAGCTAAAATATCTAAAGCATGTTTTACCTTCGCCCAATAGTAGTCCTTCCATCCTCTTCTCAAATAAGTTATTATAGTCGTCCATTAAGTCGAACATAGATATAATTTTATTTAATCTCTTGCAAAACGTATCAAATTTACCGAAAACATAATTCTCTGAGAAACTAAACTGCTCCGTATTCGGTAAAAACGGCTGGTTCTTAACAATTATATAAGTATCCCGGTACGTTTTATTAAGGTTTATGCAGTGCGTTAACTTATCTCGTATTAACGATCTCTCTTGAGTCCATATTGTCTCTTTGAATCGACAAGTTATGTATTGTTTACAAGTCTCGATCATTTGATTTGTTATCTGAAAGAAAAAATGTAAACTATTCCGTAATATTAAAATTACGATGACAGTAAAACATCTGTACTGGTCCAGTTTTCGAAGCTTAAACATGCTACGTAAGCGTATTGCGCTTGCTCGGTTTGCCTCAACTTGCGACGCGTGGTATAGGCACAGTATAAATATAAGAGATAGTACGGAAACTACATACAAACGCTCGACCATGGAACACTCACACAAACATGCGCCTCGACGAGAGGTTTTAAAAAGTACTCTATGGACAGCACCGCGACAACCGCTAATAGGGGTCTCGTCGATGCGCATGTTGTGTGCGGTTGCCGCGCCGGTACGAGCTTTTGTAGGTAGTTTCCGTACTGTCTCTTATATTTATACTGTGGTATAGGAGACTGTGTACATGTAATATTGATATTTTGTATTGAGATTGTGCAGCCTATTATATGTTTGATTATTTAATAGACTGTATAAAAATGTATATTACTCGGAGTGCTAATAGATGTGAAAACCAGACTAATGTTAATAATTTCAATATACAAATTATGAAATTTAAATAGTTCAGACTAATATTAATTTAAAAATTCAAAACATAACACAGGTATTCCATTGTTTTGGGTTTTCACTTCTGGCGGCAGTACTTATGACTACCTCGGCTTTTCTTTAATTCACTTATGTGGTTGATCTGCACATTTGAATGTGGTTTGATTAACGGTATATCGTACTTATAATAAAACGTTATCAGACTTGCACGTTGGAAAAGAAGTTGATGCATTCATAAGGACTGTCGACAGAATTGAAAACTCAGAACCATGTAATAACTGCGTGTTCTCTTTTAAATTTTTACATTACCTATTTATAGTTAAATTATTAAAATTTCAAAGTTTGTTTATTGCAATTATTAATAATAATCTTGTTTTCAAATCTATTAGCACACGGAGCAATAATTATAATTATATATATTCTTATAAAGTTTATTAATCAATCAAACCTATGAATCAACTGCAAAATATCAATATCACATGTATACAGGTCGCTATACTACGCGTCGCTAGTCGGACGTAAGCCGCACAAGCGCAATACGCTCGGTCACGCTTACTATTAAGTATGTCATCACAAGAAATTATAAGTTTATCTCCTCCCAAAAAATACCGCTCGACGTGCCTAAAGAGTTATTCACTTCAAAAAACCGTATGTGTGCACTTATGTACGCAGATAAGATGTTATAATTCTTAACTTAATCGAAACATTAAATGCCATTAATAATGTTTTCATTAGAAAAAAATATAATTACTTTTAAAATACTTTAAACGCGAATACCTGTGGCCTGACAGCAACGGAAAGGTGGAAGGTACTGTCAACAATGATGAGTTAACAAAAAGTTGACAAGTAAAGAAATGCACTAGATAATCATATAAATAGTAGGTACATACCTTCACCATCAAAGAAGAAATTCTCTCAGACGTATTATAGAACTGCGAAACGCTATGAATCAGGCGTACAGTTTGTAATAAGCTCAGTATGGAATCTTTAATTTTAACGGGATCGTCTAGATATAAAGAATGACAGCATTTCTCCATAGCTTGTATGAATTTCGCGTTATCCTTTGCCTCATTGTAGCAGAATGTGATTTTGTGGTCTGTATCGCGCCATAACTTAATCACTTTTGAGTTCGCTAACTGGAGACACGTTAGTGTTAGTTGGACTTCATTATCCTGTGAGTAGAGGAACAGATGACCTTACTTTTAGAAGGTAACTTCTTATAGCATGATAGAGAAACATTTTCGTTACCCGTTAAACGTAAGGTAGTTATGTATTTTTGTGCATGTTGTATGTCTAAGGGTATATCTGGTTACTACCAGACTATCTACTCATTACCATAGTGAGTAAATGTATAGTTAAGTATTTATATTACGGGACTTCATATAGTTTATGAGCATTCACATATATAGATATGATTTAATACATATAAGCCCAAGAAGTTTCACCTCCTCCGCATGTACACACTGATACACGCAATGTTTCTTATCGTGTTAACAATACTTGTCGCTCGGACATAATAAAATACAGATCACGGCCATTAAAAACCCAATATACTATAAAAACATCCAAACTATGGAGTTATTATGGCCATAACATAAGTGGGTCATGTCTGCGAACAAGCTTTCAGTTTAATAGGAACACTTACTACTTCAAATAATGCCAAAAATGAAATGTGATATTATCATTTCGTTACAATAGTTTAAAAAATATACCTTACTAGCTTCTACTCGCTACTACATCCGTGTGGAATAGTTTCTTTGGGCTAACGCTAACACGCAGCGATAGCTCTCAAAAGGGAAAAAAGAATGATTTTGAAACATTCTTGATTGTTGCTCCGCTCCTATTGGTCTTAGCGTAATGATATGTAGCCTTCTTCGATATATGAGCTATCAAACACTGAACAACATTTTTTTAAAGCGGACCAGTAATTTCTGAGATTAGCGCGTCCAACCAAACAAACAAACCCTCCAGCTTTATAATATTAGTATACTAGCGAGCCCGGCAGACGTTGTCGCCCCTGATTATAAAAAAAAATACTGAACAAATTATATACCAAAACGTTCCTCATGAATCACTTTATCCACTAGTGAAAACCACATGAAAATACGTTCAGTAGTTTTTGAGTTTATCGCGAACAGACCGACAGACAGACGCGGTAAGGGACTTTGTTTTATACTATGTAATGAAGATAATTAATTAGTTTAATTTCGTACATGAAATTAAATTTCATGCGAGCTTTGGACATTTATTCTGATCCTATTGTTACATATTATTCTCTTTTTTATATTAAACATGTATTTTTACATACTTGAAGGTATGAAACAAGTTGTGAGAATTGTGCTCCCCGCTTTTTCCAGTACTCGAGTTCGTCCTGTGGACCGCTAGAGTCCACTTCACGTCTCAACTGTTCGCTTTCGCTAAGAATCTAGAAATTAATGAAATTATATTGTATAAGGCACGTTATTTATATTGCTTTCATCCTAATATAAAGGATGTTCGCTAAGTGAGTAAAACGCGGCAGTTGTATTCTATTAAAATCTACATACACATCGGAAACCACCTACTACATGAATGTTTATACAGTTTTCACTGTGAACTTAATAATTTTTATCGGAAGATTTATATATATAACTAGCTGACCTGTGCCCACTTCGTTGGGCGGTAATAGGCATTATCAAGCTACAACTTTTCTCTAGAACTCAATCATATATCTCTCATCGTTAAGGCAGTGTTCGTAAGAAGCGTTTTCGTTCGACCATTTTTTCTCCGACTCTCCAGATATTACCCCCTACAACCTCACAAACTTTACCTCTTTATAATATTAGTATAGATAATATAATTAGTTAATAGCTTCTGCCCTCGACTTCGTACGCGTGGAATAGATATTTTGGGCTAAGACGCAGCGGAAGCTCCCAAAAGAAAAAAATACCTCGATTTTAAAACATTTTTCATTGTTGCTCCACTCCTATTGGTCTTAGCGTGATGATATATAGCCTATAACACTCATAAATAACGTGGCTTTCTATTGGTAAAAGAATTTTCAAAACTGGTTTAATAGGTTTTGAGATTACCCCCTACAACTTCACAACGTCACAAACTCACAAACTTTACCTCTTTATAATATTAGTATAGAAGTATAGATAATTGTACATTAAATTTTGCATAAAGTAAAGAAAAATCGAAGTATTCTATTGAAGTTATTGGGAGTTTTCGGGCGCTTACAATAGAAACGCTGGCTGACATACATATTAATATAAATCTGGCATACATCTTAAGAATTCCTACACTAACGTCCTGGATGCTATATGTCAATCTCGTAAGAATAATTCACAGTAATAACTTTATTCTTTTACAATTATTAAAACACTAGCTCCTGCCCGCGACTTCGCCCGCGTGGAATAGTTACTTTGGGCTAACGCTGACTCTAACTCGCGACTTCGTTTACGTAAAAGATGAAAATATTTTTAAATAATACATACGTTATCTCCTATTTTGAAACATTTTTCGCTGGAAATTTTGAAATTGCTCCGCTCCTATTGGAACCTATCTCAAAGTCTTCCTTGAAAAATGAACTATCTAACACTTTTCAAATCGGACCACTAGTCCTTTAGATTAGCGCATTCAAGCAAACAAACTCTTCAGCTTTATAATCTATCTATACTATAATAAAACTGTAGCAAGGTCAAATCTGTACATTAAATATTTTTTGAAAATTTTGATCCGGGTAGACTTTGTTATCGATATAGAAGCCAAAAATAATCTTTTTACAATTTTTGTCTGTCTGTCTGTCTGTCTGTCTTTCTGTCCCTGTGAACACGCATCACGCTGAAAGTACTGAACCGATTTTGACGAAACTTGGCACAGTGATAACTAATATTACGAGATTACATCCAGTGGACTTTTTATCTCACAAAATGTAAGGGATTCTCCAGGATAACGGTAAATTTGTAGTTGAATTGAAATTCTTAACGGATTTTGGTAAATTTTCTTTGTGCTATGTATAGCAGACAGATTAGCTAAAAATTTAAGCTATATTTCCTTAAGCTACTTTAAAAAAATATACCAAAAAAAAGATCGGTGGGTTCCGAACCGTCGGCTCCGCCTAACCACATAACGTCCAGTACGTTATAACTGAGCTACGGCTACATGACATATTTGTGCGTAATTATCAACCACATATGAAACAAATATGTGTAAACGAAACTGTCATTTATATGTTCTTACACTTATTTTATTGTATGAAAAATATTTACTAAACAAAGGTGACAAGATTTTTTCCTAAAACATAAACCTAGATAATAGGTATATTGCATTGTAGAAGATGAATCTCAATTAGAGTTCTATCAGTACGTGTGTTGTTTCGATATTTGATAAAATTAGTTTTCTAAATATTGTTGAGTCTTGAAGTAGTTGGGTTTTAGGTTTGTGAATCTACGATTAAAATAAATCAGTTGAAGTGTTTGCAGTTACCATACTATGTTGTATTTATACTAATATTGTAATGAGAGGTAAAGTTTTGTTTTCGAGGAATGCTTGGTATCTACTACTGGTCCGATTTCAAAAATTATTTCACTGTTAGAAAGGTATATTATCCCAAGTTCAGTATCTCAGTAAAAAAGGTGGTTTGTATGTCAAAAGTAAAATAAATGTGACCAAATTAAAATTGAATGCAGATTTCACGTATACTTTACAAATTCTTATAAAACAAACAACTAAAACAAAATGGAAATTTAATGTAGATAAAGTTCAACTTTTACAGTATGTTACGTGATGAAGTTACAAGGGGTACTGGGAAGACATTTATCGGCAATATATGTAAGTTAGTTTTGATCTTCACTTTGATGACTTTTTTTTTTTTTTTTTTTTTTTTTTCGAACTGACTACGCTATTGACCAAGCAAGGTCTTAACAGCTTCACCGGACTACTAAGGCGAGCGCTTAAGGCACTCAGCCGATTTTATTTTGACAACTAGCTCAAGGATGCGCGGCACACCTCGGCTTTGGCTGTTGCCTGATACATGCAATTCGCGACCTATCTGAGCTAACCTAAGCTAAGCTAACTATTCATACATATATGAGTTGTTGAAACATATATGTGTACCAAGCATACATACCTCAACAACTCTTATATATATTTCGTATCGGATAATATTCTAAACTATTTCAGTTTGATAAGGGAAAAAAATAAAACCCTTCCACTTGCATGTGTAAGCGTGTATGCGTGCACGTGCGTGGAGGTGATATGTGTAATGTTGTCGCAGTGATGTAAGATTTTGTGTCACTGTATCGCGCGAGCAGCGTACTCAAGGGCTCCACGCCGAGGGATCGGACCTAGGCTTGAGCCGCTGCCGAGGGGGGCCTAGTCTGGTCCGAGGGGGGCCTAGTCTGGTGGGGGGGCCTAGTCTGGTGACACTTTGATGACACTACTTTAGGTAATGCTGCGAACAGATTCTAGGCTTATTTTAAAAGATTTCTCACATACCAACTGGGTATATGTTTGAGTGAGTCCCTGGATAGTTTGGATTCACGATTGGAAGTGCTGGATAACGCTACAATAGGGTTTTAGGTTTTTTAAGATTATTTGCGTTTAAAAATACAATTGAAACCGGTAATAACCGATTTGGTCCAGACGAAGTTGCACGGGTCAGCTAGTATTAGTATAAACTAGCGGGCCCGGCAGACGTTGTCCCGCCCTGATTATGAAAAAAATCTTTGACAAATTATATACTAAAACGTTCCTCATCAATCACTCTATCCACCGGTGAAAACCGCATGAAAATCCGTTGGGTAGTTTTTGAGTTTATCGCGAACAAACAGACAGACAGACGCGGTAGGGGACTTTGTTTTATACTATGTAATGATAATTGGTTACTTGCCACGCTATTTTCATAAATATAGCATTAATGCTTGCATTAACGCCAATAAAATACTTTAATAACTCAGGACATGTAATTTTGATGAAAACTGGCCTTTACAGCATAGCATTTCAATGAATATCTTTGAAAATATCACAGCTTTCAAATTGCGCGCAAAATACAAAAATGTAAAAATTCTTACGTAGCTTCCTACGACCTTGATGAACTGTAAATAAATAAGAAAGTGACGAAAAATGGATAAAAATCGTTTAAACACCTATAACGGCACATCAGTACATTGCACCCATACGAAGTTAGAGTGAGCTTTAGTAACATATATATATTTCCCATTTAACATATTTTTTTTCGTATTAAAAGATTCCTTTGTTCGTTGATTCGGCGCGTATTAATATTTTTTTAATAAATAGCATATAAAAATAGCAATGTTATACTTATCACACAAACGTATATAATAATGATTTTTCATATAACATGAAAAAAAACACCAATGATTCAATGAGAGATC
The DNA here is from genome assembly GCA_036509395.1 of Antheraea yamamai. Taxonomy (NCBI): domain Eukaryota; kingdom Metazoa; phylum Arthropoda; class Insecta; order Lepidoptera; family Saturniidae; genus Antheraea; species Antheraea yamamai. The sequence continues at coordinate 5,863,803 of AP028424.1, read as the reverse complement.
GAATGAACATAAAATTAAGTGCCGCCCGCCGCCGAATGAACGGAAAACTCAGTTAAGGATGGGTACACGTGTGCAAGTTAACTCCGCTACCAGGACTTCATGACAAGCGAGAACTGGACTGAATGACGTCACGCGTCGTATAAGTATTTGGCTACAAGCCTATAGTTATTACATCCTACAGTACTGGAAGATCAATACATTCTGTGAAGCAGGACTGCGAAATAACTTCTTATGTATCCGATAGAACGGGATAGACGAATGGAGAATACATTATATACAAGGCGTGTTAAAGAGAGATGGATATATGAGTATTGGTGGCGCAGCGTTTTTACCTTCCTCCCCGTTTTAATGACAGGTCATTAAAGTCACCTGAGTTTTTCGGACTTCACACATACTAATATATAGCTTTCTATAGATGACAGACTGAAGTATCTTAAATGTAAACTGAATTTTACTACAATAAAAAAACAATTGGAAGCTTAATCCTTGCAAGTTTCCTTTATTTTATGAAAAAAAGGAAAATTTGTGAAAGTTTACATGTATGCAAATCGAATATATTTCGTAGATAAAATATCACATTAGAACAAAGGGTTTAAATAAGTAAAAAAAACACAGCCACGTTTCAAATTGTTGAGATTCTTCTACGACATATCAAATAACCATACCCAATTATCATGAGTAAATCACATCATTTCGATTATAGTTCTTGTTATTAAAATTCTCAGTTGCGCTGTTATACTTATAATTTCTTGAAACTGCTGTTATCTTATATATCAGTATCATATAGTCTTCTGTATCTTATTTCATGTATTTAGTTAGTGTGTTTCATACACAAAAATATGATCAAGATAACTAAAGATTAAAGTTAGTAAGAATGACAAAGCGGAAGAGCCAAAAATTGGCCTTGAATTCTAAGAAAATTAATCGTTACTAGATTTTGACATACTGACCCAATGACCCTCATCATTTATGCAGGCTACGATGCAAAGGTGCAAGGAAAACCTTCTCGTAATATATGATCTCCTGGTAAATTTGTCGGCAAAACGCCAATGCTGTTAGGGTTGGGCTCGAGCGGAGCATGCGCTCTTCTCATCCAGTAGGCAAAGGTGTGAGTGAACAACAAAGTAAGGGTTAACTTATAAGAGTCAACTTTTGTTTAGTTAGCGTATCCGTCCAAAGAATTTTATTACATAGGCTGCGTAATTATTCAAAACATATCTTTATTAATTTTATTTTTGGTAACCAATCTTATAGATTATTTATTACTAGCTTTACCGAGTAGGTATATTATCTTCTTTATATATACATTTCTTCTGTACGTGTGTATGTCACTGAACTCCTCCCAAACGGCTGGACCGATTTTGATGAAATTTTGTCTGCGTGTTCCAGTGGATCCGAGAATGGTTTAGATTCACAATTGGCCCCGGCAGGTGGCGCTGCGGTTTTGTCTTTTAGGATTTTTTTTTATTATCAAGGCACGTCCTTCGGACCCGCTAGTTTATTATAAGTGTCAAGATGACGGCCCCCCTGTTAGTACTTGCCAGGGAGTTTTGTGGCATATCAGAATTCATGCTCCGTAGTATTACTTCCCAACCACTTCACTTGTGCACAATAACCGAAGTATAATACGTAAAATACAAAATATAGAGTCAAATAACACAAGTCCATGAATAAAATATATAAAATACACTACCTGACACTATGCGTAACTATGCGTAGTGCATTTAATCTTCTAAACTATTAAAGTAAACTCTTCTTCGATGTTGCCAAGGCTTTCGATAAGGTCTGGCATAGAGGGCTCATGCATAAACTATGTAAATCTCACGTACCCGATAGGTTAATTCATATTATCCGCGATTATCTCACCGGTAGGACTTTCCGCTTCAGATTGGATGGTGAACTAGCGATGCCCCACCCGATACGCTCAGGTGTGCCACAGGGGTCCATACTCGCGCCCTCGCTCTTCAATCTGTTCATCAGTGACCTACCTCGGTCTAAAGGGGTCGAGGTAGGTTGTTATACTGACGATACCGTTATTTACGCTTCCGGCTAGTGGCCGGACTTTCTTAGGAAGCGCATCAAAAAGGCCGTTTGCATACTCGGTGAATGGTTTCGTCGATGGTGCATAGAAGTTAATGCCGATAAGAGTGCCGCGATACTTTTCGACCCTTTACGACGTAGTAATAACCTTGAGCCTATCAGGCTATACGGAGCCGATATCTCTTGGGCCGAAGAGATTAAATATCTCGGTGTTTCATTAGATAGACATCTAAATTTCGATTCACATATAGAAAGATTACGAAACAAAGCTGCTATGGTTTTGGGTCGCCTCCATCCGTTGCTTTGTCATAGGAGTAAGATGTCTCTCAGACACAAGCTCACTTTGTATAAGACGTGTATACGTCCCGTGATGACATATAGTTGTCCCGTTTCCGCGCATATGACGAAAAATAATTTTCATAAGTTGCAGGTTCTTCAAAACCGCGTTTTACGTAAAGTGACCGGTGCCCCGTGGTATGTCCGAAGAGTCGATCTCCATAGGGACCTAGAGATGCCTTCTATCTGAGCGTACGTAAAATCACTTACGATTAGTTATTTTAAAATAGCCGTGAATCATCCCAGTCCGTTAGTGGTATCCGCCGCAAAATACGAACCCGTACCTAACGCTGCGCACCACAAAAGACGTCCGCGACATATTCTTACCGATCCTCCCGATGATATAACGGCAGTGAACTATCAGCACCAGCCTGTCTCTCCAAACAGAGCGTTTTCACGTCCACGCACGCGTAACTACAGATCACGGCGCCATGGTCTGGGGGTAAATTTCGCTCCCGCACACCAGACTAGGCCCCCCTCGGCAACGGCTCAAGCCTAGGTCTGTTCCCTCGGCTTGGAGCCCTTGAGTACGTTGTCCGCGCGATACAGTGACACAAAATCTTACATCACTGCGACAACATTACACATATCACCTCCACACACGTGCACGCATACACGCTTACACATGCAAGTGGAAGGGTTTTATTTTTTCCCCTTATCAAACTGAAATTGTTTAGAAAATTATCCGATACGAAATATATATAAGAGTTGTTAAGATATGTATGCTTGGTACACATATATGTTTCAACAACTCATATATGTATGAATAGTTAGCTTAGATTAGGTTAGCTCAGATAGGTCGCGAATGTAGAGCTGGAGGCGGGACCTAGCGGACGCGCGTTACGGTCGATACACGATCGACGCCGTCTGTCCGGTCCTGCCGGAATGGTACCAGAGGGGATGCTTCGGTTGGTACCTGCACCAAATAGCACGCCGGGAGCCGACCGTCGTATGCCATTAGTGCGGCGTTGACCCGGACACCGCGCAACACACTCTATCTGAGTGTGCTATGTGGGAGGAGCAGCGTCGCACGTTGGCTGCGGCGGTAGGACAGGATCTCTCGCTGCCGAGCGTAGTTGCGGCCATGCTCGGTAGCGAGGATGTGTGGAATGTTGTGGCCTCCTTCTGCGAAGAGGTCGTCTCGCAGAAGGAGGCGGCGGAGAGGGTCCGTGAGCAAGACCTTCAAAGTGGCCGTCTCCGCCAACGCAGGACGGGCAGGAGAAGGCGTCTGTTTGACCGCCTCCTCCCACTGTAACCGGACCAGGGAAGATGGGTCGGGGGGCCCATCTTCCCATTGCACAGGTCTGGCGGACGGAGGAGACGGCCGGTGTGTACACGGCTATCTCCCAACAAGATGGGGCCTGGCGACGGCGCTTTTGCTGCTGGGCCAACCGCTGGGGCGGCACGATGAAGCCTATAGAGATCTCGAGCCACCCCAACTATAGCGAAAGACGTACACCGTGGGGTTTTGGTCCATGCGAGTTGGACATAATCCACTCTCTGGTGGTGTATCCATAAGGGATTTCCCCACGCTAAAAAAAAGATAGGTTGCGAATTGCATGTATCAGACAACGGTAGTTCGGTGAAGCTGTTAAGACCTTGCTGGGTTAATAGCGTAGGCAGTTAGAGAAAAAAAAAATTAAAGTAAGCGTATAGTTGGGCTAATGTCATGGTGTTGTCTAGTTTCCACAGTACGCGTGCCTCGAATTTAAAATCAAACATGCTTAGTAAACGTTTGCAAATACATGAAACTTACCTCCATGACTTTCTTAATCCACTCGTTGACTCTTTCCTCCAGCTTGGTAACCGAATTAGAGTTTTTCACCATCTCTTTCAATTGTGAATGATCTTTGACCGACTCCATTAGTTTTTGTCCATCTTCGAATAAATTGACTTGATTGCAGACATCTTCGCACACTGGTAGAATAACATAGTTGTTCTTTGTAAATTATTAAGTAATATTGTAATTATTACACCGTCGTGATGTATGAGAATTACCAAATTGTATTCTTTAATTATTGACTCTCATAGTATTGCTAATTATAACCATTGCAGCAAGCTAAAAGTCAACAGGGTAAAGATATTGGTACGAAGTAGGGTGGAGTGAAAAAAACAAATTTTTTTTTTTCTTAGCCTGGGGGTCAAATTTGTAGCTTATAAAAAACAAAAATTTTTGAAAAAAAAAAAAAATTTTACTCAACATCTTGAGCCAGCCCACTCATTTTTAAAATTAATTACGAGTAAAAATATTTGGTTGCAAAAAAAAAATTTTTTTTTGTCTTTGAATCTCTTAAAACATCTAAGAACTGGCAATTATGATCATTTCCAACTCAAATTTTATTCTAGTGCCCTAAAGAGGAATGGTACTTTTTGGGATTTTTTTTTTAAATTAAAACAATAGTCACAAAAATTTTTTTTTAACTTGTGATTTTTAATTGGCATAAAAGAGGATACTCTGAAGTTTCTAGAACGCCTTCAAAAATTTTTTTTTTGCAACCAAATATTTTTACTCGTAATTAGTTTTAAAAATTAGTGGGCTGGCTCAAGATGTTGAGTAAAATTTTTTTTTTTTTTTCAAAAATTTTTGTTTTTTATAAGCTACAAAAGTGACCCCCAGGCTAAGAAAAAAAAAATTTGTTTTTTTCACTCCACCCTAGTACGAAGCTCATCACAATTGTCCCTATAGTGAGCATACTTCGATCAGTAGCCACTTATCGCAAGAGTAATCATAATTTGTTTTCTTTTTTTTATTATAAATTTTCTTTTTATTACATATCGCATAATTTTAGTATCTATATATTGCATAAGAACTTGAAGACCTGATACTAAAAAAAGTATATGAAGTTAATATCATTTCACTTAGATCACATAATTGTATTTGTAACTTTTAGCAATTAAAGAAAATTTCCGAAGTGTCGACCATCTGAATTCAAAAACGTATATTGTTTGTTCTAAATTGAAATAACTGTGATTTTAATGAGATAGCTTCAAGTAGACCATTGAATAGACAATTGTCTAGTCAATTGACTATGCTTAATAACAGTAGGTACAAACAAAACGTAAATAAAATCAGTATTGAAATCAAATTACATATATAATAATAAAATACGATTTACCCTTTAGAGCGCTGCAGAATGACCGTAATCCGGGAAGCAATTGGTTTTTCACTATGGGGAACCTTGTTTCGTCTTCATCACCATCACTGCTCGGATGTGCCAGAGCACTCATATACACATGTTCCATCACTCTTTCTATTGCTGTCACCATACCGACTTTGTCTGCGTTTAGAATTCCGCAAAACCTGATAGAAGCACACAATAAATCTAACCTTGATCCTTATAATTTTCCAAAATATGAAGCTCACAAATCGAGTGCTTTGACCGGTGGAATATCAATTCTGTGGTGTATGCGGTATAGCATACATACGCTGTCTCGTGTGTTCCCATGTTGGTGAGCAAATAGCAAAGGTTATTGTCATAAGAGCCGCGGGCATTGTCGAGCCAGTGTGAAGCACGAGGATACCATACAAATCCGATATCCCCAAGTTCGAACCCCGACATGTGACCAAAGAATTTTTCTGAACTCACGTGTATTTAAATTAGCAACAATATTGGCTCCCAGTGAAGGCAACAGTCTTGAGGAAACCTAGACCTGAGAACTGTTCTTGTAGTACGTGGTACCGTATGTGGGAAAATATGGAAATGTGGATTTCTCAGAATTTGAAATTACCAATAGGTCGTGGCGTGGTGATTGTGCACCTACCTTTCGCGAGGAGGCCTATGGCCCTGCAGTGGGTCTCTTACAGGCTGATGATAATGAAGTTCACAAATTAATTAACAGATCATAAATAACATCGTAAAAAAATATCAGGTTATAGAACCCCATTGAGAAAGAAAATTTTGAATTTTATTTATTTTGATACACGTCAATATACGAGTAAACTCTTTATAAATATATTTAATGATGCACTTACAGGTCTTTATGAAAACCTTCCTCCGGCAGTTGTTTGCTCACATTTATACGAAACATATATATGCAAACTCCAGTAAATTTAACATCCCAACCATCGGATAGAAACAATTTTTTCTTCAGCGTTACTTGAAGCTGTGGTTGTTTTCCCTGACCCTGTTGACGAGCCTTCGAAGTTTCGACCTGAGGACGTTGTTCTATCTCTTCAACGTCTTGATAATACCAAAGGAGTTTGTTCCTCATATGTGGTAGGAATAGTTGATTGATGTCATCCAGCTTTATTTCATATAATAGAAAAAAATCGATTATCATATGGTTAACGGTTTACGATACTAGACTTACCAATAAAAGAACCATGGAATTGATAAAGTTCAAACAACACAAAAGTACATTTATTGTATGAAGTGTAGAGGTAAGGAGAACCATCTCTGTATATGAAAAAATGCCCGTCTATAGGGTGGCGCTATAGTAGCCACAGAGTTCATTATTATTCAATTATTTTAACAGGTTTTATAAAAGTAAACACTCAAAATTCACTACACATATTATTTAAAGTTCATACAAAATTCATCACACTCTAGAGTTTACTTACAGCAGTTATTTCAGGTTATATCTATAAGATTTTTTCTGCTATCCATAACCCTTGTCTATGCTAGCACAGTAGCACCATTTTGGAGGGTCTTGGAACTACTATTTACTGCTTACAGCTGGACACTTTATCAACGTGTCTCCTATATAAAATATACCTCTCCATAATTTATTGAAAACCTACAAGAGGGCGAAACTTTCAGTGTAAATAAAATATCTTTATATAAGGCATGCGGTTGGGTAATTTGAGGAGTTCCTCTGTCTAGCTAACATACCAAAATTAACCGACTATCTGTATTCAATGGTAAATTGTATTCGGATATTAATAAACCTCCTACGAATAATGATTAATAATGTTCTTATGACCTTAACAAGAATCATGGCTGGCTAATGTAAAAAGTACGTTATCATAAATACCATATTTCCTTCGAAAACGTGATCCATTATGGCGTGCCTCTGTAGACCAGTGCCGTCTATTAGAAGCTGGAATGTGAACTCCAGACGGGGGTCCATTTCCCCCCTTCTCGCTTTTCGCTCGCATTCTTCACGCCTTTTCTGTGTATCATAAAATAAAATAATTTATTTAGTATATAATAGTTACCTTAGAAGCCAATAACGCAGCGAAACTTGGTTAAATGAGATCGCGAAGTTAACACGTTATCTGGCACGTGTACCGCCGGTGGTACACGATTTGATAACTACAGAGAACAAAATAATTACTTATGGTATTTTATGTACGATGTTGTAACGTAATATTGTACGAAAATAAATCTATTTTTTGACAAAATATTAAATGGCCTGAAGGACATATCAAGCAAAAATGGCTTAGCACGGACGCGAAGCATACGAGCACATGTTAGAAAATTAATACAAAATGTTATGTTCATATTAAACTTATCCCAAAGGTTATCGCAAACCTGAAGGATATCCATCACATCTTCTTCTTCCTCCTCATCACTGGAGCCTGGCTTTATACCGTATACAAACATTTTATAATAAATCAGAAAGTGGTTACAGAAATTATTCCGTTTGGGCTTTACTATCAGACGCACAATTTATATGAATTAATTTTGAAATCCGTCAGGTCCCTGCAGTCCTGAATAGTACTGTGTCGCTATGGTTGAGGGATAGTCTGAACTATTATTCTAATATGTAAATTAAAAGGACAAGTATTCGGTGTCATTATAATGGTGGGGGGTGGTACGGCGTTGCTCCTGCTTGTACAAATGATGTCTAAAACACGCAATGTTTTAGAATTGATCGCGTTCATTACGCATTTGTAGGAGCCGTTAAATTTTCTACTGTGAAAAAACCACTAGTAATCCTCTTTAAAGTTAATGAGGTATTTTACAATTGACCAGTTTCTCAATTTCTATAAAGCACAGGTACGGTCATGACGTGTGGAATACTGTTGTCATATATGAGATTTATCATCAAGCTATCAGTTGTCCGCTCAATATTGAGTTTAGAGCGTAGAATTAAAATAGTTAATCGCTCAGTGTATAGATTACAATTTAAAGACGTTACACATAAATTACGTGTTCTAATTCTGTTATATCCGTTCTACCACATAACACGTCGAGAGGTTCCTCGCTTATTTGACAAACCTTCCCCTGACACTTTATCTCATTTATTATACCAACCGCGAAGAAGAAGTAAATAAGTTATTAAGAAGTAGAATTCACCCTCAAGGTCACGCTTGCCGTTTACCTGTAACTTAGAAGTTTTCAAGAAAAGAATGAATAAGTATTTGTCACACAAGCGTAATTCATTGTGGGCCTCATCCTTTCTTACCATGAGGGAAGTAAGACCAAAGTCTAGCGCAGACAAATTCATAAAAAAATTCTTAACCGTTATAATCTTATACAATACCAGCTTTACACGCGGCTTCGATTTTTTTTAAAATATATTATAGGAGGAAAAACGAACAGACGGGTCACCTGATGGTAAATGATCACCGCCGTCCATAGACACTAGCAACACCAGGGTAGTTGCAAGTGCGTTGCCAGCCTGTGTTTCGGGGGAGGTAGGAGTTGGGGAAGGGGGAGGGGGGAAGAGGAGATGGGCCTCCGGGTTGGCCGACTGGGTTTTTTTTTGTATAATAATTATTTTCGATTCATTATTGAACTTTATAGTTATAATTATATGGTTGAAATTAATTAAATAAAATTGTTAGTATTTTCAAATTACTTATTTAATATTTTATTATCCTTTTACGTCCTATTCCAATTTAAATTACAATACATATATTTCCACTGTACAAAATTATATTAAAATCGGTTTAAAGTTTTTTTTTAAAGTGAACATCTCTAGGCGCATTGAGCCGTTTTTTTGCAGGAGATAAATTTATAATTTCGCGTCATGACATGCTAGTAAGTATGACCGAATGTATTGCGCTTGCGCGGCTTTTCTTAGAAGAGCGACGCGTAGTATAGAGACCTGTGTACATTTAATATTTATAATTTGAATTGAGATTGTGCAGCCTATCATACACTAATTGTAAACTTTACAAAAATGTATGTAATTATTTTTCGTGGTGCCAATAGATGTGAAAAGTAGACTAAAGATAATAATTTCAATGTACAAATTATGGAATTTAAGTAATACATACTGTAATGGATTTTAAATTCAAAACTGATCACAGTTATTCTACTGTGTTTTCACTTCTGTTGCCACACCTTATGACTGCCTCGATGTCATTATTCAAAATGATTACTTATAAATTTTGAAATTGTTGTAATTTTTACTTATACTTCCCATGTACAAAATTCATTAAATTATGGCGGGTTCGACGGCTCCAGACGTGTTCTTCTGTAGTAATAATTAAAATTATTACTACATTCCCAATACAATAAATATATACAATTAATAAAATACGAAGACCAACCTCCCCTCTCTCCCCCAACCCCCCCCAAACACAGGATGATTAACGCACTTGCGACTCCCTTGGTGTTGCTAGTGACTGTGGACGGCTGGACGGCGGCGATCACTTACCATCAGGTGACCTACAAGTTCGGTTGTCTCCTCGGATATAAAAAAAAACTATTACGACAGTTTATGTTTATTTTTCTAATTTGACTATAATTTATATTTTCTCAAAGTATTACTAAACATTTTTATAGGCTATCAACTTTTAAATGGCATATATTATGAATGTACAATATCTTGAAATTCGGTTGATAATAGATATGTATTATACTGGGTGTTAGGAGACCGCTTCCGAAAACGAAGGCAGACGATAGTACTAATGATACCTTTGATGATGGGACGGAAAAAAAATCGATCCTGATTAAAAAAATAATCATATTTTGAAAACGTTTTATTAGCATTATTTACGCTCCATCATGTTAGTACAACTAAATGAAACGATAGTTTCATAAAAAATACATTACATGGTGACAACATGGTGTTACATGGTGATAACATGGTGACAACATGGTGTTACATGGTGTTACATGGTGACAAGATGGTGTTACATGGTGACAACATGGTGTTACATGGTGACAAATGGTGTTACATGGTGACAACATGGTGTTACATGGTGACAAATGGTGTTACATGGTGACAACATGGTGTTACATGGTGACAAATGGTGTTACATGGTGACAACATGGTGTTACATGGTGACAAATGGTGTTACATGGTGACAACATGGTGTTACATGGTGACAAGATGGTGTTACATGGTGACAACATGGTGTTACATGGTGACAAATGGTGTTACATGGTGACAACATGGTGTTACATGGTGACAACATGGTGTTACATGGTGACAACATGGTGTTACATGGTGACAACATGGTGTTACATGGTGACAACATGGTGTTACATGGTGATAACATGGTGTTACATGGTGACAACATGGTGTTACATGGTGACAAATGGTGTTACATGGTGACAACATGGTGTTACATGGTGACAACATGGTGTTACATGGTGACAACATGGTGTTACATGGTAACAACATGGTAATCCACGGTAATCCATGGTGACAAACAGTAGTAGTTTTTTTTTTTTTGGCAACCAATCTTCTATTTGATAAATACTTCCATTGTCGAGTAGGTAATGACATTACAAGTTTCTTACGATCATTTTATAGAACTAATAAGACATGGCCGTCTTTCCAGGTAGTTTTTGTGGCAAGCCAGAATCCACGCTCCGTTGTAATATTTGCGATCGACTTCACTTGCACACAGTAACCAATATATAGATAGCGTAAAACATCACTAATAATACACAATATAGAGCAAAAGAACATAAGATTATGAATAAAATATAAAGACCACTACATGACATTTCAAGATACCGCCAAAACTCCTGACAAACACTAGTAGTGAGTTTTTGGCGGGATTTTGGTCCGTCATGTAGTGGATTTTATGTTTTATTCATAATCTTGTGTTACTTGACTCTATATTGTGTAAAATTGGTGGTGTTTTATGTAATATAGTTTGTTTATTGTGCATAAGTGAAGTGAATGGAAAATAATACCACGGACCATGAATTCTAAGATGCCACAAAAACTCAAGGGAAAGTTCTAACAAGATGGCCACCATCTTGTTAGTTCATTGAAATTATATCAAGAAACTTGTAATATCGATACTCACTTGACAATGGCAGTAATAGTCTACTAGAAGACTGGTTGCCAAAAATGGAACAGAAGAAGAACTTGTAATATTATTTACTACTCGACAATGGCACTAATAATCTAAAAGATTGGTTGCCAAAAATAAAGTTAAAAAAAAACACGTAGGTAGTAAAAATATTCATGAGAGCAGCATGCGCTGTAAGTATATTTAAAAGCAGGACGAATAAAAAAGATGTGTTCTAATGTCTGATTCTCTTGAAGATTGCATTCAGTGCACTTAGATAAAGAAATTATATTCATGCCAGTGACAAACAAATTTGCCATCTTAAAGCCAAAAAGTTTTAACAATTCTTATAGTAAGTGACCAGTTTCGGAATTTTTATTGCGGCCTACATGTATCATAAAACTCAAAAGAAATTGAATGAATAGACACATCTATAGAAATATTAAGTTTAATGTGTATATGTGTGTGTTAGATTCTTCTCCTCCTAAACGGTTTGACCGATTTTGATGATATTTTTGAAGTAAACTACAGTAGACTACAGCGACTAGGAGGTAACTGGACGACAATACAACGGAAGTCCGTTACGGCAATATGGCGTCACGTTTCTGTACCATCCGTTTTTTAAAGAGTTTTGATTTTATCAATAAATAGTTTATAAATAAATCAATCAAAAATTTTGGAAAAAAATATATATTGAATAATAATTAAAATCATACAATAGAATTAATGATGTATATATGGGCGCGCCACCGTGCTGCCATCTGTTTTCAATGTAAGTAAGTAACAAATTAAATCAAAGCTTCATTATCTGTAGTGCCATCTATCAGCTTATTTGGAACTTAAATAACACAGGAAACATTATTAGCAACTCTTTGTTATAAAGAAATAAAATATAGGAGAATACGAACAGATTACTATGATAAATAACGAATTAAATTAATTATGATTTAATAGAAGTTTCTTAATCGTCATCATTTATAACGCCAAAGATGTTTTACTTCAATCGCGTGTGACGGTTACACGCATTCATTTATTTTGATCTCGAGATCTATTAGAATGTATCGGTAACAAATGTATATAAATAATTATTATATATTTTCTTATGTTTGTGATTTCGCTAGTAATTCGTTGCAACGAGCTTTTTACACAGATTATTATATTCACGAGTATATTAACTATACCTTTAAATGTATTTTTTTTTTTTATTTTAATTTAATAAAGTATTTTTCCATACTTTTCAGAAGTACTATATAAATTTAAGATAAGGCGTCAGGACATGTGGAAAGAATATTTTGATCTGACTTCAAGAGACATGGGGATTTGGTACCGTACTATACAGTGTCAGCCTCAACCTGTACCGTGGTTCGGAAAAGCGAATATCAACAGAACACTACTTACTTTTACTTTTAGATAAAAGTCTGGACACATTCCATCAGGAAAATTTAAATATCTTATGAAGATCATAAATTCACCAATTTGCAACGTTTCTGGTAAGGTTAACGACACCCATCATTTTTTTAAAGAGTGCAAAATAAATCAAATTGAGTAGTTGCGTTTTATTAAAGAATACGATATTAATATCGGGGATGTGGGTGTGTATAACAGCATTCTGATAGAATCGATATCGGACTGTCGCACAAAGCTGTGTAGTATATATAGGTTTAGTAGTTAATCTATTTAGATTTAAGAGTTTTAGATATAAGTATATGATGTATGACATAGATATACGAGCAAGTTACGATAGGACTGACATGTCAGAAATGATAAAGGTCTCTAAGCAAAATGAACTGGGAAAAAAAATACGAAAATGTAAGAATTATCAATAAGTAGTGGACCCGGCGGACGTTATACCGCCCTGGTAATAAAAAAACCTAGATAAATTATATATCTATCCTATCCTCATAAATCACTTTGTCTACTGGTGAAACCCGCATGAAAATCCGTTCAGTAGATTTTGAGTTAATCACGAACAAACGGACAGACGTGGCAGAACTTGGTTTTATAATATGTAATGATATTCTTATCAATAGTAATAAATGTAAATAGTAGTTTCGGAAATCATAAACGTATTTTAATTAAATAATCAGTTAAAACAAATTACTATATAGAGTACATATACGGTGTAGATAGATTTGAATTAAATTTCCTAAATGTATAATATACATAATTCCAAAACTGTTACAGTATAATAATTCTCAATAATGCTTATAGAAATGATAAAATATACTCACATATTCAGAAAATTACGAGCCTGAAACAATATCTGCATATAAACTACGTTTGAAACCGCGGATAATTGCTAATAACGTACTTTAATAAAGAATAAGACTACTACCGTATAAATAATAGTGGATTACATTGAATATAAATAAATAGAGATGACTCGATTCTATTCTGAAAGCAAATATTTATTACTTATACACAAATAGTGTCTCTTGCGACATCGATTCAAAATAAAATGAAATAATAAATAGAAATAACTTTAATTATGCTTGTAGCAGGACATTGTAAATTAAATATAGACTTACAAAATTACTAATGACTCTTCCAAGAACAGTAAGATCCATGCCTGTTTCGCTAAAAAAATCCCGGGTTTTGACTATATATATGATATAAAAAAAACCGTAAATGAACGCATATTTGATTATCGGTGAATATAAAAACAATCCGGAAATTAACCGTAAATTGTATACGGTACAAAAGCCGTTGAACACATGCGAAAGTATTTACTCGACTAACAATGGTACGTGAAGAAGGTAAAAAAAATCCTTAACGTTTGTTTTATTCAAATCTTTATGTTCACATGTGAACCGATAAACCGGCATACTAGATACAGTGGATGGGCGCACGTCGGTCATAACTCAAAACTTTTGTCACCGCAGTCACGTATGGGGTATAAGCTATACGATTGTATTCTACAGTACAAAATTTATAGTTTACGTTATTCATGTTATCTTTGATATTTTAAACGAAACAATGACAATGTAATAATAATTCGAGAAAACTTTACATAATGTATGGAATATAATTAGTATGATATAAAACATTTCAGGGGTGCAATAAACGTCAATAACTAAGTATAAAATTATAAACAAAATATATATCGCAATAAGAGAAGGTATACATAGTGATGTTTTAATGGATTTAATATACGCTAGGTAACGAATATAAAAAAATAAAGATGGTTCCTTATTGTTAATATGTGTATTTTGATTCAAAATAAACATGAGAGTACTTATTTGAAAATTAATTTGATTAGTAAAACTCAAAAGATAATCTGGAAACATAATGGAATCAAACCTGAAACGACGGATCCTCCATATTGTTTTCATTTATTTACACTTTAATCACTAGATAAATAGATAGACGAGTTAATATCAAAACACGCGGCGGCAAAAACTTTGTTAAAAACCAATAAGGAAATATAATGTATCCTGTTGCCTCTTATTTCGTAGCATGTCTCATTGCAAAGAATTTTTATTTTGACTGAGAATCGCGTCACTGCCATGTTACTCGTAAAACATGAGGGCTGAATAATCTGCATTGACTGGCGGACGTATGGTTGCGTGGCCCATAATGAAAACGATTTTTATGGGAAACTATCTTGGGCCATGTTCCGTTGAGGGTTACCGATGTTTGTTTTACTTTTTGTAGAAGTTTCTTGTAATAAATTTTTATGAGTTACCAAACGCAACGATAGATAGCTATCTAAGTATCTACTTACAACATTAAAATGCTGTTATATTTGTTCAATAAGACACAGTAAATGAAATAAAGATGTTTAACTCTTTTTACACACAGGTATACATCATCTTCTTACCCTTATCCCACCCAAGTAAGGTCGACATAACATGTTTTTCCTTTCCGCTCTCGTCTATCACATGTCATCTCAGTATATCCAACCATCATCATACTCAAACGTTTCTGGTTACATGGTTTTCATCTTTCTTCATGACATGCCCATACCATGCTAACCTATTACTCTTCAACTTCTCTGTCACTGGTGTTATTTTCAAACTTCCTCTGATATACTCATTCTTAATTTTATCCATTCTAGCTACACCACACATCCATCTTAAACATTCGTATCTCTGCCTTATGTAGTTTTCTCTCATCCGTCGCTTTCGAAGCCCAGCACTCACATGCATACAACATGACTGATCTTAAAACAGTTCTATACACCTTTCCCTTGAGTTTCAAGGGCATTAGTGGATCACAAGCTACACCATATACCTTTCGCCATTTTATCCACTCTGCATTTATCCTATTACACGCATCTCTGTTTATGCAGCCGTCGTTTTGGATCAGTGAATTGTGATACTGGAAATTGGAGTAGGTTGGTAAGGATACACCATTTACGGAAATAGGAGAAAAACTGGACGGGCCACCGAAATCGCAAAACAAATGTTCATTTTTTACTCTACTTATTTTCAAACCTACATTCTCCAGTTTTTCCCGCCATTTTTCTAACCTACTCTGGACCGCGGCAGCAACTTCTCCGACAAGAATAACGTTATCAGCAAACAGCATACACCAAGGTGCCCCCTCCTGTATGTCTGATGTTTAGGCATCCATAACAAGAAGGAATAAATAAGGGCTTAAATCTGGACCCTGGTGCAAACCTACAGCCACATTGAAATTATCAGTTACTCCAGCTTAGGACCTAACGTGTGTTTTGGCTTGATTGTACAACGAATAAGTTGCAGGTACTTTCCCGGTACTCTTTTCTTTCTCAGAGCCCACCACAGAACATCTCGGGGTACTCGATCAAATGCCTTTTTCAGATCAACAAACACCATTAGCAAAGTCTTATGTACACGTCCGTATTTTTCGCACAGTTGCCGAAGTGCGAAAATGGCATCTGTTGTCGCACGTCCAGGCATTAACCCAAATTGATTCTGAGTCTCATCTCTAATTTGTCTCGCTATCACTCTTTCCCAAACCTTCATAATGACATGGGCTTTATTCCTTGATAATTGTTACAGTCCTGTACATCACCCTTATTCTTAAAGATAGGCACTATTAAGCCTAAATGAATGCATTTGGGATTGCTTCCTCTAGTAACATCTTATTAAAAAATTAAGTCATCTATCTACTTTTAAAAACTTCCGTACTTTAATACTGTCATACTTTACACACCGATATACATTCAGATGATTTTATTAATCACTGCTATTTTGCATTAAATTCCACGCGGACGTAGTCACGGGCACTGCGAGTCCTACGTATTTTTATACAAATACTTAATGGTTACAATGGTTTATTGGCGGATGCACAGAAAGGTTGTTTGTTATTTTCAGACATCACCAACTTTCAAGATATCTACTCTATAAGACATTAAAACTCGTTCGATATGGTGCATGAACTTACTATTCGGTATTAGTATTCCATAGTGTATTTAGACTTTGGTGTAAAACCCAACATTATTACCTAAATACTGTTATCTGTTTTCTGAGTCTGAAACATGGTACGACTAGTTTGTCACAATTATATTATTTGTCACAATAAATATTTAAATTATGTAAGTATTTTGCTAAATCAATATATTCAGATAGATTTTCAAGAACGTATTAGTGGAGCAGAATTAAGTTTCCGAATTCTTGAAACTTGGCCTTTTGTGCTCAAGCTCAAACAAACTCAAGGTTGCCAAAGTGCCTAGGATTGCCTAGGATGCAACAACGCTAATCTTGCTTAACTATAATAGCTAAAATCGTACATATAAGAATTAGCGAGCGAGTCATGAACGCAGTACTTTAGCAGAGATGCGTGTTCAAACAAACAGACAGACAGACATTTCTAAAAATGATTGAAATGTTATTATATATATTACTTATTCCCAGACACCTGCAATAATTTTTTTTACAAAAATTTAAACAGTACGTTAACGTTGGATTTGCGTTCTTATTATATGTATTGATGACCCCATACATTATCTGGACATAACTGTAACGGTTGACGTAGAGCACACCGAAAAAACTTTCCGATGAAAGATTTTTTGTCGACGTGCTTTCGTTATATTTCGGCTATTATAATATGTAACTTTGAAAATCTGTAAAAATATAAAAATTTGAAAATGTAAATCTGCATGAAATGGTGACTATCTTCCACCCATCCTCACAAACGTTCTTATTTACAATATTAATTAATATGATATTACAACACTCAAAGGAAATAATCTCCAAACTGACGTACCTCTACATTCTCTTCATCTTCTTCCAAGTCCTCACACTTAACAAAAGCGTATCGCAGTTGATTTTCGAAGAATTCTCTTGCTTCGATTTTTTCTATGTCACTCAACTTATTCATTATATTATACGAGAAATGAAAATTTTAAATTTAACAAATAATGTTTCATTCCACAATGTTTTTATACTAGTTTTACGTTTTATAAGCTGAGGTATTTTTTTCTAATGTGTATGTAACGATTGTTTTGAGGTAACTTTCCGTCGACGAGTGTTGTTATAAATGAAGTTGTAAAATTATCGACAAAACAGGTTAACGGGCGAGGTGTTTGTTTATCGCGTTGGCGCGTACACTTACCAACTATGTTGTAGTTAATTATCTTGTATCAAATAGAACCTGGATGTTCACCAATTATATCTACGAAACAAAATAAATACGTCAATCGTTTCATATGGCAATTTTTTTTGCTTTAACTCAAATAGTATTCTTAACTTAACTTTCAATTTAAAATTTAGTTCATCCAATCCATTTTTGCATAATTGTAAATCATTTTGCAACATTTACAGTAAATCAATTTGTAATCAACATAGTTTTTATTTCCTACTCGAGGACACTTACAATTATTTTTTTGATTCATTTATAATTCAGAGCTTGGTTCCTCAATAAATATTAAACACAGATGTTTTGTATGTGTGTACTATTAATAAAGAATAAATTTATTTGTTTATATAGGTATAGCTCGCGACCCGCCCCAGCTTCACTCGGGTGCAATGTAGTTAAGATATACAATTCCGTAGTACATTAATTTGAATTATCTCGTAAGGTTTAGCCAGCCTTTGCGATTTAAGCACACAAATATGTGTTTGTTACCATCACATTACAACTCTTTGAATTTTTCGGATTTTCTGTACTATAATATGTATGTATTATACATAAAAAAACCTTCCTCTTGAATCACTCTATCTATTGCTGAAAACTGTATTAAAATCCGTTGAACAGTTTAAGAGATCTATGCGTTCAAACAGCGGAAGCGACTTCATTTTATACTATGTAAAGATAAACATTTCTAATAGTAGTAACATTTTTAGAATAGTATCAACTCTTTCGTAGTTCACCTCTTCTGCAAACGTACAAACTCTTTACATCCCTATAATAATATAATATAATAATAATGGCAATGCTCGCGACTCCACGTGCGTTTTTAAATAGTAATAAATTTCGAATATAAGCTCCGCTGAAATTTCGAACGCATGTCACTTGGTTCGTGTCTTGTCATATTATAATTCGGAGCCTAAGTTTATCCACTGCTAGGCAAGCATCTTTGCTTGCGCCACCTTTCTTCAGCACCTCAGTCTATTTTAGAAACTTTTGGCAGGACGCTGTCATTGAGTAATATTATTTAGAATCTGAGGTAGCCACGGTCTTCTCTAACCTAGATATAAGTAAATAAAGGGGCAAGGCAAGACTGTATTCCAGCAATGTTCCTAAACCGATGTGCTAAGCCATTGTTCCTTGCTCCCTTGGCATCAATTTATAATGAATCATTAACACTTGGAGTTTTCAAAAGGCAGTGGAAATTAGCTCGAAATTCCTCCTTTAAATAAAGTCTCGCGTGACTTAGGAGTGATTGTCGACAGTCATTTAAGTTTTCGCTTCTACATTGATGAAATATTACGTAAAGCAGCTCGATTATCAGATGATAGAGATGTCTAGACAGCTCAGATATTTTGGAGACCCTGAGTACAAAAACACTATTCAAATTATTCTAGGATACCGTAGCTAAGTGTGGAATCCATACTATGAAGCACATTCAAAGAGAATCGAACGGGTAGGTACAAAAGCGTTTTCTTTATCATCTGAGATATTCTATTAAGAAATTTGGATCACTGACATATTATAGAGCTAGGCTTTTACATTACAAAATGAAAACTTTATGAAATAGACGGAAAACAGCCGATATAATCCTTCTGTATAAGTTCAATCATAATTTGATTGATGCATCGCTGTAACTGCGAGGGACCGTGAAGCACGTTCTCGCTGAGTATTCCACCTGAGATGTGCCACACTACGAGCTCGTCGCAGCCATTGGTTCGGATCTTTCACTCTCGATCCTCATTAGAAAAAGGATTAAGAGCGAGCCTGGGTGGATCTCCGTCGCCTTCTACTGCGAGGAAGTAATGACCGCTAAGGAGGCGGCGAAGAGAGAGAGGGAACAAATTACTCGGCTACACTTCCGCGGCTAAAGAACCATTTGGCGACAATTTGTCGGTGACGACCTCCATCCATCGTAACGAGCACTTGCGAGCGACGGCCTCGGGCATGTTCGTCGTCCTGACAACTCTTATACAAGCCCATGTGTTAAAGGCGCATTAGTGTTCATGGCGCCTCCCATCAGTTCGCCAGGGAAGCCCTAAGGTCTTCCGTCTTAAGCCACAAGTTGGGATCCCGCTAAGGGGCCAACACCTGATGGGTTCTGACCAGGACCAATATTCTACCTGTAGAAATATTGCAGATGTAGTTCCTGATCACTAGGCTAAATGGTGTGAGAAGAACACCGAAGGGGTTTAGTCAGTACGAATTTGGCACTCCCACCTATAATGCCCGGCGAGGTGGGAATATCTAATATTTTAGTGCGAGAAAAAAAATGGTTCGGTTGACTACGAGGACTTACTTCAATAAGATATGATTGTAATACCACGTCTTGGCAGTCGCGTACCTAAGTTAGTTAATAAGTTATAATAAGTTAGGCTACCTTAATATTAGGTCAAGTTTGATTGGTATTTAAACAAAGATAGGGCAAAAGCCACATAATACTCCAGTGCAATTGCGACTATAGTATTTGCAAAACGTCATAAATTTCCTTCTTTACAATGTCATTACTTTGACTTCCATTTAATACTTTGTCAAATCCACGTTCACCATTCTATACAATGTTAGAGATATACCATACCGGTAACATATACCTACATTATATTAGGTCTTTACCTATGAAATTGCCGTTTTGTATGTAAAAATTAAACGAATTTTTTTCATGTATTTTTTATTTGTATTAATAGAAGTAATCACCCATGCAATCAATGCATCTTTGCCAATGCAGTGACAGTTTATTGATGCCCTTCTTAAAGAAATCAGCTGGACGGGAGGCAACAAATTCTTCAAAGGCATTTTGTACTGCCTCTCGAGTATTGAATTTTTTTCCCGCCAAGGAGTTATCCAAATTCTGGAAAAAGTAGTAGTCTGTAGGTGCAAGGTCTGGTGAGTAGGACGGATGACGGAGAACTTCCAACCCCAGTTCTTGCAACTTGGAGACCGTCTGCTGTGCAGTATGAGGTCGCGCGTTGTCGTGCAGGAGCAGCGGAGACGAGCGATTGACCAATGCTGGTTAGAGATGTGCCAGCTTCTCCATCATTGTGTTCAGTTCTTCACAGTACACATCTACAGTAATGCTCACCCCGTTTGGTATTAAGCTGTGATGAATCACACCGGCGCTAGACCACCAAACAGCGACCATCACTTTTCTAGGGGTATGTTTTCGTTTAGGGCATTGTTTAGGTGCTGAACCAGGATCCAACCAACTTGCTGAGCACTTGCGGTTATCAAACAGAATCCATTTTTCATCGCAGGTAACAATGCGGTTCAAAATTCCTTCATTTGTGTGTCTGTTGAGCAGTGCAAGGCACGTTTCGACGCGTACTTCGCGCTGGCGATCATTGAGTTCGTGGGGCACCCATTTGGCAAGCTTTTTTACCTTGCCAATTTGACGCAAATGGACCAATATTGTTTTGACGCTAACGTCGAAAGCTGCTGCTAATTCAGCCGTAGATTGTGTATCAGCAGCTTCTACAATCGCCTTTAATTCGTCATTGTTGACCAAAGTCTTCGGACGACCGCGAGGTTCATTTTTCAGTTCGAAATTCCCAGAACGGAAGTGATCAAACCAATAACAGGTGGTGCGTTGGTTTGTAGTGTTAGCTCCGTAAACGTCGTTGATGTTGCGTGCCGCTTATGCCGCGTTGCTGCCACGATGGTACTCATATTCCATAATTACTCGAATTTTTAACGTATCCATGATGACAAAAAAGATTGAAATGCGATGAAAATGTAACACTAATCAATAAACAAATGACTACTTTTGGAAAAAGAATTCTATGTTTTTAAAATAAAATTAATTTGAAATTAGAATTCTTATCCAAACAAAAATTATTTTGATTTGAAATGGCCAGTACTGCAGAACGGCAGTTTCATAGGTAAAGACCTATTATCTTTTCACTGTAACAACCTTTTAAGTACCTTTTTTTTACATGGGGAAATCCCTACGGATATCCACCCTAGCTGGGCAGCTGAGGGTGGGATATGTCCGACTTGCACGGACTAAAACCCCATGGTACCTCCTTACACCTATTGGGCCGGGGAGCAGGAACTGCCTACGGCACTGCGTCTGCTCACCCGGAAGGTGCTGGCTCCTCATAAGGGGCCCCTTCTGCGGCCTGAGTGGGTCAAGATAGTAGACCCCTCAAGGAGGGGCGGGTGTTAAACCCCCCTCGACGAACTGTAGGAGTCGCACGGCACAATGCGCCTCCACTACGTGGGCCTGCTATACTGCAGGGCGACGAACGTGCCCGCGTCACGTCGCCCGCAGACCCTTTACGGCGGCATTAGATCGTCTCCGATCCGTCGCCGCCGTGTTCGTCGGCCGCGGGAGTTGAGCCTGGTGGTCTGCTCCCTCTCCGTCTCCGCCGCCTCCTTAGAGAGCATAACTGCCTCGCAGTATGAAGCGACGGAGTTCCACCCGGTCTCGCTCTCAACCATCTTACAGACAACAGTCGAGAGCGAGAGATCCGGGCCTATGGCGGCGACGAGCTCGCGGCGTAGCACCTCCCAGGCGGGACAAACTGCTAATGTATGCTGTGCGTTGTCCGTCACGCAGTCACAATGATGGCACCCTGCCGCTGGCTCCCGACCTATACGACACAGGTAGCTCCCGAAGCAACCGTGCCCCGACAGCACCTGTGTCAGCCGGAAGCTTAGGGTGCCACTCCTCCTGGTGAGCCATTCGGCCATTACCGGCCGAACGGCTTCAATAGTTGCCACGCCTCAGCTCGGCCGCTCAAGTCGTTGGTGCCATTCGTCGATCACTAGGACCTGGTGGAGCTGTGACCTTAGCGTCTCGATTTCCCGGGGCGCCAGTCGTCGTCCTCGCTCCAGCGCCTCCACGCGTATATGGTAAAGAGACGCGTGGGCTCTCGCTTCCAGGTCCCAGGGTGGATAAGAAGGCCGCCTCGTAGGAGATCGTGCGGTATCCGCGTATGGCTCTGACGGCCATCGCCCTATGCGATTTGCGCAGGTGGGCGATGTTGGTGGCCGTCAGGCCGTCCGCCCACGCGGGGGCCCCATACAGGGCCATTGACCGCACGATCCCTATGTACAACTTCCGGCAGATGGAGTTGGGCCCCCGCAGGTTGGGCAGTAAGCGGGCAAGCGCGCCCGCTGTGTCCATTAAACGGGGAGCCAACTGCTGGAAGTGTCCCTCGAACGTCCACCGGCTATCGAGGAGGAGACCGAGATATCTCATACTCGACCCGATACCGATGGACTCGCCTCCCACGTGAATCTGGGATCCTCTAGGCGGCACATTCCGAGGCCCGTGGAAAAACAGGGCCTCGGTTTTGTGCAGCGCCACCTCTAATCCCAGACGCCGGATCCTACCGACGACTTGTGCGACTCCTACCGTAGCAAGGACCGCGGCCGCGCGGTGCCTCTTCCCCCGGGCTAACACTAGTGTGTCGTCAGCGTAACAAGTAACGCTGACGCCCCGGAGGAGCGCACCACGCAACACCCAATCGTATCCGATGTTCCACAAGAGGGGGCCCAGGACTGACCCCTGCGCAACACCGGATACTACGTCTCGCCGACCATCCATCCCTCCCTGATCCGGGAAGGTTACGTACCTCTCGGAGAGGTACGCCCCGACTATGCGGCGGAGGTAGCGAAGTGCAAGGTGTTAAAAGCATTGACGATGTCTAAAGACACCGCCAAAACAACCTCGCGCCGGGCGACTGCTTCCTCCGCCTGGATCTTAACTTGCATCACAGCATCAACGGTGGAGCGCCCCTGGCGGAAACCAAACTGGTTATCCGCCAGGTCCGGCCCAACTCCTGTTAGGTGCCGAACGAGACGGCCTACGATAATTCGCTCGCAGAGCTTTGCCACCTCGTCCAACAGCACTATGGGCCGGTAGGCGGACGGGCTGTCCGCCGGGCGCCCCTCCTTCTTCAGCAGGACCAACCTAGGATAAGTATATCAAGTATGTTAGAAAAAATCTTGCAGAAATCATCATAGTACCACGAATATAAGGTATAGGTATATGATGTTTATATAATATAGTATAGTAGAATATGATGTTGTGTCATTATTTACAAAGATATAAATAAACGAAGACGAATTTGCAGCTAGGGTTTCATACAAACATAATCAATTAAAAAATACAATAACAATACGAAGTCGACACAATGAGAAAAAACGTCACATAGTTTTAGTAACTTACTTTAATAACACGAGAGCAAAGAAGTGTTCCAGTTTCGACCCATTAGTAAAGAAAATATCGAGTTATGCATATTTAATACATCCTTGATACCTAAGATGTAGAGCGAACAAATAGAATTTGACAAAAAATCAACTATAATAGCAATTATATGCACGAACTCAATTAAAACTTGAATGTCGTTTAGTTTATGTCATAGCTGACTCACTATAATAATATGTCTTTACCTATGAAATTGCCGTTCTGCAGCACTGGCCATTTCAAATGAAAATAATTTTTGTTTGGCTAAGAATTCTAATTTCAAATTAATTTTATTTTAAAAACATGGAATTCTTTTTTCAAAAGTAGTCATTTGTTTATTGATTAGTGTTACATTTTCATCGCATTTCAATCTTTTTTGTCATCATGGATACGTTAAAAATTCGAGTAATTATGGAATATGAGTACCGTCGTGGCAGCAACGCGGCACAAGCGGCACGCAACATCAACGACGTTTACGGAGCTAACACTACAAACCAACGCACCACCTGTTATTGGTTTTCTCGCTTCCGTTCTGGGAACTTCGACCTGAAAAATGAACCTCGCGGTCGTCCGAAGACTTTGGTCGACAATGACGAATTAAAGGCGATTGTGGAAGCTGATGATACACAATCTACGGCTGAATTAGCAGCAGCTTTCGACGTTAGCGTCAAAACAATATTGGTCCATTTGCGTCAAATTGGCAAGGTAAAAAAGCTTGACAAATAGGTGCCCCACGAACTCAATGACCGTCAGCGCGAAGTACGCGTCGAGACGTGCCTTGCACTGCTCAACAGACACACAAATGAAGGAATTTTGAACCGCATTATTACCTGCGATGAAAAATGGATTCTGTTTGATAACCGCAAGCGCTCAGCTAGTTGGTTGGATCCTGGTTCAGCACCTAAACAATGCCCTAAACGAAAACTTACCCCTAGAAAAGTGATGGTCACTGTTTGGTGGTCTAGCGCTGGTGTGATTCATCACAGCTTCCTACCAAACGGGGTGAGCATTACTGCAGATGTGTACGTGAAGAACTGAACACAATGATGGAGAAGCTAGCACATCTCCAACCAGCATTGGTCAATAGCTCGTCTCCGCTGCTCCTGCACGACAACGCGCGACCTCGTACTGCACAGCAGAAGGTCTCCAAGTTGCAAGAACTGGGGTTGGAAGTTCTCCGTCATCCGCCCTACTCACCAGACCTTGCGCCTACAGAGTACTACTTTTTCCAGAATTTGGATAACTCCTTGGCGGGAAAAAAATTCAATACCCGAGAGGCAGTACAAAATGCCTTTGAAGAATTTGTTGCCTCCCGTCCAGCTGATTTCTTTAAGAAGGGCATCAATAAACTGCCACTGCGTTGGTAAAGATGCATTGATTGCATGGGTGATTACTTCGATTAATACAAATAAAAAATACATGAAAAAAATTCGTTTAAATTTTTTCATATAAAACGGCAATTTCATAGGTAAAGACCTAATATTATAGTCTCTCGTAACAACGTATCGCGGTGCGTAAAATATCACGCGTGACCCCACACGCGATGCCCTCGGAGAGCGCTACACACCTACCCTATTTATCTCCTCCTCAGTCATTTGTTTCGGTTTATTTCTCTCTCTTTCCTCCATGAAACGCTTCTCAAAATGTCAACAAATTAGATGGAACGTCACAAACTTAATTAAAACTAAGTTAACATTTTACATAAAACGTAATGAACAAGTCATCCGACGTCAAACGAATTTAAAAAACAACTGGTAAAACATTACCGGAGACGTTTTCTGCAGGCTTATTAAAAGAAGGAGAAAGTATGAAAATTGAGAAATATGGTTTATTAATGTAAAAAGTAATTTAGTCTTGTTCTGAGGATGGGTGGGCGGTGGCGCAGCGGTAGCGTGCGGACACGCGCGCTCGCGATGTCGCCCGTAGGTACAGTTGCGACCTTTCTTATAAAGTATTTATTAGTTTTAAATCGTTATTACTATTTGTATCACCAAGCAAACCCAAAATGGACTACAATCTTAAACATATCGAAATCATTAATGAAATAAAATGTAAGCGGCTGCAATAGAAATTGTAAAACAAACCATATCTTATTGAAATTGAATGCTTTATTTATCATATTTAGAATGATCCAATTCAGGTCAAATAGGTAGTACCGTTTTGTTTGATAAGTTGTTGGCATTTTGAAGCTAATAGAAGCATTTCTTATTGGGAAAATTTACACCTACAATGACTACGACCTATTTGATGAACAGATTCTTTTTAGATCTATAAAGGGAAATGTCCCAACATCGTTGAGTATTGACATATAAAAACCCAAGACACACAGTCTCGAATAAAAATAGCGTTCAAAACCGTCCTGCAAAAACTCTCCAATACATACGTGGTTATAGTCTTGCGATAAACTTATGATTTTGCAAATTCAACCTTACCTGAATGATTTAAAGTTGTTTTTACAAGGAGGCATGCGACGCGAGACTTTGAAATTAGTGCATAATCCAAAATTATTGTGTGCCGGCTGTGAGACGTTAAGTGTGCATCTTGAGATT
Source organism: Antheraea yamamai (assembly GCA_036509395.1). Lineage (NCBI taxonomy): Eukaryota > Metazoa > Arthropoda > Insecta > Lepidoptera > Saturniidae > Antheraea > Antheraea yamamai. Next base: position 5,836,988 of record AP028424.1, on the reverse strand, counting down.
TTGTATATCAATGCTCAACATACATTGTTTTGTTATATCTCAAAAGAATTAGGCAGCGTTTTCGATTTCCAACTCCCAGGCGGCTTGACTTTTTCCGACATTTCCAACAAGTATCGTTGTATTTCAACCAACTTACACAAAACCTTGACAGATTACCAAACCTTCCTCATGAATCACTTTATCTACTGGTGAAAACAGTATGAAAATCTGTTCAGTAGTTTTTGACTTTATCGTGAACAGACAGACAAACGTGGCAGAAGACTTCGTTTTATTATGTAATTTGTTATTATTACTATGTAATAATAATGTAGTGATAAAGTATCGCGGTTATTTGTATCAGCGATAAACAGGAACGAATTCTGAGAATAGCCACAACGTATACGAAAAAATAATTCGACTCTGATGTCAGTCACTAAATTTTAATTAAAACCAAATGTAGGGATAAAACTATATAATTAATCTATACATCTATTTTCGTGAAAAAAATTGTTGCAGGTGTCTAGCAATAAGTAATAAAATACGTTTTCATCATTTTTAGAAGTGTCTTTCTTTCTGTATGTTTGTATGAACACGCATCACTGCTAAAGTACTGGGTTCAGAATAAAACTACACCAAGAAAATCATAAAGCATACCTTCGACAGTAAGAGTAGAGTTTGTTTCATTAAAATCGGTTCACTCGAAGGCTCGAAGTAAGTACGAGAGAAAGATAGTAATCTACGAGTATAGTCTATACTAATATTATAATCTATACTAATTATAATCTATACTAATTATAATCTATACTAATTATAAAGAGGTAAAGTTTGTGAGTTTGTGACGTTGTGGCGTTGTAGGGGGTAATCTCAGGAACTACTGGTCCGATTTGAATAATTCTTTCAACGTTATATAGCTCATTCATCGAGAATGGTTATAGGCTATATAGCATCACGCTAAGGCCAATAGGAGTGAAGCACAGATGAAAAATGTTTCAAAATCGAGATGTTTTTATTATCACGCTTTTATTAGCTTCACCTGTATATATGTATGTAACCAACCCCTTTGAGCTCGATTTTGTCCTACTTTGAACGATCAGATTTAATTCAAACTTTGCACACCTGTCAAAGGTCGATGACAATGCAATAATCCGAAAAAAAAAGTTGCGTCACTGTTAATATCAGCACCTCCAGATATCAGTATTTTTATCATTTTTTTGTCACTTTGTACAAAAATATACATTTATTTCTAATTTACACTATTCTTAATCCAAATTTATAAAATTTTATTTTCTGTTTTTTAGTTGGATTTTTTATGAAAGCGTGTTTTTTTTAGTTTTTTTTAAACTATTATTTATTTTTCTTTTTGAGAGCTTCTGCTGCGTGTCAGCGTTAGCCCAGAGTATTAACTATTACTACGCGGACGAAGTCGCGGGTAGGGGCTAGTATTATTATAAAGCTTATTTGTTTGGTTGAACGCGCTAATCTCAGGAACTACTGATCCGTAAAATTATTTCAGTGTTTGATAGCTTATTTATCAAGAAAGGCTATAGGCTATATATCATTACACTAAGACCAATAGGAGCGGAGCACCAATGAAGAATGTATCAAAATCGTTTTTTTTCCTTTTGTAGCTTCCGCTGCGTGTTAGCGTTAGCCCAAAGTAACTACTCCACACGGGCGAAGTTGCGGGCAGAAGCCAGTTATTAATATCAATTATTTGACAGCATCCTATTTTTATAACCAACTTCAAAGTTATAAAGTTACGTATTTCAACTTCTAAACTCATTTAAATATCCACAGAACATTTCACAGACCGGTAAACGTATTTAGCGTTTTAAAATTGTCGGTACGAACGGATTGTTTGATTTATTTATTTTTTTATTTAAATCCAAGTTAAACATAAGTAAGACGGTACAAACGAATACAACTGTAGATTTAAGCCCTCTGACGGGGGATTTACTACTTAAATTTGTCTGGTCTGTCTCTAAAAAGGTGACGATCATGTAACGATAGATGGCGCTTACTACGTGTGAACGACCGTGTACAATTCTTATCCTTTTATTAGTTCTTAAAAACATAATATTGAATGAAAGACGTCATTAAATGTATTTGGCTTAATTTTATGTAAACTCAGGCTATGATGTACTAACATGGAGTTGTATAATTAACAGTTTATGATGGACAATATGACATTTTGTGATCTCTAGTGACATCTAGCGCTTTGAAAACAAAATAATTCAGTACATTTTAGTGGGTTTGTAGAAAATGATTAGGTATACAAGGGAGGCAATTAATTGTTAAGCAAGCAAGGTTGTTTATAGTTAAAAAATTCATTTATTAACATCCGCGCACTAGGCAATCTATCCGGCACGGTTCATTGCAGCTTTGACTAGACAGCCAAAAATATAAGGCACTACGTAGAGGATTGCATGGCAGACCGCAGACAAAACTAAAATAAAACACATTTTATCATAAATGACAACTGATGTAATATGATGTAAAACAATATATATCTATATATATATATACAAATATTCCCAATTCTATTTTCAAAATGTAAGAAGATTTTAATTTGCAACGGAAACGAAACTGTTTTTTTTTTCGAACTGACTACGCTATTGACCTAGCAAGGTCTTAACAGCTTCACCGGACTACTAAGGCGAGCGCTTAAGGCACTCAGCCGATTTTATTTGACAACTAGCTCAAGGGTGCACGGCACACCTCGGCTTGGGCTGTTGCCTGATACATGTAATTCGCGACCTATCTGAGCTAACCTAAGCTAAGCTAACTATTCATACATATATGAGTTGTTGAAACATATATGTGTACCAGGCATACATACCTCAACAACTCTTATATATATTTCGTATCGGACAATTTTCTAAACTATTTCAGTTTGATAAGGGAAACAATAAAACCCTTCCACTTGCATGTGTAAGCGTGTATGCATGCACGTGTGTGGAGGTGATATGTGTAATGTTGTCGCAGTTATGTAAGATTTTGTGTCACTGTATCGCGCGAGCAGCGCACTTAAGGACTCCACGCCGAGGGAACGGACCTAGGCTTGAGCCGCTGCCGAGGGGGGCCTAATCTGGTGTGCGGGAGCGAAATTTACCCCCAGACCACGGCGGCGTGATCTGTGGTTACGCGGGCGTGGGCGTGAACACGCTCTGTTTGGAGAGACAGGCTGGTACTGATCGTTCACTACCGTTATTTCATCGGGAGGGTCGGTAAAAATATGTCGCGGACGTCTTTTATAATGTGCAGCGTTCGGTACGGGTTCGTATTTTGCGGCGGATACCACTAACGGACTGGGATAAACGAAACTGTGTTAATGCCTTCAGTATACTTCTTATAGCGATTACCTATTGTACAGTCCTTATCCTTTCTTACCCCTCTGAATATAGTTTTGCGCGTATATTACTCGAGAGTTTAACACAAAGCAAAGTTGAAATACTATTATAAGAATCTAAAATTGGCATTTATTTATCCTTAAATTGTTTTAATGTTATAGATATAATGTTGGTACCTATTCTTGCATTTATGTTCTACGCAGCGGTGAAAAAGTTTGGTGAGTAATATTATATGTATTTTGTGTACACAAAATGAATCGTAATGAATTCCAATATAGATGAAATAGGACACTAAAATACAATTTGGGATAGATCTGAGTACTTTCGAATCTCAGTAGTTCCTAAACTGATTACACGACTCTATAAAAAATTTCATTCATCCTAAAGTTTCAATTATGATTTTTCAGTTAATTACGCAAAAACGAAAATAAATACCTTTTTTTTTCGAATAAAGTTTGCTTTTGTTATAGTTATAGTCATAATACTCGTTTTTAATTTTTTATTGATTTTAATTAATTTTAATACCTTAAAAAATACTGCACGATCAGTGTGGGGTTTTTACATTCACATAGTACCGCTAGATGGCACTCGAGTGATAAACAACGATCAGGTGTTTTGCAAAAGCCAAGAAAACTTAAAATGTCGTCGCGAAAGTGTAAATATAATGCTGATGCATTTTATTATATATTTGGTCGATTTATTAAAGTTTGAGAGATCAAATACAAACTAAAGACATCTCACGTTATCTGTGTAGCCTACGAAGTATATTTTAACTTTCCTGTTCGGCATCAAGACAAGCCATGGGCTCCACATGTTGTTTGTAGTTATTATAAAAGATGTTTGGAAGGTAAGCAATTTTTAGTTAAGCGATGAATCAAATAAATAATAGACATATTAAATGTTATCTCTATATTTTAGGTTGGTATGGTACTGAGAAGACGTCCATAAAATTTGCAATACCAAGGATCTGGCGGGAACCAAATGACCACGTCAACAACTGCTACTTTTGCATTGTGAATCCAAGTAAAAGGCCCTAGAGGCCATGAGGTACAGGGTGAAATTAAAAGGACATAATGATGCAGCATGATCATTTAGATAAATTTAAAAACAACATGGGAGAGTTTTCAGAGTAGCAAGCTGCGAACGTTTTCATTAGGACATTATAAGCTTCGAACAAGATTATCAAGGCCAGTACAATGAAAACATGATCGGAGACTATATTAAATTTGGGGTTTATTGACAGAAAGTACTTATAGTCCAGGATCTAGGGTCCATTTTTCCACTTGATTACTGTTAAGCTTATTTTCCGTGAGTAGCTTCATTTTGATGAGACGCCCAACAATTTCCTGTACAAAAACTCTCAATTGTGTTAGGTAATAGGGGATATAGCAGGGATAAAATATGTTAATGTGATGGTTCTCAAAAATTTATCACTAACTGGTTTTTTTTTTGTTAGATCTGATGATAATTATCTAAATTATTCGAAAAAATATTTGTCCTACAAACTGTATGGTTTTATCAAAGAGTCCTCCTTCCAATATGTATCGATAACGAAGTCATTAAAAAGGATTACTAACCAGCTGATTTTTTTTTAACTATTTTAATATTTATATAATTTAACAGTCAATGTTGTCCTAAAAATTGCGTGATACGTTATCCCGCTCCTACGCTCAGAAATTGTTAATACTACAATAGCACTTTTCTCATTACTAACTGTAAGACAAAAATATTACATAATAGGTTAGTCTGTTCTCTGCCCAAACGAAACAATGTCCTACAGGAAAACAGGTATGTATCACTAGTCCGACATTGTCATTTTTTCGTTTTCCTATTTCTAACATACGATACAGTGAAAACATCTTGTTTTAAATTTAATTAACTTTATTTTTTAGTAAACTACTTTGTGTGTTTACGTATAAAAGTACCTGGACGACCGAGCCTAGCTCGGATCTTTAAAAAACATTTTTAAATTAAAACTTAGGTTTGCATCACAAAATTACCATGGTATATCAAAAAAATATATATTAAAAAAGATTTTCATTTGTGCTATTTTTGTTTTGACATCATTGGCAAAATTTACCTTTATATTCTAGCTATATTTTTTCATTGCCTGAAAACTCAGATAAAAAAAGTTTTCTGTGATCGAAATATAGCTAGATCGATTTATCGTCCCCGAAATCACCTACATACTAAGTTTCACGGAAATCGCTGCCGCCTTTTCCGTGATCCTGAATATATAACAATATAAAGATATACAAGAATTGCTCGTTTAAAGGTATAGATAATATCGCTTATGGTCGACACTAACGTCACGTGGGATACCTAATACGCAGTAAGCAATGCTCTGCGCATGCGTACCGGTGTGACTCAGCTGTAGCAGCATTTAAAGGTATAGATAATATCGCTTATGGTCGACACTAACGTCACGTGGGATACCTAATACGCAGTAAGCAATGCTCTGCGCATGCGTACCGGTGTGACTCAGCTGTAGCAGCAAAATACAGAAATAAATAGATTTTTCATTTCATGAATTTTAAATATGTATTCGTTTTGAGCACCGCGATAACGTACCACGCAATCTGTAGGACAATGTGCCTGTTAAATTCTTCGATCAATTATTTTTGATCGAAGGTTAAATTATATAAAAATTAACTGAGTAAAAAAAAACATAAGGACTTCCGATAGAAGTGAAAACTCAATACAATAGAATAATTGTGTTCTGTTTTGAATTTTTTAATTAATTACAGTGTGAATTATTTAAATTTCATGATTCATAAATTAAAATTATTAACAACTAGCTGTACCCGCAGTTCCGCACGCGTTTTTTTTAATTGTATTAAAGAAATATAAAATTGTGAGACCATTTACAATTATAGAAATGCTCTTTAAAAACAATTGTAAGTACGACACGCACGCCACTTACATTTACATGTAACGTATACATTCTTTATATATAAATTTCTTCTGTACGTGTGTATGTCAGCTAACTTAAAAATTCCATGTACCTTATAAAAAAATATGGATTTTGAAGTTAGACCAACTTAGAAACCTAAAAGAAATTTAAAAATCTGTAATTTTACATTTAAAATTTTAGCAGAAGCTATATATACTGCAGGAAACGAATCCTTTTTGTTCTGACGTGAATATGTCTTTAAATTTGCTAGCACTCCAAAAACCTAATGATAACAAAATCAGGGTATACAGTAGCGTGTAATGTACATGTAATAAAATCTTTTTTTTTTCAAATTTCTAATGCTTACCCGGCTTTTACAATATTGCAAATCGGTTTGATGTAACTTGTGGGGAATTTCACGCTTTTCAAAATAGTATTTGTGTTTTTTGTGTAACTCGCACTGGTTCACCAGTAGGAGTCGTCAAAGTACAGTTTTTAAAAAAATAATATTTTCTCTTAATTTTTCGAGCAAACCGCCAAAAGTAGGAAGAAAAAAGAATAGACTCATAAAAAAAAAAGTTATCCAACCAATGTTTAATGAATTTACAGCCATTTTTATACCAGAAAATGTAAGAAATTGATAAATACTAAGTTATAATATTATTTAGATTAATTATTTCTATTTATTACCATTATATTTCCCTACACTAAGAACTCTTTTTTAAATTAGTATGATTTTTTACTTTTTTTTTATGAGTCATGTCATGTCATGAGACTATTTTGAAGAGCGTGAAATTCCCCACAAGTTCCATCAAACAGATTTGCAATATTGTAAAAGCCGGGTAAGCATTAGAAATTTGAAAAAAAAATGATTTTTTTACATGCATTTTGAATGGTAAAACTTTAAATTTAAATTGTAAGTACATAAAATTAATATTAAGAGCTCAAACTTGGTGAGAATTTTTTTTTCTATATGTAGATCAATATTTTGCATGAGCAACGAAAAAAAAAATGTTTGCGGAAATGAACTACCCTAGTATACAGTTTGACAATGTAGTTTCGAATTTATTCGCTACATCCAAAACTAAAATATACCTTTGCTAAAGCTAATAGCTAAAGGATCAAAGAATTTATTACGCTAAGTCAGGACTGTAACACATCACACGCGGCCGGCGGGGAAGCGCCACCATTTTAGTTTGCGTCAAATTTTTTAACCGCTCTGAAGTTGATGCGCAGAACACAAATTTAGGTATCAGAAGGACGTAGTGAGGTAAAAGGGGACCAAGCTCGCCCGCGCGCGTACCTCGCCCCCTATTTCACCAACGTTGACAAATGTGCCCTGTCATTATTAGTTGCAGTACAGTTGCATTCAGAAGTCAATAGAATTTTGTTGTTGTTAATTATCGTTGTATATTTTCATTATTTTCTTTTTCTTATATATTTGTCATTATTACAAGACCCACCCACTTCGAAAAATGATGTTTCTATGGAGGGCGTAGTTTATTATAAATTATTTATTTATTATGAATTTATTTTATTTACAATAACGGTATAGTAACACGCATAATACCTGCACAATATATGCTACAAGATATATTCCATAGATAGAAACAAATACTGCATAAGGCGGATCATTCAATTAAAGTACGCGATCTCCCAAAACTCACCAACCAGGAGATTAAATGTTATTTGGATTTAATTATAACTGACATATACATAATGTGGCGAACTGTTAATTTTCTAGCTTTGTCTATTATTCTATTGTTCGGCTACTATTGTCCATTTCTAGTTATTACTGTTGTTTTATTATCCCAGTAATGATTCAATTTTTATTATCTGTTTATTTTTATCTCTAATATTTTGCAAATATTCTATACGTATGTAAAATAAAGAGGTTTACGTAAATTAGCTGCCAAGCGTTTACAAGATGGCACAATTGAAGTCGTATCTTTATTCTACAAAATCTTTTGAAAGTTGTAATGTGGTCGTTGCACTGCCACATCCTTATCAAAATTTCAAATTTATAAATAAATAGCTTTTCAGTATATAAAATACATAAGAAAACATTTTTTACATAATAAGATATTAGTGACAGTTTCGTTTACACATATTTTTCAACTTTGTCGATATGGTATTATTGAAGTGAGCTTTTTTACAATCGTTATGGTGTGAAAATCAATGTCAATCATCACGCTAAGACCAATGGGGGAGGAAGCACCAATGAGGAATGTTCTAAAATTGAGGTACGGGGACCAAAACCAACTATTACACGCGGATGAAGCCGAGGGTAGAAGCTAGTATGTTATATCGGTGTATAAACTACTACCTTACGAAATTTCGTGAAAATCTGTCTAGTAGTTTTTGCGTAAATTCCATCTCTTTTATGTTTACTTAAAAGTAAAATAAACAGATATACGTATGTGATATATATATAAAACATAGCCTAAATGTTACACCGGTGTATAATCTAATGCCACGCTAAATTTCGTCAAAATCCGTCCAGTAGTTTTGTGTGAATTCTGTACAAAAACAGACAAACAAAAATTTTAAAAACTATAGAAATGTATTCTGTCATTGATTCTAAGCCCTCCCAGAGTATTTTTTCTTTAAAATATTTAATGTACAGATTTCGACCCGTTAGCCTTTTATTATATGTATAGAAATATAGATTAGTGTAAAATTGTGAATGTGTATATAATAAGTCATTAAAATAAAATAAAAATATAATATCGGCTTATACGTGTCACAAAGCCAAATACAGAAACTCGTATAGTGTTGGAAAAAGCATTTCAAAACCAATCGAATGGTACCATAAAACATCATATGACCGAGCCAAGCAGTGCCTGCAACGTAAAAAAGTGAACGCGGCCGAGCGGATCAACGACGATGCCAGTACATTAAATAGAAAATATCGCCTTTTTTTTTTTTTCGAACTGACTACGCTATTGACCAAGCAAGGTCTTAACAGCTTCACCGGACTACTAAGGCGAGCGCTTAAGGCACTCAGCCGATTTTATTTTAACAACTAGCTCAAGGATGCGCGGCACACCCCGGCTTTGGCTGTTGCCTGATACATGCAATTCGCGACCTATCTGAGCTAACCTAAGCTAAGCTAACTATTCATACATATATGAGTTGTTGAAACATATATGTGTACCAAGCATACATACCTCAACAACTCTTATATATATTTCGTATCTTATCGTATCTTTCGGTGGCTGCCGGGCACTTTCTAAAGCGCTATCTGTATTTTAATCATGGAACTAATTTTGTGTGTAAATGCATCGCCGGCCTAAAACACCTCAGAAGACAAGTTCAAAAATTGTTAATAGCATTTTGAACTTGCAAATTAGATATTAACATTTTGGCTACTAGCACAAGCGACGTCAATATCTTATTTTTACAACGCAAAATGAAAATTAAGTTCAAAATACAATTAACAATATTTGAATTTCCTTCCTCTACAGCGGCAGTGAAAATTGTTTTCTTAAATTTAAGTTAATATCATTCAATTTCGTTAGTAAAACCATGTAATGTTTATACAAACATTTATTTTACATATTTCTGGGATATAGACTAAAATAAAGTAATATATTTGATTAAGTATAAGATAATATTAAGTTACACTATTTTCACTAGTTAAAAACTAATGGAAAAAACGATAAATAAAGCAACAAAGTACAAAAATTCACGAAAACGACGACAATTTGACAAATAATGACAAAGTTGCCAGTTTCTGTTTTAGTAAATTGCCTATTTTGTTTATTTTAAGGAAAGAGCGAGACGCTTTTCATCGATTTTGTTTGTGATTTCAGTATTTTGTATGTCAGAGTTTAGAAAAGTTACTAAATAACATTAAATCAAAAAAGTAATATAAATTTTGAAATTTATAATCTATATAAAGTTAAATATTACTAACACTATCCTACAGTTTTATGCCTTTATTTCCATAAAATTTATAAACCGGCAACTTTGCTGATGTAAAAGATCACATTATTATATTAAAAAATTTAGGAGTACTTAGGCGTACTGATATATCCTTTTGTTTCATCACCTTTTTAATATTCTAGTGTTATAACAAAGCGACCTCTGAGTTTTTATCTGGGAGTTATATCGTGGATTGTGGAATTTAGTGCAGTATTATTATTCGAAGATTGTATGGCCTGCTAGTAGCATCTTAAAGACAGTAATCATCATAAATAAAAAAAAACATAATATTTGATTATTCGTCAGCAATAGGATTAGAATACTATAAGCATGGAGTATTATCTTGATGATAGTGAAGAAAGCGACGATGAAATATGTTTTGATGAAGTCACATTCAAACAATTTTTAAAGATCGTTCATTGTAACCCAGCAGCAAATACAAAGTATGATAATTTCAATGTTTAAATTACCTATATTCAAATTTGCACATTACTTCACATTTATCTTCATAGTTATATCACTACAAAAGTCTACATTTTGTTTTATTATTTACATCAATCAATTATTGTATGACGTTTTACTAAATAAATATGTCTGTTTTTAGTGGTGAACTTAGTCCTAAAGTTGACTATAGCAAAAGTGTAGACGCTGACAATGCAGGTTCAAACTTCGATAATCCAGTTGCAGATATAAGAATAATTGAACCTGTTTCTAAACTCAGTTTGTGCACAGAAACTGTCGCAGTAGATTGTAATAAAGTAGAAATGGATGAGATTTTTTTTACGACTGATAGCCAAGAAGAAAAATTATGTACATCACCAGCAAATTCCAAATATAATGAAAACTTAAGCAACACATCCCAGTGCACTAAGTATACTGAACCTAAATATAAAGATGATACCCATTATAAGAATATAGAGTTGAATTTAACCGAAAAGACTGAATCTTGTAATACAACTACATTTCATTCAACACCAAATAAGAAAACGAAAAATATTGATACAAATTTTAATACACCTTTGATGAAGAGAAAGTCGAAAATATCTGACATTCAGACACTCTCAAACCTAACCTCATTAAACACTACAGCAGATTTTGATATTACAGAAGAACAAATAGAAAAATGTGACTCGCCGTATAATTCTGAATCTAGCAATGAACTGAATGATACATTAGAGTTAATAGAGTGTATTTTTAATAATAAACATAATGACCATGATAATGAACATACACTAGAAAAAGACTTAAATTTACCATTAACTATAGAGCCTTTTAGTGAATCTGAGTTACATCCAATACCAAGTCTGAATATTAAAAAATGTTATCCTACTTTTGAAGCTACTTCATTAGGTTGGCAACTATTACACACAGATAACAGTGTTCGTTTGGTGGACAAACAAGGAAAAAAAATATGCGACTCACAAGGGAATGCTGACTCCATTGAAATAGATGAAATGCTAGAGTCTGTTGAGCATATTTTAACTAAAAGTGGGACATGTATCAGTGTATACACATACAGTTTATTTAATCTGAATATGAAAAATTGTGATTACAATTTTGCAACAAATTTAGTGAGTAATAAACCAAGAGCATCCAACTACAAAACGCTTATGTCAATTTCATTAAAAAAACTCTCACCGCTAACTCCTTTGAAGACTGAGACTAAAAGAAACACATACCACTATACGAGCAGCTCTTTGGCAGCATATGTTAAAAATGTTACCCGAGAAGCTTCGCTGGAAGAAGTCTGTTCACAGCCACTTCCTAATCTTTATATATAAATTTCTTCTGTGCATGTGTATGTCACTGAACTCCTCCTAAACTTCTGGACCGATTTTGATGAAATTTTGTGTGCGTGTTCGAGTGGATCCGAGAATGGTTTAGATTCACAATTGGACCCGGTAGGTGGCGCTGCGGTTGACATTTAGAATTTTTTTTATTATCAAGGCAGGACAACGTCCGCCGGGACCGCTAGTACTTTATATATCTCTGAATTAGATAGGGATTGTTATACAATTAAACATAACTCAATATAAGGACAATGTTAATTAACCTAATGTGTTAATAAAAGTTAAAATTTTACTAGATGTGCTATAAACTGCCAACTACTGATGAGCAAATTTATAAACTGTTATGTTATATTGTCGGCTTCAACCTCCTCTACACCTTTGCCTCTTTCAGAAGGAAATATTTCTACATCCCTACACTTTAGCCTATAATATTTAATATTGAAAATTAAATGTCATTTATTATCTACTAGAAACACACACATGTAGAATAAAATGGTTTATTCAAATCTTAAAAATAAACACGCTTGTCAAAGTACATGATATCAGGTTTTAATTTAGTGCAATGAAATAGTATTAAATAAACACTCACAAATATACAATATAGCTTTCTTAAACACTGTACTTCTTTTCTCACAGCATAAAATTAATGAATTTTTATTCATGTAGCATATTTTTTGAGAATTTTTATTGTGTTTCTTTCAATTTTCTCACAGGTGTACAGGATATGTCATTATTTGTAACAACTTACTTTATTTTTCAGATAGTGTGCCTACTAATACTTAAAAAAGTCATTTCATCCATTAATCATTATTTCTAATTATTACTAATATTTAAGACTTCTCCTTATCAACTAGCTGTGCCTGCAAACTCTGTCCACTTGAAACCTTATTTAAAAAAACAGATATTAATAAAGTCATCTGAATTTATTAAATCCTTTTGTTTATCTATTTTTCTCTCGTACTTAACACATTGTCATTAAAAGTACAATAACTTTTGATACATTGAACCAATTTTAATGAAACTAAGGCTAAATTGCACCAAAATATTCTAACGGCAAAGTTAACTATAACAATGATAAGAGCCACTAACAGTTACATTTATCTGAACCATTTGCACCATCAAAAGTTTTGTAATAGTTAAATTTATTAGGGATACTGCGTAAATAATGCAATGCAATTAGTCCTGAAAATTAAAGAGAGTAACATTTTTTACTTGGCAAGTCATTGTTATATCTATCACCAGGTGTTCATTGCACGCAAAAAATCAAAGCATTATAATTACTTTTTTTGTTATTTACTTTTTCATCTGTTTCCTTGTTGATGTATATTAGATATATAAGTATTGGTTTATTTATATCATTGGTTAATTCAGAGAAAAGTAATACAAGTGTATCATATATTTTTATTACTTTTTGTGGCGCATATCAATTCTGATAACATGAAATCAGAACAGTACATACTTTATAGTCAGCTATTTTAACAAATGCTCTAAGTACAAAGCCAATGCATTTGCTATTTTTTTTAGAAATCTACCCAAACTTTTTTTTTGTCACGAACCGAACAGCGCCTGGAATATAAATTTTCATCTTTCTGTAAGAGGTAAATTATGTTTAAATATACTAGTGTTATCATAGAAAGATCTATTTTGAGTTTCCCCACAGGATTTCTCGCAGTAATGACATACATTTTAAAGTTTTTACCAGTAAACACGACATCCAATTCAAAAATTGACGATAACTATAACACTAACCAGCTAGCATGGAGCAGTAATTGTTAAACTGAATATTTTGTATTATATAGTCTGTCAAAAATATTTATGCAGTTCTAGGTCTTTTTAATACTAAATAATATGTAGTATGTTAAAAAACATAAAGAGCTAATTAATTTGAAGTCATCTTAGTATTAAATTTCTAATTCTGCTTAGCTTAGCTATTTAAGCTTTAAGTCACATTATTACTTAAAAATCATAGACATTTTTTTAGTTGGGATCAACATTATAGTTAATGCTTATATTATAGAAAAACCAAAACTATCTTTTTGTATTTTAGTAAAATGGACAGTATAGTTAATTCTTCTTGTAATGTTTAGTGGCCAGGCATATCAGGTCAGAAGATCAGATGAAGAACTAATAATGATATTGAAAATGATTCACATGCTGCAATTTACATATTTGCTTTAGTAAACTTGATAGAAATTCTATTTGATCACCTTAACAAGACTTTTGACATAAGTAAAACATTGAAATTATAAAAAAAAAATCCTTAAAAAACAATTCATGGAACACTACTAGAGTTTATTTTTAGAGTAGAGGTTTATAAAATAAAAGTACCAATGTATTTCTAAAGATCCTCACCACTTGTTGGTAGGTTATTGTAATTCTACAGAAATGCTGTTAACATTAGCTTACCAGTTTTGTCTCCTCTGCACTTTTGTGCGCAACTAAAGGTAGAATAATGTTTTCCTTATCGCTAGACTTAATCGCTTCTGAAACTGTAATTTGTTGCAATGTTCTTGAAGTACTAAGAAGTGGTTTCCTTGGATCAACACCTTTCACCAAAGGTACTCAGGGAGAATGATTTATGTATGCTGCTACAGGACTTTGTATATAATGGTACTTCTTGTTAGACTTAATTGCTTTTACCCCTGTAAATTGTTTCAACTTTCTTGAAGTACTAGGAAGTGGTTTCCTTGAGTGTGGTTATATTGAGAAGGTAAATTAAACAATAATATAATTAAATTATACAATCATTTATTATATTTTATTATCATTCATTAAATATCAATAAGTGTTACATTTCAATCATTAATTCTTATTATCATTAAAGGTTATCTTTTGAGTGCACACATGTCAGTCACGTTTCCAAAAGCTTCACCTTGTTGGCTCATGGGTGGAGCATCTTGTGAGTTAAATTCTCTATTTTCGACGATGTCATTTGTTTAGTTGACAGGGTTCAAGGAAGTTTATTCTTATCAGGTATTTCGATCTGTTATTATAATATTAGTATTTAGTATATGAAAATAGGCAACAATTTAGAATATTCTTCCAAGAATAAATAGATAGTAATATGTGATTTCACTACATGCTTTCATGAGAATATAGTATGTACATTAAGTTCTAGAAGCAAAATATATAAAATTTGTTTACTTCCATTATAATATCATGTTAATGCTTATATTATAGAAAAACCAAAATTATCATTTTGTATTTTAGTAAAATGGACAGTATAGTTAATTTCTTCTTGTAATGTTAGTGGCAGTTATGTTATATTATCATGTTACAATATTGAAAAATGTGAACTTTGAATCTCAAGTGAATATTTATCACTTATCAAATAGCTGGTAAACTGAGAGCTTTTATTGCAGTTCAAATCATATTCAAAAACCTATGAAGATCCGATGAAGAATAAATAATGATATGGAAAATGATTCACATGCTGCAATTTACATGTTTGCTTTAGTAAACTTGATAGAAATTCTATTTGATGACCTTAACAAGACTCTTGACATAAGTAAAACATGGAAATTATAAAATAATATTCCTATAAAAACAATTCGTGGCACACTACTATAGTTTATTTTTAGAGTAGAGGTTGAGTACTAATGTATTTCTAAAGATCCTCACCACTGGTTGGTAGGTTATTGTTATTCTACGGAAATGATGTTAATATTAGCTTACCACTGTTGTCTCCTTGGAACTTTTGTGTGCAACTAAAGGTAGATTAATGTTCTCCTTATCGCTGGACTCAATTGCTTCTGATACTGTAATTTGTGGCAATGTTCTTGAAGTACTAGGAAGTTCAGTCTTTGGATCAACAGCTTTCACCAAAGGTACTTGGGGAGAATTTTTTATGTATGCTGCGACAGGACTTTGTATATAATGGTACTTCTTGTTAGGCTTAATAGGTTTTACCTCTGTGACTTCTTTCAACTTCCTTGAATTACTAGGCAGTTGTTTCTTTGCAGGGAATTCTCTCACCAAAGGTACTAGAGGAGATTGATGAATATATGCCGCCACAGGACTTTCTATATAATGGTACTTATTGGATTTATTTGGAGTTTTTGTTACTGCAGTTGATGGGGATTTTTTCACTACATATGGTGAAGTTTTCATATTTGGTGTACTTGGCTGACTATTTACTAAAGGTTTGGCAGAAGTTGACATAGTTTCCGTTGATAAGCATGAGGGTGAAGTGAAGTTACTTGTATTTAGCTTTATTGATGGTTTATGAAAATTAGCATCAAATTGTTTATTAAGGTGAGTTCCACCAACAGTATCAGTCGTTTCTAATGTATCTAGACCAATTTTCTTATCGTGTATTTGTTCTTCATGAACACTTTTAAGTTTATAATCCATTGGTTCATTGTCTGATTTTACTTCAGTTTCTGTTGTAGTAAAATAATTATCTGTGTGTTCTGGATCACAGTAAGGTGAGACATTGTCTGAAGTTATGACTATGTTAATGTTAGATGTTTTTGACTTACTGTCCTCTGAATATGTATCCAGATTAGGGTTACAATATTGTTTATTAGAATAAATTTCAGTTGATTTAAACTCAGTTTCACTAATGGCCACTGCATTTGCTAGTGACTCTTGATATAATTTCTCATTAAGTTTTTGTAAGTTATCCATACCTTTATTTATATGTTTATAATTTAACATATCCTCAACATAGTTTAATATATTATCACAAGGATCACTAGATCTGGAACTACTTGGTGAATCAGATAATTGTTCATTTGATTCTTTAGGTTTTAGTACATTAAACTTACATAAATCTGGTTCCGAATGAGACTTATGAATATCTGTACCCATATTTTGTTTATGAAAGGACGATTCTCTATTTTTTGAGTATCTCTTTCTTCTTTGAGTATCTATCTTTTGATATTCATAAAGGTCAAGACAAGAGGAGAAGTTGAGTTCAAGGCTAAAAACAATTATTATTATTACACTTTATATAAGGATTCAACACAAATAACATGAATTAATAATGCAGATAAAAGTAAAAAGCCTGTTATTTTTCAGAAAGTATGAAATAAATATAGAAATGATAGATATTGATCCTTAGACCAAACCGGTACTAGTATTGATAAGAGCTAATATTTAATTTGTTACATATAGTGTATTCCGTCCATTAACTTCCAGTCCAGTCCAAGTCCGTTTACTTATCTACTCTCTATCGAAGTTAAATCGTGCCTTCATTAAAATTAAAATAACTTTTGACAGCACAAACCGATATTAATGAAACCAAGATTAAATGTTACTCGAGGATACTCTTTATGATTTCCTTGGTTTTATGATGAATGTAGTACTTTAGCAGTGATGCATGTTTATACCAATAGACAGACAGACAGACAATTCTAACAATGATTGAAATGTATTTTATTACTTATTTCAAGAGACCCGCAACAATTTATTTCACAAAAATCTAAAAAGTACAGACACATTAAAATTACATTCTTATTGTATGTATAGATAGTACATTTGTAAACAAATAATAAATTTATGATCAGGGTGATTCATTGATATTATAAATTAACAATAAAGTTAAGACATTAATTGACAATATTTTTCACATCTAATAACAAAAGGAATGGTTATTATCAGTAATCACTTCTTCTTCTACTTTTTTAAATGGCAACATGTCGCTTAAACAAAATCACTTCAAGGCAGCTTTTTCAGTAGATATATTTAGTCTCGGTAATTAGTGTGTCTTTATAAATAATACAGCTTCAAGGATAGCGACAGCTTCCCCAGCTCCAGGGGAGGTGGGCCTCCGGCGCTCTCACTGACCGAATGAAACACAGCAATGCAAGCACTGTTAGTTCACATCGATATTCTGTGGGTCGGGTGGTACTACCCCGGGCAAGCCGACCCATTCATGCTGAAACCGGTAATAGCTTCAGTGTGGCTCTACCCCCTACAAAACCTCATTGCTCCAAATAACTATAGTTACGAACAGTAAATTATTATAATTATTTTAAATGCTAATGTATTTTTAAAGATATAAAAAAAAGATATTACATGTCCGTTATTGGAAGTTACTGAGTGCATAGTACAAGTCCTTAGAGAATGATCTACATAACATGAAATTATCAGCTACGCATAGCATCTCTAAGTAAAAATATGTGGAAATTTCAAGAAGTAATTTAAATAATAAAATTCAACGTACTTTTCAGTCGAAAGTTTGTCCTGACGAGAGAGTCTTGAGAATTTTGTAACTTCATAAACGCTTTGAAAGTTTTCCTCCTGATCCATGTTTTCAGATGGAATGTAAGCTTATTTCTAGACTCTAATAATAAATAATACTTCAGTTCTCGCTTGTGTTACTTTTAAATTCTTGTTATAGCTGATTTTCTAACACATGTAAAACACACATTTCCGGTAAATTCAAAACAATTTTTCTTTAATTGACAGTGCAGAAGTTTTAGCCACTGTCAATGTCCTTTAGTAACTTTTTGCCAATTTTATGTAAAAAGAGAACCGTCATAATATTTAATGTTTATATCTATGATTTCAATAAAAATGTTATATTAAAATTTTTAAAGGGTCACTATATATAGACGTATGCTTTTTACCACGAGGAAAATACGCAAAGGCAAACAAAAAATATATAGTCTCGATGATTTCCATAAAAAAATAGTTCAAAAAGAGGTACCAAATCGTACAAAGTTACATTAACTATTGAGAAGACATATTTTTTTGTTTAAATTCTTGTTATAGGTAATTCTCTAATGCCAGTAACTCACACATTACCGGTAAATTTAAAATTCAAAACATTTTTTTTCTTTAATTGACATTGCAGAAGTTTTAGCCACTTCTCAATGTTCTCTCTGTCAATGTTCAATGTCAACTCTCAATTTTGCCAGTTCTATGCAAAAAGAGAACCGTCATAATATTGAATGTTTATATGTCAGGTTTCGGTAAAAATATTGTATTATAATTTGTAAAAGGTCACTACATATAGATATGGGCTGTATACTCAGAGGAACATACGCAAAGGCAAACAAAAAAAAATTGTCTCGATGATTTCCAGAAATGTGGCATACGAAATAAAATTCCACTTATGTTAATACTAAAAAGCAGTAGCTCATAAGCGCTTCTAAAGCGCCTTAATGTTTATTATTTCTAAAAAATAACCTAGAGCCTGTTCACCAAGATTGGAGAGAAATATGAATATAGAATACCGTCTGACCCAGGTGATGTATCTTTGGTACATGATAAAACCCCTTTTAATTCACTGATAGAAAACAAATTATTGATGGTGGAACTATTCCCTATAATAGGTGGCACAGAATTTAATAGATCGTCTGGAATCTGATCTTTAAATGGTACCATAGGTGGGGCCAAATGGTCCATGAAACTTTCAGCCATTGAAGGAGGAAGATTTAAAAGGCTAGAATTATCCATTCCACATCTAAATCGTCTGATATTACGCCACACTTCTGATGGACTAGTTGAAGGTGGAATCGAAAGACAAAATTTATTCCAACCAGCCTGTTTTTTTCCTTTAATAATTTTTTGGTATTTTTCATAATATAAGTAAAGATTTAAAAATTTTCTGAAGTCATTTCATGTGTGTAATTTAACTCTGCTTCTTTTCTCTTTTTTACAGCTTCTGTGCATTCATTATCCCACCAGGGAGAAGATGATATATGAAATGAAGAAGACTTTTTCAAGGGAAATATAACATCTGCAGTATTAATTAAAACTGTGGAAAAAGCTTCTGCACACAAACCTATACCTTCAGAAAAATTTGGCAATGAAGAAATTTCTTTTTCTACAGCTGTCTTAAATGTACTCCAATTTTCCTTATGTAACCTATGCCTTATACGAGGCTTATGAATAGTTTTCTTACATTTAAAATTACTTAACGATATAAGGATAGGAAAATGGTTACTTTCATAAGTGTATGGAAGAGTACACCATGTAGAGTCAAACTTGCTAAATTAGAGCTACAAATAGAAATGTCGATTGCACTAACATTATCAGAAGGATTAGAATGTCGAGTTGGTGATCCTGTGTTTAATATACATCAGTTTTGATGATTAAGAATATCTAACAATCTATCGCCATAACTGGTTGAATATGAACTACCCCATGATTGATGATGGCGATTAAAGTCCCCTATTACTAAAATTGGTTTAGGAAGGGAAGAAAATATATTATTAATCTCAGAGAGAGCAGAGGATGAAGGGTGTGGTATGTACAAAGAAACAAAACAGATGCTGTTTAATTGGATAGCTACTATGGAAAAATTATCAAAATGGGGAAGAGAAATAACAGAGTAAGAAAATGTATTCCTGACCAGAATAGCTGCCCCTGCATAGCCATTCTGCCGGTCATCCCTTACACAAAAGAAACCATTCATTTAAAACACAGCCCTTGGCTTAAGTCAAGTCTCAGATAAAGAAACTAAAATCGGTTTATGTTTGTTTAGCAAATAAATCAAATTACTTTTCTTGTTAGTGAGGCTTCGAGCATTCCATTGAATTATCAGATGATCCATTATTGGGTAAATTTAAGTAGGGCAAAAGAGATGTAACCTCGTTGGTCGATATTATTTCAGACCGAGTTAAAAATTTAATAAGAGCTATAATAATTAATAATTTTACCTATAGAAAAATCATCATTTTCATTTGTATTTTTTAGAGCACATCCATTTTGTGAAGAAGTTGTGTTGTACTCTTTTATAAGTTCTCTATGTTCTAGTTGGTTATAACCATTATTAACTTTAGGAGTTCTACGAGGTTCTCGATAAACTGTTTTTTTATATGACACTGGACTAGTTTTCTTATCAGATTCAGAACTAATAAATCTAGACACATTTGAAGCAAGAACCTCAGAATACGGGCGGGAAACAGGATGATGCATTTTTGATGCTTCTGGATAAGACATAGTTTTGAGCCATTGTAATTTTAATTTGTTTCTGTCTATTGTACTCTGGACACGACTTATAATATATTTATATATATTACATATAATCTTCATCTATATTACAGGACTCACCAGTATGTTCCTTTCCACACTTATAACAGTTTGGTTTTGAGCGACATTGTAACTTTGTATGGCCATATCAGCAACAGTTATAACATTGAATAGTATAAGTATGTAATTCAACTTGTAAGGCATTAAAGCACATAAATATTCGTTTAGGGAGTATCTGTCCATCAAATGTTACAACAACACTTTGTGAAGGTTTCCAGACAGTATCACCATCAGCATTGACCTTATAGTTTATTTGTCTAACTTTTAAAATTTTACCACAACCAATTGGAACATTAATATTTTCAATTATATCTTCTGGTGTCCACTCATTGGGTACACCTTTAACCAAACCCATGCGTGTAACATTAAATGTAGGAATAAAAGCCTTTAACTTATTTGACTCTAAACTCTTATGCCCTAAAAACAAGTTGGCATCACTGTAAGAAGAGAATGATAAAGTAATTCTGTTATGCCCTATACGTTTTATACTACCATTAATTATGTTTTTTTTTTAATTATCAATAGTTACAGGGTGAATAGTTGTGCCATCGTTTGGTGAAGACTGAATTCGCTGTACATGTATGATATATGGTGAATTATCCGTTTCTGTGTATAAAGATCTCCCTACAGGTGTAGGATTCTTTATAGTACAGTCTTCAGCTATATTTGGAGTAGATTTGTTACTTAAAATAATGTCTGAATTTTGATTAGAAATTAAAGCTGGTTGTAAAAAACTAATCTTTTTTCCAGTAACAACTTCTGAGTCCAAATACTGACAATCAGTAAATTTATTATCATTATCAAGTAGAGAACTATTCTTTTTCTTTCTTTTATTGCAATGCCTATGTTACGGACAGATGAGCTATCAGATCTACTTGTAAATAAATGTTTCTCTATGTACTACGAACAGATGAGTTCTCATGTATATATATATTTCTCTCTACTAATGCTCATTATGCGTAATGGGATGTCATATCATTACATAGTATAAAACAAAGTCCCCTACCGCGTCTGTCTGTCTGTCTGTTCGGGATAAACTCAAAAACTACTAAACGGATCTTTATGCGGTTTTCACCAGTGGATAGAGTGATTCACGAGGAACGTTTTGGTATATAATTTGTTCGGGATTTTTTTACAATCAGGGCGGGACAACGTCTGCCGGGCCCGCTAGTTATACTTATAAATACGATATGTGCAGGTTTAATGTGTCTGGTACAGACAGACGAGCTATTATGTCTATGTGTATAAATTTGTTTATGTAATACGTACAGATAAACTGTCGTATTTCGTATTTACTTGGTTTCTGTGTTCAATATGTCTTATGTGATATTTAGAAATATCATTTATGTAATAATTGAAATATAACCGCCAATATGATTATTATTATTATTTGTCTAATGTTATACGGAACCATCACTAAAAATATAATGTGAATTTATGTGAACTATGTAAATGTATAGATGAACATGCGACAGTAAGGCACGTATAATGTACTAGATGTAAGGACATAATTGCACTGTTAAACCCCGCAAATGTATGTATTGTTACCGGGCTCGCTACATACGATTATATACATTGTGAAAATTAAAATATACAGTCCACTGAAGTTACTGAAGTCAATTGATGTTTTATTGCTACTGAAGAAAGAGTGACCAACTGACCCCAACAGCCTACATTTTTTTTGTAGATGGATACGCTTGTGCGGTCTTGATTGAGACCGTGACCCGTCTGTGTCTACACTAGAATCATACGATCGTACATCGTTCGGTATATCCATGGGTAAATTATCGACAGTGCAACTAGATTTAACCGTTACAAATTCACTTGCATAGGGTATTGAGCCCCCAGGATCCGGGGGCTCGTTCATGACGTACAACTAAATAATGAAAAAAGAGAACTTACCTAATGAATGTTGAAATAATACAGAAAAAACAACTATAGAAACAATAATATACACACTACTGATCATAAAATAGTTAAAATTAAAATTAAATTTAAACGAAAAAACCGCGTCCGCCCTTTTGAATGTTTCCCGCGCTTTTTTCTTTCTTTAATTGACAGTGCAGAAGTTTTAGCCACTGTCAATGTCCTTTAGTAACTTTTTGCCAATTATATGCAAAAAGAGAACCGTCATAATATTTAATGTTTATATCTATGATTTCAATAAAAATGTTCTATTAAATTTTTTAAAGGGTCACTACATATAGACGTGCGCTTTTTACTACGAGGAAAATACGCAAAGGCAAACAAAAGTCTCCCTGTTTCAAAAGAACTGGGCTACAAATTCAAATAAATGTCAATCAATAAAATACCTACTAAGACTACTAAGATACTAAGATACTTTGACAAAGCAAATGGCACGATAACGCACACATACGCGAAGTAATATTTGAAACTTTGTGGTGAAAAACAAATAGTTATATTTTAGATCTGTTAGTCAAAAATAAAGAATAATTAAAAGAGAGCTGATACCTTGTTTTGTTAAAATATATGCCTAAAGATGAATTGTCTCAAAGATGCTTTAGTCTCGGTGATTTCCATAAAAAAATAGTTCAAAAACAGGCACCAACTCCTAGAAAGTTACATCAAGTATTGAGGAAGACATAATTTTTTGTCAGGAAAACACTAGTATCACTGTTTCAAAAGAACTGGGCTACAAATTTAAGAAAAATGCCAATTAACACGATAAAGGACCTACAGTTGAACTTCATTATTTTTATAGCAATATAGATTATACATATAAGGTACTCTGTGGATTATACTTAAAATAAAAGAGAGATTCTACTCTATCAAAAGTTATTGTAATTTGAATGACGGCTCGAGATAAGTGCGAGAGAAGAGTAGTAATCTATAGTAATATATAAAGCTGAAGAGTTTGTTTGTTTGTATGGTTGAACGCGCTAATCTCAGGAACTACAGGTCCGATTTGGAAAATTCTTTCGGTGTTAGATAGCTCATTTATCGAGGAAGCCTATAGACTATATATCATCACGCTAAGACCAATAGGAGCGATGGGCCAATGAAGAATGACTCAAAATTGGGCACTTTTTCCTTTTGAGAGCTTTCGTTAGCCTTAGTATTATATACGTTGTCTTGGTAACGTGGAAATTTCTATCGCGAACATTTTCAAAGTTTATTTTGTGTTCATATTTAAATAGTTTATTCTAGGTTAGGGGCTATCCATAAATTACGTCACGCGAATTTCATGATTTTTTGACCCCTCCCCCGTCCTTGTAACAGCTGGTCACATTTGTGAGACTCCCCCCTCCCTAGTGTGACGTCACATATTTTGTAATTTTACATTTAGAAATTATTTCATTCAAACATCAGGTCGTAAATTAGTTTTATATCCATTTAAGTTATTTTTTAATAAAAATTAATATCAAGTCAAACATTTTAAGAAATTAACAAAACAAAAAACGATAACTTTATTAATTAAAGTAAACTTATTCATCTTGAGTCCATGGACTTTGAATCTACTCCATTGAATTATTTATAGCTGGCATAGCAATCACTTCGTTCTCGTTTGTGTTGTTGATGTCGGGAACATTCATTGTGTTGTGTTGTGCGTCGAAGGAATTGTTGAAAAAAAAATCATATTTCATAATTTTTATTTGCAATTCTTTGATCTTAGATTCCACTTTATGTTCAATATTGTCACCAATTTTCAAACATTTCCATAAGCTAATAACTTCTTCTTGAACATTTTGCTTTTTTTATCAGCATAGGCTGCACTGTAAGCTTCATATAGTTTTCTTTATGGTAAAGGGCAGCCAACAGGTAGAGGACCCATCTGATGGTAAATGGGTACCGTCGCCGATGGGCACCTACAATACCAGGGGTATCGCTATTGCTTGAAGAGTGTGTTTCAATCCCTTTTTGAAGAAACCCATATCATAATTCTGAGGGAATACTGTACCGTGTAACCCATTCCACAATGTCAGCGTACGCCTAATGAAGGTTCTGGAGTACCTTACAGTTGTTGCTGCTTTATTAAGTTTTAGAGTGTGTGGATGAGCTACCAGCCAGCGTTGGTAACTACGAGTTTGGAACGTCGATGAGGGCACCATGACAAAAAGTTCTTTTGGACATGCGGTATAGTACACACAGAGATCGAATGTCTCTGCGCAGTTGTAATGACTCTAGTCCACATGTTAGTTCGGGATCGTCAACAATGCGGATAGCTCGCCTATGCACGGAATCAAAACGGGATAGCTGATAGGCAGGAGCACAAGCCCAAACGGGTGAACAGTACTTCATGTGAGGACGTACGTGTACTTTATAGAGCAGAAATCGTTACTCTGGGATGAAGTACTGCTTTGACCAATTGAGGATACCTAACTTTTTGGTTGCCAATTTAGCTTTGCTTTCCAAATGAAACCGGAATTGCACATCGCTGGATATGTTGATACTAAGAATCCCAATATTGCTGGAAATTTGAATAGAAGTGCCCTGGAACTTAAGTGGTATAACGAATGGACTTTTTTTCATAGAAAATGTACGGACTTGTCTCTTTGAAGGATTAAATTGGACCAGGTTTACCTCTCCCCATTCAGAGGCCCTGTCCAACCTCCTCTCAACATCAGACATAAGTTTAGTTCGGTTTTGCTCCACAAGTACTTGGGAGATATTTGCACACCCCGATTATACGGCATCATTTGTGCTATCGTTCGCATAACAACGAATATTAAAAATATTCAAAAGGTCATTGATATGCAGAACGAACAGCGTTGGCGATAGCACAGAGCCTTGTGGGACACCGGCATTTATTGATATGGCGTCAGAGGTATAGCCATCGACAACAACTCTTATGCTCCGCCCGGACAAAAAATTCGTTATCCACAAGCAAAGATTCTCGGGAATACCATAAACTCTTAATTTATGATAAAGATTACCTAAATCAGTATTTTTGTTAATTTTAAATTTGTTTCGTAAGTTAAAAACATAAAATACCAGAACTAAAAGAACTACGTCGTTTAATTCGCGAGAATCAATTGTCTAATGAAATAGAAACAAAGAAATCATCGCTACGCGCAGGCGCAGTGTGTTTGGCGGCATTTATAAAAAGGCGTTAGTTCGTCGGCACGTGCCACATGACGCTATTAGAGCGAGTGACCGGCAAAACAATTTGAATCTTATGTTTATACAGATAGGGTTGACAATGTTTTTCGAGTATTTCGTTAATAGTATTTTCGTATTTTCAAAATTCGTATTTTAATTCGTATATTTGGAAATGTGACGTCACGAAATTTAGGACCCTCCCACTCCCTTGTCACACAATGTCACACTTCGTCGACCCCCTCCCTACCCTTAACGTGTGACATAATTTATGGATGGTCCCTTAGTTTTGTTTCCAATTTTTTATTTGTAATCTATTACGTATTATAAAAATAAAGTGTGTGTATGTAAAATTAAAATATCAACTTTTTTATGAATGAATATGACTACAAATGACCAAAAAATTATTTTTTTATATTCCATCTGTATTTTTATATTTTATCTGTTTGTTTGTTTGTACCGGGTAATCTCCAAAACGGTTGGACCTATTTTAACGAAAATTTTACTGGCAGATAGCCGAAATTATAGCGGTTGACATATTCTATTTTATTTGTCTGCGGCTTCTTCCGCATTGCTATTTCCAAAATGGACCGATTTTCACGGGGTGTTCACTAGTAGATAGCAGAACTCATAAAAAGTAATTCAGGTTCATTATTCGCCTTCGGCCGCTGTGGAATAACCGAAATGCTTGACTCTACTCACGGGACTTTCACTGGCAGATAACTCACCTTATAAGAAGTAACTTAGACTATTTTATTTTGTTACTCAAAACTTCGTCCACAATATCGGCTGTCCCACTTCAAAACCTAGTAAGGGACACTTTTTGCAAAAATCGTTTTACTGCATAATCTTACAAAGCTAATAAGTTCCCACCAAATACAAAAACACCAGCGTTGAAAACTCACAAATAAGCAGATATTTTTAAGCATCGATACTTAGTAAGTGCTCCATTCGCTGCCTCGTAACCGCTTAAAAACCTAGTAAGTCACTTTAAATGGTTAAAGAGACTTACTAGGTTTTTGAAAACATGACTGAACACGAAGAAAAAGTGGTGCGCGAGACCTTCAACCCAGCAAGTCACAATATGTAAATGCACAGGCTCTCTTTTCACTTGGTAACCAATAATGACGGTGGACGCGCGAACGAAATATTCTTAAATAATCAGAATAAAAGAGCTGAAAATATCATTTTACATGGCTAACGGCGATAAGTATGTAAAATGCTCGATTTATGAAGATGTACAGCGGCGTTAATTCAATGCCTGAAGAAATAAGAGTGAAAGATGAAATCATGAGTTGAAAGCTGACTCTGCTTTACAAAAGTAACAAGCAAAGACTCAAACAAAGTTTTTCAGAAAGTGATGCGTTTTTCATGAGTTATTTGGTTACTTTTAATTTAACATTTGCTCCAATTGAAAAAAACTCAAGAGATTTTGTCATATGTGTCCTTTGGCACGAAACTCAAGCTGAACGAGAGGCAAGTGATAATGTGAACGCTATATATGCTCTCACACAAGCTAACAGGATTATGGAGTATTATATATATGGACAGATAATTGTACAGCGCATAATAAGAATTGGACTCTTTACGGTGAAACAATCAAGTAAAAATATAAATACTATTGAAATCACTTGCAGGTATGAATGGACGAAAAAAAGAGAGCAACGTGGCTTAATGAATCACTAAAATAATTTAATCTAAACTGTTGTGCAAGTTGAATTTATCGCTGGATCAAGCAACCTTTTCTATAAGATACGGTAATATTTATTCAAATACAATGTTAAGTAAGATTCCACTCGAGGAATTGGATTTTCTAATGAAAAAAATTATTGCAGTATCCTTCCTAAAAGTATTGTCACTCGAAGGCAATTCTGTAATGTACACACACACCTACTCACAATTTTACGTTTCTTTAATACATTTTAGAAAAGCGCGTGCGGAACCGCAGGTAACAGCTAGTCTATACTAATATTATAAAGCTTATTTGTTTGGTTGAACGCGCTAATTTCAGCAATTACTGGTCCGATTTGAAAAGTTCTTTCAGTGTTCTATAGCTCATTTATCGATGAAGGCTAAGACAAGTAGGAGCAGAACACCAATGAAGTTCGTTTTATTCCTTTTGGGATCTTCCGCTGTGTGTTAGCGTTAGCCCATTGTAAATATTTCACGCGGATGAAGTCGCGGGCAGAAGCTAGTATAGAAAAAATAAAAATATAATAGTAAATTTGATTTGCTAAAAACTTACCACTGTCATATTATTTTATTTAAATTATTAAATGTTGAATGGGCTAATGCACTGAAAAAATTTATACAATAGAAATAAATAAAAAAATCGGTAGTAAGTACTATAAAGTCTACTTAGCAGAAGTATAATATAGGGCTAAAAACGATTTGCAATTAGGACTTTGGCTGTTTTATTAGAAATAAGTGTCACGAGATATTAGTTGTATGTTTAAGTTTTATTTACAGAGGGAATATGAACCACCATCATCATCATGAACCACAGATTTGATTGAAACTTACATTTAACATTAAATTTTGATGTCATTTTAACCATTGTCAACTGGTGCAACTCATTCTTTATCTGACAATAACTTCAACCGAATTTTTGACGTTTAACATTGATTGGTTGACTGAAGCCTTACACATCTATTGAAGTTTTTATTACCAAGCATAACCTTATGGTCTGGCCTTCTTAAGGCCTTGCTAGGCCAAAAGTGCAATCAGTTCGAAAAAAAAGCATATCGTTATATTTTTGAATTGTAATTTCACTAAGACAGTTTCCATTACTTTCCCTCACACCACTGAAATCGACAATAATTTAAAGTCCTATCAGATATTAATGAAAAATATAAAATGAGAAAAAGAAAAGCTTATATACATCTATCATAGCACCCACACGTTGTGTCTTCTTTGCAAGATTGAGTGTTGCACCGTTGTTTCGCATTGAGTAAATTAAATAATATTCCTAAATAGCTAGGTATGTGTAAAATTCCACAATTTTTTAGCATATTTTTAAACAAATTTCACTGAAACACATGGGAAAACATATGGGGGAACTACCCAAACCTCGTAACCCATATTTGACGACTTCCTGACCACCAGTCACTATCCATGGTATATGAGGAGACACCCTCCCCCTCCAGTTGTCACGTGCTAATTTACAAATAGGATTTTATATTTTTTTCGAAGAGAAAGTTAAAAATATATATTTGTCATTATTAAAAAAGTGTATGCCGCGTGACACCAAAACAATATGCATACTTATAGTTACCAATGAAAATAGTGTATTACATACCTAGACCAGTAAAATAGTCCCAAATCACATTGTTGGTGGAGATGAAGCGCAGGCTGATAGACATGTGATCTGTGACTTTCTTTTTAAAGTCTAAGTTAGGTATACTATTTTTCAGTTAAATATTAAAAAAAATATTATAAAGAATAAAAAAGTTATATAAAGGCATATCGTAACAAAAACGTACTTTACAAAGCAAGTTCTTTTCTTTCTTTCTATATTGCAAAGAATTTCTGCAAAGAAATTCTGCATTGACAAAGAATCCTTGTAACATTTAATGAACGAAATACACAGTCAATTGTACGACACGATTGTATCGGCACAAACTCTCGTCCTTTTGCTTGGCAACTGCACTACCCTACAAACCGTTAGTTTTCTCTCGGCTGGCATCTTTGATATACGTACATCAGAGTTGCTGTCTGTGAGTTTGTAAAGTGCGAGATCTCCTTTAGAGGATATTAACTACGTGACAAAAACCTAACCTAGGAGGAGGGAGGGCTCCTCCTTGTGACCAAGTGTGGTACTTTGAAGACCCTGCCTCCCCCCTGAACGGGTCACGTGGTTTAGGTATGTTCCATTATTGTAGTGACACAAGTGCCTAAACAAAGTGCGTTCATATTATGATTATTACTATGCAAGTGAGAGAATTGGTTAGTCTTTATTGCGTTAATAACACTTGCATATGTAACTCTATAACCAATTTATAAAACTAAGAATTTCGTGTGTATGGATTTTTTTTTATTCACAGCACAAGTCTTTAGGGGCCGTAGATACCTACATACATAGATACAAGTACATCTTTAGTTATTTATTTATTATAGGACAGGTAGTGACCAATATATCATACACGAATCGTCACTATACATGAACAATGTATAGGTCTTTAAAAACTGCCTCAGCATGCGTTATATGGTAGACAAACTAAGTCAAAACATTATAAAGATATACATAATATGGACTAAAATAATAACACCTAATCCTGTACAGCTAATAAGAGAAGAAATATCGCTTAATGAAAACATTCAGTATCAAGAATAGGAAATTCAAAATCAAAGCGGAAACATAATAACGTTATTATTTATAAATTGTTAGGAGTTAAAACTTATGTCTCGCAGCAATAACAAAGCTTTTATGAATGGGAAAAATATTGTCATATAGGAACGGTTATACTGCATCGATTATTTTTAAACGTTTTTAGTCTATAAACCGATGATTTGAACAATACCTAAAGTAAAAAACACCAACTTGGTAAATAACGAACACCCTAGTGTACAGGTTGCACCGCCATAGCTTTTGACTAAACGAATTGTGAATGACACAAATTTTACTTCAGCTACCAAAGGACATTATCTTGCTGATAGTCTGCATAATATTGAATGTTCTAAAAAGTTATTCTATTTACTCCCATACCACCATTTTCCTGTACAACTATATATATTGAGTTTATCATTTAAACTCATTTATTTCAAGCTTACTTTGAAATTTCGTTATCCTAAGTATAATCTACATTGATATAAAAAAATGTAGTTCGACTGTAGGTTCTTTATCATGTTATTCGTTTTGATTGATATATTTTAATGTATAAATAACTCAGTTCATTGGAAACACTACGGAGACTAGTCATTTCTCGACAAAAATTATGTCTCCATTCAAATATTAAGTATTAATAGGAATAATTTTTCGCTATCTGAAAATAAAAGTTTTTAATTTGTAAGATAAAATATTTGTTCGTGACCCCTTTCATATGCCAGCTGATCTATGGCATATAAACATCTTATATTGAATTAAAACTAATAAATTGTATTATATTAAAAATCTTATATTTATAGAAAAACAACAACTATTACTCGTAATGACTAATCAGGAGTCAGAGTGCTAATGAAGGTCACGATGACGCATAGATCCCGCGCGCGTAAGTAGCTAAGTATCGATAACGGGTGCATTGCGTGCACCTTCCTACTGTCAGTGACGCTTTAAAGCGCTTATGAGCTACTGCTTTTTAGTTATAACATAATTGGAATTTTATTTCGTATGCCACATTTCTGGAAATCATCGAGACTAATTTTTTTTTTGCCTTTGCGTATGGTCCTCTGAGTATACAGCACATATATATATGTAGTGACCTTTTACAAATTGTAATACAATATTTTTACCGAAACCTGACATATAAACATTCAATATTATGACGGTTCTCTTTTTGCATAGGATTGGCAAAATTGAGAGTTGACATTGAACATTGACAGAGAGAACATTGAGAAGTGGCTAAAACTTCTGCAATGTCAATTAAAGAAAAAAAATGTTTTGAATTTTAAATTTACCGGTAATGTGTGATTTACTGGCATTAGAGAATTACCTATAACAAGAATTTAAACAAAAAATTATGTCTTCTCAATAGTTAATGTAACTTTGTACGATAAGGTACT
The DNA here is from genome assembly GCA_036509395.1 of Antheraea yamamai. Lineage (NCBI taxonomy): Eukaryota > Metazoa > Arthropoda > Insecta > Lepidoptera > Saturniidae > Antheraea > Antheraea yamamai. The sequence goes on along the minus strand of AP028424.1, from coordinate 5,805,288 downwards.
TTTTGAACTATTTTTTTATGGAAATCATCGAGACTATATATTTTTTGTTTGCCTTTGCGTATTTTCCTCGTGGTAAAAAGCATACGTCTATATATAGTGACCCTTTAAAAATTTTAATATAACATTTTTATTGAAATCATAGATATAAACATTAAATATTATGACGGTTCTCTTTTTACATAAAATTGGCAAAAAGTTACTAAAGAACATTGACAGTGGCTAAAACTTCTGCACTGTCAATTAAAGAAAAATTGTTTTGAATTTACCGGAAATGTGTGTTTTACATGTGTTAGAAAATCAGCTATATAATTTAAAAGTAACACAAGCGAGAACTGAAGTATTATTTATTATTAGAGTATAGAAATAAGCTTACATTCCATCTGAAAACATGGATCAGGAGGAAAACTTTCAAAGCGTTTATGAAGTTACAAAATTCTCAAGACTCTCTCGTCAGGACAAACTTTCGACTGAAAAGTACGTTGAATTTTATTATTTAAATTACTTCTTGAAATTTCCACATATTTTTACTTAGAGATGCTATGCGTAGCTGATAATTTCATGTTATGTAGATCATTCTCTAAGGACTTGTACTATGCACTCAGTAACTTCCAATAACGGACATGTAATATCTTTTTTTTATATCTTTAAAAATACATTAGCATTTACAATAATTATAATAATTTACTGTTCGTAACTATAGTTATTTGGAGCAATGAGGTTTTGTAGGGGGTAGAGCCACACTAAAGCTATTACCGGTTTCAGCATGAATGGGTCGGCTTGCCCGGGGTAGTACCACCCGACCCACAGAATATTGATGTGAACTAACAGTGCTTGCATTGCTGTGTTTCATTCGGTCAGTGAGAGCGCCGGAGGCCCACCTCCCCTGGAGCTGGGGAAGCTGTCGCTATCCTTGAAGCTGTATTATTTATAAAGACACACTAATTACCGAGACTAAATATATCTACTGAAAAAGCTGCCTTGAAGTGATTTTGTTTAAGCGACATGTTGCCATTTAAAAAAGTAGAAGAAGAAGTGATTACTTATAATAACCATTCCTTTTGTTATTAGATGTGAAAAATATTGTCAATTAATGTCTTAACTTTATTGTTAATTTATAATATCAATGAATCACCCTGATCATAAATTTATTATTTGTTTACAAATGTACTATCTATACATACAATAAGAATGTAATTTTAATGTGTCTGTACTTTTTAGATTTTTGTGAAATAAATTGTTGCGGGTCTCTTGAAATAAGTAATAAAATACATTTCAATCATTATTAGAATTGTCTGTCTGTCTGTCTATTGGTATAAACATGCATCACTGCTAAAGTACTACATTCATCATAAAACCAAGGAAATAATAAAGAGTATCCTCGAGTAACATTTAATCTTGGTTTCATTAATATCGGTTTATGCTGTCAAAAGTTATTTTAATTTTAATGAAGGCACAATTTAACTTCGATAGAAAGTAGATAAGTAAACGGACTTGGACTGGACTGGAAGTTAATGGACGGAATACACTATATGTAACAAATTAAATACTACCTCTTATCAATACTAGTACCGGTTTGGTCTAAGGATCAATATCTATCATTTCTATATTTATTTCATACTTTCTGAAAAATAACAGGCTTTTTACTTTTATCTGCATTATTAATTCATGTTATTTGTGTTCAATCCTTATATAAAGTGTAATAATAATAATTGTTTTTAGCCTTGAACTCAACTTCTCCTCTTGTCTTGACCTTTATGAATATCAAAAGATAGATACTCAAAGAAGAAGGAGATACTCAAAGAATAGAGAATCGTCCTTTCATAAACAAAATATGGGTACAGATATTCATAAGTCTCATTCGGAACCAGATTTATGTAAGTTTAATGTACTAAAAACGAAAGAATCAAATGAACAATTATCTGGTTCACCAAGTAGTACCAGATCTAGTGATCCTTGTGATAATATATTAAACTATGTTGAGGATATGTTAAATTATAAACATATAAATAAAGGTATGGATAACTTACAAAAACTTAATGAGAAATTATATCAAGAGTCACTAGCAAATGCAGTGGCCATTATTGAAACTGAGTTTAAATCAACTGAAATTTATTCTAATAAACAATATTGTAACCCTAATCTGGATACATATTCAGAGGACAGCAAGTCAAAAACATCTAACATTAACATAGTTATAACTTCAGACAATGTCTCACCTTACTGTGATCCAGAACACACAGATAATTATTTTACTACAACAGAAACTGAAGTAAAATCAGACAATGAACCAATGGATTATAAACTTAAAAGTGTTCATGAAGAACAAATACACGATAAGAAAATTGGTCTAGATACATTAGAAACGACTGATACTGTTGGTGGAACTCACCTTAATGAACAATTTGATGCTAATTTTCATAAACCATCAATAAAGCTAAATACAAGTAACTTCACTTCACCCTCATGCTTATCAACCGAAACTATGTCAACGTTTGCCAAACCTTTAGTAAATAGTCAGCCAAGTACACCAAATATGAAAACTTCACCATATGTAGTGAAAAAATCCCCATCAACTGCAGTAACAAAAACTCCAAATAAATCCAATAAGTACCATTATATAGAAAGTCCTGTGGCGGCATATATTCATCAATCTCCTCTAGTACCTTTGGTGAGAGAATTCCCTGCAAAGAAACAACTGCCTAGTAATTCAAGGAAGTTGAAAGAAGTCACAGAGGTAAAACCTATTAAGCCTAACAAGAAGTACCATTATATACAAAGTCCTGTCGCAGCATACATAAAAAATTCTCCCCAAGTACCTTTGGTGAAAGCTGTTGATCCAAAGAAAGAACTTCCTAGTACTTCAAGAACATTGCCAGAAATTACAGTATCAGAAGCAATTGAGTCCAGCGATAAGGAGAACATTAATCTACCTTTAGTTGCACACAAAAGTTCCAAGGAGACAACAGTGGTAAGCTAATATTAACATCATTTCCGTAGAATAACAATAACCTACCAACCAGTGGTGAGGATCTTTAGAAATACATTAGTACTCAACCTCTACTCTAAAAATAAACTATAGTAGTGTGCCACGAATTGTTTTTATAGGAATATTATTTTATAATTTCCATGTTTTACTTATGTCAAGAGTCTTGTTAAGGTCATCAAATAGAATTTCTATCAAGTTTACTAAAGCAAACATGTAAATTGCAGCATGTGAATCATTTTCCATATCATTATTTATTCTTCATCGGATCTTCATAGGTTTTAGAATATGATTTGAACTGCAATAAAAGCTCTCAGTTTACCAGCTATTTGATAAGTGACAAATATTCACTTGAGATTCAAAGTTCACATTTTTCAATTTTCTAACATGATAATATAATATAACTGCCACTAACATTACAAGAAGAAATTAACTATACTGTCCATTTTACTAAAATACAAAATGATAATTTTGGTTTTTCTATAATATAAGCATTAACATGATATTATAATGGAAGTAAACAAATTTTATATATTTTGCTTCTAGAACTTAATGTACATACTATATTCTCATGAAAGCATGTAGTGAAATCACATATTACTATCTATTTATTCTTGGAAGAATATTCTAAATTGTTGCCTATTTTCATATACTAAATACTAATATTATAATAACAGATGGAAATACCTGATAAGAATAAACTTCCTTGAACCCTGTCAACTAAACAAATGACATCGTCGAAAATAGAGAATTTAACTCACAAGATGCTCCACCCATGAGCCAACAAGGTGAAGCTTTTGGAAACGTGACTGACATGTGTGCACTCAAAAGATAACCTTTAATGATAATAAGAATTAATGATTGAAATGTAACACTTATTGATATTTAATGAATGATAATAAAATATAATAAATGATTGTATTATTTAATTATATTATTGTTTAATTTACCTTCTCAATATAACCACACTCAAGGAAACCACTTCCTAGTACTTCAAGAAAGTTGAAACAATTTACAGGGGTAAAAGCAATTAAGTCTAACAAGAAGTACCATTATATACAAAGTCCTGTAGCAGCATACGTAAATAATTCTCCCTGAGTACCTTTGGTGAAAGATGTTGATCCAAGGAAACCACTTCTTAGTAATTCAAGAACATTGCAACAAATTACAGTTTCAGAACCGATTAAGTCTAGCGATAAGGAAAACATTATTCTACCTTTAGTTGCGCACAAAAGTGCAGAGGAGACAAAACTGGTAAGCTAATGTTAACAGCATTTCTGTAGAATTACAATAACCTACCAACAAGTGGTGAGGATCTTTAGAAATACATTGGTACTTTTATTTTATCAACCTCTACTCTAAAAATAAACTCTAGTAGTGTTCCATGAATTGTTTTTTAAGGATTTTTTTTTATAATTTCCATGTTTTACTTATGTCAAAAGTCTTGTTAAGGTGATCAAATAGAATTTCTATCAAGTTTACTAAAGCAAATATGTAAATTGCAGCATGTGAATCATTTTCAATATCATTATTTGTTCTTCATCTGATCTTCTGACCTGATATGCCTGGCCACTAAACATTACAAGAAGAATTAACTATACTGTCCATTTTACTAAAATACAAAAAGATAGTTTTGGTTTTTCTATAATATAAGCATTAATTATAATGTTGATCCCAACTAAAAAATGTCTATGATTTTTAAGTAATAATGTGACTTAAAGCTTAAATAGCTAAGCTAAGCAGTATTAGAAATTTAATACTAAAATGACTTAAAATTAATTAGCTCTTTATGTTTTTTTAACATACTACATATTATTTAGTATTAAAAAGCCCTTTTTTTTATCTTAGTCTTTGGCCTTTGTGGAAAATACCGTAATTCTGCCAGTGTCATGTACATAAAGCTTAATTTCTACGATAATGGATCAACAAAAGATCTGACGTTGATTTAGACTACCACCGTATGACTAACATAGAACATAGGGACAATACACAATTGGGTTAGTAAGTACCTAAACATATAAGTTAGTAAATAAATATGTATATTTTATCATATAAGTATGTATAGTACAAGTAAGTATAATGTAACAAATAATTAGAGCTTAATTTTATTAATATAGATATATTTACACAGAACAGTAATAAAAGGAGTAAAGGAGAGGGAGAGTAGGAATTGCATACAGGTGAGACGGAATATCTCCTGGGGGAGTAAATTATATAGAGAAACGCGCCGATTTGGACAATTAAAAAAAATATGGTCTAGATTTCCTTCATCTAGCCCACATTCACATAGCGAGTGATCCCGGACTCTAATTTTTGCAAGATGGACAGGTGTGCAGGCATGATTTAAACGCATACGGCATATGACCGATATCGTACGCTTGTCTACGTTCCGAAACAATGAAAACCAGGGTTTAGTGGGGATGGTAGGTTGTAAATTGCCATAGAATTTGGCTTTAAGCTTGTGTGATGTCTGCCACTCATTATTCCACGCTTTAAACAACTGGTGTTTCATGCTTACACAGAGATCCCCAGGAATGATTTGAAAATGTTCTAGGGAACCTATGTTGGCAGCTTGCTTTGCACAGGAATCTGCGGTTTCATTGCCTGAAATGCCCGAGTGACCCGGAATCCAAGCCAAGACGACTTTTAAGTTTTGCTGTTGACACATATAAAGAGCTTTGATTTTTAATATAATTAAACTGACCCAAAACAACAACATGGGATCCGCCGTGTGGATTTCCTTTTTTAAAATTATACTAAGTTTTAAATGCCCTCCCGTTTTAACAGTGTTTACTGGTGAATCCGTTGCAATTTTAGAGTCTATAAAATTTGTATTATCCCATGATATCAAAAAGTCCATTATTTTAACTGATTCAAAAAGCTGCTTACAAGCCGTACTGGCTAATCCCTTCAAATCTAAATACAGATCCCCAATTATATTAAAAAGACCTAGAACGGCATAAATATTTTTGACAGGCTATATAATACAAAATCAAAATTTTTCAGTTTAAATGTAAGTTTCAATCAAATCTGTGGTTCATGATGATGATGGTGGTTCATATTCCCTCTGTAAATAAAACTTAAACATACAACTAATATCTCGTGACACTTATTTCTAATAAAACAGCCAAAGTCCTAATTGCAAATCGTTTTTAGCCCTATATTATACTTCTACTAAGTAGACTTTATAGTACTTACTACCGATTTTTTTATTTATTTCTATTGTATAAATTTTTTCAGTGCATTAGCCCATTCAACATTTAATAATTTAGATAAAATAATATGACAGTGGTAAGTTTTTAGCAAATCAAATTTACTATTATATTTTTATTTTTTCTATACTAGCTTCTGCCCGCGACTTCATCCGCGTGAAATATTTACAATGGGCTAACGCTAACACGCAGCGGAAGATCCCAAAAGGAATAAAACGAACTTCATTGGTGTTCTGCTCCTACTTGTCTTAGCCTTCATCGATAAATGAGCTATAGAACACTGAAAGAACTTTTCAAATCGGACCAGTAATTGCTGAAATTAGCGCGTTCAACCAAACAAATAAGCTTTATAATATTAGTATAGACTAGCTGTTACCCGCGGTTCCGCACGCGCTTTTTTAAAATGTATTAAAGAAATGTAAAATTGTGAGTAGGTGTGTACATTACAGAATTGCCTTCGAGTGACAATACTTTTAGGAAGGATCTATTTTCTGGAGGTGAACATGCGCCGATCTATCCGCTCTCCGAAACATGTTCGTGGCGAGGCTGCTTATAAAACTGTCTAGGCTCTCTACTCACAGATCGCGAGGGATCGTCGCGTTCTTCACATAACGCGGAGCCCCGACGATCGTTCTTAGCGTCTGGCTTTGTTGAGTTCGTAATCTGCGCTTAAAAGTTTCTGATACGCAACCGAACCAAGCCGGGGCTGCATACGTGAGTCGTGATCTCACGTACGTCTTATAGAGGCCTAGCTTTGTGCGGTACGGGAGCTTAGAGGTGAATACCGGGCACAGCACTCTCCTCGCCACTCTCGCCTGCGTGATGACTTCTTCGATGTGTTTTCGAAAGGTTAATCCCCTGTCGATTGTGACCCCGAGATATTTAATCTCGTTCCTCCATTGTAGGGTCTCTCCGAGGAGCGTCAGGGGTGGTGTAGGGATATTGGCGAATCTGAGCTGGAAAGCTTGTGTCTTCCCGACGTTTATGGTGAGCCGCCATCTGTCCAACCACTCGGGGAGTGCGTCCAATGTGGGCTGTATTAATGCGGCAAATCTTTGTCTGTTCATGGATGTCGCAAAGTAGGCTGTATCGTCGGCAAAGAGGGCTAATTTCACTTTGCCGACCACCGGGATGTCATTAGTGTATAGGGCATATAGTAATGGTGAGAGACAGCTGCCCTGTGGGACTCCTGCCCTTATCTCTCGGGACATCTGGTTGTCCACTCTGACTCTTATCTTTCGGCTAGCAAAAATGACTCAATCAGTCTTTGCAGGAGGGCGGGGGTGGTAGTTGCCGTCGCCAGCTTGAATAATAGGCCTTCATGCCACACCTTGTCAAACGCTTTTTCCATATCAAGGAGCACGATGGCGGCGTGCTCCTTTCTGTTGTGTGCGTCTACGAGTGTGTGAATCACCCTTGCTAGTTGTAGAGAGGTTGAGTGTCCCTCTATAAAACCAAACTGCTCCCTCCGTAGGTCTATATAGGGTTTCAGCATGCCCAGCACTAACCTCTCGAAAACTTTCGAGAGTGTGCTGAGCAGCGTGATGGGCCTATGATTTCCTGGCTCTTTGAGGTCCTTGTTGTGCTTGGCGATCATCACAACCACTCCCAGTTTCCACTGTCTGGGAAAGTGGCTTGTTCTTAGAATGCCATTATATAGTCGCGTCAGTGCCGCGACGGTTTTATGCGGCATATGACGCAACATTGAGTTTGTTATTCTGTCTGCTCCTGGGGCCTTCTTAGGTTTTAAGTTTTTAATCGCGCGCTGTACTTCGCGCGGCGACACGAATAGGCTGTCATTGTCTGCTTCTTCAGCCTCGGTTCTTCTGAAGCTCAGATATTGGTTTACTTCGTTGAAGTGTTGATTATTTGCAATCGGGTTGGGCGCGAATTGTTGCCACAAATGTGCGGCGAATATTTCCGCCCTATCTTCAGGCAGGAACCTGGGGAAACCGTCTGCTCCCACGAGTGGGTGTGACTTTCTCGGCGCCGTAGACAAGTTTCGGCACAGCCGGTGCACCGAAGGGGTATTATCTCCTATGCTCTCGACATGTGCGTCCCATGTTTCGGCCGCATGGTCGTCTAGTGCGAGCTTAACGCGCGTCACCAACGAGTAGAGTTGAGTTTTCAAACTCGGGCAACGGGTATTCTGCCATTGTATGCGAAGTTTTCTTTTCTGTTCTATGAGCTCCCTTATACGTCTTGGTAACGACGAATGCCATCTGTTGGCTTGTTTGGCAGTTGAGGACACCTCCGTGGCGCTGTGGATACACCGTGTGATGTCCTCTGACAGTGTCTCGACGTCCTCGCTCGTGATCATCCTTCTCGTGGGCGTATTATTCTCCCAGCATATCTCCATATGTGGGGGGGGGAGACTGATCCTCACCGGTGCCGTGCAGATCTCCAGAAGAACCGGCCTGTGATCCGACGGCAGGTCCGGGAGTACTGTTTGTAACGGCGGGACGGTTAGTCCCTTATATAAATATATATCGAGGACATCGTGCGATCCTTGTCCGTGGTGGTGAGTGGGTGAGTCGGGTCCGATAATATCATAATTATTATCGTCGGCGTGTTTTAGTAGTCGGGCGCCTAGCGCCGTGTTTCTGTTCGAGTTCCAGGATCTATGCTTTATATTCAGGTCTCCTGCTATGACTGTGGAGTCTTGTGTTTGTAGTAACAGGTCCTCCAGGTTAACGATCAGCGTGTCGGCATTTGCACCGGGTGGTCGGTAGGCGGCGAAGAACCTCGTATTTCGGCCCGCGATGCTAACCAGCACTCCCAAAGCATAGAGTGACTGGTACTCTTTATGTGCTATTGGTTGGTGCACCATATTGTTCTTAATTAGCACGGCTAACCCCCTGTAAGCAGCGCCAGCGGCCGTTGTTTTGGTCTTTCCTGTATATATTATATCTCGGGATTTTAAGCGTCTCGTTGTGGTGAAGGAAAGTCTCCGAGATCAGCGTTATGTCTACTTTGTGTTCCTTTAGGAAGTGTATCAGGAGTTTTTTTTCCCTTTGAGGGACTGTGCGTTCCAATGGACAACTATTATCGGTGTGTTATCCATTAGTTCCGCCTTGTTTTGGTAGGACTTCTTGTGAGCTCTTTAAGCAGCCCCATAACTCCCTTCTCGGCTATGGTGCTCCTTAATTCGTCTATAAAAGTAGCATGCTTTCTGGACTTTGCCTCGCTGGTTTTCTTTGTGTTCGTGGCATTTTTAACACGCTTTTTCACTACGGGACCCGCCTTACTTTTACGTAGCGCCGGGTTGTTGGCCGGTGCCATTAATGACGCCGGTGCCGCCTCCACCACGGCGTTCTGTTCGGGAACGGTTTGCCCTTTGCGTCCCGTAGCGGCGAGCATCCCGGCCCTCTTATTTCGTGCCTCTCGTCGTCTGACGGGGCACTGCGAGTGGCTGGCCGGGTGAGGCCCGCCGCAGTTTGCACACGTTGCAGACGCGTCTCTAGGGCGGTCACAGTCGGCCGCAAAATGTGGCCCGCCGCACCTTACACACGCTTGTTTCCGGTGGCAATGGTGAGAGCTGTGTCTGAATTTTTGGCATCTGTGACACTGGGCGGGGTCAGACTTTCCCCGCCAGGCTTCGATTCTGACGCCAATCATCGTCATTATTTCGTCGAGTTCGTATATTCTCGGGATTAGGTCTTCTGTTCTTTTTAGTGCGACGTAGAAAATGCTTCCGGGTCGGTCGCCTCGCGCCCGTATATTCCTAACCACTTCGGGTTGGAAACCTTTCCTTTCTAGATCATTGGAAATCTCGGTCGTGCTTGTTGATGTAGGGAGCCCTCTGATTGCAACCTTAAGACTTTCTTCGTTCGGCAAGGAATACGAGAACCAGGAAATATCCGCGTTTTTCTCCAGTTCGCATAAATACTTTTGAACTACGCGGTATTCCCTGTCGTTCTGTGGTAGAAAGCGCACCCCAACGCCAAAGGGTCATGCGTTTGGTGACTTTCCGAGTTCTCGTTTAATGTTTTCGAAAAGTCTATTCCAATCGGGCATAGATTCGACTATCAGAGGAGGATATTTCCACTGCTTTTTGGGTTCCTCAACTCTGATTGTGGCGCCACTTTCTGTCGAATCACTCGGAGCTATACCGTCCGCCGCGGCTCTAGTTTCGGCGACGGCGCTCCCTGATTGGCTGTTTGTAGGTGGCTCTCGTTCGGTAACGCTAGGTTTCGGTTGTTTTTCCGCTGATGTCGCTAGTGCATATGGTTTCGGTTGGCTAGACCGTGGTGTAGACCACTGGTCTCCGGCCTCACTGGCGCCGGTGTTTTCGCTGGACGTCGTTGCGCGCATTGTTGACGGGTTCCGTACTGGAGTTTTCATTGTCAAGGTCGGCTTGGATTTCACGGTCATTCCTGTTGTGGTTTGTTTACATTCCATACAGGTCGTTGCACTCAGGGTCTTCGATTTTTCTTTCTGCGGTGATTTCGCTAGGGGAGATCGGGGAGTACTTTTAAGACTTGTTCGCCTCTGTGGCAAGGGCGCAGATGGTGTACTGATATCTTTAGGCATTTCTCGTGTCTTAGAGATTTCAGGGTTAATCTTAGGGCGCATTCGCCTATCGTCCTGGGGGTGTCGTCGTCCTCTCTGAGCCCCCTAACGGCTCTTCCTAGGGGACTTTTTTCAAAAATTGACGAGAGATCTCTGGGTGGATCAATACACCCTTGGAAGCGAGTTCCAGGGCTTTTAGATCTTGCGTCGATAGGGGTTTTCTATCAATCGCCAATTCTCGTACCCTCAAGGCGAGGGCACACCAGCGGATCATCGTTGTTGATAGGGTGCCTTCCTCTATCAATTGAGCAATTTTAATGAGATCGCTATGGTAGGTTTCGATCGGCATGAGTAGCTCGGCGGCTTGCGCAGCGCTCGGTGCGTGGGCGGTCGGTTGACTCGTCGCGGAAGGGGAAAGATTATGTGGGTCCCAGTAGGTGGCCCTCGCGGAGGCCCGTGGAATAATAGAGCCTCGGTCTTCTCGAAAGCCACTCTGAGGCCCAACCTCCTTATGCGCCTGATCACGAGGGTTGTGGCCATCGTGGCCAGGTGCACCAACTCTCCCCACTCCCCCTCCCTCCGGGCTACGACTAAGGTGTCATCCGTGTAGCAGATGAGGTACGGTTCGCTTGGGAGCGCGCCGCGGTGCACCCACTCGTAGCTCATGTTCCACAGGAGAGGTCCCTAGGACGACCCCTGTGGAACCCCTCTTCTTGTCGCGCGTCGGACCATCCGCCCGTCGCCATCCACATAGGCGATCTTCCTCGTTCGGCATCCCTCAAAAATTTAAGAATGTCGGTAGTTGGGCTCGTACGCTGTTATTTACTTGTTGCTTTTGTTTTCTTGAATACCTTTTCAAAGTTATTATAAGCATAGTGAGGGATTTGGCTGTACCTTTTATATTATTGCTTTATAGGACAGCTCTAATTGCCGCTTTAGTATTATTATGTTGACTAGTTGGCGTTTTTTCACTCCTTCGCAACTTTTGTATGTTAAGTGTATGTATTGTAAGCATGTAGGGGACACTTGATTCCATAATCTAGTCTACCCGTATTCGCTATGATGAAGTGTACCCTGAACCGTGGTTTTACAAAAAAAATATTTTTCGACATCAAAACAAAGAGTTAATTAAAGAAAACACATAACTACACACACCTTAATAAATCAAGTTTCAACAGTTTTAAATGTAATCCGTGATTTATTTATATGAATATCTTAAAACAACTATCAAAATACTTACAAAAAAGATATTGACATGTTGTAAATAAGATAACGCCACTGCTCTAAACGTATTGATACTAAACTTTCAAAATGATATCTTGTCATTGACAATAACAGTTATGATTAGTCTTACATGTATCGAACTGAAAAATAAGTTGTAGTTATTATCCAGGGATCAAGTGTCCCCAGTATCCCCTAAGTTCAATGTTCTCATTGTCCAATTTTTTAAAAAATAAGCTTGTTTACTATTAACAATCCCTGTATATTACCGCATTACCATAAAGTCTTTTAGATTTATTGCTTATTATGTCACTTTCGCGCGAGCAGCGTACTGAAGGGCTCCACGCCGAGGGAACGGACCTAGACTTGAACCGCTGCCGAGGGGGGCCTAATCTGGTGTGCGGAAGCGAAATTTACCCCCAGACCACGGCGGCGTGATCTGTGGTTACGCAGGAGTGGGCGTGAGCACGCTTTGTTTGGAGAGACAGGCTGGTACTGACCGTTCACTGCCGTTATTTCATCGGGAGGGTCGGTAAAAATACGTCGCGGACATATTTTATAATGCGCAGCGTTCGGTACGGGTTCGTATTTTGCGGCGGATATCAATAACGGACTGGGATGATTTACGGCTTTTTTTTTTCAAAATAACTAATTGTAAGTGATTTTACGTACGCCCAGATAGAAGGCATCTCTGGGTCTCTATGGAGATCGACTCTCCGGACGTACCACGAGGCACCGGTCACTTTACGTAAAACGCGGTTTTGAAGAACCTGTAACTTATGAAAATTATCTTTCGACATATGCGTAAAAACGGGACAGCTATATGTCGTCACGGGACGTATAAACGTCTTACACAGCGAGCTTGTATCTGAGGGTCATCTTACTCTTATGACAAAGCTATGGATGGAGACGATCCAAGACTATAGCGGCTTTGTTTTGCACTCTCTCTATATGTGAATTGAACTTTAACATCTGTCTAACGTAACACCGAGATATTTGACTTCTTCGGCCCAAGGTATGTCGGTTTCATATAGCCTGATAGGCTCAAGATTATTAACGCGTTGTTTGGGATCGAAAAGTATCGCGGCGCTCTTATCGGGATTGACTTCTATGAGTCATCGACGAAACCATTCACCGAGTCTGCAAACGGCCTTTTCGATGCGCTTCCTAAGAAAGCCCGACCGCCAGCCGTAAGCGTACATAACTGTATCGTCAGCATAACAACTTACCTCGACCCACTTAGGCCGAGGTAGGTCACTGACGATCAGATTAAAGAGTGTGGGCGCTAGAATGGACCCCAGAGCGCACACCTGAGCGTATTGGGTGGGCTGAGGAAAGTTCACCATCCACTCTATAGTGAAAAGTCCTATCTGATAGATATTCGCGGATTATATGCACTAACCTATCGGAGATACGAAAACGAATTAACTTATGGATAAAGCCTTTCATGCCAGACCTTGTCAAAGACCTTGGCGATATCGAAAAAGATTGCTATTGTGCGTTCGGTTTAGGGTTTTCCGGTTTCGGGTTGCGATCGGGATCATCGCTGAATCTAGCGAGACTGTACTCCGCGAGGCGGTGTACTTAGTTCGCGCAAGAGTGTTCGGCGCGAAAACCGAACTGTTCAAGTGGCAACAGATTTAATTCTGATATGGAGGTATGGAGACGGTTCAGAAGGAGCCGCTCGTATAATTTACCTAATGTATCTAACAGGCTAATCGGGCGATAGCTATAGGGACGCGTAGCTTTTTTGCCGGGCTTGTGTATGCCGTTCGGTGAACATGGTTTCTCTAAGCTCGCAGCGAGACATTCTGCCTTATCTATACTATCGAACACGGGAGGCAACCCGGGGCCTCTTTCGAGAGGAGGCATCGGAATAGTTTCGTCTGACTTAAGTGTTCCCGCGAGGTTCCAGTACGCCAAGTGGGATGGACGGATGTCCTCCAGGAACCTATCCTACCTGTCGGCCCGGATCTCAGAAATACGAGTCCTAACCTTCTTTCGTAATAATCTGAACCGATCGCGATTCTCTGCAGGCGGGTAAGTGTCGTGAGGTCGAGTCGCGGCGTTCTTTTCCGTTATCAACGCTCTCACGTCATCCGGAAGTATAAAGCGGCGATCATTCATCGCTTATACCTCTTTCGAGGTCTCCCTAACGACGGTCTGAAGATAGTCGACCAGGGAATCGATAGCGAGATCCGCGTCAGCTTTCGACACCAACACGTCCGGGATCCTGTCTCAACTTACTGACGTAGGATTATCTCTAAAATAAAGTGCGAGTTTCGCGCGATGTAGTTTGAGGGGTACTAAACCATGTCACAAAATTAAGATAATCTAAAAATATATATATATTCAAACCATCCGATTATGTATGGAGCGCCCCATATGTATTACACATAAACCTTCCGGAAGAAATGTAAAGTTTAAACGACAGTGAACAAACTATTACAACATTTACATTTATAGTCAGTTAAATCGAGCCTTGTTATATTCGAGCTTATTGTAAGGAAATGAAATATTTACACTATTTTAATAAATAATGCGCAGGGTTCTTCGAAAAGTAATGAACAAAAAAATAACTAATTATAAGGAAACAAATAAAACAATGTCCACAATACCGATTAATTTTAATTTCACAGTTACATCAATAAGTATACACAGAATTATTATTTTGGTTACGTAATTTCAGTACGATGATAGACAACAACAATTGAAGAATGAAAATGACATGATGCCACTTAAAATTATGTTATCAAAAACTCACGGCAATGTTTAAAGGACTGTATTGCAGCCAATGGAGACCACTTCGAATAAGCTTTTTATATTTTAAATTGTTTTACGTTTATGTATTAAACTAACACACTTTAAAAGTAATAAATGGTATTTGCAATAAAAAATGTTTTTTTTCTTTGTTTCTATATTTATGGCAAGACTAGGTATACATGGAAATAGAAAGTCTTGGCTAAAAAATATTCTTACATGGAACTCGCACAGCATTTTAAAATTTGTATACGATCCGTTGTTTCCTGTGTTTACTATGATAATTATTAAAGAAATTAGTAGGTGGTAGAGCCACGTTGAAGCTATTACTGATTTCAACATGAATGGGTCGGCTCGTCCGAGGTAGTACCACCCTGTCACAGAAAACTGACGTGAAGTAACAGTGCTTGCATTGTTGCGTTTCGTTCGGTCAGTGAGAGCGCCGGAGGCCCACATACTTTTCCCCTAATAAACGTGAAAGTAATAATCAGCAGCGACAGACGATAATTGTTTCTTTGTTTTCGCGTGTTTGTGCGACGCAGGTGTTCACTTGATACCAATAATTCATCCGTTCCTAGAACGCCTAATCTATACAGAGTGCCGCTTTTGGTTTCTCTCGCTTATTGTTGTAGTACACACAGTAACATTATCCGTCAGCTGTGTGTCGCTATAAAGTTTTTAGTATAATTATTTAATTCACACCTATGAGAATAAGACGATGGAAAGGTTGGATAATATTACTGTACATTACATACTTTTATTTGATTAACTTCAAATTTATTATCATCAAACATACCTAATTGCTGCACATACAAGCAACATATTAGCATGTACGACTACATTATCATTACATAGTATAAAGCAATGTCTTCTGCCGCGTCTGTCTGTTCGTGATAAACTCAAAAACTACTCAACGGATTTTCATGCTGTTTTTACTAGTAGATAAAGTGATTCACGAGGAATTTTTAGGTATATAATTTGTCAAGGTTTTGTTATTATCAGTGCAGGACAACTTACAATAGTTACATATAATACACCAATTTCATTGATATGACAGTTTGTCAGTGCTAAATATTTCGTTAGTGCAATTTAACTTCTAATTAATTTTAATAGTAAGCGTTTACTAACAAATTTTTCATTATAGTTGGCATAAAAATCGTTATTACTAATACTGGACAGGAACCCATTTCATTAAAATACAGTTACTCTAAACGCCTTATGTAGTAGAGAGGATAATTAGAAAGTAGTTAGTATACGAGTAACGTAGACACAAAATGTCACCGAAAAGCAGAATAATACTAAATATGTATACACAATACATCACAATATTACCTTGTTAGTGTTCAAAAATGTTGCCAAATATGTTCTATAGTACTTTATATTAAAACTTACTTCATATTTATATTGGACTTTTAAAGTCGGTAACAAATAAAGAGTAAAAATTACATTACTTGCTTGTATGATATAAATTTACACAGAACTACATCTTGTTCTGTGTAACTACACGTTTATATATTTTATATTTACATATTAAGTCGCCTTCTCGTCTGTTTGTTCGTTGTAAAATTTTTCACTCGATTATAAACTTCTTAAGTGCTGTATGTTGCCAATACCAAACGGGAGAATTATTTATGTGATTATAAGTTATTGATTTATAAATAATTGCTTTGTGTTTTGTAATGTTAATTGCATATGTTTGTAGTGCCTTCGCGATACGGAGTTTATCCGATATCCCTCAGAATTAAAACTTGAAATATAATTCGCAACGGCATAATATCACAATATTTAACTTGACTCATTTCTTATTGTTTATTTGTTAGGTAAAGAATTAACAATTAATTCATAACAGATCGAATGAAATGATGAATGATGAAAAGATGAATGATCGAATCGAATGAAATTTTTCTCAAACATAACACACGAGACTAAAAGGCATAAAGTTATTATTTATATTTAAACAGATATTTTTTAAGCTTGCCACGATTTTAAAATGGACTAAAAGTATAGAGAAATTTAGATACCTGAAGAATAGATAGAAGAAGAAGATAGAAGAAATACAGGGAATAGATGTAATTGAGCAAGTTCGTAAAATAGTTCGTACAATTTAATAATAAAATAGCATAAAAAATATAAGCTATACGTGCATCCTTTACTTTACTCTATTAACCCTAAGGTTTCGTTGATAAGAGGTATGTATAGTATACAGATGTCACTACTGCATATCTACATCTTTACCGCTCAACTGATCGTCACGTATATATGCGTAGATGTTTGTGTAATATCCATAATATTTTATTAAAATGTGGTTTAAAGGACGCCAGAACACTCGATGTTATTTTGTCACTCGCATAATCTTTGAGATGATGAAACATAAAGATTTATAGGTGACCAGGACATTACAGTTGAAGCATTTAATAAATCATTGTAATAATAAATACATAAATAGTTTTAGTCCGCTTTCAAAACATTGACACATTAAAAGTAATTTGTTATCTAGACAATTAGGTCTTAATGAAGCGATATTATACACGATTATTCTAAGTTTCAACTATTCTACGTTAAAGAATCGAAATGATAGTTTGTGTCTAAACACACATTTTACTAAGAGGATCACGACATTTATTTAATACTACAAATGTTACGGACACGGTTACAATAACATGCAGACACTTCGATATATTTAGTTTACTAGAGTACGTTATTAAAAAAATGG
This sequence comes from Antheraea yamamai, assembly GCA_036509395.1. Classification (NCBI taxonomy): domain Eukaryota; kingdom Metazoa; phylum Arthropoda; class Insecta; order Lepidoptera; family Saturniidae; genus Antheraea; species Antheraea yamamai. The sequence goes on along the minus strand of AP028424.1, from coordinate 5,787,887 downwards.
ATAATATCAAATATAGAATCCATCAAACACTGAGAATAGAATTAACAATGACTAATATATGAAACGATGTCCTTCTGGCACATTCGCTACGACGTGACAGCAACGTCACGTCGTCCGAAGCGGACACATAAAATTGATAGTTAGGTATTTACTTAAAAAAAATATTTAAGAAATATACATTCAATATACGCCTGACGTGCTATTAAGTCATATCGTGGTGATATGCAATTAACATATACCGTACTGATATACAATTGCATAGTTAGAATAAAAAGTTAATTTCTATTTTTAGTAATAAATATGAAAATATAGTTTAAAAATCGGTCGGCATTCCGTTAACATGTAAACCGTCGCAGCGAACGTGTAAAGTCCCGCCGCTTTTCATCAATTCCTTGGTGACTGATTCGCCAATTCCTTGAAGAATGGGCATTCGTTACATATGTCTACGGAGTGAGGTCCAAGTTGGCGTTTATACTATCATGATCCTTGTTATCATGATTAACTAGAACTACGCGCATTCTATGCGCCTTATTCTTAATTACTTATACTCATTATTATGAGTAAATTACTTATCTATTTACAATAATATGAATATGCCTAACTCTGTTTAACTAAATATACAGTTAAAATTGTTCGAAATAGGTATAGTAACACTGAACTGATGGCATTTGACAACACATCTATATTTAAAACTAATTTGAAGTCAAGTAAGCCACATAAATTTTGAGCTGTCACAAAAGCTGCCGTGATATTTTAAAGTACTTTACTTTTACATACGCTATATATAAATAAATATACATGATAAAAAACAGTCGTGCTTGTAAATTAATAAAAATGAATCATCACGTTTTACACTAATTAAATTGATTTTGAGAGATATAAAGAACACCAAGTGCTTTTGCGGCTGCGATTGGCAGAATGTATTTAAATTCTCTATCGTTTTCGATGGAATAATGAATATCGTCATCAATCCAGTGTATCGTAAAAATTATGTAAGGCACCGGTGTAATTGATACCAAGAACTATAACCGTAGTCACTCGTCTTGATGGGTAATTGAAGGGAGTAGTGTTGTAGATCCTTACTAATATACATTAATTAGTTAATAAGTAATCAATCAATTAATATACACATATACATTAATCAAATGGTAGTGTACTTATACGTCAATGAAATCCTAATAATTGTCATATAAAAGCAAGGAAAACCAACAACATCCTGTTGTTTTGTTATTTAATTAACATTTTTTTTAAAGAATCTTATTCGGTCGTATAAACGACAATGATAACACTGGGTTGCGACAAAATCCTCCTTCAAAAAATTATGTCATAAATATGAAGATTTTGATGCTCTGAATCTGTTCCCGATAGCCGATTTTTTCTATCACGTCTAGATTTAACGATATGATTTTTTTTCTTCAAAATATCATAAATTGAGCTCTTTTTTTTAATATCATAGGAGGCAAACGAACAGGTGGGTCACCTGATGTAAGTGATCACCAGCATCCATAGACACTTGCGACACCAGGGGAGTCGCAAGTGCGTTGCCAGCCTGTGTAGGGAGGGGGGAGGAAGGGAAGAGGAAAGTGGAAGGGGAGGGGAGGTGGGTCTCCGGCGCTCTCACTGACCGAACGAAACGCAACAATGCAAGCACTGTTACTTCACGTCGGTTTTCTGTGAGAGGGTGGTACTACCCCGGGCGAGCCGACCCATTTATGCTGAAACCAGTAATAGTTTCAGCTTGGCTCTACCACCTAACAAGTTCTTTTTTATTCGTTTTATACGTTAACATTGTATATACATACGAAATAGGTTTTAGTTTAATTTTAAAATAGGTAATAAGAGAAGGAAGGAAAGTACGGAAAGTGATTTCCATGGTAGTACATATGCACCTGCGCAGTATTGACTATGACTGTACAACAGTTAGTTGAAAACTTGTTTTTTAATTGTTTACATTCTATATCAAATACTTTAGTGAGTTTTGCACAAAATTCATATTATATGTATATTTTTTATGTGTAGGTTATCCATTTTTCTATGAACAGACTTAATATATATAAAATAGATATTTTAATGAATTCCATTCATTTTTAGGTTATGAAATGCCGCGCACTTGTAAGAATTCTACAGACTGTTTTTAAGAGCTATAATGTATAAAGTTTTCAGTTTGAAGTTGAACAAAGCTGAAAAAAGCTTGAGTGGCTTTTGTAAGTGTGTGATAATTTTATTGGTACCTGATACAAAAGCTTAAACTACCGACAAATCATTTGAAAGCTTCTTTCTGTTTATAAAGCTTTAGGATGCAATATTTCACTCATAATCCATTTTTTGGATCCGCATGTAGATATTTCCGGAAAATATCTTTGTCAGTCGGGTACAGACACCCTAACACCCCGCTCGGTTACTGTATATATATATCGACTGATCACGTAACGCAAAATACCTAAACATGTCACTAGCGGGTTATTAATAGCCGAATATGCTTAAGTTAACCTATGTACTACCATCGGCCACTATTATATAGAATCTCTCATTGATAGCATAATTTTAGATAATCCCTATAATAAATATCAGTTTATCGCGAACAAACGGACGTAGCAGGGTACTTACTTTTATGATAACAAAGTCCTCTGCCACGTCTGTCTGTTCGAAATTAACTCAAAAACTACTGAACGGATTTTCACGCGGTTTTCAGCGGTAGATAAAGTGACTCATGAGGAAGGCTTAGGTATATAATTTGTATGTATTTTTTTTATTATCAGGGCGAAATAACGTCCGCTAGTTTTAGATAATTTAGAAGTCCAAATTATAACGGTGATGTAATTGTCTAATAAATATGTTAATTTAATTATCAGCAAAAATTATTATAACCGTTTCGGGGAGCCCTTGGCACTTTTCTCCACTAGACATATAAGTGTGGCAGTTTAAGACGTAAAACCATATTTTTCTTCACTATTTGAATTACTAAATGCACGATATTACTTTACTTACTTATTACGAAACTTCTGTAACATAACAAAATGGTGACGCGTTGTCAGTTATTTGTATGGAGCTTTTGTGACATCTCAGAATCTTATTATTATTTCAAACTCACTTATATACAATATGTGATTGATATAATACAAGTTTATGAAGAAAAACGCCACTAAGTGACGTATAAAGTCCTGTAAATCTTAGTACAATTATATAATTTATTTTACACTTATTGATATCCTTAATTATCGTTTTTAAAAACTTAAGGCAAGCATATTCACTTCTTCGTACCCTCCAATCCTATATACCACTAAATTGCAACGAGTCAACCCGCAAATAAGAATAAATTTCTCTCTGTTTCGACACTTGTCATATATTACACCTTCTAAGACTAAACAGTTAATACTATCGTTAGGTTATATATCTCCTTATAATTTATTGAAATTTTGTTACAAGTGTAGTATAAATACATATTTTTTTAAATATGTACTACAGTATAGTTCTACTATATGATTACATTATATATACACTTATAAGAATGCATTGTATATTAATGACTGTGTGTAATATTAATTTATTTTTGCGTCTACAGAACGATAAATACGTGCGATTCGTTATATTTAAAAATGCACCAAGTCTAAGTTTGTACACGTAGAATTTGGAGATCATAAAAAAAAAACACTAAAAATCTTATGTGCGATAAAATCTGGACTTGATTTATGGTACATGTGAAAAACCAAAAAAAAAAAGAATGATGTTATACGAGCGACTAAAATTGGACTTGGTGATAATAGAATTGATTGCAATTCGTGATATTAAGTAATATATATATATACAGTGTAAACGCGGTTTGTAATGAATTTTTCAAGGGATCGAGCATTGTTTTCGTTATAAAGCGTTTCCGTTATACCGATGTAAGATAACAAATAAATGGTTTTGTGGTAAACCAAACAGATTGAATAAATTTCTACGTTATAGAAAGGTTTTTCGTTATAACGAACGACTTTATAAAGAGTTTACACTGTATATATACCTATATTTAAAAAAAAATAGGCACATAAAACCGTTGATAAGCTGATTCCGTTGAGTGATATTAAAAATGGGCGTAAAACTGCAAAGTCTTGAATATTTACATAATAACAAGTCTTGGAGTGGGTAATATGTTTGAATGTTCTGCGAACATGAATGCAGTCATCCATTTGAGCTGGTCTTCGGTGACTGCGCCGGCTATTGTGTTACCGAACCACGTCCGTTCTTTGCTCCTGTGAATTGGATTCACAGATTAAAAAAAATCGAGGCAGTCGATGAAAACTCAAAACAATTACTACAAACTACGAAAAAAAAAACTTTTTTTTATGCTAAAGGGCAGTAAACAGGCAGACGGCCCATCTGATGGTAAATGGTTACCATCGCCTATGGACAACTGCGATACCAGGGGTATCGCTGTTGCGTTGCCAGTCTTGAAGAGTGTGTTTTGATCCGTTTTTGAGTCAATTATAGTCAGAACTATTCAAATTCCATAATTTATAAGTTGAAATTATTAACATTATATATATTTACATTAACATTATATTATTAACATTATAGTATTAACATAATTATATATATTTTTACACAGTATTCAATCAAACATATGGTGGATTGCACAAGTTCAATACAAAATATAAATATTAGATGTACACAGAGCGCTATACTACGCATCATTAGTCTCGCGCAAGCGTGATACGTCACGAGCATGTCGAAGTCATAGGTGACGCGAACCCATAAGTTTTGCCCTACCAAAAAACGCTCAACGCGATATAGTCTACAATAGTATGTGGAAGTGAATGAATGAAAAGATCGCGCGTTGACTATGAATTTAAAAAATTAATAATAACTGATTCGAAAAATGAGCAAATCATATGTTTATTGTAAGTTTGGAACTTACCGTTTTTATTTATGAAGGTGATCGCCCAACGCGATTGAGGGTCCCGTTTAGGTTCGTAACCGTTGTACCACAAGATGTCGAGCGACAGCGACAGACGATAATGGTTTCTTTGTTTTCGCGTGTTTGTGCGACGCAGGTGTTCACTTGATACCAATAATTCATCCGTTCCTAGAACGCCTAATCTATACAGAGTGCCGCTTTTGGTTTCTCTCGCTTATTGTTGTAGTACACACAGTAACATTATCCGTCAGCTGTGTGTCGCTACAAAGTTTTTAGTATAATTATTTAATTCACACCTATGAGAATAAGACGATGGAAAGGTTGGATAATATTACTGTACATTACATACTTTTATTTGATTAACTTCAATTTTATTATCATCAAACATACCTAATTGCTGCACATACAAGCAACATATTAGCATGTACGACTACATTATCATTACATAGTATAAAGCAATGTCTTCTGCCGCGTCTGTCTGTTCGTGATAAACTCAAAAACTACTGAACGGATTTTCATGCGATTTTTACTAGTAGATAAAGTGATTCACTAGGAATTTTTAGGTATATAATTTGTCAAGGTTTTTGTTATTATCAGTGCAGGACAACTTACAATAGTTACATATAATACACCAATTTCATTGATATGACAGTTTGTCAGTGCTAAATATTTCGTTAGTGCAATTTAACTTCTAATTAATTTTAATAGTAAACGTTTACTAACAAATTTTTCATTATAGTTGGCATAAAAATCGTTATTACTAATACTGGACAGGAACACATTTCATTAAAATACAGTTACTCTAAACGCCTTATGTAGTAGAGAGGATAATTAGAAAGTAGTTAGTATACGAGTAACGTAGACAGAAAACGTCACCGAAAAGCAGAATAATACTAAATATGTATACACAATACATCACAATATTACCTTGTTAGTGTTCAAAAATGTTGCCAAATATGTTCTATAGTACTTTATATTAAAACTTATTTCATATTTATATTGGTCTTTTAAAGTCGGTAACAAATAAAGAGTAAAAATTACATTACTTGCTTGTATGATATAAATTTACACAGAACTACATCTCGATGTTACTTTGTCACTCGCATAATCTTTGAGATGATAAAACATAAAGATTTATAGGTGACCAGGACATTACAGTTGAAGCATTTAATAAATCATTGTAATAATAAATACATAAATAGTTTTAGTCCGCTTTCAAAACATTGACAAATTAAAAGTAATTTGTTATCTAGACAATTAGGTCTTAATGAAGCGATATTATACACGATTATTCTAAGTTTCAACTATTCTACGTTAAAGAATCGAAATGATAGTTTGTGTCTAAACACACATTTTACTAAGAGGATCACGACATTTATTTAATACTACAAATGTTACGGACACGGTTACAATAACATGCAGACACTTCGATATATTTAGTTTACTAGAGTACGTTATTAAAAAAATGGATAATATCAAATATAGAATCCATCAAACACTGAGAATAGAATTAACAATGACTAATATATGAAACGATGTCCTTCTGGCACATTCGCTACGACGTGACAGCAACGTCACGTCGTCCGAAGCGGACACATAAAATTGATAGTTAAGTATTTACTTAAAAAAAATATTTAAGAAATATACATTCAATATACGCCTGACGTGCTATTAAGTCATATCGTGGTGATATGCAATTAACGTATACCGTACTGATATACAATTGCATAGTTAGAATAAAAAGTTAATTTCCATTTTTAGTAATAAATATGAAAATATAGTTTAAAAATCGGTCGGCATTCCGTTAACATGTAAACCGTCGCAGCGAACGTGTAAAGTCCCGCCGCTTTTCATCAATTCCTTGGTGACTGATTCGCCAATTCCTTGAAGAATGGGCATTCGTTACATATGTCTACGGAGTGAGGTCCAAGTTGGCGTTTATACTATCATGATCCTTGTTATCATGATTAACTAGAACTACGCGCATTCTATGCGCCTTATTCTTAATTACTTATACTCATTATTATGAGTAAATTACTTATCTATTTACAATAATATGAATATGCCTAACTCTGTTTAACTAAATATACAGTTAAAATTGTTCGAAATAGGTATAGTAACACTGAACTGATGACATTTGACAACACTTTATTTTATGTAACACCAATAAAAACCAAAATTAGTTCTTTTTTATTGATGTATAAGTCACGAGATAGCTGTTAATGTTAAGCACAATCATTGTGCTCACAGTTACATTTTTATTATTACTAACAATTATTGTAAGTGATAGCATGATCCATATAAATACTCTCATTAATTGAAGACGGAGTGAGATGTTTTTTAAATTCCGTTGATATCATTACGACCTTAATTTTTTTAAATGTATTGGACTTATAATTCGATTTCTGTAATTTGGTTATTGTATATATTTAAAACTAATTCGAAGTCAAGTAAGACACATAAATTTTGAGCTGTCACAAAAGCTGCCGTGATATTTTAAAGTACTTTACTTTTACGTACGCTATATATAAATATACATGATAAAAAACAGTCGTGCTTGTAAATTAATAAAAATGAATCATCATGTTTTACACTAATTAAATTGATTTTGAGAGATATAAAGAACACCAAGTGCTTTTGCGGCTGCGATTGGCAGAATGTATTTAAATTCTCTATCGTTTTCGATGGAATAATGAATATCGTCATCAATCCAGTGTATCGTTAAAATTATGTAAGGCACCGGTGTAATTGATACCAAGAACTATAACCGTAGTCACTCGTCTTGATGGGTAATTGAAGGGAGTAGTGTTGTAGCTCCTTACTAATATACATTAATTATTTAATAAGTAATCAATCAATGAATATACAAATATACATTAATCAAATGGTAGTGTACTTATACGTCAATGAAATTCTAATCATTGTCATATAAAAGCAAGGAAAACCAACAACATCCTGTTGTTTTGTTATTTAATTAACATTTTTTTAAAGAATCTTATTCGGTCGTATAAACGACAATGATAACACTGGTTTGCGACAAAATCCTCCTTCAAAAAATTATGTCATAAATATGAAGATTTTGATGCTCTGAATCTGTTCCCGATAGCCGATTTTTTCTATCACGTCTAGATTTTTCGATATGATTTTTCTTCTTCAAAATATCATAAATTGAGTTCTTTTTTTTTTTATATCATAGGAGGCAAACGAACAGGTGGGTCACCTGATGTAAGTGATCACCACCATCCATAGACACTTGCAACACCAGGGGAGTCGCAAGTGCGTTGCCAGCCTGTGTAGGGAGGGGGGGAGGAAGGGAAGGGGAAAGTGGAAGGGGAGGGGAGGTGGGTCTCCGGCGCTCTCACTGACCGAACGAAACGCAACAATGCAAGCACTGTTACTTCACGTCGGTTTTCTGTGAGAGGGTGGTACTACCCCGGGCGAGCCGACCCATTTATGCTGAAACCAGTAATAGTTTCAGCGTGGCTCTACCACCTAACAAATTCTTTTTTATTCGTTTTATACGTTAACATTGTATATACATACGAAATAGGTTTTAGTTTAATTTTAAAATAGGTAATAAGAGAAGGAAGGAAAGTACGGAAAGTGATTTCCGTGGTAGTACATATGCACCTGCGCAGTATTGACTATGACTGTACAACAGTTAGTTGAAAACTTGTTTTTTAATTGTTTACATTCTATATCAAATACTTTAGTGAGTTTTGCACAAAATTCATACTATATGTATATTTTTTATGTGTAGGTTATCCATTTTTCTATGAACAGACTTAATAAATATAAAATAGATATTTTAATGAATTCCATTCATTTTTAGGTTATGAAATGCCGCGCACTTGTAAGAATTCTACAGACTGTTTTTAAGAGCTATAATGAATAAAGTTTTCAGTTTGAAGTCGAACAAAGTTGAAAAAAAAAGCTTGAGTGGCTTTTGTAAGTGTGTGATAATTTTATTGGTACCTAATACAAAAGCTTAAACTACCGACAAATCATTTGAAAGCTTCTTTCTGTTTATAAAGCTTTAGGATGCAATATTTCACTCATAATCCATTTTTTGGATCCGCATGTAGATATTTCCGGAAAATATCTTTGTCATATCAGATGAGTATGGTGAAAGGTTTCCTTAGGATATTATGCATATTTAAAGACGCTACAGTGGAAAATTGGGCGGTCCTAATGTATTTTCTCTTTATTTTATGTGCATGCTGTGTCCACATCTAGAAGTATGCAATCATCGCTTGGCTTATCAATACTTTTATTGTTATGTATGTAACTAGACTGTATTCAGTTTTGTGGACCAATAAATAATAATAATAAAAAAAGAGTAAAAAGGTAAAACTACATTTATAAGTGCTTCGAGAGTGGTACGTTAAAACTTTGCTAGTCAGCTATCCGTGACCTCAGTGACGTATCAGCTGTAACGAGAACGTGTTATATATGTCAAAAAAACAATCAAAATTTCGTGTGTTATAAGATATTGCACAAAGTGTACAAGCTTCTAGAATTCAAGGAAAAATATATCTATATCATTCTTAGGTATTTCTATTTCCAGGAATACATAAATTTGATGGTCTACCCAGCTTTTCTCCTATAGCCTTAAATTGTGTATCCTTACAATCTGCTGAAATTTTGTGGTATCTCGGTTCCCTGATCCAAAACGACGTATGCGTCTGTATAGACAAGGACGTGAGGAATAGGATAAATGTAGGGTGGATGAAATGGCAAAAGGATGTCTGGTGCAGCTTGTGACCCACGAATGCCCTTGAAACTCAAGCGGAAGGTGCATAAAACTATTATAAGACCAGTCATGTTGTACGCATCTGAGTGCTGGGCGACGAAAGAGACGGATGAGAGAAAACTACATGTGGTAGAGATACGAATGTTAAGGTGGATGTGTGGTGAAACTAGAATGGATAAGATTAAGAATGAGTATATCAGATGAAGTTTGGAAATAGGACCAATGACAAAGAAGTTGAGGAGTAATAGGTTAGCATGGTACGAGTATGTCATGAGGAGAGATTAAAATCATGTAAGTAGAAAAGATTTCAGTATGATGGTGGATGAATATAGGAGTAGAGAGGGACCGTAAAAGGTATGGATGGACTGTGTGAAAAATGATATATGTGTAAAAGGTGTGAATACTGAGATGACATCTGATAGACGAGAGTGGAAAAGGAAAACATGTTGTGCCAACCCCACTTTGGTGGGATAAGGGTGAGAAGATGATGATTTAATATTTTGCATTAAAAAAAATACATTTGTCAAATTTTACGTCAAAAAATGACAAATAGAACAAAGAAAATAACCCTACGACCGAGTGATATATCATTGCCGAGCAAACGTTAAATTTATATGATAAAATCACGAATAACTAAATCTGTACATATAATAAATATTCGTTGTACGCTAAATTATAAAAATGATATGATAAATACAGATTGTAAATATGTAAATGTTCATTTTTCTAAGTTGGCACTATAAGATCCGTGTAAATACTTTCGGTTAAGTGTTGACGTATCTTCTTACACTACCATTCGATTAAAAACTTATATTCTAAATTTATATATAAACACTACTTTTTATACCTAGAATAATATAAATTGCAGTACAATCCGACATAGTGTGGCAAGTTGGGGGAGACGAACTGAAGGTATATACCAAATTTATAAGAACGAAAATCCAAGCTCATTTAAAGAAAATTAATAATTGCGTTAGTAGAATAAAACAAAAATAAATGGAATATATCTATTTATTATAATATAAAGACTAAATAAAAAGATACATGAATTGAAAATGAAATAAAAGTAAAATAAAATTTAACAAAGCAAACGATTCATATAAAACTATAAAAAATTATATAACTTAAAGTAATAATGATAAATATATGTCTTGTGTAAGACACAAAACCTACGCAAATTGGAAATGGTGCAAAGTATTTTATTTTAAATTCAACAAATCGTTTTGCTAAATCAAATACAACAAAATATATAATAATGGTAACTGTCTGGTCAATCGGTTCCTACTGTTACTATTCAAACACGAAGATTCGAAAGCTCTTGATGTAAACCGAAAACCGACCACATACGAAATAAACTAATACACTCCAAATACTATATAACACATATATCGCATCCTTTGTGTTACTTTCATTTGTCTCGTAGTCTCTCGTTTCGTAACAGAGTACATACATAAAATATCAAACTCGCCCCTGTAAAATTAAGCATCGTTAAAACAACAGTTTTTAACGCTAAATACCAATAACTAATATACGTCTTAACAGAAACGATAGCAATATTTCTGCAATGTACGTCAATAACACCGCAACTTGGGAGCAATCCGATCGTGGACTGATTTAACAATAAATTGCGCGCCTTCAGATAATTCAATCAGGATGTTCGCTGAAAATTATAATACCTGTAAATGAGATATAAGCTCAAATGGTACCGAGTAGTGTATAACTACTACCATCTGGCATTTTGAATCCAAAACTATTATTCGTTCGCTTTCAAAACTCACTTTTCAGTAGAGTGTTTTTCTCAAACTGTAGTTGAAAATACATCAAAATTTAACCTAAAATTATATTAATTCCATTTGTGCTTAATTCAACTATTATTCAAATAGATAAATCTATTAATTCTCGGTTTGTTTACTTTTTGTTTTAAGTAGATACATTATAAATCTGCGAATATTGCAAACTCGGAACATCTCGTTGAAATAGCATTCGTTATATATCTAAACCATAACTGTTATATTAAATACAGGTATAGGATAGAATTACAACTAAACCGGTATGCCTTGTTTGTCACAATTGATGATCTACTTAAACTACATTAAACGCGTATATTGGACATGGAGATTATTAACTATTTTAATATAACTGTATAGCAGTGAAATTACATTTTAAATCATTGCTATTTCACAGGTGATAAATGAGAAACTGCTATATTTCTAGATTGAGAGAACACACTATGGCTACGTAAAGTTCTGGTTACCAGAAATTATTGAGAAACTCCCACCCGTGCGGCATATTACGTTCTTGACCTGACTATATCTCTGATATATCATTTCTCGATTAACAATTTCATAACAAAACTAGTGGCCATAAAAAATCATAATTAAAAATGACACATTATTTTTTATAGCATAATATAAGCACTAAATACATAATTATCATAAATCATGCTAATTTAACACCATAAGTAAAATAGCGACTTCATTATCACGTGATAAAATAACATTTAATTTTATATTAGAAATGACTGACGATTCTAAAACCCACACGAGTCGTACCTACTACTAATTCATGAAATTTAAAAACGAACTATGTTAGTTCACATAATAATAAACACACGCGGCTTCATATATCTGTTAAATTCGAATTGTGAAATTTAACAAGGCTCGAGGTTAGCTGGTTGTAGACGTGATACGTCTCAACGTAGCATTTGGGATCGCAAGATAACGACGTGTCCCGTCTGCTTTATCTATTAATCTTTTGCTTGCATCCGCCTGCGACTCTGTTAATTACAATACAAAATTGAATAAAAATTATCGAATAAAATTTGCTTGGAGAGAAGCAATCATCATCGTCCAATAAAAAAATAACATTTTACTGAGGGTGTGCCCATTAATAACGTAAGGTGTTTAGGTGATGGGGAGGTGGTCAAACCGAATCCTCACTAAATATGTCGTGAGGGAGTTTTAGCAAATATCAGGTAACATTTTTCAAGCAAAAAATAGTGTAAAAATGTTAGAAAATCAGATTGATCTAATGTAAAACATGTTTCTATACTAAAATATGCCGAAATCGGACACAATTGATATTTGATATATATATAAAGTTGATATTTCGAAATATAATGTAACACTAATTATATATAGTAAATATGTTAAAGTAAAAATAAAAATAATAAACATGTAAAGGTGTTTTATGAATTCCAAACATGTGTTTTATGAAATCCGTCGCATTTGTATACTTAGAATGCAAATTTTCAAATTAGGGGAGAGGGGTCGAGACAAATTTCACGACTTCTCACTAGGGGTTAAGGGGTCAAAAAAATCTCACGTAATTAATGAACGACCCCTTATTGGAAGCAACATTATCTCCCGAATGATATGGACTATGTTTTATTGTTTTTTATTTTTATATTACAATTAACACGTACATAGACTAATAATATAAAAAAGTACTAGATATGATCTGATAAAACGTAATGTGTTTTCGAAGTGCGCTAGTACAGACGGCTCGTATATTACGTAGCCTGTTTATTGTCATGCGATCCCAATTCCTACGTCCATTAATACTAGATTATAAATTATATCGCGGTTGCTAATATCTCATAAAACTCCTCATTTCTATATAGCCAAAAATTAAACCTATTTGTACATAATAATTAAAGAAAAAACGTTGGCCTGAATGTCTTATAAATTATGTTTGTCTTTAATTTGATGAACACTGCATAAAAATATATTTTTCGAACAATTCACACACAAAATTTCAACCCATCAAATGTGAATATGAGAATTTGCAACCTTATTCAACTTATACTAATTATAATTTAATCTAAGAGGACAACATTAAAAATATACTTCAAAGGGTATTCGAAGTATATCTTAAAATACTAATCTACAGGAATATTATTATGTACTTTATTCACTACTAAAAATCTTATTATAATTAGGCTTTACGGCAAGAGTTTACATAAACGTACAATTTTATTTATAGCCTGGTACATAACCATATAACATGAGCCTGGTAGTTAGAGATATGAAATAATCCCAGGCGACACAGATGTCAAATACTTAATTTTTCATACACATTTCCGTTTTTCTAACAATATATAAAAAGCTGACAATGTATTGAAGATATTAAACACAATTAAAAAAACTCGTATGGAACATTTTACTCACTAATTGCGTCTTCGTAGAGCTGTAAGAGTGAATAAAAAAAATGTCCAAACGTTCCAAAAAGCGATAACCGAGAGTGTGAATGCAAATTAACTGAAATAAATGTCAGCATATTTAACTTATATTCTTTCGGAAACTATACCATACCTGTTTCGGATATAGTAAATAAATACATGTGTTAATGTTATAAGCATATTACGAGTATAAAATAAAAAAAATAACCATGACATGAACCGGCTGATCCCGGAACGCGACACGTCCAAACGTGCCACTATAGCGGGTGTTCCACCTGGTGTACGGTGGTCGCGATCCAGTCGGGTACAGACACCCTACCACCCCGCTCGGTTACTGTATATATATATCGACTGATCACGTAACGCAAAATACCTAAACATGTCACTAGCGGGTTATTAATAGCCGAATATGCTTAAGTTAACCTATGTACCTACTACCATCGGCCACTATTATATAGAATCTCTCATTGATAGCATAATTTTAGATAATCCCTATAATAAATATCAGTTTATCGCGAACAAACGGACGTAGCAGGGTACTTACTTTTATGATAACAAAGTCCTCTGCCACGTCTGTCTGTTCGAAATTAACTCAAAAACTACTGAACGGATTTTCACGCGGTTTTCAGCGGTAGATAAAGTGACTCATGAGGAAGGCTTAGGTATATAATTTGTATGTATTTTTTTTATTATCAGGGCGAAATAACGTCCGCTAGTTTTAGATAATTTAGAAGTCCAAATTATAACGGTGATGTAATTGTCTAATAAATATGTTAATTTAATTATCAGCAAAAATTATTATAACCGTTTCGGGGAGCCCTTGGCACTTTTCTCTACTAGACATATAAGTGTGGCAGTTTAAGACGTAAAACCATATTTTTCTTCACTATTTGAATTACTAAATGCACGATATTACTTTACTTACTTATTACGAAACTTCTGTACCATAACAAAATGGTGACGCGTTGTCAGTTATTTGTATGGAGCTTTTGTGACATCTCAGAATCTTATTATTATTTCAAACTCACTTATATACAATATGTGATTGATATAATACAAGTTTATGAAGAAAAACGCCACTAAGTAACGTATAAAGTCCTGTAAATCTTAGTATAATTATATAATTTATTTTACACTTATTGATATCCTTAATTATCGTTTTTAAAAACTTAAGGCAAGCATATTCACTTCTTCGTACCCTCCAATCCTATATACCACTAAATTGCAACGAGTCAACCCGCAAATAAGAATAAATTTCTCTCTGTTTCGACACCTGTCATATATTACACCTTCTAAGACTAAACAGTTAATACTATCGTTAGGTTATATATCTCCTTATAATTTATTGAAATTTTGTTACAAGTGTAGTATAAATACATATTTTTTTAAATATGTACTACAGTATAGTTCTACTATATGATTACATTATATATACACTTATAAGAATGCATTGTATATTAATGACTGTGCGTAATATTAATTTATTTTTGCGTCTACAGAACGATAAATACGTGCGATTCGTTATATTTAAAAATGCACCAAGTCTAAGTTTGTACACGTAGAATTTGGAGATCATAAAAAAAAAACACTAAAAATCTTATGTGCGATAAAATCTGGACTTGATTTATGGTACATGTGAAAAACCAAAAAAAAAAAGAATGATGTTATACGAGCGACTAAAATTGGACTTGGTGATAATAGAATTGATTGCAATTCGTGATATTAAGTAATATATATATATACAGTGTAAACGCGGTTTGTAATGAATTTTTCAAGGGATCGAGCATTGTTTTCGTTATAAAGCGTTTCCGTTATACCGATGTAAGTTAACAAATAAATGGTTTTGTGGTAAACCAAACAGATTGAATAAATTTCTACGTTATAGAAAGGTTTTTCGTTATAACGAACGACTTTATAAAGAGTTTACACTGTATATATACCTATATTTAAAAAAAAAATAGGCACATAAAACCGTTGATAAGCTGATTCCGTTGAGTGATATTAAAAATGGGCGTAAAACTGCAAAGTCTTGAATATTTACATAATAACAAGTCTTGGAGTGGGTAATATGTTTGAATGTTCTGCGAACATGAATGCAGTCATCCATTTGAGCTGGTCTTCGGTGACTGCGCCGGCTATTGTGTTACCGAACCACGTCCGTTCTTTGCTCCTGTGAATTGGATTCACAGATTAAAAAAAATCGAGGCAGTCGATGAAAACTCAAAACAATTACTACAAACTACGAAAAAAAAAAACTTTTTTTTATGCTAAAGGGCAGTAAACAGGCAGACGGCCCATCTGATGGTAAATGGTTACCATCGCCTATGGACAACTGCGATACCAGGGGTATCGCTGTTGCGTTGCCAGTCTTGAAGAGTGTGTTTTGATCCGTTTTTGAGTCAATTATAGTCAGAACTATTCAAATTCCATAATTTATAAGTTGAAATTATTAACATTATATATATTTACATTAACATTATATTATTAACATTATAGTATTAACATAATTATATATATTTTTACACAGTATTCAATCAAACATATGGTGGATTGCACAAGTTCAATACAAAATATAAATATTAGATGTACACAGAGCGCTATACTACGCATCATTAGTCTCGCGCAAGCGTGATACGTCACGAGCATGTCGAAGTCATAGGTGACGCGAACCCATAAGTTTTGCCCTACCAAAAAACGCTCAACGCGATATAGTCTACAATAGTATGTGGAAGTGAATGAATGAAAAGATCGCGCGTTGACTATGAATTTAAAAAATTAATAATAACTGATTCGAAAAATGAGCAAATCATATGTTTATTGTAAGTTTGGAACTTACCGTTTTTGTTTGTTTTTATTTATGAAGGTGATCGCCCAACGCGATTGAGGGTTCCGTTTAGGTTCGTAACCGTTGTACCACAAGATGTCCTTTACATTCCATTCTTCGATCTTATGCGAACCCTGAAGGTATAACCAATCACCCATATGATTATACATTAATACCGATTTTACAATCATCAAATCTAAGTAAAAAGTACATTTTATTTAACAAGTCTCATCCATATTAACATTACTTATGAAACAATAACAGTAACATAATATTGTATCAGTGTGTACACGCCAAGAAAGTGACATTTCTTTGGCTTATCTTAATATATATATTTCTTGTGTGCGTGTGTATGTGACTGAACTCCTCCTAAACGACTGGACCGATTTTGATGAAATTTTGTGTGCGTGTTCGAGTGGATCCGAGAATGGTTTAGATTCACAATTGGACCCGGTAGGTGGCGCTGCGGTCGACTTTTAGGATTTTTTTGTTTTCAAGGCAGGACAACGTCCGCCGAGCCCGCTAGTATAATTATACATTAATACCGATTTTACAATCATCAAATGTAAGTAAAAAGTACATTTTATTTAACAAGTCTCATCCATATTAACATTACTTATGAAACAATAACAGTAACATAATATTGTATCAGTGTGTACACGCCGAGAAAATGACATTTCTTTGGCTTATATATATTAAATTATATACATGCTACCGGGCGCAGCGGACGTTATACCGCAATGATAATAAGAAAAACCTTGGTAAATTATACACCTGAGCCTCGCTCATGAATAACTTTATGTACTGGTGAAAACCGCATGAAAATCCGTTCAGTAGTTTTTGAGTTTATCGCAAACAGACAGACGTAGCAGAGGGCTTTGTTTTATAATATGTAGTGATTATTTTTATTTTACAAAATATTTTATACGTGTGTCACAGTGTACGTGCTGCTCATTTATGTGGTATTGATTAGTTTTGTTTATATGTACACCCTAAACACTCTCGATTCTATTCCATGGAACATATCCATCCGAAGGTTGCCTGGAAGAGATTGCTATTAGTAATAAGGCCGCCCTTTGTACTAATCACATAATTTAAAATGTCTTATAGTGCGAGTATATGGGGCATTCCACGCCAAATAGGACTTTTTTCATTTCCTCAATTTTGTGATATGTTTTAGTGACCCTCAAAATAATCCTGGTAAATTTTGTTATTTTTTTTTATTACTCGTTCAAAAGATAGTTTTTTTTTAATGGTCCAAATTTCATCGTTTTTATGTAATGATTTGTATTTACATGACCTTTATAGAAAAAAGTAAATCAAAGATGTTTCAAATTTTTTTATAAACATTTTTGAATTTTAATTTTTAACTCGAGTTTTAAACAATGAATGTAACCTTCTAATTATTTATTTTATGATTTCAAACTTCTATCTATTCCTCGACTTTTAATTCCGATCTCGTAATGAGGTTCCTCTGATTACTATTCAATATCGTTTTTTTTTATAATTTGTACTTCTTCAGTTTTAAAATCTTTCGTTTATTTCAATCTAAAATAAAGAATAAAAAAATACCAACCTGTTTATCCTTAAAGTAACACAAACTCGATCCTTGTATTTCGAACATGTGCAATTTGAAATTCTTCGAGGATTCGCTAGCGAAACGCAACTCGCCGCAGACGAGCGAAGTGCTGTGCCTCAGGTTATCGATCTCTTGTAGTATTTTATTATCTCTAATCAGTAGATAGTTATTCTTTCTATCGTCCTCGTCCCAATAACCCCACCGGAGGACAACATCGAGAACGATTTCATCGATATGCACTATGCGTCTCAACGCTTCGTTACATATCACCTCTTCTAACATCACTAGATGTGATTCCTTGTTCGCTTTCTCGCATAACTCTATACATATATCCGCGCTTGTTTTATTCGGTGTCAGCTGTAACGAAAACGCGCCTTAAATGTTTCAATATGAGTCGTTACATTTCAAAATGAGCTAAATTGACTCCATATTTTGTAATATTGGTGGCATTTTAGTTAATATATTTCAGTTGTGTGCAAATGGAGGAGCTCAAAAATAATACAACAGACCATGACACAGGATTCAGATATACACAAATACGTATCTACTCTACGTGTAGCAATTTTTTTTCCCTGTGCCTTGCCATAAAAAGTTTTACGACAGAAACAATTAAGAAAATTGCTTAACAAACGAAAACATCCTATTGAACTATTTTATCTTCTCTTATTTATATACATACACTAGCGGCCCGCTCCGGCTTCGCACGGGTATAAAACATATAGCCTATGTCATTCACTGAAAAAATGATTAAAATCGATCCAGTAGACTTGATTTATTCATTACTGCCCGTGGCCCACCTGCGTTTGTTGCAATGTAAGCGGAAAAAATGTAATTATTTACAACATCACATTAGAAACCTCAAAAATAACAGTATTTCTCCACTATTTAATGGATGTTATTATAGATATAAACCTTCCTGTTCAATCACTCTATCTATTTAAAAAAACCGCATCAAAATCCGTTGCGTAGTTTTAAAGATTTAAGCATACATAGGGATTTAGGGACAGAGAAAGCGACTTTGTTTTATCCTATGTAGTGATATATAAGACGATTACAATTTTGGGAATGGAAAATAACTGGAAAAGTGTTAAATGTGAAAGTGAATGGATAGAGGGAGCACGAAGACTAATAGTATACATATGAGTCGTTACATTTCAAAATAATCTAAATCCAATTTTACTCGTTCCTAATATTTTATTTATCAAGATTTTCGAATTTTGTACATGCAAAACATGAAGATCACAAAAAAATCTATACACCTTATGAACGGTAAAATTTGAACTTCATTCTCGGTGTATAAAAGCTTGAAAATCTTAAAAAAATTAAACATGTTATATCAACGATTAAAATTGGATTTAACTCAATTTAAAATGTAACGACTCATATATAAAAATTGTGTATATACAGAGGACAGTTAATGAAGGATAACTGTAAACGAAAACATGTTGATCCGACACGAAATACATATAAGAGCTACTGAGGCATATATGCTTGGTACACATACATATCTCACTAACTTATATACGTATGAATATGTAGTTTAGCTTAGGTTAGCTCAGTTAGGTCGCGAATTGCATAAACCAGACAACAGCCCAAGCCGAGGTGTGCCGTGTACCCTTGAGCTAGTTGTCAAAATTAAATCGGCTGAGTGCTATAAGCGCTCGCCTTAGTAGTCCGGTGAAGCTGTTAAGGCTTTACTAGGCCAATAGCGTACACAGTTCGAAAAAAAAAACATGATGAACTGAAAATAAAAAATGTATGAAATTTCAGAGGACATTAATGATTTAAAATTTTAGTGAATACTTACAGCAACCTGGAAACATGTAGTTCTGTCTGTGACGTAGACCCAGGTCTTGAGGTCTCCAGCTGCCTTGGGGGCTGCTGGGGCCGAGTTACTGAGCACTCGCATCAGTACTCTCCTAACAGCAGCCTCTCTTCGCGTCTCTGCCTCGGTCGGTTCCCACACCGATACGTAATTGGCTATCAGATCACGCACCACGAACACTTCCTTAGAAGACCAAGCGGTCTGCAGCGTATTCGTTGTCTATTAACCACAGAATTGAATGCACATTAGTAGAATGATTACTTGGTAGGTGGTTCACAGTTAGACAACGGTTGTATACGAACACGATAAGGCGCGTAAAGTCATGGCGCGTGCCTTACCAAAGCCGCGTAATGGATTTTTGTGTTTATCTAGATAATTAGGTCAAATATTAAGCACCTATTTTTTTATTAATTTAGAACCAGAATCGACTAATGAGTGTCTTGTAAAAATATTGCTAGCGACTAACCAGTCGCGCAGTATATGACTGATGTGTCTAATTACATGATGGTGATAAAATGTTATTTTTCCTTTTTTCTGCTATCATTTATTTTCATTATCATGTTAAAAATCGTTTTAAATGTATCGTACAGTCGTAACTTTTGTTACTATTTTACTTAACTATTTGTAGAAAGCAAGAAAGCTGCATTTTTCATCTACAACATTGGCTAACTTCGAAGACAGATGGAAGTTGGTAATAAGTAATAGTATTTTTATGTCCTTTTACGAATTTCGACGAAAAACATTTTTATAGAGAGTAAATATATTAAAGTTCGAAACTGCATTAAGACAACCGACGATAGTAATTATTAGGAAAGTTTTAAAACGAACCAAGGCAGCTGGCATGATAGTGGGCGCCCACACCGAGGCTAGGTTCTCTGCGTTCATTTTGTTTACATGCGCCATTGTGTGCAAGAAGTGGAGGTGGGCGAATAGTACACGAGCGGTGTGCCTTGCCACTAGAGGCAGTGACGTCATCACACGCCGAAACTCCCCGTGCCTGGCTTTCTCATCTTCTATTACTATGATAGATAGAAAAATATGTACAGAATAACACATATATATATATATATATATATATATATATATATAGTACGCGAGTACTTTTACAATAACAAAATTACACCGACAAAGTTCTTAGTATTTTATGGATACACCGTGCGCGTGCCAGATCTGTTGCGTTGCAGTGCAAGGACTACTATAAATTATGTACTTGTAAATAAAAAAATACGCCAAAGCATTGAACATAATCTATAATATACTTTTACTTAATATAATTGTTAAAACTGAATGACAAAAACCCAGAGGTTACATGGCGGGTCTATATGGATGATTTTTTGCAGAGGAATTTCATATACATATAACTACTAGATAATCATTAATTAATTTAATAAGCTCAGTAAAGCTTGCTTAAGTATAATTTAAATCATTTTGTACTGGCAGCTCCCCCTTGTAAACAAAAGCAATTTACAAAAACTTCTTAGGTTTCCATAGAAGTAGAAAACGATAAGAAAACTAGATATTACTAACGTAATCATCGTTCAGTCCCAAATCCCCTCATTATCATAAAAAAATAAGCAAATTCGAGATTGTCCCAATCCCGTCTTTCGGTACGTTCACAAACCATGAACGGCTCCTGTGGTATAGGAGGGGAGTATCTCGTGTACTAAAACATGGTATACTTTTTTCGCTCAGCACAGGCGACCTACATACTATATTACAAATGTGATTTTTTTTTTGTGTTTATCCATTAAACTGCTGGACGGATTCTAATAAAATGTAACATAGGAAGAAGTAGATTATGTCGCGATGTAGGATATGTCCTTTTTTCGCTCAGTAAAGTAGAAGGCAAGCAGCTATTTTTCTTAATCTATATATAAATAAAACTGTAAATAACTGTCTATAATTTTCAAATCTTTGTGTAAAATACATTGAAGAAATAATTCAATACATTTCAATCATTTTTCAAAATGTCTGACTATGTGTCTGTCTGTTTATACACACATTACTGCTAAAATATAGCGTTTACGATAAAACGTCACCTAGAAAACCACAAAGCATTTCTTCAAGTCATATTTAGTGTTTGTTTCATTAAAATCTATACACTTTATCAAAATAATATTGTCATTGGAATTAAGACTCGAGTTAAGTGCTAGTTTAGTACGAGTTTAGTAGTAGTATAAATATATCTCATTATAAAAACCTGGGTATTTTGTAGTATGTCTCATATCTTCTAAATATAAGAATATTAACTATTTAACCATAGGTATATAAATAAAATGATAGAGGTCTGAATATTATTATCTTAATTTAATTGGATTATACTTAAGTTTTATGAAACTACGATTTTTATAAGGACTACGCTTTCAGCAATGTGTGAAGTGGAGCAAACGGTGTGGTGCGCATACGCAAGAGCGATGAAGTAAATGAATAACAATGTTTACAAATAAATTTTGTAAGAAAAGTGTATTTTTGCTTCCAATATTTTTATATTCTCCCTTTGTACATAAAATATATTGTTAATATAATAAATAACGCAAGCGGATTCGCGGATATCAGTTAGTATGAAATAGGTTTGATTGAGTGTTAGTACTTCAATCAACTTTGCACATTTGTACAGATGCTAATGTAAAATAGGGCATAAAATTCGTTTATATCACGGGATATAACTTAGTATTCTTACGGTGGTGCCGCTACAGCAGACACTATAAATAACCTACCAAAGCTAAAGCCTACAGAAAAATTGTAAGGCTAAAAGATCCCATCAGACTTCGTAACTATATAATAATAATCATAAATACAGTGCTACAACAAAATAATCCAAGGAGGTTAGATGTCGGGCAGGCGGCCGATCGTAAAATTTAAGCCAAATCATATACCACAACATGACAAACATGTTGTACCGATCCTACTTATGTGGGATAAGGGTAAGAAGAAGAAGAAGATAACTTAGTATTCTTTTTCTATATTCTTTGGTCAGCAAAGCAAACAACTGACAGTTAGTATATCGTACCGTTAAATCAAATTTGCTTAAAATCATCAGACTTGGCAGATTCTAGTAGCGTTACACATGTATGTATGTGCTGAAATAGGACAGAATTTTTTTTCCTACTTTTTCGCTTAGCAAAGCATGTGTACATATATCATAAAAGATAACGTATATTTGTTGGAGTGGCTGTCCGTTAATCAACCTTCAATAACTGGACAGATACAAGAAAATATCGCACAGAATCATCAGCCTATAAGAAAGGTATTAACACTATAACCACGCCAGTCCACGTCGTATTTGCGATTTCAAACGCCGAGAAATCCACAGTTTTATATCCCACCCACATACGGAGGTACTACAAGAACATTTCTCAAGTTCAGGTTTCCTCACAATGTTTTCCTTCACCGTCAGCCGATATTGTTACCAATTTAAATTAGTAAATATACGCGACTTCCTAAAAAATCATTAGTATATGCCGGGGTTCCAACCTGCGGACATTATGTCGTAGAATAGATCCCAGGGTACTTTTCTTTCGGAATCGCAATAGCCGCGATTGAACAACTAAATGGACTCCAATAAAGTTTAGCGTATAGATCGATTACCTATTGTTTCATTTGACTTACCGAGAGCGGATATGAGAGCCTGATGGTGTTCCTGAGGTATGAGCGATTCAGGTAGGTCCCTAAAGAACCTCTTCAGTACGCCGGCGACATCGTGTTCCGAGTGCTGGTCGGGGCTGAGCTGTACGGACCACGAGTCACGCCTGAATCGGGCGAGGAGTTCAGACAGCACTGAGCTGCTGCCTCCTCGCCGGTATATACCTTCAGTAAGGCTGCCTGGCAAACCGAGAAAATATATGAGTCATTAGCCTGGCAAATCGTTCATATAACATGTTTAACTTTTTAAAGATTTCCAGTTTTTATACATCGAGAACGAAGTTCCAATTTTGCCGTTCATAAGGTTTTTACATGTACAAAATTTGAATATCTAGAAAGATAACGTAGACTATTAGAAAGGGCTAAAATTGGATTTAGCATATTTTGAAATGTAACGACCCAAATGTTTCGTTTTTCAAAATTGTTGTATAAATAACACAGATGTTGTACCATCGTAGTGTTGGAAGTCGACAGTCATATTCCTAATTATGCTTAATGTGTGCGACTATGCGTACCACTTCAGACAACAAGTAATGATTACACCGTTTATTTATATAAAGTTGTCATATACAAAGCAATTTTGAATAATATCCAGTGGTAGCGTCTTCGGACTGCATCTTGATCGGTGTGAATTTGAATATTAAAATGAGTCCGAGTTTTTACTCAAAGAAAACATTATGTTGAAAGCATAGTACGGTGGTATAATATATTCTTATAATCTCCTTACTACCTCTAGTATTACCCCTTTCAAGTATTACGTAACCACTAAAGGGGCGCGGGGGGATCTTTGACTTGCTTATTTTTGATGGGATTATATGGAATGGGGGATGTAGATGTTTAGGTTCGATATGTGAGGCGCGCGGTCTAATCCATTGGGCTGCTGTCGTCCTAGTAACGAACGAGTATAAGTTAATTCTTTTATGGACTATAAACTCTTTATTTCCAAACTTATTAATTGCTGGCCGCGAATCAATAAAGATATCAGAACAGATTAAAAATACTTATATAAATGTTTACGTCAGCATGGGAGGGAGGGTAAAAGCATTGCTTACTTTTGCTGACAAGGGGGTAGGGCGGTCAAAAATTACAAAAAAATTGGCTTACGATACTTGAACGGCTCCTAGCTACCACCCTCAAACTAAATATTTATGATCGGTATGGGCTGTGAACGGCACTTAAGAGCAGCTCCTTTTGTAAGCTTACTGATCTTATCTTGTATTTATGTAGATCTTCGGCTACTTCGTCAGTTAAAATCCGGTAAGATTTAAGTGTTTAAATAAAAAATTGAAGTGCATGCATGCATGGACATAAGTAACTAATCTGCGTAATACAGTTAATAATTCTGAATGGAATAAACATAATAGTTATAATTTGTAAACTATTAGTTGTTTCCCGTGACTTCTGTCTGCATATTTCTTGATGTGTTCAGAACGATAAATAGAGACGTGGCCACAACAATAGACTTATATATAATAAATTGAGAATTTGAATGGCTAGCAATGGCATGTAGTGAATATAACTTATTATAGTAAATTGAATAACATAAAATCTTCCTCCGTTAGAAACATTCAAGTCTGCCAATTTTTCTACGGTGATCGAGTAATCTCAGGCATACCACAGAAATAATCAATGCAGCCTTCATTGAAAAAGAAACCAATAAGAATCGCAGTGCTATTTCAAGCCGGTCGATAATAATTGGCTTATGTCGAGTACTCAATACAAAAATACACATTTTTTTTATTTCTGTAGCCAAATATATCACCTATTAGTAGTGATATATTTGAATAAAGATCTATTAATAAAATAATTATTAAAACTTAAATCACTTACAGGAATACAGTACTCACCATGCGCGTATATAAAACTAAGGCATTTATCGACGATAGTTGGTACGTCATCCTTAGTTAACTGCTGATGATGTATATGTGCACCGTTATTGTAAGCAGCAAGCTTTATCATATAACGCCAGCCCTGCAACAAAAAATAAACCTACATCGTTGCGTAATGCGAGGACATCCGATACCACATGTTATCATTCCATTTAAAAACTCTTTACGATATATTTTTTTATATCTGTAATTTTTTATGTATTCATGTGTTCATATTAATTTATTTTCGACACTAGCTGTAACCGCAGCTCCGCAAACGTTTATTTTAAAAATTGTATTTAAGAAGTGTAAAACTGTGAGTATATGTACAATTACAGAAATGCTCTTTCAAAAAGATTTGTAGGTACGACACGCACGCCACCTACAGTGACATGTAACGTGTACATTAGATATATAAATATTAACAGTGTATGAAATGAGTTTTATCATCAGCAATATATATGGAACCTTAACCCACCATATAACTAGCTACCTCAGTGCTCACTTACACAGTATAAGGAACTAATGACATAATGACTTAAAGATGTTATTATAATGGTATAATATGCACATATTGTCTATAAGTAATACGTTTATGATCTAATATCTTATTAGAAAGACCCCTTCTATCTTCAAAATTACTATTAATAATTATAATGTTGAGTTGTAAAAAATGAATGAGCTGACGTCTTGAAATTTGCATAAATATAAATCAAAATATAAACTTTATATCTATCTAAGCAATTTTTAATATTTGACAGTTTAAATAGTGCTCATTGAACTTAATACAATAATTTTCTTATATGTTACTATGGTTACTGAGTTATGTAGACGAAAGCGCGGTAAATAATACAAAATGGCCAAAAAGACAATATAATTCAAATAACATACATATATACAGATATATGAATTTCAATTATATTTATTCTTTGAGTCCAGTACAACGCACGTCTTACGTCCATGTTTACAGTGAACAACGTCTTTTTGCTAAATTTCATGCGGACGAAGTCGCAGGTAACTGTTCGTCTAAAATAGAGTAACCTAAATTACTTTCTATAAGGTCAGCTATCTGTCAGTGAAAGTCCCGTGAAAATCGGTCCAACCATTTTGGAGACAGCACTGCGGGCGAAACCACAGTTAACAGGTAGTCTAAATTAAAAAAGACGAAATTAATTGTTACGATGTACATTATCAGCCGCTAAAAGTCCTGTGAAAATCGGCCGAACCGTTTTGGAGATAGCAGTACGGGCGAAGCCACGGTTAACAGTTAGTCTAAACTAAAATAGAGTCAATTACTTTTTATAATGTCGGTCGGTTTCGGAGATTACCCGGAACAAACAGACAGGACACACCGACAAAAAAGAAAAAAACATTTTTGTAATTAGTATCGTGTATACTTTCATACCCAATAAGTAAAAAAAACTTTGATATTACATACAGACACTTCATTTTTATTATATGTATAGGTATAGATAAATGTCTATTTTTAAATTGTTTATGTCAAACTTGAAGAAGCGCATTAGATCTCTTGATTATCATACGTAATCGACAGCATTTTTCCTTCGTTGTCTCTTAAATATATGATTAACAATATGAAGACGTAGTTTCACATACGGCAATGAATTCCAAATAGACAAACATAGTGTGTATTATAATAACTAATATATACGAATACAAATACTAATCTAAACATTTACCGTGTTATTA
Organism: Antheraea yamamai; assembly: GCA_036509395.1. Taxonomy (NCBI): domain Eukaryota; kingdom Metazoa; phylum Arthropoda; class Insecta; order Lepidoptera; family Saturniidae; genus Antheraea; species Antheraea yamamai. Next base: position 5,760,612 of record AP028424.1, on the reverse strand, counting down.
CAAAAAAGTTAAATACGCATTGAACTCTTACTTTAAAAAAGTTTGATCACAAAAGAGTGTCTTACTTTTTTTTACAGATGAACATTATTTTAATTTAAAAATTCTCTAACACTTGTCTTTTTTTTTTACTAGGGGAAATCCTGCATGGGAGACACCTCCCACTGCCGGGGGACAGTGAGAGGGTTATGCCGGACTCTTACCGGCTAAAATCCCTAGGCCGCTTATGCGCGTATGTAGACCAGTGTACGGGCTCACGATTAGCATGCATCGATGGCTTAGTCGCGCGCTTGGATCACCCATAGATGTGCGGACGGGGACCCTCGTCTCGAGAGAGAGGATATTCCTCTCCCTCATGCTTCCTATTGAAACTGCGGCTGACCGTGCTTCAACTCACGGGTACTCCATTCTGCCGCAACAGACGCCCCCGCGTGTCACCTGGAGTTTAGTTAAGGGGGCCTTTGATGGTGAACGGCACCCCCTTTGCGGCTTCTGCGGCCGACTCTACCGCGTCGAGCAGCAGGAGCATCAGCAGCCCTCTCACGCTGCCTCTCGGATTCGTCCTTCTTGGAGACTACGCCCTCGCAGAAGCTCATAACAGCGTTCCATGCCCTCTCAATGCCGACCGTGGAACGGATCACAGCCGACAGAGAGAGGTCATCGCCCACTATTGCTGCTCTAACACTTGTCTAAGTTGAGAGTTCTTATTCTATTGTTGTAATTAACTGTATCTCTATTTGCCGGCACTAGAAGTTTCATAGTAAATTATGGATTTCGTGGGAATAATTAATTTGGAAGAAGTAAATAAATTAAACAATTTTAGACATTCACAAGTATGTACTTGTATTTATGATTTCATAATTACTATTATTTATCAAGTATTGACATCTGACAGTGTATTCAATCCGTCATTATACTGTTGTTCCACCTTACGCACTTGACGTAATATATAAATCTTATAAATTGCTTATTGAAGTGAAACTCCTAATGTGACTTCAAACAAGGTGGCGTTAAACGTTTAGCGCTACCAGGGAGGGAGTATGAAAGCACTGTCGCGTTAAACGTTCAACGCTCCTGGGGAGCGGGAATAGAAAGAGAGAGAGCGAGAAAAATAATCAAACATTTCGTATCTTACTTCAGTTATCATAATCCCATTGTAAATTTTATAGATTTGGATATTTCTCCACTCGAAAATGATAATTAAAAGATGCGATCAATTGTGAATCGTAAGCAATGTTAATAAAGTTTGTCTTAAAGAAACATTATGATTTCACTAAAAATCAATTTCTACCCCTTTCTATTTTCATTTCCACATTATGAAGTTACACTTCTTCCGCGCGGAGGGACTCCACGCACTATTTTTTTTATACAACGTTTTCTTTTAACAAAAATATTACAGTAATGATAACCAATTTAACGTAATAATAAGTAAGTATTCTTAATGAAGATCTGAACAAAAATATTATTCATAAATTGAAATTGTTTGTAAAATATCTGTATGTAATGGAACGTTTCTGAACGATGAGATCGAATTGAACGAATGCTATTCACAGTTGCTTGCATAAAAAACTGAAATGAGATGTTTAGCTAGAGACCGCTTGGACACGCTTTTGAAATAAAGTACTTTAAACATGACTTCACCTAAATTTTAAACTTTAGGCACTGCTTAGTAAAACTCCATATTATACCTGTGTTCATTTTGTTTTTGTAATAAGACCGTTAATATCCATACATTTTTATTCCAGAACTAAAAATTATGCTAGTAACCGTGACGTCTCGGCTCAACCCCTGAACTCGTTAAAACGATAAGGGTTTAAGCTCCATACAAACGAATTAAGACTTTATGATGTTCAATAGACTGTTGGTAACATAAGTTAGAAAAAATACCATGTTTATTACAAAATTTGAAAACCTTGAACAATGACACTGACTGATTCGGAACTATCGAAACATTGTGTTGAAACCAGCACGATGGTAGGGCGTTTTTTGAGCTGTTGGTGTGTTCTGGCAGATGTAAACAAATATATATACGAGTATATAAGTATATAAAATAAAATATATAAGTATATGTATATAAATTAATATATTTCGTCTGTTTGCAAAAACGGGACATTATTACTCTCTATGCGGACAACGGGATAATAACCTGAAGGCTGGATTATCTCACCTAAAACGGGACGTATGCTCACGTTATTCAATGATACTCCAGTGATAGTGTCAACTCGATTTCTACAATGAACCTGAATCTTCGGTGAATGACAATATCGTGATGAAACTAGCGTAGTGATAAAGGATTTTATTATTATTTAATTCTGTAAATACTCTTAAGATGATAATTTGTAACAAAACGTCTATAGGTCATATATTTCAACAGTTACACTTGAAAACTTCGTTAGGCTTGGTGTGTTATTTCCACGACTACCACATCGTCGCTAGAGATTGTAGTCACATTTATGAATCAGAGAATAAATGATTCGCTAGAATATAACATACGCTATATACTTGCGACAATTTATATACTAGACAACATACACATACCGACTAAATTTACACGAAATGTAAAGGTGTGATAGTCGAGGAGTTTAACTGGGAGAATACCGGTAAGATTTGGAATTCGTCTAGATTTACTCATTGAAATCGGTAACGGTATTGCCGAAGGAAATCATCTGGAGTAAACATGAATCTGCGAACTGTTCTTGCAGTATCATCGTATATATACAAAATTTAGAAATGAGTATTTCTCGAGATCTGTAACCGCCAATACGTCGTGGGCTGACGTGGGCGTGGTGATTATTCTGACTACTGTGCGAACTGAGTCCGTATTGAGCCGATAGAATCACGTTATCGATTATAGATCTTCTTGATGTCAGAACAATTATTAGCGTCGTTTCTTTCACGGAAATTAATTATTTTAAACTCTATTGAAGTAACAAGCATTAACATAAAAACGGATATCGAATAGCGTATTATAGATTAAGATCCCAGAGCAACTAGACACAACTTATTTTTAAATATATGAAACCTTACGTTCTGGGTAATGTTTCATGTACTTAGAACGTTTGCGCACTCACAGAGTCGAGTCTGTGAGAAATTTACAGGTACCAGATGAGAAAGGTAATTAAAAATAAAGGCTACATTACTTAAATTGAAAAGGCCGATTTTTATATATGGTTTGTAAAATATCACTCTAAAGTAGTATCTAGTATCGTCAGACACTTTCCGCTGACCACAACTTCTGCCAGACGTTTTAAAGCGCTGAGAAAAATGAATGAACCTCACTTATATTAGGTTTACCTATGAAATTGCCGTTTTGTATGAAAAAATTGAAACGAATTTTTTTCATGTATTTTTTATTTTTAAAGACCTATTATTTAAATGCTTGATTTTTAAATATGTTATTCAGATAACTATTACAAAGTTATATTTGATCAGCCAGACAGATTGTAATGACCAAATTGTAATCATGGCTTTGACGTCACTAGTGACGTATACAGACATCCGTAACGCATACGGAGTGCTTTCGTTTTGTTTTATACGTAAGCTGATAAACATATGGTAATGTGGAATAAAAATATAGCAGCGGATATATGATAACATTATTCAGTAGCGTGTGATATTAAATTCACTTTGATACTTTTTTAAAGTTTAAACTTATTTTTTTAAGTTACTTACATATCGGACAAAGAATAATTTATTATGGTTATCATCTTATAGTGTGTATATGTCTTTTATTAAGATTATCATAATAGTATCAACATTTTTAGATTGTTTTCAAATATAATAAAAGAGTCTCCAAGGAAGGAACTGAGATAACACTAAAATTAGTCGTTAAAATTAAAAATAATTGCGTAATATTAGAATTTTAGCGTAAAATAAAAATATTGTATTATTAGTATAAACTCGTTTCCTAAGAATGCCACGCGGTAACGCCTGTGACGTATTAGAAATCGCTACATATTATAAAACAAAGTCCTCCACGTTTGTCTGTTCGCGATAAACTCAAAAACTACTGAACGGATTTTCACGCGTTTTTCCGCACTAGATAAACTGATTCATGAGGAAGGTTTAGGTATACAATGTTTTAAGGCTATTTTTTATTATCAGAGCGGGACAACGTCCGCCGGGCATGCTAACAGGATATTGCCTATAATTAACATATAGTTATAATGTTATGTTTGGTAATATTCATTGCCATTAAAATTGAAATGAGTTTTTCTTTTCATTTTCGTATAAATTCTAATTTTAAACTAAAGAAAAATGCAATAAATCGCTTCACATTTGAAATAACTAAACGCTATGTATACTATTGACTTAACCACAAAGTTATGTCAAAGGATATGTACTCGTACAGTTTTCGCCAAACTTTCAGACCGCTCTGAATATAGTAGTTACACAGAATACAAATTTAGACATAAACACGTATTATATTATATATATATAACATCGAGACAACGTAAAAATAAATAAATGCCAATTACAGATACCTATAATAATATTTTAAATTTGTCTTGTATTAAACTCATCGTTATTTTACGCCCAAGCCCGAAATACGATTATATGCGGCCAAATTGATGAGGTCTGTAAGTATACTTGCTTTGTGTGGGGCTCCACCCACGACGTTTTTGTGATTTCACTAATATATAAAATATATATCACTATAAGCACTAGGCGTTCAGCGGTGTGTCTTCCTTTGCAGTAGAGTAGTGGCGCAAGACGTGTGGTGCTTATATTTTTTTCTCTGTACACAAAATATATTGCAATCTAATAAGCGACGTACGCGAAGATGCGGGTATCAGCAAATCAGCATATAAAAGAGTAAAAATACTAGATAGTATGTCTATAATTATTGTTAATCTATCTAATGATACTAGATCAGGAATCGTATTAAGAAACTAATAATTGGAAGTATTTCAATATTTTTAATTATCCTAAAATTGATTCTTATGTTGACTAAAATTAAATCTTACAATTTTAAAATGACTTTAATTGAAACATTGAAATACACTACCTTAAGTTCTCTTTCGTGTGGGAATCTGAGATAGAGTGTAGCATGCGGGCAGTCCAGTAGTAAGTTTGCACTACCGTCAGTTGGACACGATAGTTTGGTCTCATCGTCTGCATCTTGAGTCACTGTTGACAAAGTGAACAACACACATTATTTTTTATCACTATTAACTAAACAAATATTATGAATGTCATTACGATAATGAGTCATGAGTTCTATGTTTTTTGTTATAAATAATATTCCAAAGTTCTAGGTAGCTTACATTACGCTTAAATGTTTGATACCTACGGCAATGATTCACAACAAAATAATTGTTCCTGCTAACAATTTGTTATAAGTACTTGTATAACAAATGTATTGTAAATATTATCTAATAAATACACACATCTAATAGCCTGGAAGCGCGTGTTTTAATTTGATAATAACGAACAATAATGTATAAACATATATATATATACGTACAGTTATAAATATAACAGAACGATACGAGTAACACATTCATTATCGCCATTGAGAATGGTAAAACAACATTTTTTTTAAACTCACGTGTGTTTGGTTTTTCGATATTAACAGTTCATTTAAACTAAGGTAAATGACCATACAAAGTGAATATACAGGGTTTTACTTAGATTTCAGAGTCTAACAAGATACGATAATTCGAAATATATTTCACTAGCAACCGCCTACGACTTCCCTTCTGTTAATTATAATAAAATATTAGAAATGAATGTTGTTATTTTAATGTAGATGTTTTGTAATTGCGGTATACTGCATTGTTGATATAATGTATCAACATATATGTAACAAATAATAACAGTAACATGTAACGTGTACATTAGATATATAAATACTAACAGCGTGCGAAATGAGGTTTGTCATCAGCAACATATTTGGAACCTTAACCCACAATATAACTACCTCAGTGCTCACTTACACTGTATAAGGAACTAATAAAATAATAACTTAAAATATTATTACAAAGATTTACATATTACATTTAATATACGTTGCCATTATAATTAAGATTTTGTGACTATACAAAAAATAAACGCTTGTCTGTTCCGCAAGAAATTATATTATGGAACTCTTTACCTAATATGTTTATAATCTAAGATCTTAATAGAAAGACTTGTATGTCATTCAAATTATTAATAATTATAATGTCGAATTGTAAACAATAAGCTGATAATTATTTCTCTAATTAAAAATAAAGAATGAGTTGAAATCTTGCTAAATTTCGTGCAGACAAAGTCGCGGGTAACAGCTATTCTAAAATAAAATAACCTCAATTACTTTTTATAAGATCCGCTATCTGCCAGTGAAAATCCTGTGAACATCGGTCGAACCGTTTTAGAGATAACACTGCTGGTGAAGCCACGGTTAACAGCTAGTATAAATAAAAATTGCTTGAATTATTTTTTATACGGATTGATATCTGTCAATGACGGTTTCGTGAAGATCGGTCTCACCGTTTTGAAGATAGTACTACGGGCGAAGCCACGGTAAACAGTTAGATTAAGTTAAAATTGCTTGAATTCTTTTTTATAAGGATAGATATCTGTCAATGACAGTTTCGTAAAGATCGGTCTAACCGTTTTGGAGATAGCATTGTGGACGAAGCAGCGGTGAATAGCTTAGTCTAATTTAGAGTAGCCTAAGTAACCTGCTGTAATTTTAGCTATCTGCAAATGAAATTCCCGTCAAAATCGGTCCAGCCAGTTCGGAGATTACCCGGAACAAACAGACAGACAGACAGACCGACAAAAATTTTAAAAATTGCATTTTTGTTTTCAGGACCTTGTATAATTTCATACCCAATCAGTAAAAAAAAATTGATATTACATACAGACACTTCATTTTTATTATATGTATAGATAGATAGATAATTCAATTTTTGTGTCTCTTCAACACTCAAAGTTATGCTTGTATACATAACCAGGATGTTGTTAATGTTTAATCGGGGTTGAAATGTAGTAAAAGATAAATTAAAAACACCCGACAACAAAATGTAGGTATGTTAACAATAAAGTTAGTTTAAGTTTAAAACAAAACCTTCGTGCACAGCTATAACATTGCAAGTTAGTTTTGGTTTAAAACGGAAGTTGCGTGCGCCGATGTAACACACGGTGAAGTTAGTATTAGTTTAAAATTAAAGTTGCGCGCGCCAGTATGACGTTGCGTAGAATTAGTTGTAGTTTAAAGTAAAAGTTGCGTGCGCCGATGTAACACACCGAAATGTTAGTTTTCGTTTAAAACAAAAGTAGCGCGTGCCTGTAACATGTATGCGTAATGTAATGTAGCGTGTATGTAACAGACCGTGATGTTAGTTTTAGCTTAATACAAAAGCCGTGCGCGTCGCTCTAACATATCGTGAAGTTAGTTTTAGTTTTAATCGCGCCGATGTAACATAGCATGAGATTACTTGAAAATAAGTATACTTTACTGGTAGTCCTTTGAGATATTACATAAACAAATCAATCTTTTATCATTAATCAAACATAAACATTACACAAACATTAAAAAAAAATAAACATTAATCAATTATATATATTATATGGGCGCGCGACCGTTCTGCCATCTGGTTTCAATGTAAGTAATTAACAAATCGAATTATAGCTTCGTTATCTGTAGTTCCATCTATCAGTTAATTCGGAACTTAAATAACACAGGGAATATTATTAGCAACTCTTTGTTATAAAATAAATAAAATATAGAAAAGTAGGAACAGATTACTATCATAAACTAAATTATTATTTTAAAATGTATAGTGCCATCTCTTATAACGGCAAAGAAGTTATACTTCAATCGCGTGGGACAGTTACATACACTCATCTTTTTTAAAATTATTATCGTGGGGTTATACTTAATAAACTTAATAAATAATCATGTATTATATTTATTTATATGTATTAATATTCGTAACAGCTATGACGATTATAGGATTTGTAGTATACAGTACTTTGTATCAGTGCGCTGTATTCCGTATAGTACTGATTTTACTAAAAGCATAGTCACGTAGTGAGAGGAACGGCAACATTAAATTAATTACGCGTCTATCGGAACTGACAGCAAGAATCAAATTAAAATGCACCCGTCTGCACATAATGTTATTTTGCCTCAAAATATGCAATATTAATAGTAAATAGAAGAAGCGACTAGAAAATACTTAAACGTTTATATCTTTCTAAAATTAGATATTTAAATATTATCCAGTGTTCACATAAGATATACTAACTTGCTTAATATTCGTTTAAAATGTTTCATGTCATTTTGTGTTAATGGTTATAGATATATTAAACTTAAAAATTGATTTGTCTCTGAAGTGGGGACGGGTTTATAGCTCCAGGAGCGGAACCATTATACGCGAGCACTACAAAAAATAAACAGTGTTTATCGTGAACTTTTCCTTCACGGAAAGTTCAGGCTAATTGTAAGATTGAGATCTATCGTCGCTTTAAGTGGCTAAGACATGAGGAGCTTGCCTAATTTAAGGTTTAGGAAATTAAAAAAAAATCCTTGAATTATCATGCAATAGTTAGTATACATGAACAAAGAAAGTATATTTTATTGTTATTATATGTATAGACTTCCATATGAATATATTAAAATAGCGTATATTTAAATTTAACTAATTTAAAACATTAAAACCAGTTGTATACAATATCACTTGTTTAAAATACGATAAAAATCAAAAGTAAAATGTCTGCAACAATTTGCATAATCTTTGACAGTTCCAGGCGCGGCGTAAATCACTTTGAAAATGGCGTCAGCGTGAGGCGAAAAGCTGAATTTCATTAAAGCTATTGAGTTATTATGTGCTACTCGTATTTACATGTATTAAAATATAAAATACCGTGATTATTCAGTGAATTGGATTTTAGAAATCAATGTGGGGCTTATTATTAATTAAAATTCATTTGTTAGTTTTACACACGCGAAAAGTCGGGAATTTTACGTTATTATATCTATCTTTAAAATAAATTATTCTTATATATGATTAGCAACGTCCCGCGACTTTGTCCTCCTTAAATTATAAAACAGAACCTAATGTCAATAAAATATAACCTACACTTACATAGTAGCTATTTATACTAAAATTGATAGCTTTCTCCATGAAAAGAAAAGACAAAGATATGAAAACTTTCATCGTTATAAAGTTCTCTGTTCAATATGTTATCTATACTATAATAAAACTGTAACAAAGCCAAATCTGTACATTAAATATTTTTTGAAAATTTTGATCGGGGTAGACTTTGTTATCGATATAGAAGACAAAAATAATCCTTTTACAATTTTTGTCTGTCTGTCTTTCTGTCCCTGTGAACACGCAGCACGCTGAAAGTACTGAACCGATTTTTACGAAACTTGACACAGTAATAATTAATAATCCAAGGTTACATTTAGGATACTTTTTGTCCCGTAAAACGCAAGTGGTTCTCCAGGATAACGAAAGACAAAAAATTGTAGTTAATGTAACTAGACTTTTATGCGACACCTTAGTACAAGAGCCAGCAACGTTGGAAGAACGAGAATTTTAGAAAAGCTGGTTCTTTAATATGAAGATATATTATGCCCTTCCTAAACAGGATTCAGGATACCTGGCAGCCGGTTAACGTTGTTTTTTTTAATGTGCATCACACCTTCACAGGTCAACATTTTGATTTATTATTTATGGACATTTTTTCAGTAACGCTATTAAAGACATGAATTTATCACTGCCAGACAGTTTTGTTATTGAGAATAATGTGCCCGATGATATTCTTTATAAATAAAATAATTCATTTCAAACCATTTTATTTTTTCCATTGCAAAGAACATAGTTCATTTTATTAACCATTATGATATTGAGATTTCACTGTAAACAATGAAAAACAACGATAAACGTAGACATATGACTTAGGACTGACGTCATCTTGAATACATGCGTCTATAACAGGCGCTGCCATAATTATCGTTATCTTTATCATACAGGCAGTGTTGCGCTAAACTATACCTATAGCTAAGTTATTCTATACATACTATTTTTAATTTACCCTCTTTTATGTCTAAATATATTATTATTAAAATTACAGCTATCTTAACATGGTTTGAACATACTTTTTATATTTAAAAAAATAGCATCGGTAACATTATTGTTAATAACAAAAAATTCTGGCAATAATAATTTCATGTTTTAGTAGTGTTTCAAAGTTAGTGAAAAACAAAACATTCTAAAATTATACCGTTGCTAGCTCTTGGACGAATAGTTACAGGCAAGTGACAGTTGACGCGACGACGCGTCGCCATGCGTCATATCTTTTTTATTTACTTTTTCAATACAATGGAGTATGAAAAAGTTTTAATACAAGTTGAAGATGGTTATGATAAAGTAAGTGGTAGAGATGATTTTTTAATTTTATTTTACGTATTGTGGGTGTGTAGAGTCTATGTACCGTAGGTTAGGTGTAGTAATAGAGAAAGACAGAGAGAGAGAGACTGTATATAATATATACACAAATAAAATTTTCATTTCAATAACAAACCTACTCAAGGATTACCTATTAATGTATTAACTTTTATTAACTTGATTATCCCAGATCATTCAGTGTTTAATTTATCATTATTCTTTATATATAAGGATCAATATGTTTGTCCTCTATGCATGCCGAAACTACTGAAGAGATTGTGATAATAATTTAGGAGGGTATTCTGGGGACGTCCGAGAAGGTTCCTGTATCAAAAAATCTATATATATAAACGTTTTTTTTTTAAATATATTAATGAAATTGTTTGCCTTAAAGAAAGAAAAGGCTTTTACTTCTTATTGAAAATTTTTACAATACATTTGATATTGTTTTGACATGTTTGACATATTTCAATGAAACATTAGTTATCACAATTAATCATTTCCATTTGTATCAATGTAATTTTTTAGGAATTTATGTAGTTCTGGCATGGATACGAGGACATAGTGTGATCCAGGGTAATGAAGCTGTTGATCTTATCGCCAAAGAAGCTATCCAGACTGGATATTTCGATCATTATAAAACCTATGTTCAGGATTTATCCTCAGCAAGCAAAACTGATTTGTTACTGTCATGGAACTCAAACTGGAATGTATTCTACCAAATTAAAGGCAAATCTTATGCTTCCATTTAGGATAACATTCCTGATAAGCCATGGGTTTATAAATTTCGTGACTGTTGTAAGTTTGCTATGTCTACTATCTGTAGACTGAGTGCTCTCCAGTGCATCTTGCAAAGTTCAGAATAGCATAATATATTATTATATAAATATACTAGCTGTGTCCGGAACTATGTCCACGTGGGATTTCATGTTTAAAGATAGCGATTAATAAAATCTTAGGTAAACAGGTCTATTAAAATTCAACATTGACGATTTAGTCAATCCTCAATCTTTGTGAATGATTCTGTTTTTCGAAATGCCGTGTGGCACAATAGCATTTAGTCGTTGCTGACACTCTGAATATATGAGGTCAAATAAAAAATACTTTATTCAATTTAGGTTCTGAGAAGGCACTTACGAACGTCAAAACAACCACCGGTTCGGAAAACGACTCAGTTATCGAATTTTTTACGAACATCCATATTTATAGACGTCTAGGCCGCGTCAAACGTTTTAACTGCTCTGAAGTAGATGCGCAGAACACAAATTTAGGTATTAGTGGGACGCAGATGAAGTGCAGGGGGAGCAGGTTCTCCCGCGCTCGTACCTCTTCCCTATGGCATCCAGGTTGACACATATGTGTCACACACATATGTGACACACATGTGTGTTGCAGTAGAGTCGCATTGAGAATAGTTTTGTTGTTGTTAATTACATTTTTGCTATTTTCGTTGTTTAATTTTCTTGTTTATATTTATTATTATTAGAAGTCACATCCACTTACATAAATAATGGTTCTATGGAAGGCGTTGTTTATTACACATTTATTTGTCCTGAATGTATTTTATTTACAATAACGGTATCGTAACACGCATAATACCTGAACAATATACGCTACAAGATATATCCCACATATAAAACGAATACTGCATAAAGGGGATCATTCAATTAAAGTACGCGATCATCTAAAACTTACCAACCACGTGATTAAATGTTATTTGGATTTAATTATAACTTACAAATACATTATGTGACGAACTGTTAATATTCTATCTTTGTCTATTATTTTATTATTCAGCTAGTCCATTTCTAGTTTTTACTGTTATTTTATTATCCCAGTAATTATTTATATTTTATTGTCTGTTCATTTTTATCTCTAATTATTTGCAAATACTCTATACATACGTTGCATGTATATTTCAGCTCAATTCATATAAACCGGTTTTCGTAAACTAGCTGTCAAACCGTTTACAAGACAACACAATCAGAATCAAACTTTCTTTCACATATAAAATCTATTTAAAGTAGCAACGTGGTACTACTGCTACTTTCTTATTACTTAATGTAATAGACAAATATCTACCTGTCTCATAATTCATTAAAGCCTAATATAATGTACGTATAATATCGAGACAACTTAAAGATTAATAAATGTAAATGTTAAATTCATGCGAATTTATTCATAATCATATTTTGTATTTGTTTTGTATTATCCTTCTGATTGTACTATGCGCAAGACCGAACTTAAAGCTATACTCAGAGCGGCCAAAAACTATGACGCGGATTATAGATAGCTACATGCGTTTTTGGCGGATGCACAGAGAGGGGCGTAATTTCCAGACGTTGCCATCGTTGAAATATTGATCCACCCTATAATAGACCACCCCTCACACTCACCGAGACTAAACCCCGCTTGAAATAGGGCTTGATCTGGCTATATATCTGATTCTTGGGACACTGTCACTCAAAACATCAGTCATCCATGCTCTAGATAAGCGCTTATTTTTATTTAATCTACATGCATCTCGTTGCAACTATTGATTTAACCAAGTAAATGAGCCGCTTGGTATCGAATTTAAAAGCAAATGGCTCTAACTATTCCCATCTTGACGTCTTACCATCACATAATTCTTAGATACAGTCATTCATTTACTACTAGATTAAATGTCTCAATCTAACAGTAATGCAATACAGCCCGAATGTTAAACTTTAATAACGAAATTTAAGAAAAACCGGTCCGTAGTAAAATTAATTGAAAGAATAACTCTTCGAGAGCAGTTGTTCTATGATATGCTGTGGTATAATAATTGTATGCTAAAGATCAGACTTGCTCTTTATAATCTAACAACTATAAAAAAAACAATAGCAAAAATCGCATAATGAATCATTACTATTATTACCTTAATTTATTTTACACGTGACGCTAACAGAAGATGTACTTTCGTCAAATTCGTGAGTTTTAAATAAAAATAAATCAACCAAAGATAACAAAAAACTTTGCACATGTGGTGTTAATACTATCTATGTTCATCTTTTAACGCTGCAGAATATTTAAAACTACGAATACAATAGTCCCCTGCCGTGTCTGTCTGTCTGTTCGTGACAAACTCAAAAACTACTGAACGGATTATCTTGCGGTTTTCACCGCTAGATAAAGTGATTCGTAAGGAAGGTTTTGGTAATTTGTCAAGGATTTCTTTATAATCAGGGCGAGACGTCTGTCGTAGCCGCTAGTTATCAATAAAAGTGTAAATTTTTGTTTTAATAACAGACACATACTTATCGGTATTATACGAGGTAATTATTCAGGTATACCTATATGAATGTACAACACGTATTTTATATCAGTGGAGATAAAAAACATATTTATTTGGGTGGTCCTTGGCAGTAGTGTTTTCGAATATCAACGATGAAACGCTTCCGAATTGAAAAAAAACCCTCGAAAATTTGAGCTCTTAATTAACTCTATCTTAGTTAAGTCCGCATTCTAACCTAAGTTGCTTATGGAAATAACATAAGAATATATTTTCTAATTTCTAGTTCTTCATTATATAATAACTGAGGGACAAATGGATCTATAATAATGAGTCATACATATATTTATACAGAACTAACTGACCCGCGCAACTTTGCATGAAATCGGTTATTCTAATTGTATCTCCAAACTCGAAAAATCTTAAAAAACCTAAAACCCAATTACAGCGACTCCTACAATTTCCAATTGTGAATCCAAACAATTCAGGGACTCACTCGAATACATACCTAGTTGGGTTTGTGAATGACTTATGCATGTGTGGAAGAAAATTCGATGAAGTGGACGTAGACCGTCACACGTCATTTATCGACATCAATAATCTCGTTTTGATTGAAATACGCGAACTACCGTTGAATTAATCATTTGGATATCGTTCATACATAAATACTAAAAGCACGAATAAAAAATGGGAGGGTGGGGGTTAGGAAGGTGAAAATTTGGAGTTGTAGGTTGTTTTTGAGGGCAAATAAAAAAAATCTGTATACGAACACCCTAATCACCTAGAGGTATAAAATATACTTTACGACCGATTCTCATACCAATCAAATATATGTTTAAAATTTCATAAAAATCGGTCCAGCCATTTCAGAGGAGTTGACACGAGATTTTTATATATTAGATTTAACGCTCTACACAAAAAGCTATGATTTTTCGTTATGTCTATTAATATTATTAAGTTTTTAAATATCTTAAAGTAGCTGTAAAGTTTTTGTTTTAATAAATATTTTAACGAGTATCAGGCGATCTAGTGAATTATGTATTCATGGGCATGCATGTGACATTGATTATTTCCGTGGGATATACTAATGTTCTTTTCACATTAATAGCTTGGTGGTAGTAGGATATGCCTATTGTGTAACAATCGCCTAAATAACACGCTCAGACATGTCATATTCCGGGATTACCGGGTGTCTATCTAACATAGAAGCGGAGTGGTCAATTTTAGTTTGTCATGTTTTGGAATTAACCAGTGTATTTTCATCTGTCGAGGGGATTGCAGGCCGGCTTGAAATCGGCGAACACTGATAGATTGTGGATCTTTGTAGCCGTCGTTTTTAGATTGAAACTACTCATCATAAAGTACAGTACAGACACTGTCGTGTTACGGTAAAAATGGTTTACTTTTAATGAGAATATATTACTGAAACATTAAACATGCGATTCCATTTCCGTTCATTGCATTTCATCAATGTAATAATATCGTCAGGTAAATAAACGTATACAATTTCAGCTGTCGTCGTATAAAACAAAATTGAAACAGAATATGATCGCAAACGCATTGTAAGCGTATCTTGGAGATGCCATCGCCTACGCTTGTGCAATTGTATAAAAATACTCAGCTATTCTAAAGACTGCCACATGTTATATTTACAGACAGATCACGTAGTATAGGGGAGTCAAGATAGACCTAGTGAATTCTAGTGTAATCAGCTTTCATAACAATCACCTTGTTATAACATCGATCACGTTACACGTACCGATTTGATTGAAAGCGAACGGCTTACACCATGTCAAAATTACTAATCATATGTGATTTAGACATATTATTAGTATATATATATATATATATTATATTATAGTATTTAAGACGTTGTGAGCAATGTTCTTGAGGCACGAGATCGGGGAATGGGAACTCATCTTGTTTTGCTCGATTTTTCACGAGCTTTTGATACAATCAACATACATTTATTATTAGCTAAACTACGTTACTATGGATTCGACCAAAATACTATCAAATGGTTTCACAGTTATTTAGCTAATCGCTCACAGTATGTTGAAATAAGAAAAGAAAATGGATCTTCGGTTGCTTCATCCCTCAGACCTGTAACTCGAGGGATTCCACAGGGATCTATTCTTGGACCTTTACTGTACATTATATACAGTGCCGACATTATCCACTGTTTGCATGATTGTAAATACCATATGTATGCAGATGATCTACAACTATACATGTCTTTTAAGGGTGATGAACTCGGGGCATCCGTTCATAAAATTAATTAGGATCTCAGTAGAGTAATATCCTGGTCTGAGCAAAACACATTGGTCCTCAATCCCACCAAATCCCAATTCATGGGTCTAGGAAGCAAGATGCAAATTAATTATATTATATCCGCCAATCCAGTGATAAAGATTATGGGCAAGAATATAGATAGGGTTGATATAATTCGTAATTTGGGATTACTCATCGACCCGGAACTTCGTTTTGAGTCGCATCTAAATAATGTTATTAGAAACTGCTTCTATAGGTTAAAAGTACTGTATCGCTTTAGACAGTATTTTAGTATTACATTGAGAAAGCTACTTGTTGACAGTCTAGTTCTATCGAGACTAAATTACTGTGATACAGTGTATAGTCCTTGTTTATTATCGCGTACTGATCGTTCCATCCAGTGTGTGCAGAATGCTTGTGCCAGATTTTGCTTCGATGTCCCGCGCCGTGGACATATTACACCATTTTTGAATGACGCAAATGTCTTAAAAATGGCGGCACGACGCGAGTTACACATGGTTACGTTACTTTTTGGGCTGATTAAAACCAAAAACCCAAAATATCTGTATGACAAGTTAGAGTGGAGACAAGATAAGCCCACGTATTTTTCATGTTCTCGCACCATGACTAACCCATTATCGATACCTCTCCATAGAACTACCGCTTTCAGAGGGTCATTTAAATATACCGCCACTCGTTGTTGGAACAACATCCCACCGCCATGTCGATCCAAAAAGAGTAAACTTAGCTTTAAACTCTCATATAAGCATTATCTATTGCAATTTCAAATTCCGTAATTAGAGTGACGTATAATGTATGTGAATAGTAGTAGTATTCTATTGTAGTTTCTATTGTAAGCTCTGTTTATTGGTGTGTATTGTTTTTATTAACTTTTTTTTTCTTCTTTTATATTTGTTTTGTTTAATCCTAAATTTGTGGTTACAGTTGTTATATCTCTTTAGTATGGCCATCCGTGACGTGTTACGTGCGTCTGTGTTATTTGTTTGTTCGTTTCTAATTCTATATTGACATTAACGTCTGTTTATCATCATATATAGGCTCCCATCGAAAATCAGCGCTGCAGTACTACTTATAGTATTGCAGATTTTTGCTGAATGGGTTCGCCAATTGTTGGACATCTATTTTTCATTTTTAAAATGTATTTTTTTTCTGTCTAATTAGTGTGTAATTTAATTTAATTGTATGGTTGTTCCAACAATAAAGTATTTCTTTCTTTCTTTCATATTAAGAATATTTAGAAAATACTGAATATGCTAGGATACACTATCGAAAATTGCTTAAAAATACATTTTACTATTATATATGTAAATCAGCAATCATTTTCTATTAGAACGAATTTTATATAATCTATACTATAATAAAACTGTAGCAAGGTCAAATCAGTACATTAAATATATTTTGATCGGGGCAGTCTTTATTATCGATATAGAAGCCAAAAATAATCTTTTTACAATTTTTGTCTGTCTGTCTGTCTTTCTGTCCCTGTGAACACGCATCACGCTGAAAGTACTGAACCGATTTTAACGAAACTTGACACAATAATTACTAATATTCCAAGGTTACATTTAGGATACTTTTTGTCCCATAAAACGCAAGGGGTTCTCCAGGATAACGAAAGACAATACATTGTAGTTAATGTAACTAGACTTTTTTGCGACACCTTAGTACAAGAGCCAGGAATGTTGGAAGAACGAGAATTTTAGAAAAGCTGGTTTTTTTAAAATGAAGATATATTATGCCCTTCCAAACAGAATTCAGGATACCTGGTAGCCGGTTAACGTTATGTTTTTTAATGCGCATCACACCTTTACAGGTTAAAATTTTGGGATATAAATAATTTAAGGAACATTTTTTTTCAGTAACTTTTAAACGCTATTAAAAACATGAATTTATCACTACCAGACAATTTTGTTATTGATAATAATATGCCCGATGTTATTCTTTATAAATAAAATAATTCATTTCAAACCATTTTATTTTTTCCATTGCAAAGAACATATTTCATTTTATTAACCATAATGATATTGACATTTCACCGTAAACGAAAAACAACGATAAAAGTAGATATATGACTTGAGACTGAGGTCATCTTGAACACATGCGTCTATAACAGGCGCTTCCACAATTATCGCTATCTTTATCATACATAAAATGAGGTAAACATATCAATGCAGTTCTCAAACTTAGAGCAATCTAGCTCTAAGTTTCTAAACGTTTTCAAAGCATTAGCCAGTTTTAATTGGGGTGTTCATCCATAACATTTAGTTCGTTTATACTTCAATATTACACGCAGTCGAATCGACTATGTCAGCTTTCTTTATGATAGTAGTGCTCAGATTAACCTCTATAATCTTGAAAAAGTCCAAAACCAGGCCATGAGAATTATCGGGGGTTTCATTAAAAGTACTCCAATCCATGTTATGGAAAGCGAATTGAGCATATGTCCGTTACATCTTAGGAGACAATTTAAACTGGCAAAATTCTATTTAAATTTAAGTCATTCGAAAGGACGAACTAACTAATGTATCAGAAGAACTGTCCACCTCTTTCCAATCACTCTATTGGCGTAAAAGAAAAAGACCACTATTAAAAATACAAAAAATTCTCAATATAAAAATACTCCAAGTCAAACAAGTATAAAACATGAAATGTTCACTTTAGACACCTGGGTCGATAACATTGATTTGCACAATATAATTAAAATAAATGTAGATGGTATTTGGAAGCCAAAGCGTCAATATGATGTTGTTAAAATAAAAGATATTTGTCTTCAATATATAAATAAATATTATCAAAATTTTGTTAAAATATACACTGACGGATCTAAAGCTGGAAATTATTTAGGAGATTTATTATTTGAGTCAAATTCCAAAACTTTTTTGAAATTTCAAATTGATGAAAATATTTCAATTATGCACACTGAATTAATAACAATTGCAGACGCCTTATCATTTGCACAATCAACTAAGTCCATTAAGATTGTTATTTTAACCGATTCAAAAAGTGTTCTTCAACACGTAGCGCGGTGTACCTCGACTTTTCGAGGAACACCGATAGCCTACATACACTATTTTGAAGCAATTACTAGATTTCAAAGCAAAGAACAAAGTAATTGTTTTTCATATAGGTATAACTGGGAATGAAAGAGCTGATCTTTTAGCTAGAGAAGGATCCTCCGAAGGTGCTCCTATTAATATTTACCAACTTACTTGGATGTATGCTCAGTATTTAAAAATAGCTGTTACTCGCATTGGAAGGAATACTTTGATGAATGTTCTAATACAAAACGAATATGGTACAGAACGATTCAGCCACGCCCCTTAAGGTCACCATGGATTGATGACAGAACGATTTGCCGTCGGGAAGCAATCATAGGAATAAGATTACGCTTAGAACACATCCCATGTAAAAAGTTCGCCTACCTGATGCGTAAAGTACTATCACCACTCTGCCAGAGTTGTGAGCTCATCGATGATGTGCACCACATCCTGGCAGAATGTGTTCGAAACGAAGATATTAGATCTCGGCTTAATGCTTCTGGTTCGTTCCACACTGGTTTGTACAATTCGTTATTGTCTGACCCCACTTCGAAAGATGCTAAAGAATTGTACAAAATGAATATAAGCTATTGTTGAGTTTATTGTCATTCTTATTGTTATATAGTTGTATGTCACTTAGGCGATATAGCAGAGAAGGCGACTAAGCCTTCATTAAAATATAAATAATAATAATATTAAAATTACAGCTATCTTAACATGGTTTGGACATACTTTATTTTATTTACAAAGAAAATAGCATCGGGCACATTATTGTTAATAACAAAAATGTCTGGCAATGATAATTTCATGTTTTAGTAGCGTTTCTAAGTTAGTAAAAAACAAAACACTCAAAAATTATATAAAAATCAATATTTTTGCCTGTAAAGGTGCGATATGCACTAATAAACGCAACGTTTACCGGCAGCCAGGTAGCCCGCATGCTGTTCGGAAGAACATAAAGATATATAAAAACTGGCTTATTTTCTTTTTTGAAACCGTTGCTAGCTCTTAGACAAATAGTTACAGGCAAGTGACATTTGACGCGTCGTGCTCATATCTTTTTAATATTTATATTTTTCTTCAATACAATGGAGTGTGAAAAAGTTTTAATACAAGTTGAAAATAGATATGATATTATTCAGTGTTCCATTTATCATTATTTTTTTTTTTTTTATTTTTATTTTTTTTATCGTAGCTCGGCAAAATTACTGTACTGTGCCTGATGGTAAGCACAGTACAATCCAAAAACAATGGCGACTACCGAGAGACATACTATCCCTCGCCGGTCGCCGCTGTCATGCCGGCCTGCGTAAGTATCTCTTCACGTTGCGCTTGAAGGACCCCATGTCATAGGAAGGAGGAAACACACTGGCCGGGAGATTGTTCCATAGCTTCACGGCACGGCAAAGATAAGATGTTGCGAACTTTTTAGTTCGTGCCCAGATAGGATTTACCGTAAAACTGTGGCTCCGAAGACCAGTGCGCGTGGTGCGGTTATGAAAAGGAGAGGAAGGGATCAAGTTGAATAAATCTTCAGAACACTCGCCATGATACAGACGGTAGAACACGCTCAGTGAGGCAATGTCTCTGCGCAACTGAAGCGGCTCTATGAACTCTGTAATGTCTGCATCATTAACCATGCGGACAGCCCGTCTTTGCAACCTGTCCAGGGTATCCAAGAGGTACTTTGCCGAACCGTCCCAGAGGTGCGAGCAGTATTCCACGCAGGGCCGAACTTGCGCCTTATAAAGGAGATATAGCTGTTCAGGCGTGAAAAACCGTCGCACCCTGTTCAGGATTCCGAGTCTCCGAGATGCTGTGGAGATCACGCTCTGTATATAATCCCTGGGATTGAGGTCGCTGCGAATATCTATGCCTAAGATATTAAGACTGTCTCGCATTGCGAGCGAGACATTCTGAAGAGCTGGAAGGGGGGTAAATGGGGATCTCTTGCAGGTAAACGCGCATACCTGTGTTTTGTTGGCATTAAACTCAACCAAATTACTTGCTCCCCATGTTGATATGCGAAGCAAAGATTGGTCGAGCTTAATGACTAGTTCCTGCCGTCTCTTTTCTGTGTCTCCCTGACCGCAAGAAGGCTTGCTGTAATAGGACTCATGGATGGTGCTATCGTCTGCATAGCAATGAATATGGCCTAAAGGCAACATATCATTGATATGCAGAAGAAACAGAGTTGGCGAAAGTACAGAGCCTTGAGGAACTCCAGCATTTACTGACATGAGCTGCGAATCACATCCTTCGACAAGGACACGAATTCTGCGCTCATGTAGAAAGCCAGAAATCCATTTGCATAGATTGTCAGGGAGTCCGTACGCCGGAAGCTTCGAAAGAAGACCACGGTGCCAGACCCTATCAAAGGCCTTGGCAATGTCAAGACTGATCGCCAAGGCTTCGCCGTGCTTGTCAATTGCTTCCCCCCAGCGGTGCAGTACGTAAGCTAGAAGATCACCCGTTGATCGGTTTTGGCGAAAACCATATTGCCGATCGTTAATTAGCGAGTGATCCTCCAGATAGCGGACAAGCTGGGTGTTGATGATCCGCTCCATGATCTTGCACAGCACTGAGGTTACGGCAATTGGACGGTAGTTGTTACGATCTGATCGATCTCCCTTCTTGGGAATCGGTTGAACATTGGCCTCTTTCCAAGCCCGGGGCACGACACCAGAGACGTAGGACAGGCGGTATAAGCGCGTAAGTATTGGAGCCAACTCGGCTGCACATTTTTTAATAACTACCGCTGGGATACCATCCGGACCACTGGCCTTCCGAACATCGAGTGATCGTAGTTGTTTTAATACGTCACGTTGCCTGAATCGTAATTCCGGCATAGTGACACCGCAGCATGGAATAGTAGGTGGTTGCGCGTTTCGATCATCGAGCCAGGAATTCGCCGCAAAGAGATTGCCTAATAATGTCGCTTTCTCCTGTGGATCATAGGCCAGTGTCCCATCAAAGTACCTCAGTGGCGGTAACGTTGGACGGCAAAAATTGACTTGCACAGCTTTGGCCAAACTCCAGTAGACTCGACTATTAGTCGGATGACTTACGAGTTCATGACCTAAGCGTGCAATGCGTTGGGCATCCGCTCTAGTATAGGCCCTTTTACAAGCTTTGGTAGCAGAATTATAGGCTGTTTTGAGGATATTGATATTAGGATCCTTGTTAGCGCGACCCTTGATCCAATCACGATACGTGGCTTGCTTCTTACTGACAGCATCAGCACATTCACGATTGAACCAAGGGCGTCCCCTGCGATTACCGACGATCTTGGAGGAAGGAATATAATACTCCATTGCCATTCCAATCTCGTCAGCAATCGCATCGGCAATCGCTGAAGGATCTTTCCCGTCGAAACAGCGTCGCTGCCAAGGAATGGAAGCGAAATAATCCCGCATCCCGTCCCAATCTGCTGACGAGTAGTGCCAGACTTTGAGCTTAATTCTTGTACTGGGTGGAGGTTGAGCGCGTGGCACAGACGATACAACAAGGCAGTGATCCGATGTGCCCAAAGGAGCACTGACCGACACATCATACCCAGTTGGATGACTCGTCAACAGAAGGTCCAGTAAAGAGGGCGCATGACCTGTGATATCAGGAATCCGGGTATGCTGGATTACTAGTTGAGTCAGGTCATGTGTTAAGGCGAATGCATGGGCTGTTCGTCCTGCATGGTCCGTCCTAGAGGAACCCAACCACATTTCGTGGTGTGCATTAAAGTCCCCTAAGACCACCAATTCCGCAGTAGGGAACTGCTCCTGTGCGTCATCTATTGCCTTACTCATGTATTCAAAGAGCCGAGTAGTCTCATCATCCCCATAATGGGATCTATAAAGGCACACGTAGATACGGCTTTGAGTGCCCAGGTCCATGTGTAGCCAAAGGATGGAAAAGGAAGGATCCTCCATGCAGCGCAAACGACGACAGCACACCTCCGACCGTACATACACACATACACCGGCTTTAGCTTGAAAGTTGGCCTCAAGCTGGTAGCCGGGATAGTGCAGATAAGATGTATCGGCCGGACGACGTATCTGTGTTTCGGTCAAGAAGAGTATTTCAGGCTGAACCGTCTCAAGGTGTTGATGAACGGCATTTAAGTTAGAATGAAGTCCACGGATGTTGATGAACTCCATCGTAAAAGCGGTGTAGGGGTTGTGCACCGCTGTGGAACCTAGATTTGTTATTTGCGCTGTCATGATTTAAGAAAGAAGGAAACGTGAAGAGCGAGCAACATTCATACAAGCGCAGAAGTATTCAATGTTAATCGCCGACTCACTGTAATACCTGCAAGATTTGCACTGACCCGGCGAACGGAAGGGCCCCCGTACCCCCCCGGAATAGGTCGCCGGAACCCCAAATCCGGTCACCAACCGGCACGACGAACCTACCCAAGATTATGCGCGGCATGGTGGGGCAGCCTCTCATTGTGGTTATTCATAATTGGGCCCCTGTACTGTACCGCGGGCGGCCAGCGGAACAACCGTTTCTACAGGTCTCCCTGTCCGCCGGGTCAATGCAGCTCTCTTAGGCGGTGAGCCATTGGAGAGTCACACTGGTACCTGTGCCAAGACGAAAGTCGCCCGGTAGCTGGATATGCACAGGCTGATCCCGAAACGCGACCCGCAGAAGCGTATCACTATTACGGGCTTTTTCGCCATATACATGGTGGTTGCGACCCAGTCGGGCTGTAAAACCCTACCACCCCGCTTTCGCCATTGCCTCGTTCGTTGTTCAGCAGGGTGCACCACGTGCAGGTGAGGTTGGCTTGGGTATCTCAAGTCTCATGATGTTATTCGACACCCCTTACACCCCAAAGTTTATGAATACATTTTATCGTTTAATTTATAATTTAACTCTATCAACTTGATATTTTATAATGTAAACTCTACTGAATGTATAGTAAACGTCTACAAAAAAGCGAAAGGAACTTCGTTAGAAACTGGAGGGTCCATAGACCTTTAAAGCTTTTTTTCACATTACCACCAATATATGTTGGTTGCTACGAACGGGTTAGGGGCTTATTTTAAAAGATTTCTAACATATAATCTGGGTATATGTTTGATTGAGTCCCTTGATAGTTTGGATTCACAATTGGAATTCGATGGTGTGGCTGCAATAAGGTTTTAGTTACCTATATTAAAATTTTTCGCGTTTAAAAATACAATTGGCCCCAGTGATAACCGATTTGGTGCAGACGAAGTTGCACAGGTCAGCTAGTGTTAAATATAATTCCAATAAATTATTTGGCTTTTAAATCATTTTAATCCTGTAATCAAACAAATTGCTTGCGACTAGGTTCCCGCGAAAATAATTTTGTTGTTATATGGGACAAATCTGTTTGCTTGGAATTAACTGCGGGCTGCCATTTTTATGTAACTTAATCATTACTATTTAATTCCTCCCTCTAAAAGTGATTTTAACTTATTTCTACTAAACTTTGTCATTATTGTTTAACCCAAGCGTGGACTAGGTATAACCTACGATACTAAGATTGGCCTTAAAATAATAATATTCGCGTAATTCAAAATATCGCGTGTCAAACGGGAAAAGGGCATATCACAGCAGTTGAATAGGATTGTATGCCAAAAGGACGCATATGAATATTTTTTGGAATGTTTTTTATTAATTTGAAGCTTGGAAAACATCTACAGCGTGATTGACATTAAATAAGTTATGCGTCCTTTTCGCTTTGTAAAGATAATTTATATACGTTCTTTTTGCAATTGGAATGCAATATATAATACACTGCGTAACCATATGTTATTTCTCGAAATTAAATAACATTTCTTAATATCGGATCAAATTTTTCCAGACCAGATAATACTGTTCGAGATCAGACTTTATTGCATGAGACCAGGTAATAATTTTAAATATCACATAATATCCCTCAATATCAAATATTAGATTAAATATTTACTTGAAATACGATAGAATTGAACAATTAAATAAGCGATGACGGGTTAGTTAATAACGTGCTTGAAAACAATGGACGTATGTTCGAATCCTTGTAAAAATTTTGGAACTTCCGGTAAAAAAAAGACATCATGATAAAACCTAAGGCTATGTTCACATGACAAGCGCTTAACACGCGTTTACAACTACACACATTTCGTTCATTAAAAAAAAACGCGCCTTAGCATGTGTACGGCCTGAATAAAATGTGTGTAGCTGTAAAGGCGCGTTAAACGCTTGTCATGTGACTATCGCCTAAGTCCGCCTGGCTTGTTACCGCCCTCATGTTGAAAATCTGACGCCAAGAACCTGTTGATGTGTTCTGGCAGATGCACATGAGAGCCAGCCGCCTTTAGGTTTGGCGTGTTTACCATCTTTGACCATGTCGTTATTTAACATCGGTGAGATTGTTGAAGTAAAAAAAAATATCAATTTTTTTCTTAGAGTATTTACTCACCTACGCATCTCGTCTTTCTGAGATCAACGGTGCACACTTCAGAATCCATGTTCATGCAGTAAATTAAGACCCGTCGGATTAACATCACCCAGGCACCTCGCCATTCTCCCGTCACGCCCTCCTGACATAAACAATATGATAAACATTAACGGTCTTATTACACAAACAAAAATGAACACGGGTTTAACACGAAATCTCAATGTGTGTGAGCTGAAATAACAGCATAACGTCAGATTAATAAATTGTCAAATGTCAATAGTGTCATATAGTATAATAGTTATGATTTACATACGAATCTCTAAAATTGTGAAATTGATTTATTTAATCCAAATTAATTATACCCAGGAAATTCATAATTTATTGCAATACGTCTCTCGCTGGCAAATAAAAATACAATAAATCACAACAACAAAATAAGAACAGTCAACATAAACAAGTGTTAGAGAATATTTAAATTGAAATAATATGCATCTGTAAACAAGGGTAAGACAACTTCTATTGTGATCAAACGTTTTTAAGTAACAGTTGAATGAGTATTTAACTTTTTTGTAATAACACGGTAAAAGTCGTATACAATGCAAGACAAAATCTATCTTTTAGGATATTTTGCATTTGTAATCTATACTAATGTATAAAGCTGAAGAGTTTGTTTGTTTGTTTGGTTGAACGCTATCTATGATCTCAGGAACTACCAGTCCGATTTGAGAAAACCCTTCGGTTTTAGATAGCTCATTTATCGAGGAAGGCTTTAGGCTATATATCATCACGCAAAGATCAATAGGAGCGGAGCACTAATGAAGAATGTTTCAAAATCGGGCACTTTTTTCCTTTTGAGAGATATCGTTAGCGTTAATATTATATACGTTGCCATGGTAACGTGGTAAGTTTCTATCGCAAACATTTTCAAACTTTATTTTGTTTTCCTATTCAAAATTTGTTATCTATTACGTATTATAAAAATAAAGTTTGTGTATGTACAATTAAAATAACAACTTTTTGATGAATATATATGGCTACAAATGACCAAAAAATTTTGTAATATATTTTGTCTATATTTTTATATTATTATATTTTGTCTGTTTGTTTGTTTGTTCCGGGTAATCTCTGAAACGGCTGGACCTATTTTAACGGGAATTTTATTGGCAGATAGCCGAAATTATAGCGGTTGAATTATTGTACTTTATTTGTCCGCGGCTTTGTCCGCATTGCTATTTCCAAAATGGTTGGACCGATTTTCACGGGGTGTTCACTGGTAGATAGCAGACCTCATAAAAAGTAATTTATGCGCGATAGGTGTCTAGGGCGCTTGTGGTCGCCGCCCGCCCTCCGCCTCCACATCTCATGTCCGTGGAGGCCTTCCCTGGCCTGCCGGGTGCCTCTCGCGCCCCGGTAGCGCGCGCGTCCACTCCGCGCGCGCCACCCTCTGTGCCGCGCGCACCACAACCCGGGCGGGCCCCTCTGGCCCCCTGGGCTCTCCAACATCAGCCCCAGGCTCCCAAGCCTCAGGCTCCCAACCCACAGGCACGGCCGGCACGCGATTATTCCGGGAGCACGATTTACAGGAAGCCTTCAACTTCAATGCGGCTCTCCAGGCCGAGGAGGAGTTGGGCATGCTCAACGTGCTCGCGCAATACCCGAGTATTGCTACGACATTGCATCGTATCGCCCGTTCACAAGGTTAGGTTAGGCCTACCAAGTGCGCAGAGCTGCGCATTACGGGCCTAGATGACTCTACCACCAAGGAAGACATAGTAACTGCTGTGGCGCAAAAGGGAGGATGCTCAGTGACGCAAGTCAATGTAGGAGAACTGCGCCGAACTCCGTACGGTAGCATATCCGTATGGGTGCGATGTCCAATCGGAGCTGCCAAAAAGGTTGCCTGAGAGCGTAGGTTTCTGTTGGGTTGGTTGTCTGTTCAAGTAGCCCTGCTGCAGCCACGGACTAAGAGGTGTTTCCGTTGTCTGGAGATTGGACATATTAGACGAAACTGCAAATCGCCGGTCGACAGAAGTGAGCAATGTTTTCGCTGTGGGAAAAGAGATCACATAACTAAGGGATGCTCAGAAGCTTTACTCTGCCCTGTGTGTGTAGATGCTGAAAGGCCGGCAAACCACAGGCTAGGAAGTAGCGCCTGTGTATAAAAACCCGGTTCCATGATAAGCCCGTGATAAATTCTGCTCCCGGTGCCTCTAAAAGGTTTAAAGATGGGCAATCTGTAAACAGCCAAGATACCCTTTAAGTTTTTACAAGCGAACATCAACCGCTCATCCGCGGCCCAAGATTTACTCATTCAAACCATGGCTGAGTGGTCGATACAGGTAGCGGTGGTTTCTGAACTCTACTTTGTGCCTGTTAGAGATAACTGGGTAGGGGATACGAGAGGCGCGGTGGCCATCGTTGCCTCAACATCGGTTGGAACACCAATATTTATGGCAAAGAGGAGGGGCTCCAGTTTTGTCACAGCCCGTTGGAGGGATATTGTTGTGTTCGGGGTTTATTTTTCGCCCAACAGACCCTTCGTCGAATTCGAAGCCTTTCTGACCGAGCTTGGTGCCTTTATTGGGCAGAACTCATTCTCTCCCGTGTTGGTGGCGGGAGATTTCAACTCGAAATCATCGGCGTGGGGATCCCCCGTCACTGATTTACGGGGCAGAGTGTTGGAGGAATGGGCGTTAACAACCGGCCTCTCTATCATAAACAGTGGCTCGGCCAATACCTGTGTGAGACAACAAGGAGGATCGATTGTTGATCTCACCTTTGCTTCCCCTGCTGTTGCAAACCGGATACGAGGCTGGAGGGTAATGGAGGAGGTAGAATCGCTCTCCGACCATCTCTGTATTAGATTCGATATCTGCCACTCACGTATGAATCCATCCACCGGTACGAATCAAACTTCGGCGCCTAGATGGGCCTTGAGACAACTGAATGAGGAGCTGCTCATGGAAGCCGCTATTGTTGCGTCATGGTCAGCTCCGCCAACCGAACCTGTGGACGTTGCCCGGTAGGTAGACTGGTTTCGAGACACCTTGCGGCATATCTGTGACGCTGCTATGCCCCGTGTCCGACATCACCCCCCTCGCCGACAAGTCTACTGGTGGTCTCGTGATATTGCCCATTTACGATCCTCGTGCGTGGCTGCGCGGCGTCAGCTTGCAAGACATCGTAGGCTACTGTGGGTCGTAACGCGACAACTGAAGCACTTCTATATGAGAACTATAGACATGCGAAAAAGGTGCTTCAGGCTGCTATCAAGCAGGCGAAATCTCGGTCCAGGACAGAGCTTATAGAGACTCTGGACGCTGACCCGTGGGGTCGCCCTTATAGAATGGTGCTAGGATCTTTGCACTCTGGAGGTAC
The DNA here is from genome assembly GCA_036509395.1 of Antheraea yamamai. NCBI lineage: Eukaryota > Metazoa > Arthropoda > Insecta > Lepidoptera > Saturniidae > Antheraea > Antheraea yamamai. The sequence goes on along the minus strand of AP028424.1, from coordinate 5,731,854 downwards.
CCCGATAACGCAAAGCCTGGATCCACGGTTGTTGGACAACATTATGTCATCTCTGTTTCCGCAAAGGACGGAGTTTTCCCCTCCTTTCGCTGCCACGACCACTTTACCCGAACTGAGTGTAGGTGAAGTTATACCTCCTATAACCAAAGCGGAAATGGATACTGCCGTGAAACGCCTCAGAGCAAAGAATGTTGCGTCAGGCCCAGACGGGATCCCTGGCCGCGTTTTGGTTTTGGCAATACCGGTGCTAGGAGAAAGGCTAAGACGATTATACAATGCCTGCTTGCAGTCGAAACTATTTCCTACTCAGTGGAAGATGGGCCGACTCGTTTTACTGCGGAATCAGGGACGCCCCGCAGAATCTGCTTCAGGATATCGGTCTATAGTCTTATTGGATGAGATTGGCAAACTTCTAGAGCGCATTATTGCGCAGCGCTTGTCCCGACACTTGTCCGTGGTGGACCCTAATATATCAGAGATGCAATATGGCTTTCGGTCCGGTCGTTCAACAATCGATGCCATCCTGCGGGTTAAAGCTCTTTCAGAGGAAGCGACTTCCCAGTGGGGGTTGATGTTGGCAGCGTCGTTAGACATTGCTAACGCTTTCAACAGCCTCCCCTGGGAGTGCATTAAAGAAGCGCTGAAATACCACTGTGTGCCTCTGTATCTGCTTGATCTAATCGGTTCTTACCTAGAAGGTAGACACGTGACATGTGACGGGCAGGATGCCCACTCACACCATAGAGAAATATCGTGCGGTGTTCCACAGGGGTCGGTCTACGGTCCGCTCCTGTGGAACATCGGCTATGATTGGGTGCCTCGGGGTGCTCTCTTACCCGGAGCTGCCGTAACGTGTTACGCAGACGACACACTGGTAACTGCTCGCGGAAAAGTCCTTCGGGATGCAATTGGGCTTATTACAGTAAGTGTGGCTCAAATTGTGGAAAGGATACGAATGCTCGGTCTCAACGTGGCCGTTAATAAAACCGAAGCTATGAATAACCGAAGCTTTATGGAGCCCCAGTGTGGCGTGGGACTCTGACATCAAAAAATATTGCCATATTACGGCAATTGCATCGAGTTATGGCTCTCAGGGCCATACGTGCATACTGTACGGTGTCATATGAGGCGGCATGTGTGCTAGCAGGTTCCCCACCGTGGGTGCTTGTGGCCCACTCTCATTCTGCAATGTTCTTATGGCACTCTGAGAGAGTTGCCAGAGGATCAAACCCCACGCTAAGAGAGAAAGAACTACAAAGGAGTTACCTTCAGCAATGCGTATTGCGGATTTGGCTGGAGAACCTTAACACTCCCACAGCTGGTATTAAAATTATTGAGGCAGTTCGCCCGGTTCTAAAAGAATGGATGGAGCGAAAGTATGGTCCTCTTACATTCCGCTTGGTACAGATGTTAACGGACCATGGATGCTTTGGTCGATATTTGCATCGCATAGTCAGGAAAGAACCGACCCCTAAGTGTCACCATTGCGAAGCGTGCGAAATGGACACTGCTCAGCACACTATGGAAGATTGCCCAGCGTGGGCTACGGAACGCCAAGAGCTCATAGAAGTCGTCGGAGCTAGTCTCTCCTTACCAGCGGTAGTTCAGGCCATGGTTGGACACGAGCCTAAACGGACTGCGGTTCTCGCCTTTTGCGAGAGCGTTATGACGCAAAAAGAAGAAGCAGAGAGAGAAAGAGAGAGAGACGTTGCAGCTCCAGCAATCTGAAGTCGAGGGACCGGGCGCAGAAGGAGACGTGGAGGGAGATTCCACCATTTGCCTCTCTAGGAAACCTCCAAGTAGTGTAGGTAGGGTAGGGTAAGAGTAGGGATTGGTTAAGTAGGGATAGGATTGTAGGGACTGTGTAGATAGGTAGGTTTGGTAGGGTTAGGGATCGTAGGGTGGGGGAATGGGGGAAGCTGGTTTGGTAACCTCTAGCTTACCTACTTACTTTGTGGGTAGGCAAGTATAGAGGATAGGTGGGCGTAGGGTTGTGTAGATAGGTAGGGTAAGGTTAGGATCGAGGGATGGGTCTGGAGCACTCTTTCCAGAAGTCCGTTTCGGAGATGAGCGCCCGCCTGGTGGTGCTCGAGGATCGCTTGTTCCCGGTGGAAGGAATCCGTCACCCATTGGCGGCGGATAAAAGGACGATGGCCGCATCGGCCGCTAAAGCAGTGGGTTCCAAACCCGAGCCCCGTGCCAAGGCTGCACCCCGCACTAATCCTGCGTCTCGTGGCAAGCTGGCCTCTTCTGTTGCGACAGTGCCAGTGGAGGAGACGGTGACATCAGCCCAAGAGTCTGTCTTGGGCATGGACTGGGCCCCGCTCCCGGGTCCAGCAGCCCCAGATGGGACATGGGCAACTGTGTCCCGTCACAAAAGGGGGAAAAAGCTTATTGCTGTGGTCCCAGGGGCCTCGACGGCACCGAAAGTGGCAGCTCCCTCCAAGGCTCAAAAGCCTAAACAGAAGCTCCCCTCGAACCCACGCGCGGCGGTGGTGGTGGTAACACTGCAGGATAATGCAGTGGCTCAGGGCGTGAGCTACAAAGACGTGCTCTCGAAGGCCAGGCATGCGATTGACCTGCCCAGCCTGGGTATTGAGGGTCTCTCGGTCAGGAGGACGGTTACAGGTTCTCGGAAACTTGTGGTCCCTCAAGGAACGGAACAGGCCGGCCTCCTGGCTGAGCGCCTTCGGGAGGTGTTGGCGGATGTCGTTGCAGTCAATACGCCGGTAAAGCGGGCTGATGTCCGTATTATTTGCCTAGACGACACCGTCACACGCGAGGAGATTGTCGCGGCTGTGGCGGTGAAGGGGAATTGCGTGCCGGGCTTGATCAAGGATGGCAATATACGCACGACGAAGGGAGGAACAGGCAGTGTCCACATGTCCCTTCCTGTTGCTGCTGCGAGGGCTTTAGTAGAGGATGGACGCCTACAAGTGGGCTGGAGTGTGGCCCGGGTTCGACTCCTCGAGCAAAGACCTTTACGGTGCTTTAGGTGCTTTGGACTGGGTCACACTCGCGCATTGTGCAGCGCGGAGGTTGACAGGGGATCATTATATTTCCGGTGTGGGCAGATTGGACATAAAGCACTGGATTGTGTGGTTGCCCAACTGCACTGTGCTGTATGTGCTGACGCCGGCAGGCAGGCGGACCACATGATGAGCGGCAGTAAGTGCAGGCCACCTCCTGCTAAAGGACTGGCTGCATTGGGGCCGAGACCTCCGTAAGGGGGTGCGTAGACGTTGGGTGGACGTGGGGAGGTGATTCGTTGCCTCCTACGTTCGTCCTTAAGCCGGACCAAGGAGAGAGGGGTCGGGGGCCCACCTCTCCATTGCACTGGTTCGGCCGTCTGGGAGATAGCCTACGTTGCCAGGCTGTCTCTCTTCTAGCGCTGTAGGCCCAATCAGGGCTGGCCGCCGGGGGGACATGCAGAGTGCCTTGTCATCCCTTGTCCCCCTGTTATGGCGGTAGTGGGCAACCATGGGGTTTAAGTCCGTGCGAGTCGGACATAACCCACTCTCTCCCCCGGGAGGGTGGTGTATCCATTAGGATTTCCCCATGTAAAAAAAAAAAAAAAGGATCGAGGGATGGGGGAGGGGAGATAGGGTAGCTTAGGACGGAGTGAACCCCGGGAAGGCTATGGCGGATGGTGAAGCGGCGACGGAGCGGTTTTCCTCTCTGTTGCCGGCTGACCCTGGGGGGAAGGGGCGGGGGTTCCGACTTCCCATTGCACTGGTTCGGCGGGCTGGAAGGCAGTCTAGCATCCGGGCTGCCTCAGCCGGGTGTGGCGTGAAAGCCCCTGCCGCCGGGGGTGTCGCGGAGCTTGCTCACGCTCCCCCGCGACACTCCCATAGTGGGGCGTACGGTTTGCCGTGGAGTTTTAGTCGGTTAAAGTCGCCGTAAGGCACCGACAGGTGCGTCCCAGCACGCAGTTGGCGGTCGACTCAGCTCAGGCCCTCCCCCGGGGCCTGACAGTCCATGATGGATTTTCTCTCCACGTTAAAAAAAAAAAAAGGTTGTTATGCTGACGATACCGTTATTTACACTTCCAGCCGGCGGTCGGACTTTCTTAGGAAGCGCATCGAAAAGGCCGTTTGCACACTCGGTGAATGGTTTCGTCGATGGCGCATAGAAGTTAATCCTGATAAGAGCACCGCGATACTTTTCGATCCTTTACGACGTAGTAATAACCTCGAGCTCATCAGGCTATACAGAACCGATATACCTTGGGCCGACGAGGTCAAATATCTCGGTGTTACATTAGATAAAAAACATTTAAAGTTCGAGTCACATATAGATAGAGTGCGAAACAAAGCCGCTAAGGTCCTGGGTCGCCTCCATCCGATGCTTTGTCATAAGAGTAAGATGTCCCTCAGACACAAGCTCACTTTGTATAAGACGTGTATCCGTCCCGTGATGACATATAGCAGTCCCGTTTTTGCGCATATGTCGAAAGATAATTTTCATAAGTTGCAGGTTCTTCAAAACCGCGTTTTACGTAAAGTGACCGGTGCCCCGTGGTACGTCCGGAGAGTCGATCTCCATAGGGACCTAGAGATGCCTTCTATCTGGGCGTACGTAAAATCACTTACGATTAGTTATTTTGAAAAAGCCGTGAATCACCCCAGTCCGTTAGTGGTATCCGCCGCAAAATACGCACCCGTACCTAACGCTGCGCGCCACAAAAGACGTCCGCGACATATTCTTAGCGATCCTCCCGATGATATAACGGCAGCAAAAGATCAGTACCAGCCTGTCTCTCCAAACAGAGCATGCTCACGCCCACGCCCGCGTAACCACAGATCACGCCACCGTGGTCTGGGGGTCAATTTCGTTCCCGCACACCAGACTAGGCCCCCCTCGGCAGCGGCTCAAGCCTAGGTCCGTTCCCTCGGCGTGGAGCCCTTGAGTACGCTGTCCGCGCGATACAGTGACACAAAATCTTACATCACTGCGACAACATTACACATATCACCTCCACATACGTGTACGCATACACGCTTACACACGCAATTGGAAGGGTGTTATTTTTTTTCCCCCTTATCAAACTCAAATAGTTTAGAATATTATCCGATATGAAATATATATAAGAGTTGTTGAGGTATGTATGCTTGGTACACATATATGTTTCAACAACTCATATATGTATGAATAGTTAGCTTAGCTTAGGTTAGCTTTGATAGGTCGTGAATTGCATGTATCAGGCAACAGCCAAAGCCGAGGTGTGCTGCGCACCCTTGAGCTAGTTGTCAAAATAAAATCGGCTGAGTGTCTTAAGCGCTCGTCTTAGTAGTAGTCAGTTCGAAAAAAAAAAAAAAGTTACCCATGCATTCGTCCGTGTGAAATTGATCAGAAATATGTTGTTTACTGTAAACATGCGCGTGAGACATGCTTCAAGATTAAATATAATTGAAAGTCATGTTTGTGTGTAATTTGAATTATATTATCTTTTGGTCAATTTGGCGGCCATTTTGTTTTTAATTGCCGCGCTTGCGCCTACATAACGGAGCCGCGGGTAACAGCTAGTGTTATTATAAAGGTGAAAAATTGTTTATTTTTCTTTGTTTGAACACACAAATTTCTGCATCTACTTGTCACTCTTGTCCTATATGAAAATATATGTTTGTGTTTCATAGGCTATTTATTATCGAAGTATATAACTTACCTAACAGAGCAATTACCCTATACTTGTAAAGTGTAAGCGAAAAAGTACGTGTATGGATTAGCAGGTAGGCAGGTCGATGGCGCCGCGCGAGTATTTAGATGTTAAGGTAGGACAAAAGTAAAATACACAGAAGGCATGCGCTTTTTTTTCGAACTGACTACGCTATTGGCCTAGCAAGGCCTTTACAACTTCACTATTCGACGGCGTGCGCGGGTCCGATAACTTTTTTATAGTTTACAGACAGAGTTTGCCTACTGTGAAAATGATTATCCCTGAAACTAAAATGTAATCTCCCCAAAATAGTCGCAATTACTAATTATTAATAATAAAAAATATTAATTTGAATAATAATTAAAATCATACAATAGAATTAATTATGTATATATGGACCCGCGACCGTACTGCTATCTGGTTTCAATATAAGTAAGTAACAAATTAAATCAAAGCTTCATAATTTGTAGTGCCATCTATCAGCTAATTCAGAACTTAAATAACACATTAAATATTATTAACAACTCTTTGTCATATAGTAAATAAAATATAGAATAGTTATCATAAACCAATCATGAATATTTGAAGTATGATAGTAGTTAAATTGTTGTTTTTGAAATGTGTGGTGGTCGACGATAATAAATGTATATATTACTAGTGTTACATCATCAATAAATGGCTTTTTAAATTCTCATATGTTGTATTTATTTTTAACTTAATCGCCATCTCTTATAACGCCAAAGAAGTTTTATTTCAATCGCGGGTGACGGTTACACGCACTGATTAAAAAAAAAATTACCATTAAAAATAAAAATACATTTATTAATTTATTTTTTCTTGTTTTTGGTTTCGCACAGAGTATTGGAATTGGCAATATAAAGGGAGACATATAAAGGCAGAGATTCGTGGTAATTTCAAAGTCCGTTAAATGTATTAAGATTAGCAAGCACATGCTTTACTAAATTATCGAACGATTTGATAGCGGACTCCGTCTCCATCAAGTCCAAAAGATCGAATGGACATGTACGAAGATTATCACAAAGCATTATGTGCCCTAGTCTCTTCGTGTTAAACTTGGGGCATACTTGAAGCAAATGTTCAAAGTTTTGCATAGATATGTTATCGCAGGGGCAGGTGTTATCGTCAATAATTTTAATTTATACATATGCAATTTTATATATTTATCTACATAATAATTTGTTGCTTAATATGATTCTAAAAAAGTTGGATGGATTAGGTTATTTCAGGGCAGGGACTTAGGGACAGAGCAGAGGTGTTTCGGCTAGTAGCTGCATCGGATCGCGCGCATAAAAGTCGCCGACCCCTGCATGCTCTAACCCGGAAAACCTGTATAGGAGCATTAAACCTGCATGGGAGGAACAGCGCCGCATGTGGGCATTAATCTCTCGCTGATGAAAGACATACTCGCATTATGAAACGCAGGCTAAACCGCTGGGGCGGCGTGGTGAGAGCTCAAGATATACGGTGCCACTAAGATTAAATTAGCGATTGTACACTGTGCTCTAACTCACGCCATAACAAAAAGGGTATGTACCTACACATAGGGTAAACAGGGTATGTGGGGTCAAGTAGCAATGAGGTATTTGTATATCTGGACTGTAGGGGATGAAATGATAGACATGAATAGTCTCCGTTAAATGAGCCATAGCCTGTCTGCCAGGACCATCAGTGTGTGATTATGGGCTATATCTTACTCGGGGTAACCCTGGTTTGCAGAACACTGCGCAACCAGGTTAGAAAACCGATAAATAATCTCGGGAGTCGTACACGTATAACAGCAGACGGCGCTTCTCGTGGTACCCTCTGCTTATTAGAGGGGACGGGACTAAAATGGGCTTGCTTCAGTTCGCCCGTCAAAGAATGGAGGGAGAAAACCTTAAAAAAGTTATCGTGGCAGAAAAATATCTTAAAAAGTTACGGAGAGAGGTATTAGAGCGGAGGGAGGGAGATAACCGCGTTAAAAAGTGACAGATGGGAGGTATTCAGGTGAAGGGAAAAAAACTTGTTTAAATTACTGAGATCTTGTGGCAATTCATTAGCACGGCAGACGGTATAGCGTGAGTTTTTTTTGTCAGTTAAAGTTTGATACTCCACCGCTCCCCAGAGTAAATGGGTGTTCAATGTAGAATTTTTGTCTACGTTAAAAAAGGGGAACGTATTTTTGTCAGTTAAAGCTCTCCAAAAATAGCCCAAAAAACAGCATAATTCTGTTAACATACTCATTCAATCACACTAGCGGTCCACAACTCCATCCGAACCGCGTGGCTCTCGCGTTCCACCTGAACCGTGAGGCGCTCCGGTTCCACCCGAACAGCGAGGCGATCGCCTTCCATCTGAACCACACGGCGTTCGCGTTCCAGCCAAACCGCACGGCGCTCGCGTTCCTCCAGAACCGCGCGGCGCTCGCGTTCCACCCAAACCGCGTGGCCTTCACCTACTACCCGAACCGCGTGGTTCTCACATTCCATCTGAACCGTGCGGCGCTCGCGTTCCAACCGAACCGCGCGGCGCTCGCCTTCCACCCGAACCGCGCGGCGATCGCCTTCCATCTGAACCACACGGCGTTCGCGTTCCAGCCAAACCGCACGGCGCTCGCGTGTCTCCAGAACCGCGCGGCGCTCGCGTTCCACCCAAACCACGTGGCCTTCACCTACTACCCGAACCGCGCGGTTCTCACATTCCGTCTGAACCGTGCGGCGCTCGTGTTCCAACCGAACCGCGCGGCGCTCGCCTTCCACCCGAACCGCGAGGCGATCGGCTTCCATCTGAACCACACGGCGTTCGCGTTCCAGCCAAACCGCACGGCGCTCGCGTTTCTCCAGAACCGCGCGGCGCTCGCGTTCCACCCAAACCACGTGGCCTTCACCTACTACCCGAACCGCGCGGTTCTCACATTCCATCTGAACCGTGCGGCGCTCGCGTTCGAACCGTACCGCGCGGCGCTCGCGTTCGAACCGTACCGCGCGGCGCTCGCGTTCGAACCGTACCGCGCGGCGCTCGCCTTCCACCCGAACCGCGAGGCGCTCGCGTTCCATACATACGGCGCGGCGCTCGCGTTTCATCCTAACCGCGCGGTGCTCACGTTCCATCCGAACCGCGCACACTATCCGTTCGAATGCCTATCCAGGGGTGCCAACCGTAGAACTTTTTTTCGTATTTAAACTAAATAAAAATGTTGTATTTGGCTTTTAACAAAAGTAAATATAGCAGACTTGAGATAATCAAAAGAAATGTAAACAGAAAAATATTAACTAATGTCATGATTAAAATAAGAAATTTATTTATTTTAATAATACGAAGGTCACACTCATGTTGCGTGTATAACTAAATTATAACGAAAGAAGTAAAGATCAACAAGTCCAATAAATATTAGCATAGATAATAAATCTTATTCTCCTTGAGTGTTACATTTCAGTTTTTAAATTGCTCAGTAACGTTGCGCATGTACCATAGCCACCAAAATTGGAAGCGCATATTAAGCATGCGCCACTATTAAAATAAAAATAACCCGCGAACATATCCAATGTTTCTACTTTTCATTCAACAAACCCAATGTAGCCGACATGTAAAACCCATTTACGCGTTTAAATAATGTCCATAAAAAAACATTTTATAAAATGTCCTACGAGTATATGTATTTGTATGAGAGACTTCTTACGGTTGGCAACCCTGGTTACGAAGGGATGTAACGACACGAAGTAGCGACCGTTTCCGAGGCGCGTTCGGTCTTTAGTGGCGGAAGAACCGCGCGGATTTCGCTTGCAAGCAGAGTTCGCGCATGCTCACTGTATGATTGCCTATGGTTGCATGCGTGTACTACGGATGAATGCAACGACTGCTCTCGAAGCGCGTTCGTTTTTCAGTGGCGGGAGAACCGTACGGGTCTCGTTCTCAACCCGAACTCGCGCATGCTCCCTGCTGTGTATGTATGTGTATATTACGGACAAATGCAACGACTACTCCCGGTGAGCGCTCTGTCTGTAGGGGTGGGGCAACTTTGCAGCTTCTGCACACCCATACCCGCACCTACCCCCCTTCCGCGTTATGCGTATTTGTGCATAAACGCAAGTAACACAGCAGGGCAAAACTAGTACTGCATAAGTATATCATCCTGAATTTACCTGTATACTATTTCATACTGAATCGAAGACTTCGAGTGCTACAATACTCAGTCAATAAATTAGTCGAGTCGAACAACCTTCCTTCTAGGTGGATATCAATATAGACGCCGTACACATTTAGGTGATGATACTTTAAGTAAATATTTCACCTATGTATTAATTATATTACACATATATTTTAATATTTTGTATTTGATATAATTTTAACAATGCATAGCACTTTTTTATGTTTATTTTCATGATCGCACAGAACTATGAGACACAGGTGATGTAATGGATTCCTAGTTGTTTAATGAAACGAAAATAAATTTATGCGAGATTACACCAAAGGATTGTATTTTGGATGGTCGCCCTGAGTCCAGAGCTTTAGCCGTATCTCATATTCAAGCCTTCCTATACATTTTATTAAAGTCTAGATTCCCTGCAGCAAAATTACCATAGAAATATTAAATTCGAATACGAGCAACAACCTAATCTTTAGGTTTATGTTCATATTTCTTCAAGCGGCTACAGTAAGATTTACCTAATATATTCAGCGAATAAAAATATAAATATTAGATTCCCGGATATCTTCGCTGTAATTAAGCCTCATTTTAATCTAACCGGTAATAAAATAAGAGTTCATTTAGAAAATAATAACGTTACGTAAATTTACCAACTTTTGATACTCGAGAATTTAATATTCTATCTATTAAATATCTAATCTAAAGAACATTATAGATGTGAATGTGCGTTTGTTTGAATGTTTACCCATCCGTCACACTCAAAGGCTCAAAAGGTTGAACGAACGGGTTTTGATAAAATTTGACAGAGAGGTCGATTATATAGTGGAAAAGGATAGAATAATATATATAACGATAAAATAATTCGCTTCGCCAGTAGGCACCAGCTAGTTATATTTTACATATGAAGGTAAGTTCGCCTGAACATTTCTCCATCGATCACGCTTAAACGATTGGATAAATGATAATGCAATTTGTTACAAAAGTCAATTGTGTCATTGAAAAATACATTATTATTAACGCACAGCAAACGGTGGACAGTCGTTAGTAAAAAATAAAGGAGTCTTCTTTCACGGATAATCTAAATCTTATTATCTAATCTTATTACTGATTACATTGCAATCATTTTTAGAAATGTCTGTCTGTCTGTTTGTATGAACACGCATCACTGCTAAAGTGCTGGGTTCACAATAAAACCACGTATAAGAAAATCATAAAGCATATCCTCGGGAGTAACTTAACCTTTGATTCGTTAAAATTGGTCCACTCTATTAAAAGTTATTGTAATTTTAATGTCGCAGCGACTTAAATATGACAGAAAAATAGATAAGCAAATTGACTAAATACGCTCAGATGACTTTATTAGTCATTGTTTTGTATATCAGGTTTCACGTAGACGAAGTCGCGGGCACAGCTAGTACGTAATATATATTTATTAGTACATTACATCATACTTTTTATAAAATCATTGCGTCTAGTCTTATAAAATTACACCTGACTACTTCACGCATTCGTACAACCGATCAATATGCAGTGAGTCTGCAGACAATATAATTAATGTCAAGCAATTATGAAACACAAAAACAGAAAACAGAAAAAAATCGAAATACAACTACGAAATACAACAATACAAAAGATCTAATATAATATTGACTGAGACAACTGTGGTTTATATTATTTGCGGGATTTCTATACTCATATCAATAACTAGAAATCGCCCACGAATTCCTAAGATATAAGCACAATATGACAAGAATAACACTATATTACTGAAACACAACTAACGTAGGTTCCTATTAGTAAAATAATTTTTATCGTTGGTTTAGCAGTTCAGGAGATTATCTACTACGAAACAAAAAACTATAGCTCTTTGTTATATGTACCATAGATTCAATTGATTAATGACTATTAAGAAGCCGTTATACAACTGATTGTTGTCATGAGTTAGACTAAGGTTCGCTTCCAACGTGGGACTCATGACTAGCGGTTTGACGCACATAGCGGTTCATCAAGACAGTGAATCAGTTTAAACGTGATTTTTTTTAACCGAGTCTTCTGAACCTATTAAATAAACTTTTATCTAAGACTAGTCTTATACTAACTATGCGCTTTCTCTTTAACATATAGATTATACAAAGTAAGCTAAATTCATTGTTAAGGTAAGAAACACGTGCTTAAGTATTAAACGTCTCTCATTCTTGAGGTGTCAGCGAATTAATGCTGCACCCATATTTATTGTTCGTTACAGGCAACAGTTGGCTTACATGACTACTTCACATCATATACGAAGCACGCCCATTCATTATTTTCGCTATATAAAAGGTTTAATTTATAACCGTATTATAACACTTTTATTGACGTCGTCCTTTGTTTCATTTACATTTATTTTTGTAATCGTTTGGAACCTCGTTTGTTTATTTGTGTATCGGAAATTCATCGAAAAGGAATAGCTATAATTTAAATTATAACATAATAATTTCTGAAAATAATGTATATGTTCGACTGACGAAATAAAATAATTCGTCCAAAGAAAAAATCCAATAAAAACTTAATACCTTTAATTAAACTTACTAAACTAAGACCTTTAACGAATTGGTTACAAAACGGTAAATTCCAATTATAACATGATACTAATAAAAAACCTTTTAAATTGAATACATACGATATTATTCCACTTAATTAGAATGTATAGGAAAATAGATAAGCGATGATGTTTATTCACAAAAGCACTAATGCGGGGCTCAAATTAAAAGAGACATAACCACAAGCAATATAAAGCCAAATTACGTTTGACAGAACAAGATAAAATATTACACCGATCCTACAGAGAAGGACAAGAAAGAAAAAAAGGTGCAAAAACGTTCAGGAAAAATCCGAACGAGTAGAGAATACAGCGATACCCGTAACTTTGGAATTCTCTTTGATGTAATTTTCGTAAATGTTTTTTGATAATTTAGCTAAAGATAACATAAGATACATACATACATAAGATACATTATGTTTAGGAAAAGATTTCTTCGGAATAAAATCTCAGATGAGTTTTGGAAAATGTCTTACCACTATGCAGTTCAACACAAAGTGTATCCTTTACGAAAGTTTAGGCTCGTCCTACAATTCGAGCACTACAAAGTTTAATGTTGTATGTAAGAGCGCTGTCATCGTCATGTCATTATCCTTTAAACGTCTCTATTGCATCAATTGTAAAACTGAAGTGCATTACAGTATTAATATGGTTTTCAAAATATAACACCCAAAACATTATAAATATATACTCTAAGTACCTAAATAAAATGTAATATGAAATTATTAAACGTCACTCGATATTGTATTTAGTATATACATCATCAAGTACGTTCAGATTACAGTGAGCTGTTTCTATGGAAACGCATCTGGGTGCAGCCAGTTACAGGTAGACGGGTTTCTATTGATCGAATGCTCGTCGCCCGGACGCCCGAGCTCAGTCTATTTCAAAAGCGAGCTGCACACTACCTTACCCGGGAATAGTGTTTACAGAGAGGCTGTAATAAACTACATCGAGATACTAACCACCTAGTTCGTAAATCAATATTTCCCGGGAACAGCGTTCACTGAGGCGGTGCAACCATATTACACATACGCCCTAGCTTGTGAACCAATATGTTAGATATTTGATTTTAAAGTGCATTCTATCTATTTTATATATGACATGAACGAGTGCATGAATGTATTAGGGAGAATAATTTAAGCATAAGACAATAATTTTACTATTGTCGTAAGACACAACACTTGAAAATATATTTTAATAGTTTTATCTTAGTTGGAGTATCACTTTACCGTTTTCTTGGCAAACATTTGATATATTCTAAAAACATGGCCTCAGAAATGGATTATACTATTATACGGAACTATTAGTCACTACTCCCTTTGAATGGAAATTTAATTACTACAGTTATTTAACTTATTTAACACTATATTTTTTCTGAAACAGTCAGAATATTCTATGCCCTTTCCTGAAAGGTACATACATGCTCAAATGCACGCGATGCGTCCATTACCCGTCAATAAAAAAAAAACAAAGTGTAATTATGAATAAAGAAAAACCTCTTTACAAACCGTCTTTTTTATTTTCACATGTAATGTATACTCTATACCTATAATCGTATAGCCTATGTCACTCATATGAGTAACGAGATTTCATCTATTAAATCCGTGTAGCTGCAGAACGCACCAAAGAAATAGACACGTGTATATGAAAAACATTACCCTCTTTCCGCACATTTAAACAAAGTTACTTTAAGGACGCGCTCTCAAAAAAAGTCCATTTTCAGTAAGAATTACAACAAAACTATTGAACTCTAATGACTAACTCTTAAACATAATGACTAACTACAGATACATTGAACCTTTAACAATGATGTTCAGATGATTGTTTTTAAAATTAATAGGTTTCTATTTAAAAAAAAATCCGTAGTTCCCTCGCGCATAGCAGCCTGCTTTTCGGTATGAAAATCACAGTAAATTTACATTTTTCTTAATAAAAAAAATATCTACATATAATCAAGTTTAAATAACATAACATAAATTATATCTATATAACATTGAAAAAAAAAAAATGTTGTAAACAAAATTTCACGGTTTTGTGTCAATTACGTAGATCTTAACTCCTATGGAAAAAGGTACAATTTATTTAGATTCGATTTAAACAAAAGTATGGAAGAAGGATTCACGTCACGCCAGACCTCGCTCAGGCATCGTAACGAGAGGATGTCAACGTCGCTTTGCATTCGTTTAGAAAAGAAAAACATCGCTGTAGAAAAATACGTGTACACCTCACACAACGTTTTGATCATTTCGAAAAACTAACAAATTTTTTATAGTGGTTTATATTTCAAGTAGTAAGAAGAGACAGAAGAAGTTTGGTTTTTATTAGGATAGTTTTTTTTTTTACGTTTTCACTGTAGATGGATATCGGGTATTGTTATGGAACTTCTTGACGGGTAGAACTACATATGTCATCTTTGTAGTCCTTTTGTTAGTAGTGACGAGAGCTTACCACAGGACTGAACAAAATGATCTGATGACGACCCACTTCAAAACTTGTTATGGAACTCCTTGATGGGTAGAGACAGATATGTCTTGTTTGTACTCCTTTCGTTAAGTAATACAAAAGCTTACCGCAGGACTGAACAAAATTACCTTATTATGGACTCTCAGAAACGGCTAGGGAGCTCCTTCATATACATAATAGATATGTCGTATTCGCATTCTCTTTATTATATTTTATTATATATTCAGAATAAATAATATTATAAACACGCTGAAACATTTACAAACAAATGTAATCTTATAAAATAATTGAGTATAAGGCTCATTGTTTATCGGAACATGGTCTCTCAAGTCTAGTTTATACTGAAACGAATTATTTAGTGAAAAGTGTATCAAAGCTAGAGATGCAAAGTTTGTCGGTGGAACTAGGATTCGTTTTACACAAAGACTATTATATGCTGCCCGTTGTGCTACAGCTACTACAACTTATAATTCAGGTGTTTTGTAGTATGTTGTTCACAGAATTATTTTTGATTTAGAAGCAAACGCTAATTTAAAAATTCTCTTATCTAAATCTCTGCCCGCATACTCAATGTTTGTAGTTAATATCTATATGTACTAAAATTCAGTTATCACGGTATAGGTACTCATCTAGCCCATGAGGAATTAAACATTAATCAGACACTATGACACTTTTCAGCGTAAACTCTATATTTCTAGCTACTCTATACTATACAAAAAAATTGTTATCACGACAAAGAGACGCATCTAACTCATGAGAAATGAAACTTTCATCCGATACTGTGAGACTAAACATCTGAACCCAAACCTGATGTTTGTAGCTACTATGAATACTAAAGTTGTGATACCTGTATCATGATACAGCTACTCATGTGATCCATAAAATGAAACGTACTCTATGAGACTAGAAATCTGATCGTAAAATTGATGTTTCTAGCTATTATCAATATTAAAATTCATTTATCACGAAATAGCTCTCACCTGGTCATTAAGATTTGAAACATTTAGCTGACACTATGATACTAAGCCTTTGAGTACAAACTCGATGTTTCTAACTATTATCTATACTAAGATTCAGTTATCATAAATACTGTCTTCACCAAACTTTAAAAAATTGAAACCTTGCTCCTATACTCTGGGAGACTAAACATCTAAGCATAAACTTGATGTTTCTAGCTATTATCTAGACTATGATCCAGTTACTACTCCTCATGAGAATGTTGAGATATGATACCTTGATCGGACACTAAGGGGCTAAATATTTGAGCACAAATTCGATGTTTCTGTCTATTACGTATACATATTTAGGTTTAGTTATACTGTTCTTGATCTAGTATGACCTAGAGAGAGAAAGTATAATTTATTTTGGTACTATAGCATCAAATATAACAAAAATTTCATCAATCAGAACATCCATCACACAACAGAATAGATCATTTCATCAGAACATCAATAATAACAAAATATTGTAATATTTTTTATAAAGGTAGTTTCAAGTGCGCTATAATTCCCCGGCTTATCAGTTATCTTGTCTGTGTGCGTGAGCTATGGGTGTCTAGTAGGACTCGAAGCCAAAATTGAACCGCGAAAAATTGAGATCTCGTCCTTAACACAAAGAAAAGTATAAAACAGTGTCCCTAAATTCCACACTAGCAAAACCTTTATTTTGACAGTTTGTACCTTCCAAAATTTGAACCGATTATACACAGGGTGAATGCCCTCTTGTGTCTATATGTGTTTACGTGGACTGACTATTCGTTTTGAATTCTATTAGATCCAATACTTCAGGATACGGACTTGAATACTACTTGTTGAATTCCAATAACGTTCTCTGAATCTTTAGAGGGAATAATAAGTATGTCTGAGAGTCAATATTTCCGTTCACTTTTCATGAATATATTAGGAAAACTTCTACCGCCGCCGCGTCGTTTAACAATATAGTTCTTTGTTGTGATGTCTGTTGTATAAAATAAGCTAAGATCAACAAATTAAGTAAACGTATTGCTCATTTACTGACTACAATAACTGCATGTGGGATGCACATACATACATATTAATATGTGAAGCCAAAACTTTGTACCCCTTTTTAAGCGAATTGCGAACGGATGAACGTGAAATTTGGCATAGTTAAAGTTTATTTGAGAAGTGCAGAAAATAGTTTTATTTATATAAAATCCATTAAATAATTTAAAATATACATTACTCACACTACGCCATGAATGACACACAACATATACACACATGTAAATGAAAATGACGTTTCGCCATCTGTCATTTTACTCTTACGTTCCAATTACCGTTTTTAATCTACTTCGAAAAAGGAGGAGGATACTATGTTCGGTTGTATGTATTTTTTATGTATGTTAATCAATATTTTATTCAATTGTGATCCGATTGTAATCATTCTTTTTTATTTGAATTGGTTGTACTCGGAGGTGGTTCTATATAAATATTATCAACCCCTATGGGGGTGAAATATCGTTTATTTGATTGTCACCGACTTCGTATCTACGTATAATAATAAACGCTACCTAATAATATATCTGAAGTCGATGCCAACCTACATTTCAAATTTGTTGCTGGTAATAAAATATGTATACTATACAGATATACATTGTAGGATACGAAAATGGACCCAAACTTTGTATGTAGATGATATGAATTTAGGTTGTCATTGACTTCGAATATATTGTTAGGTAGCGCAAATATCAATTTTTTTTTTCATCCTTTATTAATTATTTTTAACATGACTTCCGTTCCACGAAAACGAAACGTTACGAATATATAATATGTATAATAATGTAATATCATAATATACTTTAGTAAATACTTAAATAATTAATCTATACATACAATAAAAATGAAATGTCTATATGTAATATCAAAATAACATTTTTTTACTAATTATACACGTAACTGTTAACAAAAATGCAATTTTTAAAATTTTTGTCCGTCTGTCTGTCTATTTATTCCGGGTAATCTCCGAAACAGCTGGACCGATTTTGACGGGACTATCACCGGCAGATAGCTGACCTTATAGAAAATAATTTAGTTTATTTTAATTTAGGCTAGCTGTTAACCGTGGCTTTGCCCGTAGTACTACCTCCAAAACGGTTTGACCGATCTTCACGAGACTTACACCGTCAGATAGCGGACATTATAAAAAGTAATTTCGTCTATTTTAATTTAGCCTAACTATTAACCGCGGCTTCGTCCGCAGTGCTATAAAAACAAACTATTAAATAAGTATAACAATAAACCATTTCGAAGAAAAATTATAATAATATGCGGTGGTTTTCGTTAACTAATACCCGTTATCCGACACAGATCTCGTGTAAAATTAATTGAAAATAGATTTATTTTATGTTCATACAACTTAATAAAAAAGTTGCATATTTACTGAGTAGCCATGTTGAAAACCTTTGATTATAGATACCTTTAACTAGAGAACCCAAATAAAGTTCAAACTAAAAATATCAATGAATTATAGTCGAATTTCGAACATTGGGCGACCGCTAGTATACTTTACCGGACCTCAATATTACTTTATAAAACTACCAGAGGATACAACTATGTTAAGTACGTCGCGCCATACCACCAAGATGTTTTTTAAAATGTACATTTAAGTAAAACCGTCTACACAGTACAGACTGGTTTTTGAAGTGAAAACTGCTTTAGTCGCGTTGAGCGATTTTCAATAGGACAAAAACTCATAGACAGACTAGCGGCGATTGTACATGTAATATTGATATTTTTATTGAGCTTGTGTAGCCTATCATATGTTTGATTAATTAATAACTGTATAAAAATGTTTATATTTCTCGGAATGACAATAGAGGTAAAAACCAGAATAATGTTTGTAATTTCAATTTATAAATTATGAAATTTAAGTAATTCGGACTACAATTAATTTAAAAATTGAAAAATGTACACAGTTATTTTGTTAACTACTTTAGTTCTGATTATCTATTAGGGACTATTAGGTAGTTTACGCCGCAAAAACAAACTATTCAAATTCCATGTTTTTATGTTCCATATATACATAATTAATTATATTGTATGATTTTTATTATTATTATTCTATTTCACATTTTTTATTAATTTTTTTTTTCAAAAAATTTTGAATTTTTGTTTATAAACTATTTATTGACAGAATCAAAAATATTTAAAAAGTTTTACTCCAATCGCGTGTGACGGTTACACACACTCATTTTTTTTAAATAAGATCAGAACCAACAATAACCCTTCCTCGACTGAATCCATGGCTCGACCGAATGCAAGTATTGGTGGACATCACTAAAATACAGTCGGACTGCAACCGCATCACACTCCGAATTAGACGTTTTAGGTCGTACTGCTGTCGTACGACAACCGCTCATAAATCGGTTTATCGACTGTACGGCAGCAGTCCAACACAAATCGTCTAAATTGAAAGCGTCCTTAGTGGCAAAACATTTTGTATTTATTCACATGTATCCAACACTATTTTTTTGTCAGCTCCGAATAGTGCTGTCTATTCATTTACCAGTGTCGTGACTGATGAAAAACCGTGTCGGCTCTTGGTCGCTTACGGGCCAATATATCATAGGACATTGTAAAGTTTTTAATGGACCTATATTGGTTATTCCTCAATTCATTGGCTATTGTCTGACGAGTCCCCAAAGAAAATCTTACTTTCAAGATTTGTTGCAGACAAAAATGTTTTGTAAATTAGTCCTAAAATTTTTATTATTATCTTCATTTATTCAATGATCTTGTAAATGATCAGATCATCTTCAGTACACTGATCTTCTAAATATTATCTGTCTGTATTCATGGGGACGTTATTTAAATATTAATTATGCCCTCCAAAAATAATATTTGCTTATATTCATATTACGCTTTTCCTTAATTGGTATAAAAAGTAATGATAACAATTCAAGTATTTAGATATCTCAAACTAAACGAAGTTGATAACATAGTGCTGGAGAAGAGGTGGAAATACATGATAACAATATTAGAGCATAACAATTTATGTACTCGTTTCGGTAAACTGCTTATCTATTGTTAACTAGATTCATCACCACAATAAATGTGAATCTGTATATATATGTACTTTATATATGAATGTATATATATCATATACATGAAAGAGATGTTAAGTATATTCATACGTAATACACAAATACATGTATTTTAATATATATTGTAATTTGAATATCTTACATGTTCAAAGTTACTATTTTTTTTTTCTAACTGACTACGCTATTGACCAAGCAAGGTCTTAACAGCTTCACCGGACCACTAAGGCGAGCGCTTAAGGCTCTCAGCCAATTTTATTTTGACAACTAGCTCAAGGGTGCACGGCACACCTCGGCTTTGGCTGTTGCCCGATACATGCAATTCGCGACCTATCTGAGCTAACCTAAGCTAAGCTAACTATTCATACATATATGAGTTGTTGAAACATATATGTGTACCAAGCATACATACCTCAACAACTCTTATATATATATTTTGTATCGGAAAATATTCTAAACGAATTCAGTTTGATAAGGGGAAAAAATAAAACCCTTCCACTTGCATGTGTAAGCGTGTATGCGTGCACGTGTGTGGAGGTGATATGTGTAATGTTGTCGCAGTGATGTAAGATTTTGTGTCACTGTATCGCGCGAGCAGCGTACTCAAGGGCTCCACGCCGAGGGAACGGACCTAGGCTTGAACCGCCGCCGAGGGGGGCCTAGTCTGGTGTTAGTATTTAACGTTTATATTTTACCAGCGGGACCGGCGGACGTTGTCCCGCCCTGTTAATAAAAAAAAACCTTGACAAATAATATACCTAAACCTTCCTCATGAATCACACTTTATGTATGTACTGGTGAAAACCGCATGAAAATCCGTTCAGTAGTTTTTGAATTTATGGCGAACAGACACACAAACAGACAAACGTGGCAGAGGACTGTGTTTTATAATAGTGTTGAAGTATTGACATGCATGGAGAAATTTGGATAATAAAACAATTAAAAAACGAATAATTGTAAAACTTTATACTTATATTTTATTATCCGTAACGTGTACCTTATAAATAAACAAATAAATCTGACATTATTACAGTTTTACACCGTTTCATTTTTTTAGGTTTCTTTTTTCAGGGCGAGACAACGCTAGGCAAGTCTATAATTCATACTTAGGTATAGACGTAGGCAAAATCTCAAAAAATACAGTTCAATAACAATATTTATTTGCGAACCTGTAACATTTTTACAAACAAAACGGTCCCCTGCCTTTCCTACGTTAGTCAAAACTGTGTTGTAAGAGATAGTTACACATATTATTAAAAAAATGTAACAATAAATATAAAGTAGACGTTATGGAATGAGCCGAAACAGATATTAAGAACCTTAATGTATGTGGTTGGCCTCTTATAAATAAATTTAATAGCTGCGCTTAAAATAATGAGATGCGTTTCTGGTCTTTAACCCATTGACTAAGTACGGAGCATGCAAACGCTATAAAGGACCTTCCTAGCTGTCAGCATTTAAAAAAAAGGAAGAATTTTAATGATAAGAAAAAGGAACAATTTTAAAATTTGACGCACCGCACTTCTTTGTTTTTAAATACAGTTCGCTTCATACCGCCGTCGACGAAAGCATTCGGCTTCATCGTTTTTTAAGTTTTCTGAGACTATCTTTAAAGTTATATAATATTATCGGCACCGCTTCACCCGCTCATAACTGGAGAACAATACCGCCCATTTCGCCCGAGACGCCGCTGCTCCGTACAAGGTGCTGAGTTGCAGGTCAGGCCACGCTCTTATTTGGGGTTCTTGTTATTTTATTTATTTATAGGCAAGGCCAACAACCGTTCTTACGCTTTCTATTATTTACACCGCATATTCCTGGTGGGGCCTATTTACACGGTCCCATCAGCCCCTTCAGTATGTTTTGATACTCTTGGCTTCTTGTGTTTCATCTATGAGAGTAATATTTGTATGTAAAACATATGTATGGAAAATTTTATGAGGGTGTACGTGTATAATAAGATAAAATTGATAAACTTACAATGATGTCGGTACATGTGAGAATGAGTATCTGTTCGAATATTTCTAAGTAGAACTGAATTCGTGGATTAACTTATAATCACTGCTTAATGTTATTGTGTGTTAGTGATATTCTTCCAACCAACTTGCTACTTTTCAATAAAAATAATGAGTGTTAAAGAAAGTAGCAATTATTGGAAGAATATTTATGTGTTGTATGTCTTATTAATATTTTGAAAAAAAAAAAAATATTTGCAGATAAAAAACCTCACCAAGAAAATCCTAAAGCATATCTTTGAGAATAACTTAGTCTTTGTTTCATTAAAATCGGTTTACTCTATCTAAAGTGATTGTAATTTTAATGACGACACGGCGTAAGTACGAGAGAAAAGTAGATAAGTAAATAGACTTAATACAAGATGACTTTATTAATAACTGTTTTTACAGGTTCCAAGCGGACGACGTCGCGGGCACAGCTAGTATTAAATACAAACGCACATATGTTTATATGTGTGCACCTGTATCTCGTGATTGGATGTTTATTATACAACAATGTAAACAGTAATAAGCAAATGAGTAACCGTATATACCCTAAAAATCCTATTTTTATTTAAATTGTAATTATATTAAACGTTATTAAAACAAAGTAAATTGCATCTACTTTGTTTGAGTTTATCTACCATCAGGATAAGCTGAACTCTGACACTAACCCCATTATGCAATACCGGTTTCGGTGGGGTCAGCCATATTGGCACAGTGATAAAATATCGTGACACTATGCGACAACATTGTCTTTAAGGAAGTAGCTCTCCTTCAATAACTTTCATGTATGTATAATTAGGGTTTCGGATTAAAGTATGGCTGTAGTTACGTATTCTAGTCCAAGATCGATATAAATCTTATATATTTATTTAAGAAGTGTAAATAACAAAATGTATTGTAACGTACTTTACTGTTAGAGATATCGAAACAGCGACTGCTCAGTATGACATATTAGCAAGTAATAAAAATAAATAATAATATATAAAATATAATATATCTTAACTACGTCGGTACAATATATAACAAGGAATAAACAGGTCGTATTGTAATCGCATTATCGGATAGCTCATTATCAAGCACGTATGATATCCAACGTTAAAACTGATAATGACACTTTAACGCGACGATAACATAACTGCACATTGATGCAATTGTAAGAAGTTCTTATCTATATTTAGCTCTCTGGAACATGATCATTAAAATTCTATGTAATGAGCGGATATTCAAATTTACGAAAAAAATTATACTATATGCGACATTAAAAAGAAGTTTATTGCTTTTGTTAACGTGAATTATCTCCTCACAAATCAGATCGTTTATTACGTGTTTAGCGAGAGTAAAACGATAGGAACATAAAAATATTAACGAAAAATAAAATCGTCATCCAAAATTTAAAAAGAACGCACCAGAACGTATTTTATCATAGTTAGGTAAGTATCTACTTTGTCTTGAATCGCCACCTTCGTTATTGTTGATCGAAGATCGCCACACACCTACCAATATCTCAATCACTATAAATTTGCTATTCAATCGAATAAAGTACAATATAAATAAACAGTACCCTAGTTTATCTCCAAAGTACTAAGTCCAATGCCAATGAAACTAAAATGTGTTCCCCTTGAAGGTATCCCTGTTACAATAAAAACATATTATTCCAAATCTATCTATATTATTATATAATTATATATATATAAGAGATTCCCACCTATATATTGACTCATCACGATATCTCTGGAACCATAAGGCGTAGCGACTTGAAATATGGTAGGAATATTCCTTTCGCCGAGTAGAGGTCAGCTAAGAACGGATTTTACGAAATTCCACCCACAAGGGGGGTTGCGGGGGGGGGGGGGGGTAATCAGGGCGGGACAACGTCAGCCGGGCCCGCTAGTCTGTTTATAAACAATTTGTGAGGTCACAAATATTTAAAACAATAGAAAAAAATCGTGGCAGTCATAACGATTGCCGACAGACGTGAAAGTTCAAAACAATAAAATAATCGTATACCTACATAACTCTCTTTGGAATTTTCAAATCAATTATAGTGTGAATTATTTAAATTTCGTAATTTATCAATTAAAATTATTATCATTAGTCTAGTTTTAACATGTAATGAGACTGCGAACAATAATTATATACATCTTTATACAGTTTATTACTCCGTTAAATATATGATGTGCTGCACAAAAACAATACAAAATATCACTATTACGAGACACAAACCGCTATAATACGCGTCGCTGGTCGGACGCAGGCCGCGCAAGCGAAATACGGTCGGTCGCGCTTACGCGCATGTCATGACGCGTGATTATAACTTTATGTCCTGCGAAAAATACCGCCGAACGAGCCTAAAAAAGTTTTTACTTTAAGAATCTTTTTTTCGAAATCGGTTAAAAATCGATCTCATAATGGCAAATTTAGATTATACATATATCAGCTATACTCTAAATCAAAATTTGTACTTTTCTGTATAGGCCTAGTGCAAAATTTTGGTATTACGTAGTAATGGCGTCCCCTTTGTCAAAATATGGTTATAACTGATGTATAATAATAATTTGAATGAATACTTGATAGCATTTATTAATTTGTTTATTGGTGAGTTCAATGTAAGGAGACGACAATTAATTTCATTCATTTAACCGGTATTATTGTGAATAACAAGAAAAGTTGCCAATCACAGCAGTCATTTACCAATTTCTCGTAATGTCGTACGAAACATTGTCATCATAAATTCAAAAAATTTAATAACAGCAAAATAACGAAATTGTGCTTCATTCACGATTCAGATAGGGGCAATGGCGCGAATCTGTGACATGTCACAACAAAAGGTCAAATGAGTTTCATTTGCGCCCTCTCGGACATTGTGTCGTGCGTCAACCATTATTGTTATTTCGCTACACTATTTGATTGAATTGTCACTGATTAAATATATACCTTGTTATTATTAAAGGCGTGGAAGTTTGTGAGGATGGACAGATGTGTGCCACACATTACCTCAAAAACTACTTACCGGATTTCGATGAAACTATACTGTACTATAACCATCAGTGGCATCATAACAAGTGGGCTATGATTTATAAATAGTACATTATGGTACAAGTGTGTAATGTTGGTGATTACCGCTGAGGCGCCATTGAGACCCGAGCCGTTAGGTGAGGGTCTTAAGAGAGCCGAGGACGGTAATCACCAATACATACGTGTATCATACGACGTTTTTCAACACAC
The DNA here is from genome assembly GCA_036509395.1 of Antheraea yamamai. Classification (NCBI taxonomy): domain Eukaryota; kingdom Metazoa; phylum Arthropoda; class Insecta; order Lepidoptera; family Saturniidae; genus Antheraea; species Antheraea yamamai. The sequence goes on along the minus strand of AP028424.1, from coordinate 5,706,723 downwards.
TTGTGAAGAAAATAATATTAAAAAATCATTTTATTTAGTACATAAAAAGTATATTTAGAGAAACAATTAGTAAATGTGCAGTTAGTAAAATTATAATTAACTGTTTTTGATGGCATGGCGGTTTTATCAGATATATTATTTATTGAAATACTTTCATGTTCTATTGTTATTTGAGATGGTTCATTATTCGTGTAGGTAGGTGAAATCCAATCATTGGATGTACTTGCTCTATAACTCACTTGTGAATAATAGCAATGAAGAAGTCACAGTTTGATTACAGGTGTCATTATGTGCCTAATTGCGGTGATATTAGAGCCACTTTATGGGCAAGTGTGTTGAAAATGTTGTTTATCCCTGGAGACCTAACCTTCGCTCATACTACTTCGACTCGACGAGCATTTTTTCCGATGTATAATTTTAGTAGAACATGTTTCCGTTACTCTTTAAACTTAAATAGATGAACCAGGTATTATTATAGCAAATAAAACAGTAAATTCTTATTTTAACATGATAATATTTATTTTATACATTAGGTATATTGTAAGAGAATGGTTTTCGAGATTAAAGAAGACACACAGAAAAATAAAATTAAACGGTGAAAAATAGTATTATTCTCTTTGACGCACATAAATTATAACTTTATTCAGTAAAATACATTAAAAAATAATATTTATAGAAAATAGAGATTTCGAAGAGAATTTTAGACAACAATCGACTCTTTTTCTATTACAATTTGCATTGTTGCATTTTGAGCAAAATTACTTTGCCATGAGCTTTTTTTAAATTCCTTAACGTAGTTATTAACACATTCTTTTGTTTTCTTTATATCTGGGGCGTTAATTAACCATCATCACCCATAAATTATCATCATTTATCACAATATACACTATTTCGCTATCATTTAAATCCTCCAATATATTAACATTTTTCTAGATCAATATCATTTTGTTATTATTATTTTATTACATTATTTTATTATTATTTATTACATAAAGTCCCCTACCGTGTCTGTCTGTCTGTCTGTTCGCGATAAACTCAAAAACTACCGAACGGATTTTCATGCGGTTTTCACCAGTGGATAGGGCAATTCATGAGGAACGTTTTAGTATATAATTTGTCAAGGATTTTTGCATAATCAGGGCGGGACAACGTCTACCGGGCCCGCTAGTTAAAGATATAATGTGATTATCAGAGAGCGATCGTTTAGAAGCCGGGGTAAAAGGTATGTATACACATTTGTTTAAAAAAAAATACACAAAACCTTATCATTTGTTACACAGTCACAGTACCTGGAAACCCCCAAGTTGCAATATAACTTATAACCATTGCGACACGCCGGCCACCAACAGCGCAAGGTGCCAATACAATGGAACTGGGGACTCGTCCCCACCTTGGGATCGTGAGAATCAACTCACATATTCAATCCGAACTTCATTTCACTAATCGGCCACTTTGGCACGCTTGAGCATCTTGCCAAGCGACTGAGTGCCATAAGCGCTCACCCTATTAATCCGGTGAAACTGTGAAGGCCCAACAGGCACAGTGTATAGTTAATTTTAAAAAAAATGTCACTATTCGTTCAGACCTCGAGCAGTTGTTAGATTAGATTTTAGATTAGGTTTTAATAGGTTAAGCTTAATTGGACTATTGTCTCGTACATTGAGCTGTACACGCCTCTTAGTTTTAGGTTTGATATAAGGTTAAATGTAATCTTTAATCAATATTAGTAGATCTTATATTGAAAGTGTATTTATTATATCTCGCCAATACTAAGTTAACTAAGGATGGCGTGGCGAAACGAAAGGCGCGCGCGTCAAAAAATCACATAGCGATATTTTCTATTATGTACTCGTCGAATCGGCATAGGTTAATTAGGGTTAAATAGGCTATAAATACATAGTCTATAGAGATCTCGTGCCGTCCCAACTATAGTGGAAGACGTACACCGTTTGGGGGGGATATAATACATAAACGTCAAGTAGCTTTAAAAAAAAAAACTTCCATCTAAAAGCTATATCGACGTGCAATGTATAGATCATTAGAGTTACACGACGATAATGTATAGTGTCTAGTTTACATATAAAATATATGTGGGATTATTTTACTGTTTATATAAACATACATATCACTATATTATTTTATTACTTTTACTATACTTATATACTCATATTATCTACAACGACGGAAGTTTAGTCCGACAAAGTTCATAACTTGATCATATAAGTATAGTAATATAAGTTGCATTAAATGAACAACTGACGTTGAGAGAGCTTATCTAATATATAAAAATCTCGTGTCACTGTGTTAGTGCTTGAACTCCTCCGAAACGGCGGAACCGATTTTTTATTCGTGATTTTAGTATTTTCGTATGAACAATATCCAAATCATTCAATGGTCTTTGGTATTTTAAACAAAACAATATTATTGACGTTGATGAATGACAGAATGCGCTACGTCCGCCTCACCGACATTTCTTCCACTCACGTGTATCAACATTAAACCAACTAGGTATGTGTTTGAGCGAATCCCTGAATTGTATGGTTTCACAATTGGAAACTGTGCGAGACGCTATAAACGCGTTCTAGGTTTTTTAAGATTTTTCAAGTTTGGAAATACAATTGGAACCGGTAAGTAACCGATTTCACGCAGACGAAGTTTCGTGGGTCAACTAGTAATTATATATTATACAAAAGACGATTCGTAAATAAATAATTCCAAAATACATTACACACATCCTAGTCGAGTTAATGTCAAGATAATCTAAATTAATATAAAGTTATTCGCAAGAAATTAGTATTATTACTTGTAGTATTATAAATATTAACTAATAATGAACATAAAAATGAATGTTTTATCCTTTGTAACATAATACCTGGCTACAAGTAGGAACGCTGCCTCTTCAAACAAAGCGGCGCGGCCTCTTGAATGCCAAGGGTTCTTCAAATAAGTTAGGCTGTTTCAATTATGCATCATTTTAATACATAATACGTAAACAAACCTACTCTTCGGTAATAAAATTCAATAGACATATGAATTAATCTGAGTATGCGATAAAGTGTTAAGTATAAAATGGTTTTGTTATTCGTCTATCGGTTGTTACAGTTATTCTCGGAAACTATACAAGTTCTCGCGTAAACAAAGCGTCCCCACTTCGGAAAAAAAAGAAAAGTCTCTTAACATCTGTTATCTGAGTGCTTTTATACCGTGCACCAGAAGCGTCTCCGTGCGAACGGGCTATAAAAATGAACAGGACTTTTAAAAACCTCCTTGTACTTTATTATTGTTGTATTGTCAACATTAGATTTTAGTTTTTACCTTTACTTTTATTTATTTCTAGCTGTTGTTATAATAACTGTTGTGGCCATTTTTGTTTAGGCCGGAGAATGTTAAAGACCTCCTTACATATTATATACTTTATTATTTTTGTACTTAAAAATCGATATTTAAAAAGAACATATTCTTAGAAATTTGAATAGAATTGTTTTATGTTAATAAACAAGTTATAGTCTCTGGTTATTTTAACATTATTTAGGTTCACATGAATCCTCTGTTTAATGAGCCGACTAGAATCCAGTCTCAGACTACGTCTTGCAAGCAATGCAAGCATAGATAACATCTTTACAGGCTTTGGCAATAATATTATTACTGGGATACGGTCAGATCATAAATTACTACTTGTTAAAATAAACTGTAATAAACCTAGTGCTGATTGTAAGAAAACAATCTGAAGGAAGACTTATATCCAAAATTAGTTACAGACAATAACTATCTTTAAATTTAAATAAAACAAAATGTATGTTTGAGATATCATTGAAATTTTGTATTTGCTTAAATGACCTATCTATCGATCGATGAAACATTGCGCAAACGTCCATCGCGACTTCGCTGGGTGTCGCCCAGTCGATATGTCAATTTTCCATGAGAGTCATAAATCAGGCGCATAAATCAGGCTTAATTTAACCGATGCCGTGGGTTATGTTGGCTTTGAGGGCCACTGTAGTTTGTGGCTTATTTGTATAGGCCTGCGACTTTAAAAGATCCTACAAGAAAAAGTCTAGACGGGGTCGAATCGCACGAATTCGGTGGCCAGTTCACATCATCTCCATTTTTTCAGCCATTACTAAAATAACAATAAAAAACGGTAATTTTCTGTAAAATGTAACTCTCGACCTGTACATCCTCACCGGTGGACAACAGCTAAGTCGCGATAGGCACTGTTGTACAGTTTTAAAAAATGAAGTTAATATTAAGGGCTTAAATTTTGGGGGGAATTTTTTTTACATATTTCCATGAAAATTTTGCATCGGAACTGACAAAAAAATTGTTTAAAAAACCCACACTAATATGAACACGTGATAGAAAAAGTTTGTATCATACAATTTACTATGGTTTAATTCCGACCACGGGACGACCACTAAGCAACTAGTATTACTCAATTTCTAATAGAGATAATATGGCGGTTGTTTGTTTATTGGGTAACAAAAATGTAGATGAAATTTAGTAATCCTATTAATCTAGTTTCACTACATAACATTGCAATGAGACACTAATATGAAAATGAGATAATAACCTCATATATAATTGTGGTGGACTTTATAAGCCTTGTTATCATTACATAGTAGGTATAAAACAAAGTCTGTCTGTCTGTCTGTTCGCGATAAACTCAAAAACTACTGAACGGATTTTCATGCGGCCTTCACCAGTAGATAAAGTGATTCATGAGGAAGGTTTTGGTATATAATTTGTCAAGGGTTTTTTTTATAATCAGGGCGGGATAACGTCTGTCGGGCTCGCTAGTATTATTTATAAATTGTATTTTTTTTTTATATAATCAGACGTTTATTCACATTTATACATGTCTAGAGAGAGTTGATAAAAATGTTGCTGATGTAAATAATGCTATTAAATAATAGGTCTTTACCTATGAAATTGCCGTTCTGCAGTACTGGCCATTTCAAATCAAAATATTTTTTGTTTGGCTAAGAATTCTAATTTCAAATTAATTTTATTTTAAAAACATGGAATTCTTTTTCCAAAATTAGTCATTTGTTTATTGATTAGTGTTACATTTTCATCGCATTTCAATCTTTTTTGTCATCATGGATACATTAAAAATTCGAGTAATTATGGAATATGAGTACCGTCGTGGCAGCAACGCGGCACAAGCGGCACGCAACATCAACGACGTTTACTGAGCTAACACTACAAACCAACGCACCACCTGTTATTGGTTTGCTCGCTTCCGTTCTGGGAATTTCGACCTGAAAAATAAACCTCGCGGTCGTCCGAAGACTTTGGTCGGCAATGACGAATTAAAGGCCTTTGTGGAAGCCGATGATACACAATCTACGGCTGAATTAGCAGCAGCTTTCGACGTTAGCGTCAAAACAATATTGGTCCATTTGCGTCAAATTGGCAAGGTTTTTTTTTCCTAAATAAATAAAATAAAAAATAATAAAAAATAAAAAAGCTTGACAAATGGGTGCCCCACGAACTCAATGATCACCAGCGCGAAGAACGCGTCGAGAAGTGCCTTGCACTGCTCAACAGACACACAAATGAAGGAATTTTGAACCGCATTGTTACCTGCGATGAAAAATGGATTCTGTTTGATAACCGCAAGCGCTCAGCAAGTTGATTGGATCCTGGTTCAGCACCTAAACAATGCCCTAAACGTAAACTTACCGCTAGAAAAGTGATGGTCATTGTTTGGTGGTCTAGCGCCGGTGTGATTCATCACAGCTTCTTACCAAACGGGGTGAGCATTACTGCAGATGTGTACTGTGAAGAACTGAACACAATGATGGAGAAGCTGGCACATCTCCAACCAGCATTGGTCAATTGCTCGTCTCCGCTGCTCCTGCACGACAACGCGCGACCTCATACTGCACAGCAGACGGTCTCCAAGTTGCAAGAACTGGAGTTGGAAGTTCTTCGTCATCCGCCCTACTCACCAGACCTTGCGGCTACAGACTACTACTTTTTCCAGAATTTGGATAACCCCTTGGCGGGAAAAAAATTCAATACCCGAGAGGCAGTACAAAATGCCTTTGAAGAATTTGTTGCCTCCCGTCCAGCTGATTTCTTTAAGAAGGGCATCAATAAACTGCCACTGCGTTGGCAAATATGCATTGATTGCATGGGTGATTACTTCGATTAATACAAATAAAAAACACATGAAAAAAAATCGTTTAAATTTTTTCATACAAAACGGCAATTTCATAGGTAAAGACCTAATATATTGCAATATCCAATACTTCTATATCTCATTGATTGATATACCAAGAGCGCTAAACGTATGAGTCAGAATGTAAGTAGTCTAGTTATATGTATGTTACGAGAATGACTCAGTGTTAGATTGGTTAACCTCTTTACATATACCGTTGAAAATACAAAACAAATACGGAATCGTACTACATTATTTTAAAATGTTCATCTTGCTAAAATTGTACTCTATTCTATCGAAATTTATCTTTGATAATATTATAAAAAGGTAAAATAATTAATTCTTGACCCAGTTTAAGGCCTCGAGAAGTCGCTTATGAACGTCGAAACTACCACTAGTTCAATTCACTCATAGAGAAGAATCGACAAAAAACTAAATATCGTTTTTATCGTTTTGTCGTACAATTTTATAAAGAATACACTATAATTAGAATCGTTTTTATCGGGTCCAGAGAGAGGGGTGTTATTTCCAGACATCACCATAGTTCACGTAATAATAGTATAAAGTTTGTGCGTAGGAGCTAGTTTCTGGAACGACTGATAAGATTCTGAAAACTCATTAATTCATAAAATTTTACGTTCGGGCTGACGGTTATGGACTGTTTCATTGTTATTTAGTTTGATAGTGTAATTAACAAGTACCAACTCGCGAGTAATTACTAAAACAAAATAGTCTACAGTGTAAAGTCTATATAACGACACTTAAGGGGGTGTGCATTTTTTGCCGTTATAGAGAGTTGTCGTTAATTAGAGTGAAAACAAAATTGATATTATTTTACTATTCTAATATTTATTTACTAATATGGTGCAAATTTTAGAAACGGACAAAGCATCTTAATAACGACATTTGTTGTGTATAGCCTGTTATCTTCTTAGTTATCTTATTAATAAAGCTTTTCGTCAATACGTAAAATTTTCTTTTACTCGCCATGTTAACAGGTTGAAAGTTTGTACGAAACTAAGATGATGATAACATGTAACAAACTAACGATAGCATAGTGGCCGAGGTAAGCACGTTCAAATTAATCACACAACAACAAGAGCGAGTTTTTCTTAGAAATTTCAGTACGTCAGTCGAGGTAAGCCCATGCTAGATAATAAAGCAACAAAACAATAAATAAAGAAACGTACACAGCTCCAATTCTTACTAATTTTGACATTTAGAAAGTACTACTTAATACTTGATAATGCCGTATTGTATAGTTAAAAGAAAAAAAAGTACAAATGTGAACAACACCCGTGGTAATATTGACCCCTAATTTGAACCGTACACTTATTGTCTGATCTGATCTGACACTCGAGTTAATGCGGAAATCAATGCATCGCAATATCCAGACAATGTTATGACCGCTCCCCAACGCAATTGTAGTAAATAAACAAGACTATTCATGTGCGAGACGGAACTTTATATGATACAAAAGAGGAAGATTATATCATTATTATCATGATTATAAATGAAGTATGAATGATTTAGACGCGACACACGATTTTGTACACGGATAGAAAAAATTAAATAATTAACATTATTTAGGGAGTTTATACCTCCCACATATTGACATTTACTAACCGAACCTTTTAGAAAAGGGCACATGAAATGTGTGTTACTGTGCGAGAAAGGTTGTTGGAATAATAAAAAATAGTTCAACAATTACCTCACGAATAGACATACCGCTCCAACAACGTGGTTACTGATGAATTCGACATCTTTCATCGTAATTTTATATTTTAAATAAAGGACACCGACAAGAATTGTAAATAAATTTTCAATCAGATCAGACGAACTAAATGTATGACGGCCTCTTTGCTTTTTACATTATAAACTGTTATATATTGGTTTTCCCTATCATTGACGTTTAAAAAAACGTCAAAGGTTCCGATAACATAAGTACTTGAATGTTTTGGTGATTAGCTTGTATTTATGATTTTTACTGAGATACTAACACACGATTATTTCTAATGATCGAGGTGGAACTATATTTATCGCTATTTATTTGAATATTTGTCAAAGAAACAAAAAATAAAGAAAAGTAAATTTATTGGAGACTATGTTGTATTTTTAAACGCAAAAGATCTTAAAAAACCTAAAACTCGAATGCAGCGACATTACCGCTTCCAACTTTGAATTCAAACTATCCAGGGACTCATGCAATCGTATACCCAGTTGGTATGTGAAAAATCTTGTAAAATAAGCCTAGAACCCGTTCGGAGCACCACCTACCGAGTTCAATTAAGATAAAAACTAACCTACATATATTGCCGACAAATGTCTTTCCAACCGTTCACTATTCACGTACACTTCAAGACTCGACAATATTCAGAAAACTAATTTTAAAGGTGGTAGAGCCACGCTGTAGCTATTACTAGTTTTAGCATGAATAGGTTATCTCGCCCGGGGTAGTACCACCCTCTCACGGAACACCGACGTGAAGTAACAGTGCTTGTATTGTTGCGTTTCGTTCGGTCAGTGAGAGCGCCGGAGGCCCACCTCCTTTCCCTACCCCTCCCCCATACACAGGCTGGCAACGCACTTGCGACTCCCCTGGTGTTGCTAGTGTCTATGGACGGTGGGGATCACTTAACATCAGGTGACCCACCTGTTCGTTTGCCTCCTTTTGACATAAAAAAATTTATCGAAACAATACACGCTCTGACAGATCGCTAATTGAGATTCATTTTCTACAATGCAATGTAACTATTATCTAGGTTTATGTTTTACGAAAAAATACTGTGACCTTTGTTCAGCAAACATTTTTATACAATAAAAATAAATGTAAAAACATATAAATGACAGTTGGTATTTATTATTGAAGTGAACTTTGTTTAGAATCCTTACGGTTTGAAAATCAAAGAAAAAAAGATGCTTCATGACAAACACATACATCAATAAATTACGCATAGAAATGTCATGAAGCGTAGCTAAATTAGAACGTACTGTACATTGTACGGACCGATGAAGGCGTCGGTTCAAAACCCAACGGAAATTGTTTTTTGTTATTTGTCTCTTTTTAAGTAGCATAGATGTAGATTTCTTTTTGAAGTAGCATAGATAGTAGATGAAAAATAACTTAAATTTTCAGCTAATCTGTCTGCTATATATAGCAGAAATAAAATTTACCAAAATCCGTCAAGAATTTAATTAACTACAAACTTTTGACTTTCGTCCGTTATCCTGGAGAACCCCTTGCGTTTTATGGGTCAAAAAGTATCCTAGGTGTAACTTCATAATATCAGTTATCACTGAGTCAAGTTTCTTCAAAGTAGTTTCAGTACTTTCAGACTGATACGCGTTCACAGGGACAGACAGACAAAAATTGTAAAAGGATTATTTTTTTATTCTATGTCGATAACAACGTCCCGATTATAATTTTCAAAAAATATGTAATGTACTGATTTGTCCTTGTTACAGTTTTATTATAGTAAATAGATAGATATGTGTTAATGTTTTATAGGATCGATTCACATTATGATGCCGTTCTTGGTTCGATCTCGCTTCAGTCTAGGCATTGCATGAAGTTTTCTAACAAAGATCTATAATCTATCAATAATAACATAAACATTTTTTTTTATTTATCCCATTTGCGTAGATCATATCTTGCGATTATAGAATATCGATGAAAATATATTGCTTCTGTGTGCGTGCTTGTGAAGCTTTCTGAATTAATATCTCCGTTGTATAATAGATGACACACGTGTCTTTTCAACAAATGTCTATATCACTGCATATTATAAAACAAAGTCCTCCACCACGTCCGTCTGTTCGCGATAAACTCAAAAACTACTGAACAGATTTGCATGCGGTTTTAACCGGTATATAAAGCGATTCGTAAGGAAGGCTTAGATATATAATTTGTCAAGGTTTTTTTTGTATTATCACGTCGAGACAATGTCCTCCTGGCCCGCTAGTTTCTTATAGTTAACGTCAATTCGGGGTGTGAAATTGAAAACCACACGCACGGAATATCCAATAATGTACGTACAAATACGTAGTAAATATAATAGGTCCTTTGTTTCAGTTACTGGAACTAAAAATATAACAAGGAATTTATCAGCATCCTACATATGTTGAATCACTAACTGTACAAAGTATTATAAAAAAAATATATATAAAATATATAATACAAGTAACCCACTTTACTATTTAAGACTAGTAACCATCCGCAGCATCGCATGCGTTTTTATGCTGTAATTGTGATATCGATTTGTTATTTAATTTAATTTAAAGATAAATAGTGTATTTGATGATTTCTACAATTATCAGTGACAATTTTTATAGGCTATAATATCATCAATTTATAGTCACATAGAATTTTCGTCTACAAAATTCTATAAAGATAACTCCAGAAAAGATAATAATGGCATTATAGAAAACTCATATAATACTCTTATAATCTTCCCGTGTATAAATGTCATCACAGTGGATTGGTATTGACTTTTATGAATTTTAAAAACATTAATGTAATTTTTTATAGCCTATCAATTTTAAAACAGCTATTATGTACAAAATTTCCTCAAATTCGGTCAAGCGTTGAATTCAGATATAGACAAGTATAAACAAATCTTTTGAGCGTCATATTACTGATTATTGGTCTTTATAATAGACACATATAAGACAGTTTCGAGATAAAAAATAAATAATAATAATTTAATTAATATATATATAGAAAGATAATAGAGACGTATACCAGGTGAATGTTTAGACAGTAGTGATATTAATGGAGGACACCCTGCACTCGATTCTCATTCTAAATCAATTAAAAAAATAGGTGCTTAATATTTGACCTAATTATCTAGTAACATACAAAAATGATACTCAATCCTTTAAGCGTCTAAGTTAATGCACAGTGTCAATGACCGTCGAGTGACATGAAAGTGAAGCCAACCAACTAACAAAGGATAATTTTCGCAGGTTTTATTACCGATCATTCAACCTAGATTTATTTAAATTACTATCCATACTCTCCGAACAAACTTTATCTAAGGTTCTCGTTGTTGCATATTAGTATTTGTTTTGATATTATTATTTTATGTGTTAGATGTGACCATGACGTCTCATACCCTAGAATACTGCAAGTTTCTAACCTATCACCTGGTAGACATATACAAAGAAGAAATCATTTTAAAAGGCTGATAACAAATATGCAAATAACTATTATAGAAGATTAAATACTAACTGTTTATCAGCAATAGCAACATATGTAGGGAATAAAATATAAGAGAAATAATGAATTACGATTATTTTTACACATATTTATTTGTTTGTGTGTATTATTAACACATTACTTAAATCATTACCGAACAATTTTAATTATAGTTTTTAGATTAATATTAGAGATTAAGATATACACGTCGTTAGGCTTTTAAAAATCGGGATTAACTAATAAAACTAAATGAAGATTTAATTTGAAGATCGTATTCTAGTCAAGCTATCTAACAACTATATATACACAGAATAATTGAATATATTTATTGAACTTGCAAACTAGTACAATTATAATTACATGTATTAATTTTTACAGTAGTTCGACAAAGCGGCAGCACTGTACATGATGGTACATACAGTGCAGCCCAAAACAATGACAACTACAGAGCTACTTATGTGTGAAAAGCTATATCGTAGGTAGGAGGGAAAACACACGCTGAGAAATAGTTATTTGCATTTTGTTATAGCCCCTCTTAAAATAATTTACTAACCTTTAAGTAGCACCAGCCGCATCTCGTATACTCGGCAGTGTATTTGGTAGGGAAGTTCCCGACAAGGTGTTCGGCAATTTTCTGAGCCCAATTACGGCGTTCTGATGCACTAGCGCAGCTAAACAGAATCTTGCGCGGTTGACTTCTTATGCCGCCTGACGAGACAGACAACTCGAAACAGTAAGAGTTGCTTGTCGTACTGTTGACAAAATGATAATTTGAAAACGGCAAAAAATAGAAACAATATTTCAATAAAATCAATTTGGTCTTCAATTTGGTTTTCCTGCATATCATTCACAATGGCGTCTTTACCTTTACGTATTTTAATTGTTATATACGTTCAAGAACCGTGTACTTTAAAATAAATTTTGTGTAGTGGCATTCAGTGTTGTAAATATAAACACAACTTGAAAGTGATATTAGATTGTTACGAACAGTATCCGCCTTATTACAAAAAAGTTAAATAAGCGTTAAAAACTTGTTTAAAGATAGATAGTGTGATTACAAAAGAGTGTCTTACTGTTGTTTACAGATAGAAACTATTTCAATTTACACATTGTCTAACTTGACAGTTCTTATTTTATTGTAATTCTATTTACCGGCAAAAGACGTTTCGTAGTAAATTATGGATTTCGCGAGTATAATTAATTTGGAAGATGCAGACAAATTAACCAATTTTAGAAATTCACAAGTAAATCATAACCACTACAATATTATATTAGACCAGGCATTTAATCTAAGATTATACTGTTGTTCCACTCCACACACTTTAACGTAATGTATTAAACTTATATATTGCTAATTTGACCAATGACGAATTACGAACTAAATAATGTTTCCTCGTGATGACTTGAACAAAAATATTATTTATAAATTCAAATCCTCTGCAAACGATCTGTACGTAATGGAATGTTTTGGAATTGAATGAATGCTATTCAAAGTTGCGTAAAAACTTAATCGAGATATTTCGCTAGATACTACTTTGACACGCTTTTGTAATATAGTATTTTAAACATGAGTTCAACAAGGTTTAAAATTTTAGACACTATTTAGTAAAACTCGTGTTGAACCCGTGTTCATAATTGTTTAAGTAATAAGACCGTATTTATCTATTTGTGTCGAATGCCTAAGCCATATATATATACAATTTTGCTAAGTCTTTTGTATCCAGACACGTGAGTCCTTTTATTTTGAAGACCCGGCAAACGGAAGTCAAGGTTTTAGCATTATACACATATTTCCAATTTAGGTACAATATCAGATTAATTAATTGTAATACAGGATAACGTTGGACTTTTATAATTATGTTAATTGTGCTATTATTTTGATTAATCCGCTGTCTATGTACTTTTTACAAGCAATCGCAATAAGAAAAATGATACATACTTGATGTTTTTTTTAATATATTTACACTACGTGACTATTTGGTGTGATAAAATTGGGCGACATGGGTTTTCAATTATAGAGTGACTTATTACAATCACGGAAAGATCACGCGTGATATGCTTAATTGAGATAGGTAAGCAGATTTAAGGCTAACTTGAGCTACAAGAGAAAACGTTATCTATTTTTTCGATATTTATATTAGTATGATTTAAAAAAAATATATTTACCGGTAAAATTTAAGTTTTTAATTTTATTTTATTGAAATTTGATTGCGTTCTAACGATTTAGCGTTATTTAAAAATCAATACTTATATTTATGTAGGAAATTGAACGATCTCCAAAAAAGTTCTGACATGATTTTTGCTATGTCGACTCGTTTGAAATGTATACCTGAATTGGTATATAACGATATCCATAAAATTTCTATTTTACCATGAAATAATGGCTCAAAAACACATGACATATCTTTCGCAAAGTTCATCAAGTGTTCTTTGGTAAAACTTCAAAATTGTTAGGACTTTGTTTCTAATAACGAATTATTTGGTATTTTATTACAAACATTTAAATTCCTATTCAATTCTTTTTATTTGGATCGGGCAAAATTAATATAAGTTTTCTTCTTTAAATTTGTGAAATAAAAACAAGAAAGTTCACGAATGTTTTATGTTTTTACGCCATTACATTGTGATAAAATATAAAAAAAAATGTGAAAGGTAACATATGTGTCGTTTAGAATCAGAAGTGGTCAACTCCACTTTGCAATTTTTATGGGTATAGCCAATTTTCCATTTCGAGCTTAATGCAGAGACTATGAAACATTTAGGTATCTGTAGAGTTTTAATACAATTAGTATAGAAAGCTAAAAAAACAAAAATGTATGCTATAGTACAATAGTTTAAAGTTATGAAACTTAGAAAATTGCAAAGTGGAGATGACCACTTGTGATTCTAAACGACACATATACTAGTTAAGGTTAAATTTTACATCTTCAGCAACTTTTAAACGAGTCGATTCAACGAAAAATCATATTCGAACTTTTTGGAGATCGATCAACGAACAGTTTCCAACATTCTACAATACGCAAATTCGTCACAACGGAATAAAATTCTAAATAAACGAAACCCCATATTACCCCATATAACAAAAACCACGAATAACCAGTTCTCTACATTAAAAGCACAAAATTTACTGGATTTTTTTTTCATTATCTTGAACAATACTTTTACGATAACTAAATAAAAAAATTGTTTCTTGGTCCACCCATAATTTATGTGAATAAATTATGAAATTACGTAAGTATACTACTTGTTTTTAGCACAGATACGTTGCAATTAAGCAATTAGTGAATTTAAGGATATTAACTTACTACTTGCATTTTATAACTTTTTTAATATCTACCTTTCAATTCAGTATTGACTCTCTTTTGTTTCCTTTTTTTAATAACACAAACTTCGAAATCCCTATAATACACAAAGACGACGCGGTGTTATCGGCTAAAAGTTGAAGAGGGTGGAATATGTCCTTGTAGCAAAATCAAGTAACATTTTATAATACGAAAATTTACTCTTATAATTTATAGACAGAAAGTGATAGACAGACGTATGATTAAACTTGCAAACTGCACTGAATCCCGGGCCGTGCCAGCGCGCTTCTGTACTAAGCAAGGAGGGCGGGGCGTGTGTGTAAGCAGCCTCTATGTTTACATGTGTGTATGTACCGATCAATAGATTTCAAACAGGACAAAATTACATGGCCTTTACTAGTATCACTACAGACTAGAGATGAATAGTATATTGATTTTCTGCCTGTATTTCGAAAGTCCAGGTAGAACTTGTAAACCATTTTTTTATTCTGGACCCTACTTTGTACATCGAAAAGTACCTCTACCACGTGCTCACAGTACCGAAAGCTTCGTGTAGCCAAAAAGCTACCGATCTTATTTCATTCTTGAGTTATATTTAGTAGCTGTTTTCGAAAGCAATTTCAAATCGTCTCACAAAGACTCACAAGATCAGTAGTCTGGTGAAGCTGTTAAGATCTTGCTAGGTCAATACCATAGTCAGTTCGAAAAAAAAAGAAATTCACAAAAACAGCATATGCACACAAAACCAAAGAATATAAGTAACTGTCTTGCATTCGAGGTCTATGAGAAGATCTTGTCTCTATACAGACCTGAGCTGGTTTAGACTTGTTGTGATATGAAAGTCAAGGCGTAAAGACTAAAAAAAAATATTTTTATTATCGTAAAACTGTACAAAGAGTGAACTAGAACAAGGCACCTAACAAAGTCAAGGAGTATGGCTAGATTAAGCTAAACTTTTAAACCGGAATGGCGTCACACTCGATTTTTCAGTAGATTATATACATAATCATTACATAGTATAAAACAAAGTCTGCTACCATGTCTGTCTGTTTGCGATAAACTCAAAAACTATTGAACAGATTTTCATGCGGTTTTCACAAGTAGATAGAGTGATTCACGAGGAAAGTTTAGGTATATAATTTGTCAAGGTTTTTTATTATCAGGGCGGGATAACGGCCGCCGGGCCCGCTAGTTGTATAATAAATTAAAGTACTTTTTACTTAAATCAGTTGATTGTCTCAAAAATTTTAGTAATTATATGTAATGTTAATCTTTATTTTTAAATGAGCAAATCTAAAGTATAAAGTTATACAGAACCATATAAATTCATTATACAATTATTATAAGTGTAAATTTTCACAATTTATACATAGGAACAAAAAAATTATAGGACGATTTGGGCACAGAATAGATTAGGATAATTTCTAAAAGTTTTGCTTCATTATTAGTATATGCATAATTTTTTTAAATACCTATATAGTATTTTTTATTAGTTAACAGCAGCCAATTAGTCATTTTTATGTAACTTCATTAGAAATCATCTATTCAATAGAAATTCAATAAAAATTTATGTTAATTTCTTAATTTTCTTTAAGCACATTAAATTTAACATTCAATTTTATAACCAAAGTGGGGTAATTACATATCTCACCTGCTTTTTTTTAATATTATTTTTTTTCTTTATTGATTTGAACATTTGACCATAATCGCATCTGACGTCAGATAACAATATGGTCTCAACATGTCAAGCCTCTCTAAGTCTTTGGGACTAGCTCTCAAGTACAGCTGCTGGAACATACCAACAGGTGCTTGGCGACAGGTTATCAACTTGAGGGTGGCAGCTAGCCAGGCCAAATTAGAAAAAACCCTTCCAATATAGTGTCATCATAATGTTTTCTTTCACTGGAAGCTCTGAGTCAGTTGCAAGGGTTTGAACCACTAGCATATAACTATTGAATCATGTTAACAACTAAGCCATCATAGTTTCATAATTACAACCATACATATTACCTTTATAATATTTAATTTAGCTTATCGTTCAGGGTATTAAATCTTAACAACTTACCTAGATGATAAAGGTAGAACTATTTGTAGAGAGTAAATATTATCCAGAGTGTATGCTTCTTTGAGAACTGAATTAGTCGCATCTGTGTAGCACATCAATTTCTGATCAGACAACATACAGTAGCGAGACTGTGAGTTCTTGAAAAGATCTTCCACTACTCCTGACACTATCTTTGTCAATGTCCCACAAAAATATGGTGTTGGTAAACTATTAACTGGAGGCCGTTCAATGATATCCACTTTCTGAGATACTTGCTTAGATTTATGACGAACATTATCAAGTTTCAACTTACGAGAGAACTTTTGAATAACAGAGCTTGAAGGTTTAGGCCCATCTTCAGTAGTGGCTTTGGTAATTTCAACAGGTAGAAACCAATTTGTGTTCCTATCTTTGTCTCTAGTAGACTCACTCGGTTTTTCATTTGGCACAAGGCTGTCAAATCTCTCAGGAGGTGTAGGTGGATTAAAATAATCACTTTCTTCAAAATCAAAGTTATCTTCGTGACAATCATTTGAAACAATTGTACCGTATGTATCGCCTATTAGGAAAGACTCTAAAAGTAAAAGTTCATTGCTGATTCCATCATATTTTGGAGAAGTGCTGGCTGTATGTAGAGGATCAAATTCGTATATGGTACTCTTACTTGGCCGCGATGTTAGTGGGCTTTGAGCATTGTTAACAAGTACAGGAGAAGTAGCATCTCTTTGAAACGGTAAAGTCCAGTTTTCATACAATGAGTTTTGTCTCATGACATCTCTACTTTCTCTGTTCTTTCTACGCTCAGGAACTTCTGGGCAAGACGCAGCACTTATGACACTATTTGCTCGTGAAGGTTTTGGTGTATCATATGTCAATTGTTCAATCCAACTGTTATCGTATTCTCTACTATCATGTGAAAAATTACTAACAGAATCTGTGTTAGAATCAGAGTTATTAGAGAATAGTGATAAATCATCAAAGTGAGTGGTATTTAGCTGCATTGATGGAATGTCTTCATTCCTTTTGTGATCACCATCATTCTTGAAACGCTTCTGCTCTAGCATTGGAGAATGAAACTGTATATTATCAAACAAACTTACATCAACTGCTGGTGGCATTGACACACATCTCTGGTCTGTATCTTCACTGCCATTTGATTTCTTCTGTGTCCTCCTGAGTTTTAGTCCTGCTGTCCTGGTGCCTTCGATGACAGACTTTGCAACAGAGTCGCGCACTGCCCGAGATGTTGTCAAAGTTTTTTCCAAAGTGCCTTTTGCAAATTTTGATCCATCTAAAAATGATTTTTCGATCTTTTCGTTAGCCGTTTTCGCTGAATTAGATACTTTGAGTGCAACGTCCTCAGATATTTGTTTGGATACGGAACTTATCGATCGAAAGATATCAGAAGCCGTAACCCTTTCATTTACTGGCTGCTTTGTGCGCGGAAGAGGTACAGGCGTTTTCAAAGCCTCGTTAGGAGATGGAAAAGTACTTCTGGGCTTGGGTACAGGCGGTGTATCCATCGGGATGCCGTTCACACGAGAACACTATCACAAAGTCACAAAGCAACACCACATAAATTCATGATAAAAATACAATGCTAATATAATAAAAAAAAAACGAAATGACCCAAAAATAATCCACTTAAAAGCAACCTTTTCTAAAAACTAAGAAGTCACGAGCGATTTAATTAAATTACGCAAAATTAACCAACAAAATAAAATTATAAAATGAACAAAAATAAAACAAAAATCTATCGCGACAGCGAACGCCCGATGAATGAGCGAAAGAATGTAGTGTTGCCAGATATAGCGTGATCATTACTACCACGTCAAATTATTTTTATATTTCTATTTGTAGAAATTAAATGAAAATTAAAATATTTTATATAATGTCATGGATCAGTTGATTCTTATGTGAATATAGCATTGTAAGCTACAATATGATCGAAAAGAGAAAATAATTGAGGTTGTTGTTATCAATGACTAAACGATCTTGATATTTGTATTTTTTTAATTTTATTTATTTTAAACTTATGTATTTTTGTTTTACTCATGTTGAATGTTATAATTGGTGTAACGCTATAGCAATCGCTAAAAAAGTAAGTAGAAATTTAGTATACTCGAAATTAAATAGTTATTTATAACAAAGATAAATTACTAACTAGAAATGAATCTCTTCGGAACTAGTGCTAGCTATCAAAGCAAAGTTTGTATTTATTATACTTATGAGTTGTGGTAATGACTATGTCCGATACCGCTACGACATTCCCGAGAGGCGAAACTACAACGCCACCTGGGGGAGCCACTATTGACCTGCGATACAGCGCTATTGACTTTATTGGGGGTGTTACTAATGACCTCAAACGCTATTGGACATCCTTGTACCGGAGGAGGGGACCACCATGATTCCGCTTGCCCTCCTCCAGTTCAGAATAGAAGATGCGCTTCGCCACTCTTTCCTCCGCCATACGCGATACATGACCGCACCACCGAAGCTGTCGACGAATTAAATAGGCTTCAATGCCACCAACATTGGCTCGTCGCAAAACTTCAGTATTTCGCACTTTATCGAACTATCTGATCTTCATGATGGTACGCAGGCATTTAAGGTGGAAGCGATCTAGAGTGCGAATGTGACGGCGGTATATACACCACGTCTCAGAGGAGTATAGGAAGTTTGGCAGCACAACTGCCATGTAAACCGATATTTTAGTGGCCAACTTAAGGTCATGCGAGCAGAAGACCTTGGAACATAGCTTACCAAATGCCGCAGCTGCGGCACCCACCCTGCTATTAATCTCAGCATCAAGGTCACACTTAGATGTTACAGTGTTCCCCAGATAGCGAAATTTATCCACCTGCTTCAAAACATCCTCACCAAGTTTTATGTTCAGTGTCTCGTGACCGTGTATGTCCAGGGACATCACCTGCGTCTTATTGACACTGATCTTCAGGCCAAACTTACGGTAGGCTTGGTGGAATTCGGACATCAGCTGTTGCAGGCCATCTAGGGATTCTGCTAGGAAGCAGAAGTCATCAGCATACATGATCTCAGTGATCAGAGCGTATGAGACTTTAGTGCGAGCCTTAAGTCTA
This sequence comes from Antheraea yamamai, assembly GCA_036509395.1. Taxonomy (NCBI): domain Eukaryota; kingdom Metazoa; phylum Arthropoda; class Insecta; order Lepidoptera; family Saturniidae; genus Antheraea; species Antheraea yamamai. The sequence goes on along the minus strand of AP028424.1, from coordinate 5,686,916 downwards.
GCCAAGTTGAAAAGGCTGCCGTCTGTGCGGAAGCGGATTCCTTAAGAAACAGTTTGTAAGACTTCTCTAACTACCACCGCAAAGTATAAGGCAAACAGAGTAGGCGCTAAAACGCATCCTTGCTTCACCCCACAGGTAACGGGAAAGAAGCCTGTCTGTTCACCGTCTACGGCAACGCAGCATTGCATGTTGTCATGCAGGAGTCTGAGAAGTCTCACAAACTTTCCCGTGCACCCGAGCTTACCTAGCACCAACCATAGAGCTTCCCGAGGCACGCTGTCGAAAGCCTTCTCCAGGTCAACAAAGCAAAGGTACAACTGATGACCCTGTTCTCTGCTCTTTTCTTGCAGTTGACGCACAGAAAATATAGCTTCGCATGTTCCTCGTTCTGGTCGGAAGCCAAACTGGGTTTCTGGCAGAATCTTTTCAAACAAGTTCTTTAGGCGGTTTAAGAGAACTCTAGCAAAGACCTTTCCGGGGGCTGTAAGGAGAGAAATACCGCGATGAGAGTTGCAGTTGGATCGTTCACCTTTGTTCTTGTAAAGAGTGGTTATGCGCGATACTTTAAAGGTATCAGGGACGCGCTCCTCCTGCCACATGCGAACGAATAGTTCCCACACCAACGTGTACAACTCCTCTCCGCCGTATTTTATCAGCTCTCCCGGTATGAAGTCAATGCCAACCGCCCGTTTGTTTTGTTGCTGTCTGATGGCAGTAACAACCTCGTCACGCGACAGAGGCTCGTCCAGCTCAAAAGCAAAAGGGAGCTGAGGCATTAAACCGATGCTTTGTAGATCAGCTGATCGATCCACATTTAGCAGAGTATTGAAGTGCTCCGCCCAGCGCTTTAGTACATCCTCCTTGCTTGTCAACAGGTGACTACCGTCTAGAGACCTTAAAGGCACCCTTGCGTGGTAGGATGTACCAATCAGCTTACGTACCTCACCGTAGACCTCTCCCAGCTGGTTTGTGTCAGTGAGCCATTGCATGTACCTAGCTTTGTCCTGCCACCACTTGTCTTTCATATTGCGAGACAGCTTGCGCAATTCTAGGTCACTAGCTTTAATAACCGCAACGCTTCCACTTCGTCTTTTGTGTTGTCGCAGGAGATCTCGGTGTTTGTCGAATGCTGCCCGCAGGACTTCATCATTTCTATCAAACCAGTCTTCGTTGCGATGTAGTAGTAGAAGCGGTCATATGCGCAGGATATATTAAGGTGCACAAGTGTACGCGCAAGACACAGGTACACATACTCGTCCTTGTTCTTCTGGACCCAGTGGAACGGGGACCGTTACAACCGGAGAAGGACTCAGACGGGTGGTACAGTATTACAGTGAGAAAGTACAAGGGGTCAGTACTATCTCACACTCCCTTTATCGCCTTTTACGATACCCACGGGAAGATATGGGGTGGTGCTATTCTACTCTGCCGGCACCACACGGCCAAACGTATTTTACGTTTGCACGTATTTCTATGTGGAAGTTGTTGTAAGGTGAAGCTCTGCCCGGACAAATAGTCACAGTGCCTAGAGAGTTTTATTGGTTTCTCTGACCCACCGGCTGACTATGTGTAATACTTTTTAACAATTTCACAATTTTAAATTAAATTATTAAATATTATATATATCATATATATTAAACTGAAGTAGTAAAGAAAACACGGAATCTACTCGCGTGAGTCATTGCATCAAAATGACATAGCCGTAGTTTAAATAACACAAGTAGGACAATACAGTCGTATAACTAAAATTATTTAAAATTAATCTAACTAAAATAAAATCAGAATGACAATACATTATACAAAATATTAAAAATGCTTGCCAGCTCTACAAATAGGTTAAAGTTTCGAAATATAATACCAAGGGTGGGTGTTATAATTTTTTGACTATAGATAGATAGAAAAATAATTTACAGTTACAATAACTATCTACCATAATGGGAAGAGTTACATGCCTCGTTCCTATCCAACGAAATGTCATGCGGTGCTATCATCTTTTGTTTTTGTGGAATAGTAGTGTCATGGATTATATTCTCAGAGGCATGTTGTACGTGTAACAAAGCCATACTAGTCGACATTATTTGTCTTTTGCTCGTACACTTTGGCATTTAAATAACAATTAGCAAATGCTAATTTATAAATATAAAACTGTTAATTCTAAATAGCAAATATAGTGCTACACTTTTTAATATAGATAGGGCTTTTGAGCTGTGAAGGGAATGACACTCTGCGCGAGAATGATATTCGGATTTTCACTTTTTTTCCGAATTAACTAACGATGTTTACTCGACGCACAGTGGAAGGTATTCGGAGCCACCCTTTCAGCAGATAACAGACAACATTAACATTATGCACAACACTTTTATAAAGTTCGCCTTATTCAGTAGCACAATGAGGAGAGATGGGGGCTGCGAGTCTACTAAGCAGCCCTGCTACGAAGGTGATACTATTCAGCCAGATTTCCAATGTAACAAAAACTGGCCGTGCTCCAGAAATATACTGAGTAATTTCAATACTTCAAGTTCAAGCATATTTTGAGTCAGGGTTCGGGCTTGATAAGGTAGTCCGTCGAGTTTAGGAGTGGTATTTTTCGCCTTCAGTTGTTTTACCACCGCCTCAAACTCTTCATGAGTCATGTTTTGCACATCGTTGCTGTACAATTCAGGTTCAGAAGTTAGTGGAGCCATATGTATGTATATAGGAGTAACTTTGATAAAAAGAAAGTCCAGTTATTCGCTTTCGGATACTCGAATATTCGCATTTTTTTCAACATTTGTATTCGCATTTACAAATGATCGTGCGATATTTTACGGATATGGCTGTTAAAAATAATTTACAATTTGTTAATGAAAATTCATCATCTTCTTTTAGCCTTTATCCCACACCTAAGTAGGGTCGGTATAACGTGTTATCCTCTTCCACTCTCCCCTGTGAGATGTCATTTTAGTATTCATAGCTTTAATATACATCATTTTTCACACAATCCATTCATACATTTTCGGTCTTCCTCTACTCCTTTATCCGTTCACCTACATACTCAATATTTTTATTGTTACATGACTTTCATTTCCTCATGACGTGCCTGTACCATGCTAACCCATTAATTACTCTTCAATTTCTCGGTCACTGGTGCTATTTTCAAACTCCCTCTAATATACGTACTCATTCTTAATCTTATCTATTTTGGTTACACCAAACATGATTATCCATCTTAACATTCGCATCTGTGCCACATGTAATCTATTCTCAGCCGTCTCTTTATTTTATTTACTTATAAAATTGTGAAAATAAAATAAATATAAGATATACTTTCGTATGGTGGTAGGGCTTTTTATAAGTCCGTCTGGGTAACAAGCACCCTCCAGTTGAAAATTTGTCATTGGAAACACCTGTTGGTGTGTTCCGGCAGTTGCACTTGAGAGCCAGTCTACCTCTAGGCTTAATGTGTTTACGATCCTAAACCATATATCATCATAAGGCGAGATCGTAGTCAAACGATAAAATCTATAAAGTATAAAAAAGTCGAGGACTGCCAACAAAAGTGAGAACTCAAAATATGAAATAAATATGTTCCCTTTTGAGTTTTTAAATAAATTATAGTATGAATTATTTAAATTTCATAATTTGTACATTGAAAATATTAACATTAGTCTAGTTTTCATATCTATTGGCACTCCAAAGAATAGTTATATACATTTTTGTACAGTTTATTAATTGTTCAAACATATAATGGGTTGTACAATTTAAAAAACATCAATATTAAACGAAAACAGGCCGCTACACTACGCGTCGCTAGTCGTACGCAAGCCGCGCCAGCGCAATACGCTCGGTCACGCTTTACTATAATGTCATGACGCAAAGTCATTTATCTCCTGCCAAAACTACCGTTCATCGAGATTAAAGAAGTTATCAGTTCAAAAAAAAACCATGTAACCGTCACACGCGATTGAAGTAAAATTTCTTTGGCGTTATAAGAAATGGCGATTAAGTTAAAAATAAGTACATCATATGAGAATTTAAAAAGGCATTTATTAATAGTAGTATTTTTATAGACACTAGTAATATATACATTTATTATGGTCGACCACTATACATTTTAAAAGTACACATACAAATAATTACTATCATACTTAAAATATGATATGGTTGGTTTATGATAACTGAAATGAGAAACATAAATTCTGCTCTGCAAATTTTCTAAATTTCTTGAGAAAACTACATCAATAGTCGTGCCATATCTTTTTGTTGATTGAACTAGAGAATTACTCATCGTTGAATTTAGTTTATCACCTAAAAAAATCAATCAATGGTCGAGATTCTTCTGAACGAAAATTAATATTGAAATCTCCAGCAATAATTAATAGTAACTCGTGGTAATTAGTATTAAAAAGACTTGAACTCCGTTTGTACTTTTCTATATTTTATTTACTTTATATCAAAAAGTTACTAATAATATTTCCTGTTATTTCACTTCCGAATTAGCTGATAGATGGCACTAGAGATAATGAAGCTTTGATTTAATTTGTTACTTACTTACATTGAAACCAGATGGCAGCACGGTCGTGTGACCATATATACATAATTAATACTATTGTATGATTTTTATTATTATTCAATTTAAAGTTTTTTATAAATTTTTGTTTTATCAAAAATTTTTGATCGATTTTTTTATAAACTATTTATTGACAAAATCAAAAATATTTAAAAACCGGATGGTACAGAAACGTGATATGACGGCATATTGCCATAACGGACTTAAGTTGCATTGTCGACCAGTTACCTGCTAGTCGCGCCTAAAAAAGTTTTACTTCAAAAATATATTCATAAATATTAAGATAATCTGTTGTTTTAACTAATTAATATGTCAGTCTTCATATTCTTTGTTAATTAATTAACAACTATGTTTAGAATATCCCGACAGTCGACACCGAATGCCGCACATAGGGGCATTTAGCAAGTTTAGCTGGACAAAAGTCGATTTCGCAAAAGTATAGGCAGGGAGAAAAATGGCAGATATATTTATAGATAAATATACAGAGAAACCAGACTTTTGGTTGTCCCTGTGTCGTAATATTGGCAGAAGCTTAGTCGTCACAAAACGAGTTCATTATTTTATTGAATTTCTAAGTACTATCTCATGTAAGGCTTAATATGTCATGTTCTCAGTTGCTTTACATGAATCAAGCTGTGAATCTGGAAACACCCAACAAATTGATATACACGTAGAGGTGTGGCGGTTCAAAAAACCAAATTCAAATAAGAGATGCAAAAAATAATTCTACTAATACCAATATTTTTCGAAGTAATTTCTTGTTCATACAATTAGTTTGTGGCAAAAAAAGTAATACGACAAAATTCAATCCCATCTTCACCGTGTTATTGTCATTCAACCTCGTTATTACTAGTATGAGACCAAGATCAAAAAAAGATAAAACAGTTTAACACAAAATATGCAATTGAGTTATTGAACCTTTCCACTCTGATAACTAATAAGAGTTGCAGAAGATGAAGAAAAAGAGAAAAATGAATATGTTTGGTTCTCATCTTCGTTATAAACCGATTTTAATGAAACAAAGACTAAATGTTATGTTATGTTTTATGATTTAGTAAGGTTTATCGTGAACGCAGTACTTTAGCAGTGACGCGTGTTCAAACAAACACATAAACAGACAGAGAGACATTTGTAAAAATCATGGATGTATTTTATTACTCATTCCAAGACACCTGCAACAGTTTTTTTCCACATAAATCTAAAAAGTACAGATACTTTAGATTTACATTCTCATTGTATGTATAGATTCATATGGAAATGAAAACAAAGAAAAATAATTTTTATATTAAAGTTGAAATTACCTGTTTTTCCTTGTCACATATTTTTATAGTCTATGATGATTTTTGTCTATTTACAGCAATAACGTAGAAATAAATGTTTTTGTCCGTCTATAATAGGAAAATAGCCCAAAGCGTATGTGCGAGAAGAGAGATAATCATTTGGTTGACCGCACAGTCGTAGACACAGTCGCGTTGTAACAGTAATTGGACGGACCATTTATTGAGTTTTAAAAAAGTATAGACTTATAGCAAGCTCGATCAATTCGCCTTTTGACTGGGTTTTACATAGAAATGTTTGTATATGCGTTTGTTCGATTGAGTTAAAACTTTGTGAAGTTTCATAAAAAAATCTGATATAAATTTCTACCTACAATAAGTGGCGTGCCAGTTGTATTGGATTACGTCTAATCTAACTCGCTTCGTTCAAATTTATCAGCCCTTTGATCAGACGCAAGCAATTCGCGTTCCCTTTGCATGCCATTAAAAAAAGCAGGAAGTTAATAACTGAAAATGAGAGATTGGTTTTCTCAGAATACTGAGAGACTATAGGTATTGCAAATCACACAGCGCTTCAACAAATTCTTTTAAGATTTGATGTAATGAACAAAAATCATTTATGTTGTACAAATAAAGTACCTATTTGTTTTATGTTTGTGTACCCAATTTGGGTAAATTACGTATGGATGAAAAGGTATCGTAAGAGCATTCTGGGTGTAAAGTCTATATCTTATAAATATGTATTTCTGTAAGTACTTTAAATTAAATTGGGGGTGGTAAAAATCAGGTTTTAGGGGTGGCAAAAGTCGGTGTCCGATTGGGGATAAAATCCAATTTGATCGCGTCCACCGTACGCATATCATGTCACATCATGTACGTGTCTAAGACCATTACATTTACTCTGTTTTAGTTTATCGCGATTTAAGATTAGCCAGTATATACTACACTGGTATACTTATAAGTTGTTATGTAAAGGCAACCGGTGATGGATTACCAATTACTCGTTGGTTGTCATTATGCTTGGATTGTACTGTGTTCACACTCGGGCATAGAACCATCATTTCGCCATGCTTATTACAAAAACATGTTTACGTAACTAGGTACTAAAACTTTACATATTAAAAAGAGCTAATCAATTACCTGCGTCCTACATGTAAAAACAAAGACGATTATATTATGATCTATTAACTTACATAAAAGGTTAAATTCACAATAGATGATAGACTCTACCATTCCCATAACTAAAAAAATATATCTATATAAAAACCAATAATAAAACATGTATTTTATTATCATATAAAATAATATGAATAAATAATAAATATTATAATGTATTCAAATTTTATATTAATTGTAATATTTATGCTTAGGGGACCATCATTTGTGTAGTGACGATCTTTGCATAGTTATGGCAACCATTAAATATTAATTACGTTACCATGGGAACGTGGTATGTTTCTATCGCAAATATTTTTCAATGTTTATTTTGTGTTCATTGAATTGGTGAGTTTGTATTCAAAAAGTTTATATTATCTTAGTTTTGTTTCCAATTTTTGATTTGTAATCTATTACGTATAATAAAAAAATCAATTGTCTGTATGTATCTCCAAAACGTTTGGACCGAATTTCACGTGACTTTTAATGGTAGATAGTCGACCTCATAAGGAGTGATTTAGGTTTTTTTTTAATTTTAAACTAGCTGTTACCCGCGACTTCGTCAGCAGTGCAATATCAGAAATGCTTGAACTGATTTTCACTGGCACAAAACTCACCTTATCAGGAGTAACTTGGACTATTTTATTTTGTTACCCGCGACTTCGTCTGCAGTGCCGTCTCTAAAACGGTTGGACCGATTTTTACTGGACTTTCAGTGGTATATCTACCACTAACCTCATAAGAAGTAATTATGTTTATTTTATTTTGGACTAGATATTACCCGCGCTTTTGTTCGCAGTGGAATATCCGAAATGCCTGGACTGATTTTCACGGGACATTCACTAGCAGATAACTCACCGTATAAGAAGTAACTTAGACTATTTTATTTTATTGCTCAAGACTTCATCCGCAATATTCTACTATCTCCTAATCGGTTGTACCGACTTTCACGGGACTTTTACGGGCAGATCACTAGCGGTCTCGGAAGACGTTGTCCCGCCCCGATAATAAAAAGCAAACCTTGACAAATTATACCTAAACCTCCCCCATGAATCATTCTATCTACTCGTGAAAATGGCATGAAAATCCGATCTGTAGTTTTTGACTTTATCGCGAACAGATAAACAGACAGACCAGAGGACTTTGATTTTAACCGACTTCGAAAAAGGAGGAGGTTACAATGTTCGGTTGTATGTATTTTTTTATGTATGTTAATCGACATTTTCGTCAATTGTGAACCGATTTTAATGATTCTTTTTTTATTTGAATTGGTACACTATGTAGTGATGAACTGCTACCTGTGCATTCGTACGTGTGAAATTGATCAAAAATATATTACAACCGCGTCAGACGTGTGCTTTACTGGACTCCAAGAATAAATATATATAATTGAAAGTCATATATTTGTATGTAATATGAATTATATCATCTTTTTGGTGAATTTGGCGGCCATATTGTTTTATTTACCGCGTTTACTTCTATATAACTCAGTGATTATAGCAACGTATAAGAATAACTTAAGTATATTGACAATATGGGCATATTATATCTATATAATAAAAGATTTAACATATATTGTTCGATAATGTATAGCTTAAAATTTTCATTACTTTCTTATATATAGTAGTGAGCACTGAGTGTGGTATATTTGTATGGTAGAGTTGAAGTTCCAGGTATGTTGCTGATGATAAATCCCATTCCATCTTATCCATTTCATCCCATTCGATATAGATACTATTAGTATTCATATATCTAATGTACACGTTACATGTTACAGTAAATGGCGTGCGTGTCGTAGTTACAAATGTTTTAAAAAAGCATTTCTGTAATGTACACACCCACTCACAATTTTACATTTCTTTAATACATTTTTAAAAAGCGCGTGCGAGGTCGCTGGTTACTGCTAGTATAATAATATATAATTTTCTCACTGACACCAATGCTTTTATTAATCACTATTTTTGACATTTAATTCCACGCGCTTACACGTATCACCTCCACACATGTGCACGCAACATGCTTACACATGAAAGTGGAAGAGTTTTACTTTTCCCTCATGGAACTGAATTAGTTCAAAAAAAATTAACCGACACGAAATACATATAAGAGTTATTGAGGTATATATGCTTGGTACGCATATAGGTGTATCTCGATAACTTATACAAGTATGAATATGTAGCGTAGCTTAGGTTAGCTCAGTTAGGTCGCGAATTGCATGAACTAAGCAATAGCCCAAGCTGAGGTATGCCGTGCACCCTTGAGCAAGTTGTCAAAATAACATGGGCTGAGTGCCTTAAACGCTTGCCTTAGTATTCCAGTGAAGCTGTTAAGGCCTTGTTAGGCCAATAGCTTAGTCAGTTCGATTGAAAATTTGTCTACCACTGGCATCCTAAGGGCTAAACAGATTCTAGCGAAATTTAGGATAGAAGTAAATTTCATCGTCGTATGTGGTAGGATACAACTAATAGGGTAATAAAGCAAGTGGGAAGCAGCTTGTTACGGGAGTTTTATGAAACATACAATTACGACTAAACTAACCCGTAAATCCAAAGCAAAACACTCGACTTCTATTTTCATCATTGCTATTATTCTGTCGCAGGAATTAGATTCGTTTAATTATTGTTTTGTTATATAGGTTGTTTTGTAGGTGGTAGAGCCACGTTGAAGCTATTACTGGTTTCAGCATGAATGGGTCGGCTCGTCCGGGGTAGTACCACCCTCTCACAGAAAACCGACGTGAAGTAACAGTGCTTGCATTGTTGCGTTTCGTTTGGTCAGTGAGAGCGCCGGATACCCACCTCCTCTCCCCTTCCCCGTTCTTCCCCTCCCCATCCCCCACTTCCCCACTCCCCTCTCCCCCAAACACAGGTTGGCAACGCACTTGCGACTCCCTTGGTGTTGCAAGTGTCTATGGACGGTGGTGATCACTTACCATCAGGTGACCCACATGTTCGTTTGCCTCCTATAACATAAAAAAAAAAAAATACGTTTAATTATACTAGTACTCTGTAGGTATTTTAAGACATACACTTCTTACGTACATTCTTTTCATGTATTGCGGCACGCTTTGATGGCCGTTTTGACGTTTGACCGCTCATAAAGTTTCGCATAAATTGATAGCTACGTTTGAAGGCGCAAATTGCTGGTCTTTATTGTTAATAATGACATGTAATTATTCCTTAAATTTATCGAATGTATAACTTTACGACAGAATCAACTTAGTACAGATCTGTAAATTAGACATATACCTAGTCTTGCCTTAAATACTGAAACAAAGAAAAAAAATATTTTCTATTTCAAATAACATTTATTAGGTACTCTTAGTGTGTTAGTTTAATCTATTCTATACATATAATAAAAATGAAGTGTCTGTATGTAATATCAAAATAACACTTTTTTACTGATTGGGTGTGAAAGTATACACGCTACTGATAACAAAAATGCAATTTTTAAAATTTTTGTTGGTCTGTCTGTCTGTCTGTTTGTACCGGGTAATCTTCTAAACGGCTGGACCGATTTTGACGAGACTTTCACTGGCAGATAGCTGACTTTACAAAAAGTAATTTAAGCAATTTTAATTTATACTAGCTGTTAACCGTGGTTTCGCCCGCTGTGCTATCTTCAAAACGATTCGATCGATCTTCACATAACTTTCACTGGCAGATAGCTGATCTTATAAAAAGTAATTCGAGCAATTTTAGTTTATACTAGCTGTTAACCGTGGGTTCGTCCGCAGTGCTATCTTCAAAACGATTCGATCGATCTTCACATAACTTTCACTGGCAGATAGCTGATCTTATAAAAATTAATTCGAGCAGTTTTAGTTTATACTAGCTGTTAACCGTGACTTCGCCCGCAGTGCTATCTTCAAAACGGTTCAATCGATCTTCACATAACTTTCACTGACAGATAGCTGATCTTATAAAAAGTAATTTAAGCAATTTTAGTTTATACTAGCTGTTAACCGTGGGTTCGCCCGCAGTGCTATCTTCAAAACGATTCGATCGATCTTCACATAACTTTCACTGGCAGATAGCTGATCTTATAAAGAGTAATTCGAGCAATTTTAGTTTATACTAGCTGTTAACCGTGACTTCGCCCGCAGTGCTATCTTCAAAACGGTTCAATCGATCTTCACATAACTTTCACTGACAGATAGCTGATCTTATAAAAAGTAATTTAAGCAATTTTAGTTTATACTAGCTGTTAACCGTGGGTTCGCCCGCAGTGCTATCTTCAAAACGATTCGATCGATCTTCACATAACTTTCACTGCCAGATAGCTGATCTTATAAAAAGTAATTCGAGTAATTTTAGTTTATACTAGCTGTTAACCGTGGTTTCGCCCGCTGTGCTATCACCAAAACGGTTACATCGATTTTCACGGAGCTTTCACTGGTAGATAGCGAACCTAATAAAAAGTAATTGTGGTTATTCTATTTTAGACTAGCTGTTACCCGCGACTTCGCCCACTGTGCTATCACCAAAACGGTTACATCGATTTTCACGGGGCTTTCACTGGTAGATAGCGAACCTAATAAAAAGTAATTGTGGTTATTCTATTTTAGACTAGCTGTTACCCGCGACTTTGTCTGCATGAAATTTAGCAAGATTTCAACTCATTCTTTATTTTTAATAAGAGAAATAATTATCAGCTTATTGTTTACAATTCGACATTATAATTATTAATAACATTAATGATATAGAGGTCTTCCTAATAAGATCTTAGATTATAAACGTATTACGTAAAGAGTTCCATAATACAATTTCTTGCGGAACAGACAAGCGTTTATTTTTTGTATAGTCACAAAATCGTAATTATAATAATGGCAATGTATATTAAATATAATGTAAATGTAAATATTTATAATAATATTTTAAGTTATTGTTTCAATAGTTCCTTATACAGTGTAAGTGAGCACTGATTTAGTTATATGGTTGGTTAAGGTTCCAAATGTGTTGCTGATGACTAACCTCATTTGGCACGCTCTTTGTATTTATATATCTAATGTGCACGTTACATGTTACTTTTAGTGGCGTGTGCGTCGTACTTACAATTGTCTTTAAAGAGCGTTTCTGTAATTGTACATAGTCTCACAATAGACTTAAAAAAACGCGTGCGGAGCTGCGGGTACAGCTAGTACATAAATATAAAACAATTTAAATAATAAAGAGCTTATTCGAAGTGGTCTCCAAGGGCTGCAATACAGTCCTTTAAACGTTGAGGCCAGTTATCAATAGAAGCGCACACTCTTTCCATGGGAAAATTCTTCACTGCCAATCGTACGGATTGTTTTAGGGACTCCAAATTATGATGGCGTTTAGAGCAAGCCGTACTCTCTAAAACTGACCATAAATCATAATCCAGCGGATTAAGATCAGGACTAGACTACGGCTAGTCTTCAGCTCTGATGAAGTCCAAAACGTTCGTTTCCAACCAAGACTGCGTAGACCAAGCTGTATGACCCAGCGTCGAGTCTTTCTGGAAGGACCATTCGTGGTTATTCAACACGGTGTTGTTAAGGGGCTTCACTACCTTCTCAAGAATGGTATATTGATAGACTTATGCCGGTGTTTTGATACCTTTCTCACAAAAGTATGGCTTAGTCACTCCTTCATAGCTAATACCCCACCAAACCATCACTGAAGTCGGATAGGGCCCACGTTGCACTCTGTCGACTATTTGGGAAGCTTCCTTAGATCTTTGAGTATAAATACGGTCATTTTGTTTGTTAAAATTTTGATCAATTGTAAAAATTTACTCATCCGTAAATAAAAAAATTCTGTGAACTCCCTTTGCGTACCGCTTCAGTAGTTGTTTCGATTTTACCACCCTATTCTTTTTTAAATTATCAGTTAAGAAATGACCAGTACATCTCTTATAGGCTGCAAGTCCTAAGTCATCTTTTAAAATACGCGACATGGTTCTACGTGCTATCTTCATCTCCCGAGATAAAATCTGTTGCTTTCGAACAGGATTTCTTCGAATTCTTTCCCTTACTGCTTTGACCACCTTTTTCGTACGAACACTACGTGAACGGCCATATATTTTTCTGTCACAAACAGAGGAGGTCTCATTGTATCTATTAATAGCCCGGTACACTAACATTTTACTAATACCAAGCATATGGAGAGTATTAAATATTGCATTTGGCTCCATACCTACTTTGTGTAATGCAATCATAGCGATTCGATGCTCGTCATCACCCCATTCCATTTTAATATCGCAAAATATTGTACAATGTTTTGGCGCTAAAATGAGAAAACTCAATGAATAATCATATAAAAATGATAGCTTCCAAATTCAAATGTAATATTTTGTTTATTTTTAATTGTAACAGTATTTATGACCAGACTAAGTATGTATGACTATACACTAGATATCTATCTGACTACTATACCTAACTATACACTATGGTCCTGCGAAAAAATCATTTCATGTTTTTCCTAACAAAAAAAAAACGCCATTTGACATAATCCTTAATCGATAATAATCGTTAATGTGATCATTTACAACACAAAACGACTTTTATATTTTTCAAAATTCGAAATTATGTAATATCGTTACATAGGTACTATAAAACAAAGTCCCCTACCGAGTGTGTGTCTGTCTGTTCGCGATAAACTCAAAAACTACTGAACGGTTTTCACCTGTGGATTAGGTGATTTATGAGGAAGGTTTTGGTATATAATTTGTCAAGTTTTTTTTTTATAATCAGGGCGGGACAACGTCTGCCGGGCCAACTAGTTATTCATTAAAATGACTATTAATTACTACTTGTATGATATTCTAAAGTCTACGGGTAAAAGTCTCGTCATAATTGTCTCAACCTTTTCGAAGATAAGGCCCACCAAACAACACACTACAGTTTTATTTATACTTATAGATTACTGCGGAATAAAAGCCAAAGAAGCCGCGGTCATAATATTTAAAAAACTAGTAGCTTTTGCTCGCGCATTCATTTGTAGTAATGTAGATTATATCTACCCCTCGAGAGCAATCGATTTTTTTAAACCAAAAGTACCCAGTTATATTTTCTATACTTCTGAAAATTGCATGATGATAGGTTGAGTAATTAACGCGTGAGACCCTAACAAGCAATCTCCCTTCCCAATTTAGAATATCAGTGAGCATTGATGAGACTCGACATCGAGCGTTGACTCTTTTTAAGTAGGCGATATGCAGACAGACATCTTTTTAACAAGCGTTAAATATGATTCTTATGGAACCGCTATTCAAATTATGCTTTTATTTAGAAATTTATTTATTTTATTTAGAAACTTCTGATGTCAACTGTAAGCAGCGTACGTGTGTGTGCTGTGTTACTGTTATTTTCAAGGGATGTAGAGCTATTACATGGATATTTAAAAAAAAATATTTCTCAATTTATAACTGACTATAATATCAGTAAATTCAAGTCACGTAGGTTTTTGGATAGATCAACTTAAGTATCAAATTTATGCATTCTGCAAAGCGTCCGATAGCCAAGGTATAGTTTTTCAGCTTACGCATTCAGTATAATCTATATTGTTGATAATAATAATAAAGGTGAGAATATACATGAAAACTAGTAACAAACAAAATAAAAGAATTATTTGAGAAGAGATATTATTTAAGTTTAATTTTTTTTACGTACGCGTGTTTAACTCCCCTCGTAAATATGGCTGACACCTTTACATTATGTCTTTATGTATTTTTGGAGACTACGAGTAGTCTACAAGTAGGACAAAAATTCGCTACACTGAATGAGGATGGAAAAATACATATACGGCTTCCCTTGGAGTAATACTCCGGTAGAATGGAAACTTTTCCAACGTGCCTCAAAATAAGTTTTAATATATAAAAAAGCAAGCTTTGTTCTGTTCGTGGTTATTGTTTAGGTCTTTTTTAACACAAAGTTTCCTTTGCCCTAATTGCAACTTGTGTGACTGACTGCTTACATTAAAATAAATTTATTAATAAACATATAATTTTTTAATTGTTCAAGAAAAAGATTCCCTTTATAATGTCGCCCCTCCTTATATTCCCCGTCCTACTAACCTTACGTGTCTCTTAGCTTTTGAAGTGAAACTTCTTTAGAATCGTTGTGATTTCAAACCGGATGCAACGGAAAAAACGACAGGTAAGAGACACAAATAGAAAAATGTGTAGGATGAAGGCGGCAAAGAATGAGACAGAAATATACATACTATTTTATATTATTTTATTATTATTTTTATTTTTTATTTCATACTTTCATTTTTAAACAAATAAACTTTGTAATTATCCTACCCTTGTTATGTATATTCATCTCATTCTTTTGTCGATTTACTGAAGTTTCACTTCTATCGTGTGTGAATCGCACACACACCTTTTTTTTGTACATTGACGAAGTCGCGGGCACAGCTAGTTATATATATATCTGCACATAACGATTTTGCGCTCTTTTTTATACTTTACAAGTTTTAGCTTTTGAACAAAATCTCATCTGATCTTAAATGATAACGTGATCTAAGATGGGAAACACATCAAACCTATAGGGGACTGGTTCTCAAGTGAAGATGCCGGAACACAACAACAGGTTCTTGGCGACAAACTTCTAACTTGAGTGTAGTAGCTAGCCAGGCGAACTCAGAAAAAGCCCTACAACCGTGCTATGGGCTCGTCACGATATTTTCCTTCGCCAGAATTTGAACCTACGTTCATCGAAGCTGTGTCCGAACATACTATGAAATAAGTCATCATCGCTGTGAATGATGTACTCCAATAACTTCATTATTAAGGTAGTCGTTTCAGAATTAAATGAGTTGTAAACTCTTTCATAAGCGTTTAACAATAGCTACATCAAGATCTGAAAAGTTGCCCGTACAGGGACTGCTCAAAATTCCTGTCATTCATTTTATGATATACTTGTCCGCAAACGATAAAACTATAAATGGCATTTGTTGTTCTGTCATTTTCTGCATTGGGCAATGCTAGAGAAAAATATACGTTTGTAATCTTTTTTTTTATATCATAGGAGGCAAAAGAACAGGCGGTTCACCTGATGTAAGTGATCACCACCGTCCATAGACACTTGCAACACCAGGGGAGTCGCAAGTGCATTGCCCGCCTGTGTGCGGGGGGAGGAGGAAGGGAAAGGGAAGGGGAAAGTGGAAGGGGAGGTGGGTCTCTGGCGCTCTCACTGACCGAACGAAACGCAACAATGCAAGCGCTGTTACTTCACGTCGGTTTTCTGTGAGAGGGTGGTACTACCCCGGGCGAGCCGACCTATTCATGCTGAAACCAGTAATAGCTTCAGCGTGGCTCTACCACCCACTAAAACTAAATACTTATTTTTTCATAAAATTCATCTGAATGTGGCTAAAGGCTTAAAAAGGGACGTACTAATTCATTTAAAATTTTATTTGCTTCATCAAACTTGGTTCACGCAGGTGCTAGTAAAAACGTATTTATATGTCGGTACATAGTTATGAAGTTCTATAGTTCTACGACGTCTTCCGTCCCGTTTTTATTCTTCTAATCGGTATTCTCGTTGTGCATAATTCTCATAAGTCAAACGTAGTGCCTCGCTGCCTCAATTCTTGCAGACGTCGTCCTCGTTGTTCATCATTTTCAGAGCCCACACGTTACGATGCACGTTCACGTGAAACATCAAAATAATAAGACCTTTCTGCTCGTTTTACGTCAGTCAACATTTGCAAGCATCTTACTTTAACAGAACGTGTGGGACGTGCAGAAATGATTGTCCTCGTAAAAGTTTTCTTGAAATGACTCTTTACTGTGTGAAGTTTGAGAATTCTGGATGGTGATGAGATGATGACTGTCTACAAGGTGTTCTTGAGACGAGTGGTGTCTTCATGGAGTTAATTGTTCTGAGCGTTTTTTGTAAACATCTCCTAGGCATTTTAAGTGAACGCGTTGGTTATTAATATAAATGTTTTATCAATACGCCATTTATCAAATAAAACAACTTGATATGAGATTAAATTTAAGAAGGCCCTGATGCATATACCGAATTATCTATTTTTGGTTCATTAAATTTTATCATATACTAAGTTTACTTGAGAAAGAAGTTGCCTTATAACCATGGCTGCCTAAATTAGTAGGTAACTTTTAGGTAGGTTATGCTTTAAAAAACGATGCGCGATTTCTGTGACTATAATTATTCTATGCTCAAACCAAACACACTTTGTCATAGTGTAGCTAGCTGTAATTGATAATTCATATCGTTATGTAACCGAATATATTTCTATATTTATGGAATGTAGCTTTAGTTTTAGTGTTACTGTTTTACTGTTAGGCATGTTGGATGATTTTCAAAAATTCTAATAATCATCATTATTTTGGGTACCAATGGGTTAAAAAGGGCTTATAATCATAATAATAATATTATTTTAAAAATTTAGAAAAGAGAGAGCTTCCTTTCAAACTGGGGTGTATTTAAAGATATTGGGTAGATTAAATTAGGTAGCAAGAATATATATAATATATCTGTTACACATCTTTTTTTGACGGGAGAGCATCAGGTTTATGTGACAAGCCAAACTTACTAAAACCATAGCGTTTTTTAACTGACTATACGATACAAGTAAAAAATCTGCGAGCAGTGTGAGCTGTTTCGTAATTCTATGATATGCCATTATTCTGACGGGCTTTCACAGCTTCTCCGGACGGACGTCTTTGGGCGAGCGCTTAAGACGCTTAGCCGTAGATATGGCAACAAACTCATGGGTAGGGATGTTCATCTGAAAAAAACATCGATGTTTTTCTTGAGCAAGATATTAAAACATTAAACGATATATCGAAAGAAAATATCGATATTTTCGATATATCGTAAAAAGTACAGATTTCATTACTCTATCCTAAAAGGTTGAAGGAAGAAAAATTAAGTTTATATTAAGAACTAAAAATACAATTTGTATTAGGACAAGTACTAACATATTTTTATAACTGTCGATATTTCTTATTTAAATCTTCTATAAACTGTATTTTATTGATATTATTATGTCCTAGAATGTTGAGATAATTGTATAGAACTGGTCACTATAATTAAATATTTGTATGTATTATTGTACAACTTTAGCGACTGTACTTTATAATGTAATCATACTTCCGAAGAGATTTCATTAAAATCTACTCTCTGCTCTGCTCTCAAATAAACAAATAAATTGGATGGTTCACTTTCGTTAGAGCGGGGCCCTTTAACATTATCTAATATCTTTATTCGCTAATTAATCGGGGTGCCAAAATTTAGGGGCGACATGTCAGCTGGCAGACTATAAAATGTTATATATGTATGTTGGATCTAATTACACATGTATTAAATTAATATTTACATTGTTTTTAACATTTACTATGTTATATCTCATGCTTCTTTCGAAATATATAAGTGTACTAGCGGACCGTTCGGACGTTGTCCTGCCTTGAAAACAAAAAAAATCCTAAAAGTCGATCGCAGCGCCACCTGCCGGGTCCAATTGTGAATCTAAACCATTCTCGAATCTCCACGAACACACACAAAAAATTTCATCAAAATCGGTCCAGTCGTTTAGGAGGAGTTCAGTCACATACACACGCACACAAGAAATATATATATTAAGATTATAAATTAAATATAATAATCATCATCATTACATAGTATAAAACAAAGTCCCCTACCGCGTCTGTCTGTCTGTCTGTTCGCGATAAATTCAAAAACTACTGGATGGATCTTTATGCTGTTTTCACCAGTGGATAAAGTGATTCACGAGGAACGTTTTGGTATATAATTTGTCCAGGATTTTTTTATAATCAGGGCGGGACAACGTCTGCCGGGCCCGATAGTTGAGAATATATATAACACACTAATAGTTAAAATATATATTAAGGGGCGGCTTTTTGTCTCTTTGTACAGGCTGACTTAATTAATAAAACCCGAGCTGGTTATCATTATTTGTTTCCCTCACTGAAAACTACTTATATTGATAAGTCCAAAGATCAAAGTCCTAATGAAGAACTTAATTTTAATCAATGGGAAATACAAATCTGTGACCATATTTTACTATATTCTCAACTCTGATCAATTACTTTGTTACTGCAACTAAAACAGTAAGAGTGAAGTGAATAGTAGTCCAATGATCGATATATCAAATAAAATACACTTATGTTTAATATATATATATATATATTGAATGGTCCGATATATCGGATTAGTTCGATATATCGAAGCCAACCATCGATTTTTTTAACATAGATATATATCGAATACTCCTATCGAAAGGTGACAAAGTGACTGAATTTCGGCTTGAACTGTTGGCTTGGATGCTATCTGTATCTGCAATAAATCTTACTAAGTAAAACTAATCATACATATTAGAATTAGTGAGATGCACAAGTGTACCTCCCGATCTCGCTTGAGCTGCTGCCGAGGGGAGTCGCGACGAGTGTGCCGGAGCGTAATTTACCGCCAGACCACGGCGACGTGATCTGTTATTACGCAGGCGTGGGCACATACACGCTCTGTTTGAAGAGTCGCACTGAGGGTACTGAGTTGGTTCGCTGCCGTTATTTGATCGGGAGAATTGAAAAAGATATTTGCTTTTTTTTTATAACGCGGGGTATACAGTACTATCGTATAATACGCGGCGGATAACACTAACGGAATGGGTTGGTTCGTGGCTTCTTTAAAGTAACTAATTTTAGGGATTTTACGTACGTCCACATCGATGGAAACTCTAAATCCCTATGAAGATCGGTATTCCGGATGTACTCTGGGGTACAGACTGCCATTCGTAAGAAAAAATGATGAACGATCTGCATTTTATGAAAACGGAGTCCTCACATATGTGCGAAGACAAAATAAATATATGCCAGAAAAGGGTGGACGTACGTTTTATAGAGCGTGAGCTTATATATAAAAATGAAACAAGTTTTATTAGAACTAAAAATATTGTACAATGTAAAATAACGATATCAGCTACATTAGTAAAACTGTGTTGCAGCCAATGGAGCCCACGTAAAAATCAACATCTTGTGATGCACAACGAAATAACTATAAAATACTGTTAAATGTTATTCGGTGAGTATTGTATGTGCGTGTGTGTGTGTTGTATGTATCATTACATAGTATAAAACAAAGTCCCCTACCGCGTCTGTCTGTCTGTCTGTTCGCGATAAACTCAAAAACTACTGAACGGATCTTTATGCGGTTTTCGCCAGTGGATAAAGTGATTCACGAGGAACGTTTTGGTATATAATTTGTCCAGGATTTTTTTATAATCAGGGCGGGACAACGTCTGCCGGGCCCGCTAGTTTATAATTATATTTGGCAGGAAAATACAAGAACCAATATTTCCTAAAGGCGATGAGAATGAGGAATGTTGTCAAGAGGGAAATTCTAGTTTGTAACATTTTTTTAGTTTCCTCATAGTCAAGTGTAAAGAGTCAATTTGTTAGATATAGTTTACATTCTCTATAAGCTAGATGGTAAATGTTAAATTCTTTGTAAAGCCTTGTTATTCAAAACTGGATTCAGAAAATAAAATTGTATTCCAGTTACAGTGAAAGCGAAAAAGATAAGCATACTCTGTCAATTCTGCATTTCCGTTTACCTGTTTTAGATCAAAATTAAGGCCTGAGTGTTGACGCCGAATAGCATGTAGAAGGAAGGATGGTCTGGCCATGATAGTATCAGGAACATTTTGCTCTTCGAGCATACCAGTGTAAGCAAGCAGCCCATGACGTTGGCGGCCTTGTTCCACACGTAAGTTTCGTATCAAGAATCCCTCTTGGAGACTCAACTAGAAGAAAATAAAAAAGTATTGCGGAACTCTTATCAGGATCCATTTCGATCGTTGATGCGTCGATTGATGCGAATGCAGTTTCTGAGATTAATTTTCCGCCAGTCTGAGGCGTAGATGACTCTGTTATTAGCGTAACAACATATTTCGACGACCGTGGAAGTTGGCGGACCGGGTGAAGTGGCGACAGTTAACTTTCCACTCGGAAGCGGAAAATTTTGTTACAGAGTTAATCTCGTATGATATGAACTAAGCTATTGGGGATGCGGAGACGGCGAGAGTTTTTAAACGAGTCCGGGGTTTTAAATATTCTCAAATATATACTCCGTGAGGTGTAGGTACCTTGTGCATAAAAGAGTGTTTGGCTCGAGAGCTGAGCTACTCTGGAAGCAACAGATCTAAGTCGGATATAGGTAAATATAGTAATAGGTAATATATATAGCCTACCAATATTTTAATATTTCCAGTGTCAAAAATATATTCTTCATTCTTGTACCATGTTAGTAGAGGAATAATATGAATTTCCCGTGCAAAGTACTTCATAATATTTGGTCAAGCCATCTTTAAGTTAAATTCCGACATACAAATAGACAGAATTATTAATTATTATTATTACAGATCTATTAATATTGATAAAGTTAAAACCTTGTTAACAAAAGGTATATTTAAATAAAATAGTTCAAACAAACCCTTTTTGTTATCACCTTTAGTGGAACAATGCCGTGTTGTAATGCACTTTCATCTAGACTTACATTATAATCCAAATAGATTTTCAAGCAGTATGCAATGTGATGAAGGAGGTAGAATTGTGAACATAGCCTTATATTTAAGTAAACTAACGTTCATTATTAAATTATTACAAAGTCATAACTGTATCAGCGAAACTCTGTACGTAATACTAAGTGTGTCGTGTTTCAAAAATATATGGCGTTATGTAAGAAGATAAATAGAAACAATACATGCCATTCATTATTTGCATAGAATGATTAGAAAATTACGAATGTAACTAACAATATAAAAAAAACGAAAATGTTGATCCTTTCAATAAATTCATATCAAATCATATTTAGTTAAGCTCATAGATATAAGAGGCTTATAAAATGCCAATATGTGAACGCCAATGTGCAGTATTTCAAATAATCTCGTTGTTGTCAGTTACATGTTATTGCTATTTTCATTATTATCTTTGTATTGTTTCTTGTTGGTATTTGTTATTTTTGTGTTTATTATTACTTATTGTTATTTGTTATATTTATTATGATCAGTAATTATTATTAGAAGTCCCATCACCTTTGAAAAAAGATGTTTCTCTGCAATGCCTCATTATAAATAAATGCTCATTTTTAAAACAATATATGTCATTTACAATAACATATAGAATACCTTCACAGTATATGTTACAAAATGTATGTCATACCGTATAGAAACAAAAAAATACTGTATAAGATGAATCATTCAATAAAATTAAAGTACGCTAACACCCAATACTCAACGGCCAGGTGGTGGTCAACCCACCTGCCAGGCCGAGAGTAAGTAATGCATAGACAGTACACCCTTCTCGGTCAACAAGGCGTGTCAAGAACACCAGGAGGTTTTAGTGGGAGTGGAGAATCCATGATGGATTTTCCCATGTAAAAAAAAGTTGGTGATCAAATGTTATCTTAAAATAATTATAATTGACAAATACATAATGTGGCGAATTATTATTATTCTAGCTCTGTCTGTTACTTTGTTGTTCAGCTACTTCATTTTTAGTTCTTACTTTTATTTAATTAATCTAGCATTGATTTAGTTTTTATTGTGTGTTCATTTTTATCACTAATCCTTTGCAAGTATTCTATATGTATGCATATCTCTTATATACAATCAATTTCAATACACAAGATTTTTAAATTAGCTGTCAAAGCGTTTACGAGACTACACAATTGCAGAATCTTCTGAAAGTATCGATGCGGTGGTTCTACTAGAAGTTTGAATTAATTTTTATAATTTGTAGTTTGTTCACGTATAAACGTCTGTTTATCTTTTAAGAATCTTTAAAAAAATATTTTATTTGTATTTAAAATTGTGTTTGGTGTATATAGGTTTTGAAAAAGAAGGTCGCTTTATGCGTCGTTCTGCGTGTTCTTTTAGTTCTTGTAAACTAGGCATTGATTGATTTGATCCGGTTTTTCACTATAGATTATAGAATTTCTTTGAAAAGGTTTATATGCATAACACATACAAACTAGAGAAAAATTGATGTATGTTAATGAAATCGTAAGAAGGAATTTTCGGACGCTTACACAGGCAAAGCTGGCTAAACCTTATTATATAAAAAATAATGTACTATATAATTATACATCTTAAAATACCCACAAAAAACTTATAGTATATACCTATCTACTTTCTCAGTTGTTATATCTGTTTTTTTGGCAGGATCTGTGATCTAAACGGCTTGATGGGTTTTAATATAAGAGGAGTCGTTAAGATCGTCTTAATTATGGGAGTGCAATAGTATATTATTTGGATATGTCAATGAAAATGGGTGGTTTTTAATACCGGGTTGTAATCTTTGTTTATTATACTTGCTAAGTATATTGTTCAGTGGTGGTGGCCAAAGCGATTCGTACACGCTAAATCTTAGTTAAAATGTAAGCACTTAAATGAAAAGTCCCCTGAATTCAAGCGCTGCGGCGCTTAAAGCTGAGTGGCTTTAAGCTCGATTAATTGGGTCTATTTAACCCCTTATAAAACACTTACTACTTTATTCGGATGCGTCCTGGACAGTCTGAACTGCGATTACTGC
Organism: Antheraea yamamai; assembly: GCA_036509395.1. Lineage (NCBI taxonomy): Eukaryota > Metazoa > Arthropoda > Insecta > Lepidoptera > Saturniidae > Antheraea > Antheraea yamamai. The sequence continues at coordinate 5,663,387 of AP028424.1, read as the reverse complement.
AGCAATATTTACTTATCTAAATCCACTTGTAATATATTTAATTTGTATTCTTTTCTTAACCTACACGAATATCAAAAGCTCAATAGCTTTTTGTTTAAACATGCCACTGTCTGGAAGTGTCATTGAGATATGAAATATTATTTTTGCTAGTTAAAGTAATTTAGAAAAGTGGTAAGCTACTCAACAACAACTCAACTCAACAGCAGTGGATATTATACAAAATGGGAATAAGTAATAGTGTGGGCGGGCTATTGAGCCGTCGGGTAATCAGTAGGCGAAAGCGGATTGGATGTTCGTTGAGAGTTGCGAACTGGGCTAGTCGGGCGTTACACAGAATTTGTATAAATATACCTAAATGCTGATATTTAGGTACTCTTTGTGAAAATGTTTATAGTAGGTTATCTTCGGCACTACTATTCGGATACAGATAATTCTTTCAATAAGAAGAAGCTACATTGTCATATAGTGTTAATAGGTTATATTTTATTCTAATTAAAATGCGTGTTGTAATTAAAAGGACAAAATCGCGAGCGGTTACTTGTCTTTTATATAATCAAAACTAACTTTTAGTTTTTATTCTTTGTTGCACTATTATTATTATTTTGAAGTAATAGCTAAGAACTTGAACTTGGGTTCCTTTTCAAAGTATATACAACAATAATAAGTTTAAGCAAATATACTTCAAATTTTATTGACTAATTATCTCTGCCGACGATATTTACAAAGTTATTATTACGGTTCTGATTTAAATTTGACGGTTACGGTACTGCCGATTATTGGAACGAAGGTCCTTAGCGCGACTTTGGGTTGGACAATTTTGTCGACAGTTGAATGTTAAAAACCGGCACGTAAGGGAAAAGAGTTATGCTCTTCTGTCTTATTTTTTTTCTCGAACTGACTACGCTATTTACCTGGCAAGGTCTTAACAGCTTCACCGGACTACTAAGGCGAGCGCTTAAGGCACTCAGCCGATTTTTGTTTGGCTTCTGTCTTATTCCCTTCGTGCGGCTCTATAAATTAACAAAGCTTAATAACACTTAAACATCAAGTTTATAAATGAGCGACGCCATCTTTTGGTATAATATGAAAACAATAAAATAAATCGACGAACATACTAAACGCTATAAAAATGAGATAACGGCATGTGACCGTTTATAGCGAAAAAAGAAACATAATAATATACAGAGTAACAGAGAGCAAGAGAGAGAGAAAGAGAGCCGCATAGATATGGCGTGACGCTTATTTCAACGCTTATTTGAAAAAATATACAAGTATAAACAAGCGCTTATTTAAATACACTAACAGACAGAAACATAATTTTTCAAATTTCACTGATAGTTCTAAGATTAGCGTGTACAAACAAACAATAATATTTAATATTTTGTGACAGTTTATTTTTTACAACATGCCCTAGTTCTTGCAAACACGTAACATCTCTATTTAATTTTATATCTATCTAAATAGGATTACTATTATTACTGCAATTTCTCTGAAAATAACTTTACAGGCCCGTGCACAAGCTATACTAGTAATTAGTTTCATTCTAGGAATAAACCGATCGATGTAACTAGGTGCATCTAAAAGTAAACGCAAATTACGTAAATTATTTCGTTTTTATTCAGCGAACTGTATTTGACAGAATTCGGTGTAGCCGGAAACTCTATACCCGGTTAAAATATAAATAAGCATAATAACGATGAAAAAGGTGGACCAAAAAATTATTTTGATATGAATAATGTCACCAACTAATTATTATATATAAATACTAGCTGTTACCCGCGGCTCCGCTTGCGCTGTTTTAAAATGTATTAAAGAGATGTAAAATTATGACTAGATGTGTACATGACAGAAATGCTTTTCCAAAAACATTTTTTAAATACGACACGCACGCCATCTACTGTAGCATGTAACATGTACATTAGATATGTGAATAATAACAGTGTACCGAGTGGGATGGGATTTATCAAGTAGTCCGGTGAAGTTGTTAAGGCCTTCCTAGGCCAATAGCGTAGACAGTTCGAGAAAAAAAAGGATTTATCATCAGCGACATACCTGGAACTTTAACTTACAATATAACACCACGTGCTCACTTAGACTATATAAGAAAGTAATTAAAATTTTAAGCTATACATTATATAACAATATGTGTTAAATCTTTTATTATATAGATATAATATGCACATATTGTCGATATAATTAAGTTTTTCTTATACGTTGCTATAATCACTGAGTTATGTAGACGCAAGCGCGGTAAATAAAACAAAATAGCGGCCAAATTAACCAAAAAGATAATATAATTACGTACTAACTTTCTTTCTAACTAACTTTTAATTCTTGAACTCCAGTAAAGCGCACGTCTCACACGCTTGTTTACAATAAACAACATATTTTTGATAAATTTCAAACGGACGAATAGACGGGTAACAGTTCAACAAATAGAATATGTTACCCGCTATAATTTCGGATATCTGCCAGTAAAATTCCCGTTAATATAGGTCCAACGGTTTCGGACATAACCCGAAACAAACAAACAGACAGACAAGATATAATAATATAAAATACCGATAAGATTTAAAAGAATATTTTTTTATTATTTGTAGCCATACCCATTCCCCAAAAAGTTGTTATTTTAATTTTACATACACGTACTTTATTTTTATAATACGTAATAGATTACACATAAAAAATTGGAAACAAAACAAACGTAGAATAAACATTTTGAATAGAAACACAAAATAAACTTTTAAAATGTTTGCGATAGAAAGTTACGTTACCATGGCAACGTGGTATACGTATATAAATGATAATAAGCCTTCCTCGATAAATGAGCTATCTAACATAGAATTTTTCAAATCAGACATAGTTTCTGAGATTACCGCGTTCAACCATACATACAAACAAACTCTTCAGCTTTATATATTAGGATAGACATAGATTAGCGGGACCAAAGGGCGTTATGCTGTCTTGATAATTTAAAAAAATCCTAACATTCAACCGCAGCGCCACCTACCGTGTCCAATTTTGAAGCTAAAGCATTCTTGAATCTAATTGAACATTCACGTTTTCTTTTAACTTAAAAATTATCAAATTGGTACCTAATATACAAAATTGTATTTACGTAGTAACGGCAACCAAGACGGGAAAATTAAGAAAAATAAATCGGTTAGGTCAGTTTTTTTTAGACTTATTTTTTATCTCGGTTTGGTTAGGTTACGTTATTGTAAATTTAGTACTTATCGCTCAAGAATAATACCTTTTCTTTGATGAAAGAAACCTTATATCCTTTTTTTTTACTCATAAAAACGTGTATACAAATTTTAAGGATGAGGTAAGTAATTAAGGTGTGATAACGTAACAAAGTAACAAACAAAGAAACTCATATTCGCATTTATAATATTAGGGTTTCCAGAATAAATTATTATAATATCTACCTATCCTTACGAATACAATATTTCTTGTGAAACAACACATTCCGTCCTAAGTACCTGGAAACTTATTTTATTCTTTGGAACGTTGGCGAACTTACATGACAGTGGCAGCAATCAACAGCACAGTCAGTGCTGTGGTACAATTGTCGCACATTCCTTCAAAAAAACGGCGTCTTTGTTAGTAAATTATCAATAACACAATCGTAGTCGCCGACCGATTGTGGATCAAAATATCAATTAACGTATATTGTTTTTATATATTATATGCTCTTTGAATACTCATAAATACTTTTTAATTATTAGTTAAAATTGTTTATAATATGACAAAAAAATCGTAATTTTGATACCGATACTAGAGAACGCCTATCAATTGTCGGTATTGAAATCAAATACTCAATAACGTCCAAATTTAACTCCAAGACCGCAAAAGTCTCGTAGTCTCAGTCTTGTCTTGTTCAAATCTTGCAAGGGTCAGTGTTGGTTTAGGTCTTGCAAAATTCGGCGGTCTTGGTCTTGCAAATATGCAAGACCGATTTTGAGCCACACCAGTATACACGTAACATTGATATTGTGTATTAAGCTTTTGAATACGATTGGTATATTTAATTAATTAATAAATTGTATAAAAAAGTATACACGAGTAATTATTATCCCAAGTGTCAATAGATGTGAAAACCAGAGTAATGTTAATAATTTCAATTTACAAATTATGAAGTACAAATAATTCTCACTACAATAGTTTAAAAAAAAAGTACACAGTTATTCCATTGTATTGAGTGATCACTTCTGTCGGCAATCTTTATGACTGCCTCGACTTTCTTTTTATAGTAATATGGTAAAGCGACAAAATTCGGCCACATAGTTCGTGTCGTACAATCCGAGGACAGCGGGCATCATTGAGACATCGGAAAATCCATCGCCGGTCGTCGCTATCATATCGGTTTGCTGGTGATTTGGCTGTTGGGTGTAACATTGGCCGATTCCAAAAAGGCGACAACCCAAAACAAAGTTATTGCGACGGATTTATCACCATGTACATAGTGATCCCTTCCACCCGCCCTTAGTCACTGGATAGACACCGGCTGATTACAGAAGTGGCCACGCCCAGACAAGTTTATGAATTAATATATTCTTCTATCTTCAAAATTACTATTACTACTAATACTATTATTACTATTAATAATTATAATGTTCAATTGAAAACAGTGAATGAGCTGACGTATTGGAACTTGCATAAATATAAAGCAAGATATAAAATTTTATTTCTGTCTAAGCAGTTTTTAATATTCGGCAATTTAAATAGTTCTCACTGAATTCGATACAATATTCTTATATGTTACTATGGTTATTAACTTATGTAGAAGAAAGCGCGGTTACTATAAAAAAGGGCCACCAATAGGACCAAAAGACAATATAATTCAAATTATAAATTATATTAAGATTTTGTGACTATACCAAAAATAAACGCTTGTCTGTTCCGCAAGAAATTGTATTATGGAACTCTTTACGTAATACGTTTACAATATTATTAAGATCTTATTAGGAAGACCTCTAATTCATTAAAGTTATTAATAATTATAATGTCGAATTGTGTTACGGACAGATGAGCTAGAAATAAAATGTAAATAAATGTTTAATAAACGTTTCTCTAGTTTCGCTATTTACTACGAACAGCTGAGTTCTTATGTATATCTATATGTATTTCTCTATACTTGTGCTCATTATGCGTAATGGGATGTCATTTTATATTAAGAAACACGATATATGTGCAGGTTTAATGTGTCTGGTATAGTCAGACAAACTATGTCTATGTGTATAAATTTGTTTACATAATACGTACAGATAAACTGTCGTATTTCTTATTTACTTGGTTTCTGTGTTCAATACGCCTTATGTAATGTTTAGAAATATCGTTTATGTATCAAATTCAAATGTAACCGCCAATACGATTATTATTATTATTTGTCTGATGTTATACGGAACCCTCAATAAAAATATAATGTAAATTTATGTGAATTATGTAAATGTATGGATGAACGTGCGGCAGTAAGGCACGTATAATGTACTACTTGTAATCCTATAATTGTAGTGTTAAACCGCGAAAAATATGTATTGTCACCGGCTCGTTATATACGATTATATACATTGTGAAAAGTTAAAATATACAGTCCACTGTGAAGTCAACCAATGTTTCATTGCTTCTGAAGCCTGAACCTCATCAGCTGACCCCAATAAGTTTGGTCCATCGCAGCCGGATAGAAGCCAGCGCATTTGAAGAGGATTCAAGCCAGCCTTATTGAAGAGGATTCAAGCCATCTTTATTGAAGAGGACTCCAGCAGCATTCTGAACGAGAGAAGCTGTGGAAAAAAGAAGCAAATCGTTGTACGAGACTGGGCACTTCCGTACGACCAGCGGTGCAGAACGAGACATCGGCTGGAAGATCGTACCTGCAGGATCGTCGTGAGAAAAACACCGAACGGTGCGACGAGCCTGCGCTGCATATCGCCGAGCGAAGAACACCGAACGGTGCGACGAGCCTGAGCATCTCGTCGAGATCGAGTCACCGTGCGGTGCGGCGAGTCTGCAGTTTCAACCCACACTTGGGCCACCTGACGGTGACAAACGGCCTGAGTATTGGGCAACGAACGAATGTCAATCGTATCACTACGCCAATAAGAGTGTTATCGGTACGGGGGCCGGACTGTAGGCACTGCCGACGGAGTCGTAAATTCCAACCGACTCCTGAGCGCCCCGTAGTGGTCTCACTCCTCTGTTGGGTAGTCCCCACCCTTACCTATCCTGCTGTCCATCCCTGAGGGAGCATATCCCACGTGTGGGCCCTCCCGAAGGACTGATAGGGACTGTTAGGGCTGTTAGGGATTGATAGGGCTGTTAGGGCTTGTAGGAGCTAGCAAGTGCTGAAGATGCCGACTACAAGAAGCCAAGCAGTCGAAGAGAAGACACGGGTGTTCGAGGAATCGCCCGCGTCGCCGTCCGCACACACACACGCGCACACGAAGACACGTACCGTCGCGAACGATACCGTCACGACCGAAACGTTGACGTCGCGCGCCGCCATGATCCACGCCGCGGCCACCGAGGCCAGGGGATCGCGAGCACCGTCGGTACGCTCGCATTGGTCCACCGCCAGCGCCGTAGCTAGGATTAGGCAGGCCGAGTTGGAGGCCGAAGAGCAACTCGTCGAAATAAAACGACAGGAGCTACAACTACAGTCGCTGCTCATCAAGAAGAGGCTAGCGGCAGACGTCGCTACAATCCGCGAGGAAACCGATCGGGAGAGCTTGTGTGCAGAAGAACCTACCGACGCGAACCGTCGGGTGAACGATTGGTTACAGAAGACACAGGTCCCGATACGGGGGGAGTGTGACCGTGAACCAAGGCGCATTTCACCACCACCAGCGGAAGCCGAGATCAGGATGACGCGACCATATGTGACACCGAACGTCACAAACGAAGAGACGGTGCAGCGTCGGCCGAGGTCGCTTACACCGGACCGATCCCGAGATAGAGGAATCGACAGGTTGGCAGATGCTCTGGAGCGGATGGCTGGATCGAGGTCATCGCCTAGACATATACAGGACTTGCCGACGTTCATGGGATCAATCACGGACTGGTTACCTTTTAAAGCCGCGTACAGGGAATCTACGAATATATACAGATATTCGGCGACAGAAAACATGATTCGCCTGCGGACGTGTCTGAAAGGTGAAGCCAGGCAGTCTGTATCAGCGTTGCTGTATACAGCAAACAACCCGGATGTCATTATAAACACTTTGGAGCAGTGTTACGGACGACCGGAAGTAATTATCGACCACGCGATGGAAGATATTAAGAAATTACCACGTATGGGTACTACAGCGAGTGAATTGAACGGTTTCGCTGTAAAAGTGCAAAACATCGTCGCGGTTATATCAGCTGTCGACGAAAAAGGGTACCTACAGAACCCTATGTTGGTGCGGCAGATAACCGAGAGATTAACTCCGCATTTAAAATCGAAGTGGTGTGATTATGCGGAAGAGTTCGGGAATCGGGACGAACCAGAGATTATTACGTTATCTCGGTTCTTAATGAGAGAAGCCGATCGAGCCGTCCGACACGCATATTCAACTTCGGATTCGACGATAGTACGGAACCCTATCGTCAAACATACGGTGCCACCGAATAGAGCGAGTGAGCGATACCGTCAAGCGAATAAAGTATATAAAGTAGACGAAATCACAAAAAAGAGTTCAACGCGTTCAATGTGCTGCTTCCTTTGTGGAAATGAACATCGAACTTCACAATGTTCCAAATTGAACGATATGTCTGTCGCAGAGAGGTGGAATTGGGCGAAAGAGACGCGTATCTGCTTTCTCTGTCTAGACAGTAAACATAGGAGGACTGAATGTAAAGCAAGGAAATGCGGTAAGAACGAGTGTAGACAGCCGCACCACGCCTTATTACACCTGCCGCCTAAAGAGGACAACGTAATCGCAGCATCGGCGCACCGACCGGGTAATGACGAACAAGTTTTACTGAAGGTGTGTCCCGTATACATTACCAAGAATGACGGAGGAACGTTGAAGACGTATGCGTTATTGGATGAAGGATCCACAATCACTCTGATCGACGAAGAGATCGCCCGAATGGTCGGCGCAGAGGGTCCGGCACGAACGTTAAACATTCAGGGGGTCACATCGGTTCAGAGGGAAATCGACAGTCAAGAGGTTGATCTCAGGATACAAGGCGAAGGTCAATCGGATTGTCACAGGATCAAAGCGCGTACGGTCCGAAATCTCATTCTCGGTAAACAAACGGTAAAACCGGAATTATGTAAACGATCGTACCTCAAAGGAATGTGTGAAAAGAGTATGTGTTACTCGGATGTTAGACCACGCATTCTCATTGGAGCAGACAATTGGCATCTGATTGTAACCCGACGTTTGTTGTCTCGTAAGAATAACGAACCAGCCGCGTCACTCACACGACTCGGATGGGTGTTACATGGAAAAACGCCGAGAAGCTCTATAATACAGCAGAACGAGTCTGTATTACATGTACGAACGTGTCAAGAGAATGTGTGCGAAAGAGACGACGAATTGAGTGCTCTCGTCAAATCGCACTTCGATATAGACTCTTTAGGTATATCGAAAATACAAAAGCCTAACGCTCGAGAAGAACGAGCGAAGGATATCTTCGAACGCACCGTATGCAGGATCGACGGTCGCTTTGAAGTAGGCTTACCATGGACGACAGATGAGGTTGTCATGCCACCGAGTTATGATATGGCATTACGTAGGTTACGTACGATAGAAAAGAAAATGGATTCGTCACCGGAGTTCAAGGTCGCGTACACAGCACAAGTCGAACAGCTGTTCAAAAAAGGTTACGCAACAAAGTGTGACTCAAGCCATACAGAAGGCCCACGCACGTGGTACCTACCGCATTTCGCGGTAGTGAATCCGAATAAGCCGGGGAAACTCCGAATGGTGTTTGACGCAGCTGCGAAAGCTAACGGAACGTCGCTCAATGATTGGTTGTTGGACGGACCGGACATGTTGCGATCACTTCAAGGTGTTTTGTTTCGATTCCGAGAAAAACCTATCGCCGTGACCGCGGATATAAGAGAGATGTTTCTTCAAGTGAAGATACGTGAGGAAGATCGCGCTGCACAACACTTCTTATGGCGAGGAGATAACAGAACTACACCGCCCGAAAAATATGTGATGACGTCGATGATATTCGGAGCACGATGTTCACCGTTTCTCGCACACAGCGTAAGAAATCGGAACGCGGAAGAACATAGGGAGACTCACCCGCTCGCTTATCACGCCATAACACGAAATCACTATATGGACGATTGGGTGGAAAGCTTCGATACTATGGAGGAAGCCTCTCGCGCTATAAACGAAGTCCGTAGTGTGCACAGTAAAGCAGGATTCGAACTCGCAGGATGGAGCTCGAATCGATCGAGTCTGCTGCGCGATATACCTACCGAATGTAGGACACAAATGCCGAAGGAGCTGGGAGCTACTAGCAATCAGTTCGGGAAGACATTGGGGGTATTGTGGCTACCACAAACGGACGAATTAGCATTCAACACCGCCAGGCATCGTGTCCCAGACGATGTGAAAAATAACGAGAGATCGCCTACTAAACGAGAAGCTCTGAGTGCGGTAATGTCAATCTTCGATCCTCTAGGATTGATCAGCCCGTACACGATCACTGCTAAAATAATGCTGCAGGGTCTCTGGAGGGAGAACATAGGCTGGGATGAACCGCTGCCTCCTGCAGAAGCAACCGTGTTTAGTGAATGGCAGTCTGACATAAGTTATGTGAGCGAGTTACGTCTACCTCGCGTATATAACAACATGTGTAGCCAGGATACAAAGAAGCAGCTACACGTGTTTTGTGACGCCAGTGAAGAAGCGTACGCGGCGGCCGCGTATTGGCGTTTTCAAAACACAACTCACGTGACCGTGACATTAGTCGCGGCAAAAGCAAGGGTAGCACCGATGAAGGCGCAGAGCATTCCCAGGATGGAGCTGCAGGCTGCTCTCATAGGCGCGCGGTTAGCTACGGAAATATTAAAGGAACATGAAGGAAATCACGAAGTTATCTTTTGGAGTGACTCGAAAACTGTATTGCATTGGATACGAAACGACTCAGTGCGATATACTCCTTACGTTGCGCATCGATTAGGTGAGATCGCTGAACTCACTGAAATCGGACAGTGGCGATGGGTGCCGACAGCGCAGAACGTGGCGGACGACTCCACTCGGTCAGGGTACACTCGCCTGAAGAGTAGCGACCGATGGTTCGTTGGGCCCGCGTTTCTGTACGAGACAGAGGATCGATGGCCCGTTGAAACCACCTACATAAAATATGAAGACGAAGATGACGTGGTAGTGGCGCACACGGTGACGTGTGACACTCCAGTGGTGAAAATAGAACGATTTTCATCATACGAGCGTGCTAAGCGGACAGTCGCGTACGTGTTCGCGTTCATTGACAAGTGTCGTAAGCGAGCCGACACAATGAACATCACGCATATTAAAAAAGCAGAACAATTTTTGATAAAGCTGTCACAAAAGGATAGCTTTCCCGAAGAGATCGCTAGGTTAGCGGCGGGAAAAAATGTCGACAGAACGAGTCGGCTATACAAGTTAGATCCGATGTACGGAACCGACGGAATCATTAGGTTGAACGGTAGAATAAACGCGAGTTCCGTACATATAAAAATGAAAGAGCCACCGATATTGGACGGTGCGCATCATTTATCGTTATTGATTATTCGTAATAGTCATAAAAATAATCATCATTCCGGACGTGAACACATCGTGAACGAGATACGGCAACAATACTGGGTTTTACGTTTAAGGCCGTCGGTAAAGAAAGCGCTACGCGAGTGTGGGCTGTGTAGATTACGAAAATCAGCTCCCGTAGTACCGGTAAAAGGTAACTTACCGAACGCGCGGTTAGACGCATATACGAGGCCGTTTTCTCGATGTGGTGTTGACTGTTTCGGACCTATGACAGTGACCATCGGTAGGCGACGCGAAAAACGATGGGGCATGCTGTTTACATGTTTGGTAACTCGCGCGATTCACATCGAAACGGTAGCCAGTTTGAGTACGGATTCCGCGATTATGTCATTACGACGTATGGCAGCCCGACGGGGGTGGCCAGAAATCATGTGGTCCGATAACGGAACAAACTTTCGCGGAGCGTCGGTCGAGTTAAACATCGCGTATCGAGAGTGGATACCGCAGTTACAAAATTACGTGTTATCAAAACGCACCGAGTGGAAGTTTACTGACCCGGGCGCGCCAAACCAGGGGGGAGCGTGGGAACGTTTAATTCGTAGTGTGAAAACTGCCCTCGCTGTTACGCTCAACGAGAGAGCCCCTCGCGAAGAGGTGTTAGCGACCGTGCTTACCGAGATAGAGCACACGGTAAACTCACGACCACTCACGTATGTAGCGTCAGAGTACGACGACGCGGAGGCTTTAACGCCTAATCATTTTTTGATCGGTTCAGCCACCGGGGTACCTCACGTCGGGGAGTGTCAACCGGCCGATAGGAAGTCATGGAGGGCGGCGCAAGCGCTCGCGAACATGTTTTGGTCACGATGGTTGCGTGAATATTTGCCGACGTTAACACCCCGTGGTGACGTCAGAACACGAAACAACAATCAAATAAAAGTAGGAAATTTAGTAGTTATCGCGGACGGGTTATTACCGCGAAATGTCTGGCCCAAAGGGCAAGTAGAGAAAATATATGTAGGTCCGGACGGAGCCGTACGAAGTGCGGACGTGCGGACGCGTGGCGGTACCTTTCGAAGACCTGTGAGAAGGCTCATTGTCCTACCTGGTGAAGATGGGCTCGAAGATCTACGCCGGGGGGAGGCTGTTACGGACAGATGAGCTAGAAATAAAATGTAAATAAATGTTTAATAAACGTTTCTCTAGTTTCGCTATTTACTACGAACAGCTGAGTTCTTATGTATATCTATATGTATTTCTCTATACTTGTGCTCATTATGCGTAATGGGATGTCATTTTATATTAAGAAACACGATATATGTGCAGGTTTAATGTGTCTGGTATAGTCAGACAAACTATGTCTATGTGTATAAATTTGTTTACATAATACGTACAGATAAACTGTCGTATTTCTTATTTACTTGGTTTCTGTGTTCAATACGCCTTATGTAATGTTTAGAAATATCGTTTATGTATCAAATTCAAATGTAACCGCCAATACGATTATTATTATTATTTGTCTGATGTTATACGGAACCCTCAATAAAAATATAATGTAAATTTATGTGAATTATGTAAATGTATGGATGAACGTGCGGCAGTAAGGCACGTATAATGTACTACTTGTAATCCTATAATTGTAGTGTTAAACCGCGAAAAATATGTATTGTCACCGGCTCGTTATATACGATTATATACATTGTGAAAAGTTAAAATATACAGTCCACTGTGAAGTCAACCAATGTTTCATTGCTTCTGAAGCCTGAACCTCATCAGCTGACCCCAATAAATTGTAAACAATAAGCTGATAATTATTTCTCTATTTAAAAATAAAGAATGAGTTGAAATCTTGCTAAATTTCATGCAGAAAAGTCGTGGGTAACAGCTAGTCTAAAATAGAATAACCTCAATTACTTTTTATAAGGTTCGCTATCTACCAGTGAAAGTCCGGTGAAAATTGGTCTAACCGTTTTGGTGATAGCACAGCGGGCGAATCCACGGTTAACAGCTAGTCTAAATTAAAATAAATTAAATTACTTGTTATGACGTCCGCTATTTGCTTGTGAAAGTTCCGTGAAAATCGGTCCAACCATTTTGGAGATGATAGCATTGCGGATGAAGCCGCGATTAATAGTTAGTCTAATTTAGAGTAGCCTAAGTAACCCGCTGTAATTTCAGCTATCTGCTCGTGAAATTCCCGTCAAAATCGGTCCAGCCGTTTCGGAGATTACCCGGAACAAACAGACAGACAGACAAATAGACCGACAAAAATTTTAAAGATTGCATTTTTGTTATCATTAGCGTGTATACTTTCGTAACCAATCAGTAAAAAAATATTTTGTTATTACTTACAGACACTTCATTTTTATTATATGTATAGATATAGATATATAGATATATGCATAGATAAGGTTTTTATTATTATACACCTAAGGTATTCTTTAAATATGTATTTAAATTGACTGACTGAATTTATTCATGGCCTGATCTAAAAAATATTTTCTATCCTTAACTAATAACAAATTTAACTAACTAATGTACGATATTGCTATATCTGTTGCTGTTGATGTACTAGGCTATGAACCTGCATAGTAATAAAAGATAATGAAAACACGCTGTTGTAAAAGGGGAAGCCCAACAGAAAATTAGATTTGTCTCCGTAACAAAGTAGGAAGCACTTACAGAGCGAGGTATTATGCATTTCACTCAGGTTAGTGTTCAAAGGTAAATTAACCATGTTAGAAACTTTGAAAGATATATAATAATATCATATATTCTAGTTTCCGGGAACATGCGACATTTTCAAAGTAAATGTTATATTTTTCTCTGCTATATATACGTATAAAAATGGATGTTGACCTATCTGATATCGAAATAGCTGAAGCAATGATGATCCAGTGGTAGTGTGTTTGGGTATTGGATCGATCGACGTGGGTTTGAATTTCTGCAATGAGCCTGGATTTCCGATGGACGTAAACACCGTGTTTAAGCCATAACGCCATTCTAGGGTAGGTAGGGTCATTTCTAGCGTCCACCTGGCTAGCTACCAGCGTCAATCACCTGTACGTCTATGCCGACAACTGCACTCAAGAGCTTGTTCTCTCGAGACTAAGTATGTTACCATCTTTTGCCACATAGTCACTTAACGTCAAGTGAGTTTATGGTTAGGTGCGAAAACTTAAAAACAATAAAATCATCTGTTGACCGGTCATATTGAAAGTTGGCTGAGTTAAATATTTTCATGGAGTTGTTCGTTATCCCTTTTTAACAAAACGCCACTAGGTGTCGCTGCACGACTTCAATCTCCGTCGATTTCAGACGATAGCCATTAAAACTGGCACGCGTACATTTGAATGTGGATTTTTTTAATATAATTTTTACGCAAACACACAGATTGGATTTCGATGAAACTTCACGGTGACATAGCTCATACCAGAATAACACATCTAGAATCCTATACACATAAATGAGATTTAAGTATCTTTTTGTAAAGTGAAAATAATAGCTTTTTGCGAAATGGATATGAAAGTCTGTTTTTCTGTTTGTTGCGGCTAATGTCCGGAACGGTTCAACCGATTTTGGCGGGACTTACACTGGTAGATAGCTGATGTTTTAAGGAGTAATTTAGGCTAAAAACGGATTAACTGTAAATATCAAAGTGCCACAAAAATCGATTTAAATCGTTGCTATACTTACGACGCCGTATTTGTATATTGTACCAATATGAAGGCGAGGCAGAACCTATAGGTATATATTTGGAACAATTACCGTGAAAATTTAACATATAGTATACATAAGTATTTTTTCAAGCACATGTTTTTTTTAATCTATACATATAACAAAAATGAAGAGTCCGTATGTAATATCAAAGTGATTTTTTTACTGATTGGGTATGAAAGGATACACGCTACTGATAACAAAAATGCAATTTTTAAAATTTTTGTCGGTCTGTCTGTTTGTTCCGGGTAATATCCGCAACGGCTGGACTGATTTTGACGGAAATTTCACTGGCGGATAGGTGAAATTACAGCGGGATACTTAGTCTACTCTAAATTAGACTAGATGTTAACTGAGGCTTCGTCCGCAATGCTATCTTAAAAACGGTTCGACCGATTTTTACGGAACTTTCACCAGCAGGTAGATAGCGGACATTATAAAAAATAATTTAGTCTATTTTAATTTAGACTGGCTATTAACCGTGGCTTCGCCTGCAGTGCTATCTCCAAAACGGTTCGACCGATTTTTACAGGACTTTCACCGGCAGATAGCGAACATTATAAAAAGTAATTAGTCTATTTTAATTTAGACTAGCTGTTAACCGTAGCTTCCCCCGCAGTGCTATCTCTAAAACGATTGGACCGATTTTCAAGGGACTTTTAGATAGCTGATTTTATAGGAAATAATATAGGTTATTCTATTTTAGACTAGCTATTACTCGCGACTTCGCCTGCATGAAATTTAGTAAGAATATGTTATTCACTGTAAACATATGCGTAAGTCGTGCGTTGTACTGGACTCTAAGAATAAATATAATTAAAATTCATCTATCTGTATCTATGTATGTAATTTGAATTATATGGTCTTTTTGGTCATTTTGTTTTATTTACCACGCTTTCGTCTACTTTTTTTATATCAGAAGGCAATCGAATAAGTGGGTCACCTGATGTTAAGTGATCACCACCGTCCATAAACACTTGCAATACCAGGGAGTCGCAAGTGCGTTGCTACCCTGCTACCCTGCTACCCTTTCTGTGAGAGGGTGGTACTATTCCGGGCGAGCCGACCCATTCATGTTGAAACCAGTAATAGTTTCACCGTGGCTCTACCACCTACAGAACATAACATAAATAGTCTACATAACTCAGTCACCATAGTAACGTATAAGAATATTGTATCGAGTTCAATGATCACTATCTAAATTGTCGAATATTAAAAACTATTCAGACAGATATAAAGTTTTATATCTTGATTTATATTTATCCAAGATTTCAAGACGTCAGCTCATTCATCGTTTACATTCAACATTATAATTATTAATAGTAATTTTGAAGACAAAAGGGGTCTTTCTAATAAGATATTAGAACATAAACATATTACTTATTAACAATATGGGCATATTATATCATTATAATAACACCTTTGTCATTGTTTCATTAGTTCCTTATACAGTGTAAGTGAGTACTGAAGTAGTTATATGGTGGGTTAAGCTTCCAAATATGTTGCTGATGATAAATGTCATTTGACACACTGTTAATATTTATATATATCTTAATATATATATTTCTTGTGTGCGTGTGTATGTGACTGAACTCCTCCTAAACGACTGGACCGATTTTGATGAAATTATTTGTGTGTGTTCGTGGAGATTCGAGAATGGTTTAGATTCACAATTGGACCCGGCAGGTGTCGCTGCGATCGACTTTTAGGATTTTTTTTGTTTTCAAGGCAGGACAACGTCCGCCCGGTCCGCTAGTAATATATACGTTACATGTCATTGTAAGTGGCGTGCGTGTCGTACTTACAATTGTTTTAAAGAGCATTTCTATAATTGTTCATGGTCTCACAATTTTATATTTCTGCAATACAATTTAAAAAAACGCGTGCCTACGTCAGACGTCCGCGTTCAACTTACTATCCGGCAAATCAATAATATTCCTTGCGGCTTTATTGTAAAATCTAACACTATTATTTAAATAAGCTATTAATGGTCTTACTGGTGCTAAAATATGAGGTGACCAATTTATCACAATTTATTTCTAGTATTTATTTTATGTCGGTTCTTTAATAAATTCAGCTTTTTTAAGGTTTTGCGGACATTCATTAAATTATCATGAATGTATCGAGAGAGCAATGTTAAGATACCCAATTTCTAAAATTTTGTGAATGATTCGCTAGGCCTAATGTTATAAATTAAGCGTACTGCCCGTTTTTGTAGTAGTAATATAGTTTGTAACTCATCTGCTGGCCCCCAAAACATAATACCATATGATATTGTGCTATAGTAAGTGAAGTAGACCATCCTAATAGTGGCAATATATGTATGTCTGTAAGCTGGCGAATCTTACGAACTTTCGTGAAAATCCATCCAGTAGTTATTGCTAAATGTCTTCTCTTTTGAGTTTTCTTATAAGTAAGATATAGACATATACGGATCTGATATATATGTAAAACATTCTGGTGTATAAACTATTACCATTCCATTTTTCATCAAAATCCGTCTAGTAGTTTTTCGTGAATCCCGTACAAATGACAGACAGACAAACATTTTAAAAACCATGGAAATGTGTTCTGTACTTGATTCTGAGCTCCCCCCAGAGTTTTTTTTTTTATATTATGGTGGGCAAACGAACAGGCGGGTCACCCGATGGGATGGCAAGTGATCACCGCCGTCCATAGACACTAGCAACACCAGGGGAGTCGCAAGTGCGTTGCCGGCCTTTAAAGAGTATTTTTCCTTAAAATATTTAATGTACTGATTTGGTCCTGTTACACTTTTATTATCACTACTATTATAAAACATAGTCCTCTGCCACGTCTGTCTGTCTGTTCGCAATAAACTCAAAAACTACTGAACGGATTTTCATACGATTTTCACCCGTAGATAAAGTGATTTATAAGGAAGGTTTAGGTATATAATTTGTCAAGGTATTTTGTTTATTATTAGGGCGGAACAACGTCCGTCGAACCCGCTTGTTCTTTATACAAATATATAATTCGTTACTCCAGTTATCAAGCATAATGATGTTATATAGTCGACTAAATGTGATATGCTTAATTGTAAAAACGTATATCTAGACGGATTTATTACACCGAACCCTATTATAACACAACGGGTAGGATCACGTCAACTGGACCCCCCATTTACCACCTAGTGATGGGATTTAAATATAACTATTTTATTATGAGGTAGCCACTAGGGATAGTTAAGTACTGAAACAGTTTTTAAAAAGAATTTTTTTTAAATATTGCAACCAAACCTTTCGAGATATCTTAGTGACATTTTCTGGAGTTATTGTTTAATATTCCTACTTCTATACAATATTCGAAACTAAATAATACTATAATATGATTAACCAACTTTTAAGTTTACAAATTTAAATGTCTTCTCGGTCCAACAATTTTTTTTTTCCTTAAGCACATCCATAAAATAATTAAGTTTATTATTTTGTAAGAAAATGTTATTGCTCGCTATTATTTTAAACAATATAAATTTTTTATCAACGCGTGGTGAATGTTATCGGTGTAGCGCGCACCCGAGCGACCTACGCCGCGCCGGCACCGTAGTGTAGCTTCAGCTCTGGTTGATCGTAAATCATCATGAAAATTATTTTTCAATTATAAAGTAATTTAGGCAACAAATATTTATCCTTTCATATAATATTTGAATAAGAAGAATAAAATTTGTTGTCAAAATTTTTTGACAACTGAAAAAATTATTTAATTATGGTGTTATGACTGACTGGAGTTGAAGCTAGGTTACCGCGCCGCGACCGCGAGAGCACCCTACGACGACATAGTTCACCGCGCGGTGTAAAAAAAAATGTTTAAACTAATAGCGAACAGTGAAATTTTCTTTCAAAATAATAAAGTTAAATATTTTATGCATGTGATTAAAGAAAACATCTTTACTGGGCCGAGAAAGCATTTATTTAAATTTCCATAATATTATAATTAATAAATAAATAAATAGTTTTGAATCTTCTTTATATATAAAAATCAATGTTTGTATGTTTATCCTCTATACATGCCGAAACTACCGATCAGATTGTGATAATAATTTAGGAGGGTATTCATTCCATCGGCTTTCGAATTAGCCACAATAGGTCAAAATGGCATACACTAAGTTTTTAATTATTTTTTTTAATTTCGTGACATTCGGCAATGGCATTGCTTGCTTGCAACATGTACACTTATTTATATGACAATGTGATGCATTACATATGTATAATCATTTTTATCTACAGTAATATTATTGAAGGTAATAAATACCCTTCTTTATCCTCCACCTATATAGGTGAAGAGTAGTTACTATATTAGAAACTATCAAATATATACTATCACATCAATTAGACAGATTCTCTAAGTTGCTTACAAACTATTGCGCATAGTCTGATTTTTTCTAGAGTCCCTAGTTATCATAATTATTAAATTCCATTTGTACCAACGTCATTGCTTAGAAATTTATGTAGTTCTGGCATGGATACCAGGACATGGTGGAAACCAGGGTAATGAAGCTGTTGGTCTTCTTGCTAAAGAAACTATCCAGTACTGTATATTTTGATCACTATAATAATACCTATGTTCAGGATTTATCCTTTCCAACCAGACTGATTTGTTTGCACCATGGAACTCGAACTGCAATGTATCCGACCAAATTAATGGCGAATAATATGCTTCCAGATATATTCAGGATAACATCCCGATTAAGCCATGGCTTTATAAGTTTCGTAACTGTTACAATCTTGTTGCGTCTACTATCTGTAGACTAAGGATCTATCTGTTGATATGTGCTTTCTAGTGCATCTTGCAGAGCTCAGAATCAGCGACAACTCAATATGTGAATGTGGGTCGGATGAAAGCACTCTAGAACACATTTTTTTCTATTACCCCAATTTAGTATATCATCGTATGATATTTTACCTAACAATATACTACGTCCGTCTGATTTTAACAAAGGCACAAGCGTATGTATTTTCTCCTTTTGTCAATACTCTAATTTTATGTGTTTTAGCAAAATTAAACTTCAACATAACACAATAACTAACAGTAATTATTATGTAAATATTTATTTATTTAAGACATGATGTCTGTAAATGTTGTGTTTGTCTTTGTTTATTTCAGGGGCCCGATCTGGAAGAACTAAAAATAAAAATTGAATACTACTTATAAAGTGACTTTCCCATTGACTGACTTGACACTGGTAGATTTTCTATCTATGAAACTCCAATATTAAAAAGTTGAAGTTTGTGATTTTGGGTGTTTGGGGTAATATCTGGTACTACTGATCTAATTTAGAAAATTATTTCGTTATTAGAAAGGTTATTAGATAAATACGATACGTCATATATCTGAGCTTGATATCTCAGCCAAAAAAAATGTTTTTTATGTGAAAAAGAAAAAAAATGTTACAATTACTAATTACAAATTACTAAAGTTGTGAGCCACCTCCGAATGACTCACAACTATAGCGATGATTTGCTGATTCCGAAGTTGAACTTGAAGAACGTTGAGGTTTTCTCGCAATAAAAGATTTGTTACTAGTAGAGCAGCGAAGGAAGTGCTCGCGTATACAGACTCGTTCAAAACAGGATGACTATTAGATTACTATTCACTATCTACTAGTACTAACGATGACTATCTATTTATTCGATTACTCTATTACGCGGTTACTATTACTATGACGACTGCTCTCTATGCCGCCCGCGCCTGAATGATCACGTTCCGGGCCTTGCCTATACGGCACCGGGGTCGCTCGCCCAACGCTGGCGGTGCTTCGCCAATCATAACACTTAATAGCCACGTGCACAGCGTCAGGGTTCGGCTAAACCTACTATACAGGGCGGAGCGGGGGCGCGACGAGTTCCCTTCGCTTGCTCTTTATTTAATAAAATATTTTACAATTATTCTTACAGCTAACATCTTATAATACTTTAAACTATTAAACTATACTATTTCTAGATAGTTATATTATAAGTATGTATAACTACACCACATATAACTATAATATCATATACGTATATACTATTCGATGTTGTAAAATAAAACACGATCCAATAGATATATTTAATTGTAGACAAAACTATCTAACTACTATCAAAGCTATGCACTATTTGTACAAATCACTATAAAACTAAGCACAATTAAATATACATCACTAATTAACACAAAGCACTAGAAATTGTCGCGAACTAAAGTTATTAAATACAGGTTATATGTATATTATATGATGAAGTTGTTGAGTTGAGTAGAAGTTGGTTAGAAGATAATGAGAAATAAACACTATAAGCCTGTAATATTATTGTGTTGTTGCGAGGATAGTCAATAGGGCGCAGAGGTGAGGGCCAGAGAATAAGCCTAGGGGATACCGGGAAGACATTTCTTGCCAATATATATAGAATAGTTTGGAATCACAATTGGATTCGGTGGTGTTGCTATAGACGGGTTCTAGGTTTTTTAAGAGTTTTCGCGTCTGGAAATAAAAATAGAACCGGTAATAACCAATTTGGCGCAGACGAAGTTGCGCGGGTCAGCTAGTATTGTATAAAAGTAAGTATATTAAAGAATAAATCCTGAAAATTTAATTATGATATCGCAAAAGGCTTGGTTGAAATATATTTTTTTTAAATTCCTTCAAATTTTCATTCTAAAAAAATTATAATGTGCAAATGGTCATTTTTAAAAACTATTTCAGGGTTTAATTACCCCTAGTAACTACCTCATAATAAATTAATTATATTTAAATTCCATCGCCAAGTGGTAAATGAGGGGTGCAGTTGACGTAAACTTACTAGAAACCTAACCTAACAGGAATATTACAAAGTTTTAAATTATGGAAATATTTACTTATTATATTTACTTATTCCTGCTACTTTTCTTTTCTAAGGAATTGAGTTTCGAGAATTATTTATTAAACGATGCCTTTAATATTAGCAACCATTCCAATTATAACATTTCGTAAGAAATAATTTAACATGCTCTCTTGGAACACGAATAGATACGGCTTTGTCTAGTAAGACGTAATTGATATTTATTAAGTTGATCAAAATACCATAAAAAATGCTGCCAACTGAGAGTTATCTTGATATCTACTTACACGAAGATAATATAGAGCGGAATTGTTTTGGGGTAAAAGTTGTTTGTGGTGTTTTTAGATATTTAGTGTGCCTGGCCACGCAGACCATAACTCTCATAGTTGGGCAATCTGATGGTAGGGCCTATCTGGGTGACTCGAAAAGTTCGAGTCCATAATGTTCCATGGGCCACCACTTGGGACTTACATATGTGAAGGGCATCAGTATAGGGGTGGGGATCCAGATGAAATATTTGGGCCTTACCCTAGACAAACGGTGGCGGTTCGAGCCTTACTCTAAGGGGCTCGGACCACGCATAGCATAGCCGGCAGAGGCACTTGGGCAACTACTCCCCAACAATCCCAGAAAACTTACAATGCGCAGCGCTCTGTGGTGTTGAAAGCGTATAGAAATACGGCGGTTAAGGAACGAAGAGTGGAGTCATGAGCTCTCAGGTACATTGAAGATATGAGATGAAAAATCCGTGAGATGTATGAGACATGGAGGCAGAACCTGACGGACGAGCGTTACTGCCGTAATCGTGTGGAAGAAGTTGGGGCTCCCTTACGTTCTGACCGGTGTAAGTGCTGACCCGGCACGGGTGCTACGGTTGGCGTCTGCACCGGATCGCACGTAGGTAGCCAACCGTCGTATGCCACGAGTGTGGCGTTGAACTTAGAACTCAGACAGACTGCGCTGCGTGGGAGAATTAGCGTCGTAGTATCGCTGAGGGGGTAGAGGACAGTATTTTGCTGCCGAGTGTAGTGAAGCCCATGCTCGTCAGCGAGACAATATAGAATGCAGTGGTCTCCTTCTACGAGGAAGTGGTCTCACAGAAAGTGGTGGCCCTGCGGTTAACTTTTAGGATTTTTTTTTATTATCAAAGCAGGGCAACGTCCGCCGGGCCCGCTAGTAAATGTATATAAAACAAATTCATTTCGAAATCCTGGAACTTTTATCGCTTCTGGTATTTAACGTATAACGTTATTCTAAATTGTATTTAGAAAACCGAAAATATCTTTTTCTTCCAATTCCATTCAGTTCTTTACGATGGCTGGGATGTTTTTCAAATATATTCAGAATTAATTAATTTTGAAGGGGAAAAGATGTTGAATAGAAAAGTACTAAAATTCAGGATTGCGAGTATTCGGAACCGAAGTGGGTACATATGGTTTCATAAATCGAAAGAGATATGCAAGAATCGAGGAAAACTCATGATATAGATTTTCTGTATACACATGTATAGATATACACTATAAAATCTAGATAGATAGTTGGAATTACATTTATTGTGTATAGGTATTACATTTATTCTGTAAATAAAAATCAGTAATGGTAATATATATTAGTTTATAAAAATATGTTTTAACATTTCCTTTAAGGTATCATTGAAACAATAATAATGACTGAGACTGAGCACCGGAATTAATTAATCTGCGCCGTACATAAAGTTTATATATAATACGTAGTTATTTCCGAAAATGCATTCCGTATCAATTCTATACAAGAGTTCTAGGTAGCTCGAGCTGACTGAGGTATTGCGCAGGTCTAGATGGGTCCACGCACGAAGACACTGTAGGCGACTAAGTTATTCTATCGGGGATAGTTACCGGGGTCGGGAGCGTGCATAATATTGAAACCGTTGCTCTGAAAGTTTAAAATAGTGTGATAGTAATCATTCCAATAATGTTTCCGTGTAAGTAGTATTTGTATTAAAGAAAATACATTTTTAATTGATATAATAGAATTACATTTTACACGTAAACGTCCGAAAAAAATAATTATAAGTGATTTATTTGATAAAGTAAAAAATGGAGTTTCGTTAGATCAGTCGTTAGTAAAAATTATTTTTTTATTTTAATATTATCATTTCACGAATAAAGGGTGATATCAAAATTGCGCAAAACTGAATTCACACTTAAATAAAACCATAAATTCATGAATATATAATTAATTATGGTCTATATTTTAATATGTAATCCATTATAAATGTAAAAATATATAACTGTTTGTTACACAAAAGTAAAATAAAAAGTAGCGCGTGTTGAAATCTGAAACATTATTTTCCAGAATTAAACAAACTGAATACCTATTGAACATCTAATGAGTGTTATATTACTTTTAGTATTACGTATTACCGATATGTGTTTATACTTTAGGTAAAACCGCTTTTTTAGATCAAAAATGTCTAGTGTTTCTTTTTATCATACATAATTGTCCTTTAATAAGATCGCCAAAATATAAAATTTTTTAATGTTCGTTAGGTATTTTGGGACGAATTAATAGATAAAAATGATTATATGTTTTTCGTAGCCAAGGAAAATATATTTTGTAAAAAAAAAGATAAGCGAAACTATATTACGCAATAACAATTATTAACAATAAATCTAATTTAAAAGCGTGAGGTTTATACGAATAATTACTTGTATTATTTCCATACTAATAATACAATATAGGTTCTTTACAAATATTTATCATATTGAGAATTCCGATTCGTCGTTGTTATTGTACTTTCTTAATGCGCTTACGAGTAATATAAGCCCTTTACAGCTTTACCTGTACACCATGAACATTTCTAGATTTCACCCTTTGAAACTATGTAGTTCAAACATAATGTTTTTTAAAGAAATGTGTAACTAATACCGTATTCTTATTTATTTAAGCGGGAAGATATCCACGTTCAAAGACCGTGAAGGTCAGCAGATTGAAGTACATTGAAAACATAAAATACTGCCTTTTAATTTTGTTCTCAAGATATGGAAATATAGTCGACATTCATACACTATCATATGGAAACATTACAATGGATGCGTTCATATTTTTCGAAACTAGAGAGAACGCAAGAAATGCGGTCCTCCACATGCAAGGTTATCGTCTCTTCGGTAGACCTATGGTAAGTCCAATTTATTATTGTACAATTCAAGACTTGTCTACTACTAAGAGTGCGATTCTAGTATACATGTGTAATTGGTTTTTCAGAAATGGCGCTAATGATTTGGGTGTGATTTTGTAGCTGTGCATTATTTAACTTTCCAGGATTATCTAGATAGTATTTGTATTAGTATTTGTACGTGGTAGAGCAACGCTGAAGCTACTACTGGTTTCAGCATGAATGGGTCGGCTCGCCCGGTGTAGTACCACTCTCTCATATAAAACCGACGTGAAGTAACAGTGCTTGCATTGTTGCGTTTCGTTCGGTCAGTGAGAGTGCCGGAGGCCCACTTCCCCTTACCCTCCCTCTCCTCTCCCTGCTTCTTTCCCCCTAAACATAGGCTGGCAATGCACTTGTGACTCCCTTGCTAGTGTCTATGGACGGCGGTGATCACTTACCATCAGGTGACCCGCATGTTCGTATGCCACCTATAATATAAAAAAAAAAAGATAGGGTTATCCTTCACGGATATATCATTATACTACTTTTTCCTTGCAATAATTTACCATACCTGTAGGATTTTAAGGGTTGGCTTATATAAGCTACGGGTTCATTTTATGAAAGCCGTAATATAATGTATCTAAGCACATTTTAAATGAAAAATATATACTTTTTGGATTGTATTGTACGTGTATGTATTTATCATTACATAGTATAAAACAAAGTCCCCTACCGCGTCTGTCTGTCTGCCTGTTCGCGATAAACTCAAAAACTACTGAACGGATTTTCATGCGGTTTTCACCAGTGGATAGGGTGATTCATGGGGAATGTTTTAGTATATAATTTGTCAAGGATTTTTGCATAATTAGAGCGGGACAACGTCTGCCTTGCCCGCTAGTTAATAAAATAAAAGACAACTTACTATTATTTTAATTCTAGTTAATTAAGGATTTATAGTACTAGGTAATAGGTACGTACCCCTATTTATCTATAAAATTTGATAAATGCTGAATACAATATAAGTAAATAGATACACGTCGTGGAAATGCCGTTTACTGTATTCCAAACTGTTGACTCTGTAGTGGCTGCCAGCTACCTATTCCTACTTGTTGCTCGCTATCCGCCGCTCTACCCACTTGTTGCTTAAAGTTTTACTATAAACAAAGGGACTCGACAGCTGTCTTCCCACTTAATATAGAATTTATATTTGACTGAATAGAAAATTCACTTTAGAGATTTTGCCGCGGTTCGATATTTATTTATCTACAAAATGGTTTTATTTTCATACCCCGTCTTTAGACTCCTAGTGTTAATAATTATTATTAAGACTGGAAATAAGATACCATTGAGTAATGGGTATTACGAGAGTGAAAGAAAGCTCTGCTTTATCTATGTATATTTTATATTCAACGCTATAGTTTTTATATACAGTATAGTTTAGCATTTGATCGCAGTTTACACAGTACAAGCGAAGTGGCGGTGAGGACGACGATGTTAATTAAATGCGCTAATTCATAAATGAGAGAAATTCAAATAACGTTAGAAAACATCATATTGTAGGAACTTCGGGCTCACTACTATAAGATTCTAGATTGACACGGTCAGCGTAATAATAATACTCGGAGTGCGTAAAATAGACTCCTACATTTGGTGACCCCGACGTGGTAATCGAAGATAGTTCAGACTCCTACAATATTTTCGTGGATTCACGCCGTTTCCTTCAAAGTTTAGACTAGGTAGAACTCGAACCCGCGGCCGTTGACATGCTAGTTTTGTTTTTGTTAGCCGTTTTAGTTTTTGTTCGATAAGAGGTGTAAATAGCACACAGAGCTATTGAAGTTGATCGTAGTGTATCGCTAATTCAACATCTCATCTATTTTTCGTTCTTGATGAAGTTTTTATTTCTGCGCTCTTGAGACATTTACTTGGAGAATGACAAATTTAATATTAACAAGCATATAGTATCCACCTGTAACATTAAAAATAAGCTTTTAACAGAATACGGGTGCCACAGGAAACCCTATTTTGATAAGGTGATTTTTTTTATTATCATTGTGATTATTTTATTGCAGCGCGTCAGGCTTTCGACGAGAGGTGATCTATACTTTAATCAAGTGCACTCTAACCAAGCGGTACCGTCCGCGAGTGTAGAATACGGTCTCCAAACGCCACCTCAAAATCCTAGTAGCAGTCTGATTTTTCAAACGAACCGGTGCCCTGTATGCTATCCTTCAGCTGCTTCTGCTAATACCCACGGGAATCAAACACGGGCCTTAAATGAAGCCGGACCATCCAGAGAAACCAATACTCAATTATCTGAAGCCTCAACAGGGAATATTCCCGTCGTTCCTGCAATGTACCCTACCTTCCACCCTTCTACGGCTTTTGGCATGAACGATATCTGTCTCTACGTCACAAATATTCCAGGAAACGATATTATAGGGGTACATTACGTAGCTATGTCACTGTTTAACTGGTAAGTAACACAACACAATTATTAAATACTATTATTTATATAAAATACCAACTTATATAAATATTTTTAAATATTTCAATATTCAAATTGCAAGTAAGTTATTCATAAAAATCTAAATGTGATGTAATTTTATTAGATTGAAATGATTACATCCTTTTAATTTAGGACTTTTAAAAAGGAATGTATAAATCCTTTAATATGATACGGCAGATTATATATGATGTTGTACGCAGTAATCTCATTGCTTTTTTTCTTACTCTGTTTTCACAACTGAACTTACGCAGTGATAATGACATAATACCAGATAAGCTGTTGTGATTATGGTACACTTAGGTAATTAAATCGCCTAGTGCAAGAGATTTGTAAACGCATTATACCCCAACGGAAATCAAATACTGGCCTACGATCTATAAAGAACTGGATGGTTTCTTAACTGATGTGCACGTTTTTACATATTTAATTTACATTTTAAATATATAATTACTGTTTATAGGAACAAAATATATTTTATCAACACTTTTTCGAACGACTACCTTTGTTTTTATTAAAACCACATCGACAGTATAAAAGCTGATTGAATAACGTGCAGAGATGGGCAATAGCTGTTAAGAAATTAATCTTTTCTCTGTCTATATGATATGAAAGGCTGTGAATATTTTGATGTGTCTAAATATAGTTACAACCCACCAGGAAACCAAATACGACGTCAGTTTTAGTATGGAACGTTATAGACTAATTTGAAACGCCACTTCTATCGAATGCATGTTATCAACTTAACCGTTATATTGTTGCCTAGGGTTGAGTAATCACAGTCAAGCACAATTGCATAGATAATAACTGGACAACTTTTGTTACAGTTGCATTGGATTCCAAAGTCTTCACATTGTACCCCACAAACGAGGAACTGTGGTTGTTACCTTCTGGTCACCTATACAAGCTCAACTCGCTATGTCGTTTTACGATGGCTTCAAAATAGCCAATAATTTACGGCTTCAAATAAAAATCGCTCTGCACGCTATAATACAACACATTAACAATCCTGATTTTGATCCAAGCCCATATTTAGTCTAAGAAACTCTTATAGAAGATCGTACATATTTAATTAAGAATTAGGAAACTGACGACCTGGCTCAACGTATAACGGTTATATAAGTATAACTTGTAGGTTTAAGGTTCAAGCTAATATTGCAATCACGGGACAATATAGCATTATGTCACATAGTAAGAATTTGCGGCAAATTGTGCGTTATCTCGTAATTTATTATATTTTTGAAAATAAAATTGTTCAAGGTATATAGTAATAATACTCGAAATTTCTCGATAAAATAAAACTCTTATAGAAGATCGTACATATTTAATTAAGTAAGAATTAGGAAACTGACGACCTGGCTCAACGTATAACGGAATAAGTATAACTTGTAGGTTTAAGCTTCAAGCTAATATTGCAATCACGGGACAATATGGCATTATGTCACATAGTAAGAATTTGCGGCAAATTGTGCGTTATCTCGTAATTTATTATATTTTTGAAAATAAAATTGTTCAAGGTATATAGTAATAATACTCGAAATTTCTCGATAAAATAAAACTCTTATAGAAGATCGTACATATTTAATTAAGTAAGAATTAGGAAACTGACGACCTGGCTCAACGTATAACGGAATAAGTATAACTTGTAGGTTTAAGCTTCAAGCTAATATTGCAATCACGGGACAATATGGCATTATGTCACATAGTAAGAATTTGCGGCAAATTGTGCGTTATCTCGTAATTTATTATATTTTTGAAAATAAAATTGTTCAAGGTATATAATAATAATACTCAAAATTTCTCGATAAAATATAACGTTTGAGTATAAGAAAATGTAATTATTAATTATTATAATATATTGTCTTACAGTAGAATTATGATTGCGGCATCGAATCCGTCATAGGGCGAACTTTTGTGTGGGACATATTTTTGTCAGCTCTATGTCTATCATATTATAGTTATACTTGCGGTAAACTCTTCGTAGCATAGTGTAAGATTATCTCTTAAACATATTTAGTGGCAAACTAGATACTTTGTTCTAGGTATAGATATTAATAATTGTAACGATATATTCCCTTAAAATATATGTAGTTGCAAGTCAATAAAATAATATCGTCTAATACGAATAATTTAAGATCCGAAAGAAACGTCAAAAGTTAAGTTTATTTAAACATTAAAAATGTTAAATTTAATTAACGAGTATTTAAAGGTTATTTTGAAATTGTTTTAGGTTATTTTTATGTAGTAGGGTTTTTTTCTGAAATTTTCTGCCTTATTTTATTTGTCATTTAATTACTAAATAGGTAAGATGATTTTTTTACGATCCCGCAAATTAATTGAATCGTCATTTTGTACTTAGTGGAAGTGCAACCCAAAGCTATACTCATTGCGTTGATAGGAATCCGATGATGTTTCAATCAGATAGATTTTCAACTATATTTAGAAAAACCGAGGTCTGATTGTCTGATGAACTATTTCGAGAATTCTCATTTAAGAATTTTGTAATAACAATGGTGATGTCATTTAAAAAAATCACTTTATACATATAAACATTTGACTGCAGAATGCAATTTTTATTTATTACAATGACGAAATAATGTAATATATGTGAATAAAATTAGTAATAACCGGTTCAGTTTTCATTAATATACCAGGTCTATCTTCGAAAATTTCAATTACGTAAAACTCGTCGGTTTCCTATTGTTTTTATTGTCTTATATTTAATGTTTATTCAATTTTCTTGTTATTATACATAGAAATAAGGACTTGGTATGCTCGTATAATAAATGTATTATGCATCAAAATAAAAATTGTTTTTATATTCTATTTCCCCAAAAGGTCAATTGCAATTTGTTTCATTATTAATTCTACTTCATAATAATCTCACGCTATAAATGCCCCAGTGCTTGGCTAAGGTCTCTAACTTCGGAAAGGCACGAGATTAATTACCAAATTAGTCTACGACATATTGACCTGTCTTCAGATTTGGAAAAAAAAATTAAAGTCAACGAGATGAGGGGCAATTTATTAAAAAAAAATGATACCAACGGATCTTGTTTCTTATAATCGAAACTTTCTGCTAGATTGAGTTAAGCACTTACTAGAAATGTCAGAAATTTTAGAAAAACTATTAGGTAGCTTTCAGTAGGTAATTATCGTGGGTTTCATAGCCTTGTACAAAGAAGGGACTCGGCAATCTCCTAAAAACCTTTTCCTATAGTTACAATATAGTTTATAACTCTACGCTGTACCGTTATATATTTCTCTTATTATTTATATAACATTTCTTAACGTGAAATTTTACGATTTTTTTTTGTCATAGTTTCACTTATTCCATTCTATTTTGGTATCATATTTATATCTTACCTTCATGGCGCATCGGCAACAATTTTTACTATAGAACCGGGAACTAGCAGGTTCACACCCACGCACATGACTGACTATTATGTGATGAGCATAAATGTCAATCATGTGTTTAAGTTTCATCCGTTTAATTATCACAATATATGTTCTGTTTAGAGTATAGTTAAATGAACGTGCGTAAAATTGTTTTCTCAAGTGATTAATACAAAGCTTGGTGTAATGAGCTTACTTCTACATTATAATGTCGACAGTAGGCTAATATATTCTTTTAATCGTAAACAAAACAATAGTGACATTATTGCATTTAACATTCCCAAGCAACCAACATGAAGAGCTAGCCGTGGACCGTGCAAATTGACTAATTCACGAAGGTCAGTCAAAGCACGATGTCGGCTGGTTTCGACTATTAAAGGAAAGATGCATGAGGCGTCATGAGCAGGCATTCAACCCTCGTCCACCTGGAGGTACGTATATTTGGCAGAAGTGCGGCCGATGGATCCTCTTCCAGATAAGTCTCGTCAGTCACCAACGGAAGTGCCGTCAGAGTGCTATTAAAATCATCTGTTAAAGATGTTTTGTAGGTGGTAGAGCTATTACTAGTATCAGAATGAATGGGTCGGCTCGCCCGGGGTAGTACCACCCTCTCACAGAAAACCAACGTGAAGTAACAGTGCTTGCATTGTTGCGTTTCGTTCGGTCAGTGACAGCGCCGGATACACAGCTCCCATCCCCCACCCCCAAACACAGGCTGGCAACGCACTTGCGACTTCCCTGGTGTTGCAAGTGTCTATGGACGGAGGTGATCACTTAGTGTCAGATGACCCACCTGTTCGTTTGTCTCCGGTTATATAAAAAAAAATGTAAACGCTTATGATGTTGACGCTAACAGATTCATAATTATTCGATAAACCAATCATCAATTTTATTTTATAACATGATTTTGGCAAACAAGATTGCGGGCTGCCTGATGGTATGTGGTGACCGTAGCCTATGGACGCTTGTAACATCAAAAGTACTAAATGCCCTTTGCATAATGCGTTATACAAACGGTACAACACGCAAAAAGAGGCGAAGTCTCTCCTTAAACTTAATTTAAAAAATTAAGACCTGTGAGTTTGAAGTCGTCAATAATTCAAGTCAATAATCGAATCAAATAGCCTAAAATCTTATTCAAGTACTCTCGCTCTGAGATGACAACAGTACATATGGGGTTGGGCTTGGTTTTTGCACAACAGCAGTCTTTGTCCAGAGGTGAAGAACCGTTTCGATTTATTCAATACACCGAGCACTTTGGTTTCCAGCTTTACCTTTTGCTAATGAATATGCATGCAAGCATGCCATTGATGAGCAACTGAAATTGCGATGGAGATAATGCAAATCCTTGCGGGACGCCAGCATTTATATTCATGTTTTCGGACCTCCCGAAAGCAGGCTGCAAAACGTTTGCAAAAACGCTCGGGTAGTCCGTAGAAATGCAGCTTTTATAGAAGACTAACTGCCGAAGTCTCACATAGATCCTCTTAATATCTGGAGACCATCGCTATATGAAATATACAAGGATATCACCAGTCGCATGTTGGTAGCGAAACTGTATTAACGGTCACTGATGAAGTCCAATTTTTCTAGGTATCTTAGAAGTAACGTGAATATCAAATAGTCTTTCGAATTAGAAAATATTCAAAGATTACTTGCGTCATTCAAGAGAAAAACGGTTGAATATCGTTAGCAGTAAATAAATAAACACAGGAAATATTAAATTGCATATACGAAACAAATATTACGCGGTGAGACTGTCACTAGATATGTCAAAACAAAATGCTAATTATCATTATCTAAGCATAATAGGTATTCGAGGCGAAGCATATAAATAAAACTTTTTGAACACAGCTAATATGGTCTTCGCCAGTCTTTTTGGCCGCTCTAAATATAGACTTAAGTTTTCGTATCATACAGTCAAGAGGTGTAGTCCAGTGGAGCTGTTAAGGCTTTACTGGGTCAATAGCGTAGTCAGTTCGAAAAAAAAAACAATCAAGGGGTTAATAGAAAACATATTTAGAATATTATTATAGGAATTTATATTTGGAATTTATTTATCCTTAAATTTGCATTCGTCGAACATATAACATAATACGTATATAATCAATGCAAGTAGAAACTTGCCTATTATATTAGGTAACAGAGATGTAGGTATCAGTATAACCACTACGCTGCTATTGTTACAATATAATTTATTACTTTTTGTTGGTTGATTATTTTCTTCTTTCTTTACTAAATTCTCTGCAGTAAAAGATTTCCAATCAAGAAATTCATCATTACACATATATTGAATATTTTTTATAATAATCAACAAAATTTTACATTAAGTTATAAAAACTTATCCATCCGAACGAACGAAAAAAAAAATCAAAATTCATTAAGTTTACCCTTAAATAACTTGTATAGATAGGAGTGGATTTAACAAAAAATCATAAAACACCTTTTTATAGGGCATTCAATTTCCTATGAGAATGTAAGTTGGTTTTTTCAGAACGATAATACGAAGCTGAGTTAAAAATCCCAAAGTTTAAAAAAATCTCAATTCACAACCTCTGAACATCAATATTAAGACGTGATTATTTACTATTATTTATTTATATATATCATATATTAAGACCTTATTTTGGCTGAGTCTTTGTTCTAGAATTATTCATTACAAAAATTTCATGATCATTCATACATGATGTATTTGTCAATTATAATTAAATCCAAATAACATTTCATCACCTGGTTGGTGAGTTTTGGATGATCGTCGTTTTTCGAAGTGGATAATCTTCTAATAATAACAAGTAAAATAAGGAGAAAAAAAGTGTGTGTGTACTTATGTACACGCGTTAGAAGTTATACATCTTTGGCGTAACAAGATAAAAATCTTTTCAAAATTTTATCTTTCGCCTTATTCTACGTTTGTAGAAAAAACGACATTAACAATAGAAAAAGGTATTTAATACATTGAAAGTTTTAATACAAAGAAACAAAATGTTGACTGTAGATAACTTCAAGGTGTCGGTTTTTCATGACGGTATGCGCGCGTATCGTAATAACTTCAGGGTGTCCGTTTTTCGTGACGGTGTGCGCGCGCATCGTAAAAATTTACTCTCATCATTTTTCTCTAACGCTTCAAATAAGTATAAGTTCAAAAATAACGCAAATATCAAATATAAAAAAGAAAACAACGAAAATAGCAGTAACATGTAAATAACAACAACAAAACTATTCTGAATGCGACTGTACTGCAACTAGTAATGACAGTAGACATCTGTCAACGTGGATGTAATAGGAGGGGAGGTACGTGCGGCTGCTCCCCTTTCACCTCATCTGCGTTCCTCTGATACCTAAATTTGTGTTCTACGCATCTACTTCAGAGCGGTTATAAAGTTTGACGCGGACTATAGCTCTATGAATATAGAATGTCATTTTTCATGAAGTCTGGCTAAAACGTGTTATTTATTTTGTAACATATAAAAAATCAGTTTTGTCACTATGTAAATCATCCTTTTACTAGAAGGAAAATAGGGTTGGATGGTTAAAAAAAATCGTCTCTTTTTATTCATAACTAGCTATGAATACCCGCTTCGCTGGGTCATTTTTAATTGTATACTTATTTGTTAATGTTAATAATCTGTCACTACTTACTTCACAATTTTTTCACATAAAAGACACATTTTCTTTTTTCTTATTAATTTATTGATCTTACTTATTTTTACATTAAAATCTTACGACTAAGTAGACATTAATATCTTTTATCATCTAACATTAATTGATATACTAAACATTTTTATTGAAATACATTCTTATATACTACGTTTACACTTTTGCATAGGAACTTCCCAGATCATTTTAGAATTTTCTAGAACACTCTTATTTAATCAGAATCTAAACGTAGATTTTAGAACTCCCTACATCATTCCAGAATTTCCCAGATCATTCTAAACATTTCTGGATAATTCTAGAATTTTCTAGAACATTCTCATTCGATCAGAATCTAAACGTCGATTTTAGAACTTCCCATATCATTTTAGAACTTCCCAGATCATTTTGGAATTTTCTAGATCATTCTAGAATTTTCTAGAACATTTTCGATCGATCAGAACATTGTTATACATATTAAAGCTTTCTAGAACATTCCAGAAGTTTCCTGAACAATCCAGACCATTTTAGATCAATAATAGTCACATTTTCAAAGTTAACATCTTTCAACCCCCGTATCTTTTACACCCTTATAATTATCGACTTGCAACCACCATAGTGCACAATGGGAACCTTGTACCTATTGCCACATACAAACACTTTTCGTCTGCAATGCGTAGTTTTAGCTGCAAAGTGAAATATAGGGACACACACCTCCAATTTTATATATATAATAGATAATAGTTGACTTAGCGAAAAATTATATCATACCTTTTTTGTAGGCCGTCCAATTTCCTACAAAATTATGTATTTACTTTTACCACAGAATAACTCGTTGAGATACATCATATTCGAAAAAAAAAATCCCGTGTAATTTAAATGGGTAATCGAAAATCACGATGTGACACCTCTGAAAATTAATATTAAGAGCTCAAACTTTACCGGAATTTTTTTTTCGTCATCTTGGACGATAATTTCGTGATAGCTAAAAAAAAATTAAAAGTTTTTTTAGCCCACCCTAATAGACATACTATAAACTGCCATCTGTTGAAAATAATGCGTGTGGTTGAGACATCAGCTTAGTACTGACTTGCAGTGCACATTGCACATTAAGTTTATAAATAAAACTAATGGGCACGGCAGACGTTGTCCCGTTGCTTATAAAAAAAATCCTTGACAAATTATATACCAAAACCTTCCTCATGAATCACTTTATCGACTGGTGAAAACCTCAATAAAATCCGTTCAGTAGTTTTCCAGTTTATCGCGAACAGACAGACAGACGCGGTACGGGACTTTATTTTATACTATGTAATGATGTCTACATATCCGGAAAAAAGATACACCTTCTCGTACTAGCAGATCACGTAAAAGATATTTTCACGGGAATCAATTTTCTAATTGAAAATCAGGTGAATGTGGCAGAAATGACGAAAGCTTTAGTGCAAAAAACTTCCAAGTGCTACGAGTGAAAGTGTAATTGTTAATCCTTTACATTGTTATTGAATTTTTTCAATTTTATAGGGTATTTTGCTGGAATTAAAAATTACACTATACGTAATTTTTTTAAATTAGGTTTTTTTTTTCAAACACATTTTTCTCAAATGAACTTTTAACTTGCATACTAGCTTGAAAAGTTTTTAACCAATAGTTTTGGCAGGTACTTTCTTTATTGTAATCCGCTATATGTGAGCCTACAATTGAGATATTATCATTATTTAAAATATTGTAATATTTTATCTGCATAAAAAAATGTAAAAAATGCCAAAAAAAAAATGCTTTTTTGTTCTGTAAATAACTTAATTTACAATGTTTTGATAGCATTTAAGTTAATCATTACATATTATAAAACAAAGTCTTCAGCCACGTCTGTCTGTCTGTCTGTTCGCGATAAACTCAAAAACTACTGTACGGATTTTCATGCGGTTTTCACCAGTAGATAAAGTAATCCATGAGGAAGGTTTAGGTTTATAATTTGTCAAGGTTTTGTTTATTACTAGGGTGGAAGAACGACTGCCGGGTCCGCTAGAATAGAATAAAAGTAAATTCCACGCCAGTTTCATTTCAGATGACAATTGCTGCCTTCAGGATGTACGCAAACTGTAAATTGTGATGGTGATCTGCAATATCTGGTAGCTAATATCTTCGGTGTTTTTCAGGAAGTACTACAAAATTTTTATAGTACACACTTACACATATGTATACAGTAGTGTCAAAGTTTCAATAACTTATATTCATTTTTATGCTAAAAAAAAATTCAAGTAAATTATTAAGAAAACGTTGTCCTAACCCTCTCCCCTAAATACAATTTAGTCTTTACGCACTCCGAGTTTTAATATCACGCTCCCTGAACCAATCTAGGCATAAATACTAAAAAATCAAAATTAATGCAACAGACCGCAATATCACAATAAAATAAAAACACACTGTGACATCGGGGAGCAATATGGGTATAAAAATAAAAGTACGCCCTCGCAATTAACGTAGGGGATAAAGAGATTTGAAAAGCATACGAATATAAGGTAGGCCCAGAGTGCAAATTACATAGACATCTATCTACTCATGGTTGCAATATAATGCCATATCGCGTGGTACATCAATTGACCATTATTAATCATGCAAAAATAAAAAAATACATATAAAAGAGAGATATCTGATAACTGTAGATGATATTTCTTGGAAAGCTTGTTTTTTGAGTTTAGAATTTTATAACTCTTTAATGGTTTAACAAAAAGGCTAGACGAAATCATTTTCTTGTATAAAATTGAACGCTGTACAAAATTCGATATGTTAAAAAAAGTCGATCTTTTTTAATCAGTCTAATATGTATACTAATATATACTATATATATATACTAGCGGGCCCGGCAGACGTTGTCTCGCCCAGATTATAAAAAAAATCCTTGACAAATTATATACCAAAACCTTCCTCATGAATCAGGTTATCTACTGGTAAAGACCGCAAGAAAATCTGTTTAGTAGTTTTTGAGTTTATCGCGAACAGACAGACAGACAGACGCGGTAGGATACTTTGTTTTATACTATGTAATGATTACTTACATACAAAAAAGTATTATTTCCTAGAGATAGGATAAATCTACAATAACACGAGCAAAGCTAGTTTTATATAGATAGATCAGACCGTTTCCGAATTGTATTAGGCTTACCTTCAGTTACATTTCCCTCACTTTGTGCTCCCATAAAAATAAAATCCTTCAGTTCTCTCTGTCAGTCTTCAGTCTACATGACATTATGATGACCTGTCTATAAATAAACGGCGTAATTCCCAGAACATTCTATTGGTATATATGAAAAACATTTCTACAGAATTCATGGTCAAGATTGCAGTAATATACTTGACTTATTAATCTGGTTTAACATTTTATCAATTAGATTCGCTGTTCCTAATATATTATTGTCTTATTTTTCTCTATATAAGCATGCAACCAGAGGCAAAACATTTAAGTGCGTCTTTCCCCTATGTTTCTCAATATATTTTCTTTATTTTATATTTGACGAGAGAACTTCATTAGCCGCGTTGAACGATTTAAAAATATAAACTTATTTAGTAGGGAAAAAGCTCATGTGTTCGTGTTATCGATGACCTCGACATGCTAGTGAAGTGTCACCGTGGATCTCGACATGCTCGTGACGTATTGCTTGTGTCAGACTACCAACGCGTAGTATAGCGGCCTGTATAAAAATATAAATTTATTCCTTTAAATTATTATTTTTTTATTTAAAAATTATTGCTTTGAGAGCTTTACAAGTTGTGACATTTAAATAATTCAGATGATTTAAAAATTCAACATACCATTGTTTTGGTTTGCCACTTCTGTCCTTATGACTGCCTCGACTTTTCTATTGTTTTGGTAGATATTGACGAGCGTAGTGTTATCAATACATTTTTACGTTTAATTTTTTTCTGTATCTTAACTTGAAAAATTGATGAATTATGGTCGAATTACGAGCACTGTTCCTAATATATACAAAAATAGGCGAAGATAAAATAGTTCAGTAAATTTCTGTTCTATTTGTTAGCCTACTTTCTCAATTTGGAGATAATTTTTGCCATACCATCGACAAGTCGAAGCTTTTCTCCATAGGTCACCATTCTTTATACTTTAAGTTCTTTGAGTCCACAATCTACAATGGTTGCACTATGTTCAATTCAGTTTATCCTCTTAAAAATATGTAAAGTTATCATATATATTAATACGTGAAGCCAAAACTTTGTACTCCTTTTTAAGTGAATTGCGTGAACGGATGAACGTGAAATTTGGCATAGTTAAAGTTTATATGGAGGAGAAGTGCAGAAAGCTATTTTTTTAATATAAAATGAATTAGACATACATCAAATTTATTAAAATATGCATTAATCAAACTACTGCTTGAATTTTACACAACATATACACACACGTAAATGGACGACATCAGTCATTTTAGTTTTACTTTCGAATTACCTTTTCAATATTTTTAACATGACTGACGTTACATGCCTTACATGGCCTTTGAAATCAACTGGTCAAAATGTAGGTTAATTTCATAATAATATAATATGTAAATGCATAATATACATTAATAATTAATTGATAAATAATTTATCTTTAGTAAATATATGGAACCACTGAAATAATTATTATTCTTTTTAGTCTTATTGAATGTCAAAATTTTTAGGTGACAGGAGTGCTTTCACTTCATGTTGTCATAAGAGTAAAGCAATATTACCAAAGTCAATGTCAATATTTTAATGTTTAGTATTTTTATATGGTGAACTCACTTCAAATGATGATTCAATAAAAAATGAGCCAAAAAATACTATGTAAAATCAAAATAAGAAAATTTGTTTGGTCATGAAAGTAATCCTTGACTTAGATCTCCGCGGTTACAATAATGCAGTTCAACCTGATCTTGCAATTATATTTAGTACAGTTGATGACGAATTTTGATCAAAAATGAATTTATTTTCAAAAGTTAATGGTAGTATTAAAACATTTAAAACATTTGTTTTGGATTCATCATTTGATTCTATTGTGTATCCATTACTTTTCCACACGATGATACTGGGCATATTATTATATATTCCTGGGCATATATTTCTCATAATCTACAGACTACATTTAATTCAATATCATCCAGAAATAACACCCACCCACCCATGGTGTCGTGTAAAATTAATTGAAAACTGTGTTGTAAGTTGCCATAAAATTCTTTATTTTCGTAAAGTTATATTTACTTAGAATTTGAGAGCCTTACCACGCCTGTTTTTTATTTCAAATTTATAATTAATTTCAATATTCATTTAGTTTAATATTAATATAATTAAAAAAGAAAAGTGGCAAATAACTGAGTAGCCATGATGAAAACCTTTGATTATAGATTATTGACAAAAGAACCCCAATAAAGTTCAAACTTTAACAAAATCAATGAACTATGGTCGAATGTCGACAACTGGGCGCCCACTAGTATACATAAAAACGTGAAGAAAAAACTATGGAACCTCTACATTCGTATCTTCACAACTGGGCAACTACTAGTATTAATAAATAAATGGTTGTGTCGCTACATTCGAACTTTTTTTTAAATCTTGTGAAATTTTTCAATGATCACAAATATGACAATATGACAAAATACAATGCAATACGAAGAATATGAATGGTAATTTCAGTTATATGAAGAATTACTACTACGCTACGCTACTTTAGCACGCTTCCTTTACTGACCTTACCTAAATAATTGTATATAAAATTGGCGAGAACACAGTTTCGCACGCGTTTCTTATTATTTGTAAATACTTAGTTGAGTCATATCAAAATACACACGTAAATATCCTTTGTCTTCAAATATCTAAACATATTGATACTCATGATGATCCGGAGTACAGTATAAAAGTTGATGTGCCACCTTCTGACGAGTTATAATCATATAGATAGCTTCAAATGAAAATAACGCTTTGGTGTGTCAACTTTCATAGTGAATAGTCAAGCGTTTTTCGGGATTATCCATACATAGACATACCAACATTCATTTGGGTATACATATGGATAATATCTAACATATTATATAACTTTACATCAATGTAAATTTTTAATACTTACATAAATATACTTTTAATTAATATTAATAAAGAACAATATTTTAATAGTTTTACTACGTATAACTAAAACGCCTACCTGACGTCTTAACCTCCTTACTGGAGAGAACATCGTCTATTCTTAGTACATTCTCTACCTTTGGTGGGACGAGGAAAATAAGGAGCGTTAATAACGAGAGGAAATAATTAGTGTAGGCGGCAGAGTTGAGAGTTGATACGTACAGTGGAACCTGGTTAATTGGGATCTCAAGGGACCAAGAATAATGTACCATTTATTGAGGGTTTCCATTAATCCAGTTTTTCAATTAGGCAGGTTTAAAATTATAGTTGTCTCATTTACAGAGGCTCCCTCTTATAGAGGTCGAAATGTACGGCTATTCCATTTATGCTATGCTCCCTACACAGTTAGTGCATCACGCGACTTTCCACAATCATAATCTGATAGAAGTTTTAATTTTGCAGATACTGATAACGTTTTATATTAACGTTTGGGCATTTTGTACACTTTTACTCCCTTGTTTTTAGGTCAAAACCTGAGGTAGTACTGATAACCAAAGCGTGTACGAAATACATTCTAATGTTTGCAAAGAAAAATATCAAAACCTGGGACAATCAACCCGATCAATTTGTCTCATTTATAAAGGAAATTGAGCTACAGAGTCCCAATTATAAAGGTAAACATCGAATAATTCCTAGAAATCAGATCTCATTTAACCAGGTTCGAAAAGTCCCATTAATAGAGGTAATTCAATGAAAAAGTACCGGGACCTCATTGCAACTCTCAATAATAGAGGTTTCTCATTTACCCAGGTCCCATTTAACCAAGTTTCACTGTATTTGATTATTCGTATTTGACGGTACGGTACTTCGTTTCGTTGGTACTTAAACTTACACTTGGGTCGTAAGTCTCAAGTACTATCAATCCATGGAATGAAACTTTGCCTCTTAGTTCTTAGCAAAGTAGTTTCCGTATCGTAAAATTACTTAAGTAAACTGATGTTCATTTTTAGAAATAAATTATAATTATGTAATTGTTACGTGTAAAGGCGCACGTATAGCTAGTGACATGAAGTGATAAAGTGCTTAGCTAATATTATTTTGCGTTATATATACGTCTTCGCTTGCATAGAATATAACACTTTATCACGATAAAACATGACCTATAACCATGATCAGTCTGAGAGTGAATGAAAATGAATTTTGAGAATTGGATTGTAGTTCCAGAGATAATATTTTACAAATATATGGTTACTTTATTATAAGTTTACTTTTGTGGCTTTGCCGCGATCCCATGGTATAGCCAGAAAATTCGACATTTCCGCAAAAATTTTATGAGTTTCCGTAAACTCAAACTCGATCATTTTTGTGTTAACAAAATTGATAACATCAAAGGTTTTATCGCGACAAAGTACAAGGTGCTTTAGTCCGCTAACACTGTGTCAATTAATTCAGCAGCAAGATATCGCGCGCTTCACACGTGTAATTATGACTGGAATATTGCTTCGTATCATCGTCAGCTTTTAAGAGGCCCACTGCAGAGCCATAGGAAGGCTCGAAGGAATGTATGGACATAGAGACGAACTTCTTAGCCTTCCATGGATTCACCGTGCGGGTGCCGGTTCCATCGTGTGGCAGAGGGAGAAACTCAGAGCAGTTCCCAGGACTTGCGACCCAGGTGTAGGTTTAAGGAGGCCCCCTTTGAGATGCGCATCAACGCTCACCTTCACTGCTCGAGTTTCCCGCCCTGCCTAGCCAAATTTGGTAGGAACCTGTTAGTGCAGCCTTTGATACTCGTTCTAAAATAGAACTTACTGCAGTTCTCGACAGGCCAAGGTCCTTCAGAAGGTTGTAGAGAGATATACGCGCTAGCCCACAACGTATAGACGACTGAGAAGTTCACAGTTTTGTTTTCCCACATACAGTAGTACTACAAGTAAATTTCTCAGGTTTAAGTTTTCTCACGATGTTTTCTTTCATCGTTAGTCGATAGTGTTACCAATTGAAATTAGTATATGTACGTAAATTCCGGAAAATTCGTTGATACATGCCGGGGTTTGAACCTGCGGATATGGGAATAATAAAAATATACCACCGGTTTAACTATTAGGACTACCACATATATTTTTTATAATACTATATCCTTTCTTTTTACAATAATATATGGGTATGTTTTAAGGTCCATTTATATATTTATGATTCTATGATGTTATGTAGGAAAAAGCTATATTTAAATGTTCGTTTTCTTCTTTTTATCCAAGTTAATGTTGTTGACAGATTTCCTATGAAGAATTGAAATTTTAATAAAATATAAAAAAAATCGACCACACTGGCATTGAAGTAAATGTTCGCCTTGAAACAACCACGAACTGTATTTTATAATCCATTAATAATGTTTTATTCGCAAATATTTGCAATTATCTATCCCGAAATTATTCTTAAAAAAAAACCAATTAAATACCTGATGAATTCATGTTTTTAAATTATCAACAATATCAATTCAATATATATCGAAAATCGGACGTTTATACAACGACGCTTCTTTAAACTTACTGTTCTAATCTGTTCTAAAAACAAAAAAGTTCATCCGAGTTGTCAAAATTATAGTTAGTTACAATTTATTGTTCAACATTATATTAATTAACATAAGCCTTTTCATTCGTACTTTGATCTTTGGACTGATCAGCACAAGTTATTACGTCTGGATAAAAAATGATAGCCAGCGCGGGTCCCAGTAATTACGTCACGTCGCGTTGCCCCTTACAAAAAGATAATTAGCTGCCCTTAATCTGTATTTTGAATATAAGTCTGCAATATATATCAGTACATAGTATATATGTAGTATATAGTATATTACATAGTATAAAACAAAGTGCTCTGCCACGTCTGTCTGTCTGTCTGTTCGCAATAAACTCAAAAAGTACTGAACGGATTTTCATGCTTTTTTCATCAATACATATAGAGATTCATGAAGAAAGTTTACGTATATAATTTGTTAAGGGTTTTTATTGTTAGGACAAGACAACATCCGCCGGACCCGCTAGTTCTCAATAAATTTAAATTATTATAATTGTTTATAGTAAATTTATATACTTAGAAAGAAGTGTGGAAAATAACATATATAAGCTTTAGAACAATGTAAAAATTAGTTTTAAAATATCTGTAAAAATAGAGATAAGTTATAAACATTTTCATTGACTGTTAAAATCTCGCCCCTAAATTTTGGGACCCAGATAAATTTGCTAGAATCGCAAATGAAAGGAATCAGATTAATTATTTATTTATTTTAGGACACCATTTAGACGACATCATGAAATCTCTTCGGAAGTATGATTAAATTATAAAATAAAGTATCCAAAGTTATACAATATTACTTAAAAATATTTAATTATAGTGTTCATATTTGTACCCTTAAAAAACAAATTAATACGTTGTAGACTGCAAGTAGAATAGTAGCAATAGAAAATATCCAGAATTATAAAAAATATATATTAATAATTGCCCTGATTGAATTTTAATTCTCTGAAGGCTTTTAATATTTTTCCCTTTTACCTCTTAGCATCAAATAATGAAATATGAACTCTTCAGGACATATTGAAAATATTGATGTTTTTGTTGGATATATTAATTAATATTGGTGTTTTTTTTTGCATGAACATCCCTAGATTATTTTAGGTATCCCAAAATTTACGCAAGATTTGAATTTGAATGCTGAGAGTTTAAGGTTGGTAAAAATGGAGCATTATACGATACAATAGCGTTTTCATTATTAAACAATATTTCAAAAATAATGAAATTTTGATGGCTGTAGTTCGAAAATTACATATAAAATATGGTTAAAAAAGTGTTTTAACCTCGTCAACACCATTAGATTTATTCTTATAGGGTTATTTGAATTTAATAGTCTATGTAAACAAAGCCACAACCACTCGTGTATTACAACGCTGCATCAACGAAATTCAGCCATTTTTATGCAAGAAAGGTCATGAAAAATTTTGACGAGAGAGTGCGTATGTGCCAGTAAAGTCGTGGAGGCCGATTACCTAATGTGTTATTCCATAAAAACCCTATCCTATATACTTTATGATTCAAAGAAAAAATATCAATCTATAGACTCAAAACTGTGTTTTCTATTTAATTCAAACCTTGCGTTAATTTTAAGACACCTGTAGTAGCCAGCGTTGCCAATATCAATTTTTCAAATCACCCGAAAATCTAATATACATTGCACAAATTAGGATTGAATGAAAATCCGTAATTATCTCAAGAATAAATGTATTTTTTATTTAAAAATTTCAATTAAAAAAGTGAAACATTTAGGTT
This sequence comes from Antheraea yamamai, assembly GCA_036509395.1. Lineage (NCBI taxonomy): Eukaryota > Metazoa > Arthropoda > Insecta > Lepidoptera > Saturniidae > Antheraea > Antheraea yamamai. Next base: position 5,619,083 of record AP028424.1, on the reverse strand, counting down.
CGACTAAAGGATATCCGAAAGGGAATCTAGAGATTATTAGACTATGAGAACATAACAGCCGTGCAGTTTCCTATTTAATACATTCATTTCAAAACAGGAACAGGAGTTCTTCATAAAATTATTTGGAATTTAACTTTATATAATATACATCTTAATCTAATACTTATGATGTTGTAATCGATATTGTTTTACGGGTATATTATTAGTTTTCTAAAAAAATACACGGACCAGGTGGCTTAGGATAAAGAGCCTGGATTCTGGAGCTATGATAGTAAAAATATGTGTTCACAATTTTAAAACTGTTGTCTTTAAGATACGTTTTGAATCAATTACACAATAAATATATGACCGCTATCAACATAAAGATCTATTGCATCTTACCATCTCTTTGTTGTTCATATTTCCTTTGGTAGATTGAACTTTAAAGTACTTCTGTTTTTATTGTAATATATGTTTATTCTGATAGCCACTAAAGATACTACACTATCTGGAAGCAGGTAACTTCTGTATTATAAGATTATATTGAACACATTTAGCTTTAAACCACAAATTTTTATATTAATCAATGGCTTAAAATGTTAAGACGGTAAAGCTCTGAATAATAGGTTCTCAGGATACTTACTGAATCTATATATTCTAGATGACAGATATGTTATTTGAGTGGATTGAATTCTCAACAAGGCATGCCCAAATGTCTTACCCCTACCTAGATCTGATTACGATGCTTTCATTCACCAAAATCAAATACCGAAATTCAAACCTAGGTATATATTTTGTTGTTTGTTAATATTTCTTTCTATCCGTTATGAAAAAATTCGTAACCGTTGTTCAATTTCTAAACGGCTTTTAAAACTGGTAGCGTTCTATTTAATTAATCATTATTAATGTTCTATCGACTTTTTAGCTATTGAAATATTAATAATATACGGTAAAACGTTATAATCTCCATATTTTCTTTTCATATTGTCAATCCTCAGTAGTGTTAAAATTCCCCGCAGTTTGGGGCAATTTTCCACAAACTGGCAACCTTGATGGTAGCATAGTGTAGTGATAGTAGTATATGGGTAATTCCATGTCAAATCGACAAATTTTTTACCTGACCCCCTTTGATTTCGCTGAAAATTTTATTTAATTAATTAATTTATTTAATTAATTAAATATTATTTAAATGAAATGTAGATATCTTTTTTACCGACAATCGATAGCTCTTAAATTATCACATTGTATCAACTGGAGGTAACTTTTAAACCCATTGTATTTTTGAAGTTGTCATATTTCAGTACCAAAAAAAAAACGTCCATAAGAGTAAAAAAATAACGTCAATGAGAGAAATTATTTAGATTATTTTTTTTTTAAAATAACAATTTCTTGGACGATAATCACTTGAAATTCTCCAATAAAATTTTATTTTTCAACTTTTGAGGTTTCACGAGGAAATAAAAAAAATTTCATAACAAAGTTATATAAAATCAGCAAAAATTCAACAAAAGTTTTTTTATAATCAAGAAAAAAAATTAGAAGCGACTATCGTCACATCTTTTGATTAACGGGGATCATTGCAGAATTAGTTGAAGTATTTTTAGAGCAAAAAAAAAAAAAAAAACGGTCGGACTTTGAGAACATTACGGTTTTTTCAAAAAAACTAAAATATTTCATATATCTGGGACTCTGAAAATTTTTTCATATTTTTTTTCGAAAACTACATTTAAAAACAAAAATTTTGAAAAAAAAAGTTCCCAAACGGTCAATTTTTGAAAAAGTTCTGTCAATTTAAAAATAAAAGAGCGGTTTTTTTCAAAAATTCGTAACTTTTTTTGAGTCGGGAAAAAAAATTTGAAAAAATTCTGAAAAATAACTTTCGGGGGGTAGAAAAAGATAGAAAATTTTCAGCGAAATCAAAGGGGGTCAGGTAAAAAATTTGTCGATTTGACATGGAATGACCCATATACAGTATCTGGCTTTTGATTTGGTACGTCGCGTCGTCTGGGAGTAAACCGAGGTCGTCGGCTGGTTCAGTTTCGTATAGCGTTATCTCTGTCTATCGTAGTCATTGCACTGTGCGGTACAGAGAATACGTTGCAAAACCAAAGGAAGCCTATTTTAGTCGGGGTGACACTCAAATTGCTGGCGTGTGTGCCATATGAATTGCTGGGTAGTGCACGAGCTGGTGGTCGCCACTTCATTTTCGTAACAGTGTTATAACTGCTTTATAAATCTTATTTCACTTGTGTACAATTTTATCCTTACTGGCTACAGTCGAGGTAAAAACGTAATGATATTTAGTAGTGGCCCAAAAAAACGGATTTTTTTCGAGTCTCTTACGTGTATATATTACTTTATCATGTTCAGAATTAGCTCAAGATTTTCATATTTTCCAAAATCCTAGCTCCTATGTAGCCTACAAAACATTAAGCAATATCCTCCATCAGCCACTAAAAGGTTTTGTCTAAATTCTTTGAACCATTTTGGAAATTGATCCGAGCAAACACCAGACAGTTAAATTGTATCTATATGTATAGAATTACCATTGAAACAACAAAGTTGAAATGTACGTTTATTTATCCATTTACCACAAAAAAAGTCACAAACTGTAGAAGCAGACAGTCGTGTCGACCGACAGACACAAACGCATTTGTACAAATTCGAACCATGACCAAAAAAAAACGTATAATGTACGAAATTTAGAATTTTGTGCGCATTTCGACGTAAGCGACAAAAGTTGAGTTAGAGAGAAAGAGAGAGAGAATAATGTGCGATATTTACCTAAATCTAAGTGTAGAGTTCACACTTGTTCACATAGGAACGTACTATTTGAAATATACGTACATTATGCATCGTTGCATCATCTATTAATAGATATCGTTTGTTCATTATCTGAGTTTATACTAAATACTAATCGGATGACTACATAATTATTTTTTTAAATAAACGAACCCTTTATTCATTCTAAACGTATTAAACACGCGATAATCAGATACAGTTTTCACTTTTATATATCGTCTATAAACTTAGCGACATTTTAGTCAAAACAACATAACCTACGGTACAATAGAATATAGTTTAACATAAAAATTAAATAACAAAAATATATGTACAATTAAGCAATAAATAATTACGAAATAATAAATGAATAGTAAATAATGGAATCTAATATATAATTTAATACAATTTTTATGTTATATTTTTAATTATTTTTTTTTTCATCTGCCGCGAAACTTACATTGGAATGGAAGAAAAAAAATTTACATTACATACTTAATAACACAAATATGTGATGTTTCTCAATCTCATACGATATAAACAGAATATATTATGTAATATGAAATCAGAACATAAATAACATTATTTAACTTTGAAACGATTATTGTGATGATCAATCGGTTTTATTTTTACTATTAACATTTGCCATAAAGAAATGCATTATTCTCTTAATTGTGTTTTATGCACACTCGATTCCGACTTTAAAAGCGTAATTATTTATATTTATATTTGACTGTAAAAAATAATGTCAAACTATTTATACTTGGATGGAAAATTCATGAAGGGTTATGTAGCATTAAACTAATTTTTTTATTTCACGGTTTATCTATTTAAAAAAAAAAGCCGAAAAAAAGTATTTATCTTTCAAAATAGCGCCATATGAAGGAAAACTGTTGGGATTGGTTAAATCTCTGATGACGTCATGGGCTGGAAAATAACGACATTGGTGGCTAATCTTTTGCAATCCACTCTGATTGGACATTGAAATGTGACGTCACATGAATCGAGTGCGGCGGCAGATAAACGTTACGACTGTGTTTTTAATTTAAATATTGTGTTTTTATTTTTTAAAGAGCTCTATGTATAACAATTGAAAATAATAATTATCTACATATGTGTTTGCTAAACATCACCAAATAATCTGAGCCGGTTTGCAGAAACCAATCAATTCGATACCACTGAACTTTGGTATCGTAATATATATATAACAATGACGTAACGAGACACCGGTTTTTAAATGAAGGTTTCTAAAGAACGGTGTAAATACTGATGCAATACAAAATACATAACAGACGACAAATGAAATTTGATATTTTAATTCCATAACTGAGCCACGTTCCATACGTTGTAGTATTTTGTTACTTACAACCACTCAAGTAAATTGATACAATGCGATCGCATAAAGCTAATACGTAAACACGTTACGCGAAGGAAATGAATAATATGACTTTAGCACGATAAATGCGGTACACAATATATAATTTATTTTATACGTATAGATAAATCGCTAATACTAAATTTATTATTACTGAACGTGATAGAAATACTCTGTGTAATGTGCAACGGTATTACATTATAGGAGTTGATTCGTAACGGCAGCAACAAATACATGAAACAGGAAAGTTCAGACTGATCGCCATTGACATACAAAAACCCAAGAAGCACACTTAACGTCTCACAGCCGGCACACAAAAATGAGTGCATAATTTCGAGACGCTTTCGTTCGTAAAAACAACTTTAAATCATTCGAGGTAAGGTTGAATTTGCAAAATCATAAGTTTATCCCCTAACTACAACCACTTATGTATGTATATTTTGGAGAATTTCTGCGGGACGGTTTTGAGCGCTACTTTTATTGTGTCTTGGATTTTAATATGTCAATGCTGACCGCACTTTTATGAACTCGAATTACTTATACTACAAGTAGCCTTAAATATTAGAAACTGTTCTATAACTTTTCAAATGATAGAGATCAAATACGTGGGAGACATACAATGGTTTACGTATGAATTAATTTTGTTCCCTGATTCTGTGATGTTATTGAGAGAGAAGTCTTCAAATTTTGGAAACAGCAATTTATTTCATTGCCGTTACAGAGTTATCGAATCTATTCGAAACGAACATTAGGCCATGTCATATCAAAAAAAAAATCTATAGCGGCCTAGTGATTCTAGTAAATTAATATAATAACGTATTTATTTTGTTATGTCCTTAGAGAAATCACTCTTCTCTTAATAGCTATTCGCTTAGTATACGAAACAGCTTGTATATTGTAATATCGTTTCTATTTCATACGTCACAAAAAAAAAAATAGACAATGTATTTTTGTCAAAAATCAAAAGTAAGTATTTAAACATTCACGGACATTCATGGAAAAAAAAACTTCAAAAGAACAACTCCCCTTGTAATAATTTCTAAAGTTCAGACTTAAATCAGTCTTGTCGCGACTCGACACAACATTCGACACATTCTGTTCTAGGAAAGCGTCGATTAGAAATCATTATTACACCTCTTAAAACATACGAATCGATTATTTATTTTATAGTAAGTATATTATAAACACGAGCTAATATTGTTTATTGGACTTTAGACACAAACAGACACGTCGGATTACACTGTAAATACAAATAGTGACGTGTAAGTGATTCAACTAAATTGTAAATACGAATAATTATATCTACATGATCGGACTTCAGAGACAATTATCTAAAGAATCAGCTTCAACTATATATATATATATATAGTCATGTTTTAATAATCGGATTGAATCATACATACATATAATTATGTCTAAATGACACATAGAAGAAATACGCTTTGATTCAGCGACAGTACACCTCCCTGAGGAATCTAAACACCTAGTGACGTCATTCGACGTTATCGATAACACAGCTCTACACAACAGCCGTTATATTCAAGACAGGAGAGTCTAAATCATATATATATAAAAACCCAAGATACACAGTCAACGTGTTAAACCCGTCCGCATAAAATGAGTGCACAATTGAGAATTCTGAGCTCATTTCAAATAGTCTCTCGTCACTTGCACACCGCTGTGTAAAAACAACTTTAAATAATTCCCGCAAGGTTGAATTTTCAAAAACATAAGTCTATAGTATGACTATAACTACTTAGGTGTATCGGTGAGTTCTTGGGGACGGTTTCGAGCGTTACTTTCGTTCGAGACCGTGCATCTTGGGTTTTGTATACATTTAGCAGACATTTGAATTTCGATTTCAACATTGCCGATACAGATTCCCTTACATGTTATACGCGATGTATATGGCGTCGATTTGGTCCGAGAGGAAACCGTCACGTAAGTGCATGCGTTGTTTCTCACCGCGCGAGTTAATCGGAACTACGCCGGGATCCACTACGACCACTACGCCGACTATCAAGTGATGCTCCTCGAGTACCGTGTTCGTCACTAGCGGTACCAGGTTCAAAGCCTCGCTGTCGTTCCCGTCCAGTTCCACTACGACCACCAGTAGATTTGTCCATGTGAAGACGGCGCTAAAATTGTATAAAAAATTTAATAATTAACATAACTATGTCGTTACATTTCGAAATCAGTTAAATTCAATTTTAATCTACACTAATATCATTAAACTGGAGGGTTCGTTTGTTTGTTTGTTGAACGCGCTAATCTCAGGAGCTACTGGTCCGATTTGGAAAACTATCTCGGTATTAGATAGCTCATTTATCGAGGAAGACTATAGGTTATATATCATCACTCTAGGACTAATAGACGCGGAGCACCAATGAACAATTCTTCAAAATCGTTATTTTTCCTATTGAGAGCTGCCGCTGCGTGTTAGCGTTAGACCACCAAATTTCATAAGGTTTTTAGTTTTTTCTATTAGTTTCATATGTACAAAATTTGACGATCTTGAAAAATATCGTAAAATATTAGGAACGACTAAAATAGGAAACTTCCGAAAAGACAGCGACAAGAGCGTATGTCTCACTGTCCTCCAATACCCGAAGGCAAGCGAGACACTGCTCCCACTCTACCCGACACAGTGTTTATATCGATCATTTTGCGTCACACAATAAAGTTGCGGATCAGGATTTCAAATCTCTACCATAATAAGTTTCACTTCTCTTTCTTTTATTTTTAGTAATCAATCTTCTAGATTATTACTGCCATTGTCGTGTAAGTCGAAACTTTTAATATGAGTACCTATTAGACAACGGCAGTAAAAATGTACTAGAAGACTGGCTGAAAAAAAAAAAAGTGTGTGTGTACTTATGTACACGCGTTAGAAGTTATACTTCTTTGGCGTAACAAGATAACAATCTGTTCAAAAATTTTATCTTTCGCCTTAATGTACGTTTGTAGAAAAAAAAAAAAAAAAAAAATGACGAGCGTACCAACATGCGCGACTAATATCGAGGTTCAATTTCTATTTTGTTGGTAGCTTTGAGCGGTTAAGCAGACAGCTTCATACTGTTAATTTTGTGTCACAAAAATTAAAATTTCACTCTCATCGTTTTTTCATAACGCGCCTAAAGAAGTATAACTTCAATAACTTCAAAAAGAACACACGTTCTGATTCGTTTAAAGGTAATTTAATGGCATATAAATGGCTATGATAGAGGTGATAAATTATGGAAAGGTGCTAACCATTCGGCGATCTTCTTGTGGCATCTCATGACGGAGTTCTCGATGTCGATGGGATGGTAACGCATGCCGCGTAGCGTGATCGTCTCGTCGAGCGCGCCCACGACGAAGACCGCGTCGTGAGTGTCGTGCGAGTCCGCCGCGACCGCGCCGACGCTGCCGCACGCCGACGCGACCGACTCCGTGTCGCTGTCCCGAGCCAACAGCGACGACGTGTCCTCCCCGCTCGTCGTCCCAGCGCTTATCTCCGTCCTCCTCAGGAACCCCAAGTACCCCGTCCTCGCGTACACCTCCCCCGTACTCCCGGTCACCAGCTGAGCGCTGAAATGGTCCGCGTAATCGCTCTCGTCCCCGTAAATCGTGAAGTACCCGCTCGCGTTGTGCGGCGACTGCACCCATATCTCGCCCAGGTGCGAGTCACCGCACTGGCCCTTCGTTTCCGGGTTCGCGGTTATCACCTTCACGCCCGGCAGCAGTTTCCCGGACTCCATCAGGCACAGCGAGTGGGGGCTGCCCCGTTCCACGAGCGAGACCCGGTCGTTTCTCAGGGCGCGGAGGTCCACGTAAACTGTTGACGGTTCAGGGCTAGATGCGCCTTGGAGGCAGATGGCTATGTTGACGCGACACCCGAAAGAAGTCGACACGGCCCGAGGGCTGAGACCGAGGGCCGAGAACAGCTTGGAGAAGGAGTTCGTCAAGTTGATACGGGGTCGCTCCTCGGCGACGACGACGCAAGTCCTAACGCATGCCAAGTTGATGGCTTTAGACTTGAGTTGATTCACTGAGCTGCCCAGCCCTTTCGTGCATAGTTCCATGACTCCGTAGGAACAAAACGTGTCACGGACTTTATACTGGGAGACGGCACTCAGCCATAGAGCCGGATTGATTTCCACCTCCGATGGAGGGATCAGTATAGAATGATGGCCAGAGTAGATGCTGCTGAGGCACCAGAGAGCGAACCCGAGGCCGCAGTAAGGGTCGAGACAGAGTGCGATGTGTCGGGAAGGGTACAGCTCGCAGGCTATCTTCATGGAGCGGCAGAGTGAAGTTACTGCGGCGTGGGACATCTTGATTCCGGCAAGCATGCCAGTCGTCGAAACGCTGAAGTCCAAATAAGCTAACATTTCCGCAGTCGGGGCTCGGTACATGATTGGGAGTTTCTTTTTTGGCATATCATCGGTATCGAGGGTCGCAGGCCATGCCTTGCTGTCGAGGACGTTGACGGCTTCCTTCGAGCGGAGTAGCTTTATAACGGATTGGTTGGAGAGGACAAGGGTAGCTTTGCTGACGTCGACTATCATTCTGACGGTCGGTAGAGTGGTGTGGAGGTTCTGCGGGTGTGGTGGACGGATCGTGATCGGCACAGCTCCTACATACAGGCATCCGTAGAAGGCGCATATAAGATCCAGCCCCGGTGGGAATATCAAAGCGACGTGGTCACCGGTATTCACGCGGCCTTTCTCCAACAACAAGTTGCCGATTCTCTCCGCCTTCTTGTGTAGTTCAGCGCAAGTGAGCACTTTGCTGACGGACCCTTTTGAATTGAGCAATGTGAATATGACGTGATCCGAAGTGCTCTGTGCTCGCCACCGTAGGATTTGCGATATGAATTGATACTGCGAAAATAAAGAAAAAAATGTGTCAAGAACCACATTTTTATTCTATATTTTGCAAGTTTGTAGAATAATAAAACCCTACCTTTCTGGCTGCATCCGAATCGTCAGTGTAGCCCATATCGCGTCCCTGTGCAGAAGCCAAACGATTACCTTGAACCAGGTTGCCAACTATTACAGACGCTGGTCCAACGTCAGCTGTAAACATAATATTTAAATAATAAATTATATTTTTTTACCAAATTAAATTATATAACTCATTGACTGACAGGCAACGCACAGCTCAACCGCTGAAGATATCTATATCTAAAAGCATTACAGTTTTGAATAGAGGTTCCTCATATAAGAAAGGTGAGCACGAAGCCAGAATCTAATAACATTCGATTCCTTTATGTGTAGTTATGTTTAGACAAGTAAATATATTTATTTATTAAACAATTGGATCCTACGATAATCCTGATGGGAAATCCCATTGAGTAGTACACTTTAATACAGGGGTAAAAGAGAATGGAATAAAACAAATTCCAATAAAATACAGTACTAACTAAGTCGTCATCGCTTGAAAAATTGACAACAAAAAAAAATGCTATTGGATAATATCTAGACATGCGTTCACTTGTGTATTGCTCCGATGACTTGAAATATGCGATCAACAAAATACGGCAAGCTATGAACTAACCTAAATTATACAAATCCAAAACTAAAACATCAGGTTGACTCTCAACAAAAATAGTTGTAAACAGAAATAACAAATGTCGAGTAATAATAATGATAAAAAAAAATATGTATGCTCCAAACTCAATTAGAACTACATAATTTTATTATATATAACGAGATTTTATTTTTGTCAAAAAATATACGGCTTACACTTGAAAATTAGTTATTTCAAGCTATATAGCAGTAAAATGACACATTTTCATTGATGCTATTTCACGGGTTTTTTTTTTTTCGAACTGACTACGCTATTGACCTAGCAAGGTCTTAATAGCTTCACCGGACTACTATTTCACAGGTGATAAAGAAGCTGCTATTTATAAGATTACATACATAGATAACTCCCACCAGAGTGTCTTAGCACCTCGGCCTATAAACTAAACACATAATTCGGTCTACAATAACATGGAATAGACCGAATATATGACAGTTGTGTGGCATAACGACATATAAAACGAGCAGTATACAAATTCATATGACAAATGATTTTTCACACCGCAAATAGCAGATAAATTATTTTTAATTTTTATTTTAGCTATTTAATTTAATCCCTTCCTCTCCTTTTCATACCCGAATGGATAGGATGGATTATACTGTGCTCACCATCAGGCACAGTACAGTCACTTGCTGAACTACGATAAAAAAACAGTGCTGTATATAACTTCCGAAGTATAATAGGTCGGCAACACAACGATGATGCCCTTGAATTTGCGGTTGTCCATAGCCGACGGTAACCATTTAACATCAGGTGGGCCGTCTGCCTGTTTGCTGCTTTTTAGCATAAAAAAAAATTAATAATAATGTGGATCGAGGGTGTGCAGGGAGGGGTATAAAAAAGGGTATTATTACCTGTATGTATCTCTCTCGGTTTAGGTAAGTTAGTGACGCAAGTGTGAGGGCACATGAGCACGTTGGCGGGGTGCAGGGTGCCGTCGAGGAACCGTCTCTTGCACTCGCTAAGGTGTATACCACCTAGAGGGGTCTTCGGCAGGTAGTTGGGCTGAACTAGAGCCAGGCAGTAGATACCGACTTGGTGTATCGAATCGACGGCTTGTAGCACCCGAGACATCCATTGGAACGACTGTGTAGGAGGAGGACAATCTCATGTGAAAAATAAAATAATACGTCGAGTCTTCAATTTAAACACGCCAGCTTTTTTACGCGCACAGATATATATTTTTTTTGTTTGCTAATAAACCTAATCATTGTAACATCAGTTACATCATAATTCAATTACATATAAAAGTGTCTCAAATTAATTTATTTACAAATATGGGTAATGCAACATTTAACAGTACGATCAATAATATAATAACGATAATAAGGACTATACTTGAATGAAATTCTACAACGCTTTATCACATCGATAACTTGCTCTATTAATAATAATGAAAATTAATAATTATATAACAGTAAATATCGAGAAACGTTTGACAGAGAAAAAAAATTGAATAAATAACTTGATGTTAATATTTGATCATTTGCATAGCTCACTTTTACAATTAAAAAATTTCGCGTCGCTATTTACATTGACTTATCGATGTTATAAATGTAACATTTATTCGATACAGCAAAAATAATACTAATATTATAAAGTTGGAGGGTTTGTTTGTTTGGTTGAACGCGCTTATCTCAGGAAATACCGGTCCGATTTGAAAAAATATTTTTCTGTTAGGTAGCTCACGACATATCGACGGAGGCTATATATCATCACGCTAAAACCAATAGGAGCAGATCACCAATGAAAAATGTTTCAAAATCGGGTTCGTTTTCTTTATGAGAACTTCCGCTGCGTATTAGCGTTAGCCCAAAGTAATTATAACACGCGGACGAAGTCAGAAGCTAATTTTTATATAAATTACTTGATGAATGTCAATGAATTTAGTGAAATAAATGACAATACATAATTGCAATGCAGTCGCACCGCACTCGCACGTAATAATGAGTGTACACGCGCACAGATATTTCGTACACATGCACGCATATAGCGTACACATGCACGCATATAGCGTACACATGCACGCATATAGCGTACACATGCACGCATATTTCATACAAATTCACGCATATTGCGTACACATGCACGCATATTGCGTACACATGCACGCATATAGCGTACACATGCACGCATATTTCATACAAATGCACGCATATTGCGTACACATGCACGCATATTGCGTACACATGCACGCATATTGCGTACACATGCACGCATATTGCGTACACATGCACGCATATAGCGTACACATGCACGCATATTTCTTACAAATGCACGCATATTGCGTACACGCCCAGTACAGAAACGAACCTCTTCCTCCCCGCAGTCGGGCCGTTGTTCTGCAACTATGCATATCCTCTCATCCCTCAGCACCCTCACAGAGAACACCGCGATACGACCCCTGTATATAAACTTCATCGGTTCAACAGCTAACACTGTCGCTATGATGTCGTCCATGTTGTGCTTACGACCGGTGACCGTCATTAGACCGTCACGGGAGCCACAGACGAACACTAAACCTAAACACACGATATAACACATTTTATTAATACTATGACGTAGCGTCAATATTTAAACTGGATATTTGGCAAGATAAAATAACATCAGCGTGTAATTGTGTCGTTACACTTCAAAGTGAGCTAAATCCAGTTCTAGCCGTTCCTAATATTTTACGTTATTTTTCAAGATATTATAATTTTGTATACGTAAAATAAAAGAATCTTTAAAAAACAACTTAAAACCTCATGAACGGCAAAATTTGAATTTCGTTCTCGGTGTATAAAAACTGCAAATCTTAAAAAAAATCAAACACATTATATGAACGATTAAAATTGGATTTAGCTCAATTTCAAATAGAACGATTCAATTGTTAAATTATTGAGCGGTAGAAATCGATAGTTCAATATTTTTCCACATAAAGTGGTATTATGAGAAAATTTCTCAAGCTCAGGTTTCCTTAAGCCTCCGTGTCAAGCTATTTTTGTCTGAAATGTCCTTAAAGTCATTTGATATGTTGACAAAAACTAGATGTATTTTCATACAACGTTACATTATAACATCGTCTGTATAACATGACATAAGTAATTCCTTCAGTTTCTGTAGTTATCAAATCGTGTACCACCGATGGTATAAGTATCACAGAACGTCTTAAACATTCACCGACACATACCAATACCACATTATTATATATTATACCACTAATTGTGCCCGCGACTCCGTCCGCGCGGAACCTAATGTAATAAAAACAGTGACTAATAAAATCATTATGTATGAAGTCCATTTACTTATCTACTGTTCTCTCTTCTTTGATAGCTTTAACAATTTTAATGAAACCAAGACTAAATGTTACTCGAGGATATATATGCTTTATGATTCTCTTGATTTTATCGTGAACACAGTATTTTAACGTTTATGCGTGTTGAAATAAACAAACAGATAGACAGGCAGACATTTCTAAATGCAATGATTGAAATGCATTTTATTACCTGTTCAAAGACACCCGCAACAACTTTTTTCACATCTAAAAAGTACAGACACGTTAGATTTACATTCTTATTATATGTAGATATAGATATACGATCGGGGAGGGGAATAGAGACACAAATCTCACATCCCATCGAAGGAGAAGGGGGGGGCTGTGGGAGCCAACTCACCGCCGGGTCCGAGGAAGCCCAGCAGACCGCTCCTAACGTAATGTTCTTCACCAATCGGTTCCCCGTCGGAATCCAGGGGCCGTACGCGGAACACGGTGTTAGTCAGCCCGAGTAAGCCCCAGTACCCGGATCCGGTAGCCCCGGACAGCACGCATATTTCACCCACCTCGTCGGTCTTGCACAGATAGGACGGGCCTTCCATCTTCACGACTACAATAACGCCTGGCAATACGAAAAAAACAAAAAAAAAAAACTTCAAATACTACAGTATTGTTGATGTTTTGTTGGGCATTAAAAAATTGACAAAAGGTCAATCGAATCCAAAAAATAAGTAGCTCTACGAAAACTTCCGCATCGAATGGTGTTAACGATTTTCCTTTCAAAAGAAACTAAGAACACTATGACAACCGAGTTGTTACGTTCATATTTTAAACTAGCTTTTGCCCGAGACTACATGTAAGCTAGTGGAAGCTTTCAAAAGGAAAAATATACCCGATTTTGAAACATTCTTCATTAGTGCTCCGCTCCTATTGATCTTCGCCTATAGCCTATAGCTTTCCTTGATAAATGAGCTATGTAACACTAAAAGAATTCAAATCGGACCAGTAGTTCCTGAGATTACATCCTACAACTTCACAAACTTTACCTTATTATAATATTAGTATAGAGTACAACGACATTCATTTCTATTTTTTCCCTTCAAATTGTAATTAGTATATTTTACATATATTAAACACTTCTGTTAAAAGAGTTTGAATAAAGTATTATTCAAACTGTTTTTACATTTTTTTCTATTTATTTTTTTATTTAAATCAAAGTCCATCTTCTGATACAATCAACAAATGGTTAACAGCCCCATGCTCGTATTGTACGTACAATAGTTTTGATGCGGTAGAACCTCAAAAAACTGTATTTTCATTATATATATACATAAAATGACACAGGCATATAGTTATGCGCGCATGACTCAGAAGCTACTGAATACATTTTGATAATTTTTCTTTTCAAATTCCTAGCCAGTTAGTTCTTATTTAAATCAATAACAGGGTCCGTCATAAAGACACATCACAGAAGTGAACGTTTTGTACTATAGGGAAATATTTTAATAAAAAAAAATCAACAAAAAAACACGCGGTATTCCCAGACGGTCACCCATCAAGAACTGACCAGCCCTGCGTTGCATAACTTCGATGATCGGACGAGTCCCGGTGTTTTCAACATTCTACTCGACACACTGTTTATCCCCACCACTTTTCGTTACACAAAAAGGTTGTCGATCAAAATTTCAACGCCCTCTTATAGGAAGTAACGCTTCAAAATGATTATCACGATATCTTTCTTTAATATAAAATTAAGTTTTAAAAAACTACAATTTTTATAAGCACTACGCTTCCAGCGATGTATTTTTTTGCCGTGGAGTAAGCAACCAGTGTGGTGCTTTTTTTCTCTTTGTACATAAACTATATAGTTTATGATAATAAAGAATATTAAGATTAAGAAAATTAAGATAATAAATGACGCAGAATCAGCAGATGTACGTCCAAATTTATTTGTACCTATTTCTTAATTAGTACAATCAGTTCAAAATAGATGGCGCGCGAATCGTATCAACAAATAAACGTATTTCATATAGTCCGCTGAGTTTTATATGTAGCTTTGTAAGCTGGAGCCAACGCGAAATTTAAGCTATATACCATTATAGTTCGTAGCGTCTTGTAAAAAATATTATTTCTATTAATGCTGTGAATAGTTGATACGACTGATTTGAAACTTCGTACAGTTATTGTTGGCTCTTGCGTGGATTTCTTATTTAGTACCATCAAAATGTAATAGGTGGCGTACGAACTTTATAAAATAATTCCCTTCGATGCGATCGTTTATCACATAAATATGATGTACTATGAAAAATATAAACAGTAAGAAGTAAGATTTGCTGGTTCCTATTCCTTACAGTCTTCCGATATAATATTGTCATGTCAAAACATATGTAGCTTCAAATTCAGTTTAATTCGTATTGTATTTTTAAGTATTATCAAAAGTATTCAGGGTTTATCACTTTAAGTAGAAAAAATATTTTAACGAGAAATGGGAAAGGCAATATGTATTTTACACCCCAAAACTACTTTGGTAAACTCTTAAAAATTTAATGTAATGATGAAAATGTCATCATTGCCTTTTGTATATCTTTGTTATAGTTTTAAACAAATTGCAAAAAAACATAATAACATCGAAACATATGCAGAGTTATATACATTTCAACTAAGAGGAATATACATTTTAGCCTCTATTTTGTTTTATTAAATGATGTTATAAAACTCAGGGTTCTTATATATTTCACATTTACATGTGAAATTTAATGTTGTATATTATAACAAAATTGTATTAATTTGTAACTAAACTATATAGCTTTAGGTATTACAGGTAGTTTGTCATAAAGACATTAATATTAAAAGTGACATCTATCGAATTGATTTAGTAGTATTTTCCGATTTGTAACCGTGCGTTACAAGATAGATGCCCATGAAGTTTAAAATCAACAGACAGATAGATGGCTCTAGGTAACACGTTACATACGCTTGTTAAAGTTGGAAACAAACTTTAACCAACTTTTTACGCAAGTTTTACAAGTGACACATTTCGTATAGTAACAATATATATTATTACAAGTACATAGAAATATATTGTGTGAGTATAGAATTTACGATCGGTAAATGAGTTTATACTAAGAAAAAGTGTATAGTTAAGTGGAATGGTAAATGTTAGACAATAAAAAAAAGAATAGGGTGTGTAGTGAAGACACACGATAGGATTGATACGAAGTTTTTAATTAAAAAAAATATACAACTAGCGAACGTTATACGGTGTTTCCAGGCGGTCACCCACTGAAGTACCGACTTCGCCCGATGTTGCTTAACTTCGGTGGTTGAACGATAATCGCTGTTCTCAACATCATGCAACACAGTGTTTATCTCCCACCACTTTTCGTCACACAAAATCGTTGGCGATTAGAATCTCATAGCCCTCACATAAGAAGTTTAACTTCAATAATGTAGGGTTATATGGGAGTTATAAGGTTACAGGGCAGTTATATATAGGGATATAGGGGAGTTATATATAAGGTTATAGGGGAATTATATATAGAGTTATAGGGTTATAGAGGTGTTATGGGGTTATAGGGGAGTTACATGGTTATAGTGGAGTTATAGGGGACTTATATATAGAGTATAGAGAGTAATGCTGTTGACTCACATGACGGCATAACCTGTCCGCAGTCCTGTAGAGTGAGTGACGTGAGAGAGTTCTCCGCGTCGACTCGTACGACTCCGAACGATAGTCCGGACATAGAGAGCACACCGCGACCGGCGGACGAGCCTCCGCGGCCTGCGCGCCTCACGCACACGGTCATAGACTCGCTGCTACACGCACACGGGCAGATCGCATCGCCGCGTACACCTGAAACCACAGACCCATCACGTTTTTTTTGGCAAGAGATAAATTAATAATTTCGCGTCACGACATGCTAGTAAGCGTAACCGACCGGACTGCGCTGCGCTTGCGCGGCTTGTGTCAGACTAGTGACGTGTAGTCTAAGAGCCTGTACATCTAATATTTATATTTTGTATTGAGATTGTGCCGCCTATTATATGTTTTATTAATTAATTAACTGCATAAAAATGCATATAATTATTGTTTGTAGTGACAATAATGATAATTTCAATATACGAATTATGAAATTTAAATAATTCATACTACAATGATTAATTTACAAATTCAAAAGAATACACAATTTAAAGTACATTGTTATAGTTTCCACTTCTGTCGGCAGTCCTTATGACTGCCTCGACTTTTTTTTCTTCGAACTCAACACGCTATTGGACTGAGAGGCCTTTACAGCTTCACCGGACTATTCCCGTCCCTAACTCAAACATATCTATATACACGGCTGCGCAAAGTTCCCTTAGATGTTTTTTTCCGCCATATTTGGGGGGTAATTAAACAGGAAGGGATTTTTCAGGGCCTATATACGTTTAGAGTTATTTTAGTGACTTTCTACTTACAAGTATTTGGATAGGATTGTATACACGGAGAGCGAAGTTCAAATTTTGCCGTTCATAAAGTTTTTACTATTTTTTTTCATATTTCACATGTACAAAATTTTAAGATCTTGAAAGATAACGTAAAATATTAGGAAAGGATAAAATTGGATTTAGCTCTATTTTAAAATTGTATAACGACTTATTATGGTGCGCATGGTACACAACTTATGGGTTTTTACCTTCCAACTTTAGAGGATAAATAGGGTTTTTTATTTACAAGTATATATCCAGAGATAAACAAATCTAGAATTTTTTTAAATTATTTTAATGATTAATTATTATAAAGAAAACTATTTGAAACTTGCACATGTCGAAAGTGAATAAGTAATATTATTCTAAATATGATAGCAGTAATTTATTAAAAAAAAAACATACATTACTAAACGCCTGTCAACCTTAAGGTCATGATTATTCATTTTTATTTTAGGGGGAAAGTCAAGTAATTATCACAATTTTAGAGGGTATTAGCTTTACTTTCAGGGGTAAATATTTTTGATAGTTCGTAACTCTACGGTTGCGACCTAAGTAGTAATTAGCGTAGGAATCGTTGCTACTTATCAGTCAAGGTTGTTCGGAAGGAAATATAATATCGACTCCACTTGTTGACTTGTAAACCGCTGTCAGCCAATGGCTAATTTACAAATCAATGCTATTGGTCTGATAAGCCGTCAGTACTACACCGGGTTTTGGGTCGAGCGTTTAAGGCACTCAGTCGAATGGTACCTAACGTAAGGGCAGCAAAGTGGCCGGCCCTGGGGTTGGGATTTTTTACCTAGTAAACAATATCGAACTAAACTATTCATGCAAGTTAAACCAATTATATAGTATAGATATTGCTGAGACACATATGTGTATACATAAATGTAATTCGGATCTTAAAATGACTTCTATATTTACACTGAGCGGGTATTTATGAAGAATTTATAAAACGTCATAGAAAAACGTCAACTGACAATAAAAATACAAAGAATTTTAAGTCGATAAAATAAAACTAGGAGCGATAAAGTAAAGCTAGAAAATAACAATGCGCCCATTATATATGTGACCTGTCAACAGGAGTGTACTATAAGTAATTAGACGCAGGTGGCACTTGGTCGATAAAACTTGAGTGGGTATTTCGAATGAGCCATACACCTTATAAAGTATTTGTAATTCGTATCGTATATTTTATAGTATATATATATATATATATACATATACATTGTGGAGGTAGTACGTGTGTTGGTTGCGCCGCTTTATGTAACAATTAATTGGTCGGGCTTCAAAGTGGCGTGATTTAATCCATAATGCGGGAATTTTCAAATATACCTAAAGCGGCGCAACCATGTGTCGACATTTGCGTTCGTGACGAAGTAAACTGATCGATGGGATAAATCGTCGATCGCTAACTACAAGTGTATAAAGGAGGACTCGAACTAAGTGCTTATATCCAACGTATACCGAAAGGTATACGACAGATTTTCAACTAGGCGGTCTAGCTATAAAATACCCGATCCTTTTGCTATGATGTCATTGCAACGTTTGTTTTATTAACATGTAATTCATGTGATCGGAGTAGAAATTACGTTAATTGACGCGGCGTGTCAACAAGTCCGCCCTCTATTATTATTGCTACTGACATTATTATATTTATGTCCGTTTTCCAACTAATCGATTGAATTCCGTTCCATACAAGCACACTATAATAGCGATCAGATTAAACTATTTATCATAGAAGATTAATGAAGTAATGAAATTTATTCCACCACCGTCTGTCCGTCCGTCCGCGTAGAACCTAATGTAAAATAACAGTGACTAATAAAATCATCTGAATGTATTAAGTCCATTTACTTATCTACTTTACTCTCGTACTAAAGTCATTAAAATTGCAATAACTTTTGAGAGAGTGAACCGATATTAATGAAACCAAAACTAAATGTTACTAGAGGATATGCTTTATGATTTTTTATATGTTGTTTTATCGTAAACGCAGTACTTGAGCAGTGATGCGTGTTCATACAAACACAGACAGACAAATCTAAAAATAATTGAAATGTATTTTATTATTTATTCCAAGACACCTGCAAAATTATTTAAAAAAAAAATCAAAAATACAGACACGTTAGATTTACATTCTTATTATATGTATAAATTAATATTTCGAGCAAAATGCATTTATCATTGTAACGTAATTAATTACTTGAAATTATATATTGCAAATATATCGAATGAAAGGTCTGTTACAGTAAAAATGTTAGATTACCTTTGCTTTGGAATACGGAAAGAAACTGGTCGCAAGATGAGAGTGACCACGGATTTGCGCCGTCAGCGACCAGCAAAATCCGCAGGGAACTAAGAGATATTTCCTTGTGGTCGCGAGTTGCCAAGAGACCCCAGTGGAGGTCGCGAGACTTCACAATTGCCACCGACGCTCTGTAATTAGTTGAATTGTTAATTTTAAATATGTAATTCAAATAAATGTGTTGTTAAATTTCAAAATTAGCTAAATACAATTTTAATCGTTTATACAACATGTTTAATATGTTTAACATTACCAGATTTTATACACCGAGAACGATATTCAAATCTTGCCATCCATAAGTTATTTAGTTTTTTTTTTTTTGAGATCTTCATATTTTACATCTAGAAAATATAAAAATCTTGAAAAATAACGTAAAAAATTGGATTTAGCTCATTTTGAAATGAAACGACACAAATAAATGACCAAAACGAAACAAAACTATGTCTTCAAATGCAAAAAAAAGAATGAATATAGTAGCCGTATTCTCAAATCTATACCAGTTTCATGAATGGATTACATATAATACAGACGAGCAATTGGTAGGTACTCATGCCTATATGAGAAAAAAAATAAGTACCAAGTTCTCACTGCAAGGGTGTCAAGATCAACGACTAAGTAAATGCGAGACTATTCTTTTTTACTTTGTAATTATGATGTGAACTTACCGGTATTTCGTGATCATGTGCATCCAAGAGGCGGGGCTGACCTTCATTAGCGCGTACGGTATAAAAACTACGTGCATTCCGTTGAGGACGCTCGCGAGCACAGCGTGCCATAGTCCAGTCTCCCGTTTGAAGTCAAGCACGCAGACCATGTGCTCACCCTCGGTGTAGTTGCAGGCGACCGACAGCATGCGACAATGGGCCAGCATCGATGCCCTGTGACGACGTATACAATGCCTATATATAACAATATACTATCCGACGCAAAGATTACGATATATAAATCAATAAGATATACACAGTGTCTATGGAAATACACGAAACACTTTTGTAGTGATATCGCTCGAACATCGACAAAGTTTATCGATCTCACTTATATACTCGTATATATATAACAGTATTCATCTTTATATTATACATCTATTCTTGTGAAATTAGTTTTGATTAATCGTGAAACTTTTTTACAGGGTTTAAATTTACTGTGTTTTACCATTCCTGTTACAAATAGTAATGTTTTTCAACATAGTTAATACTCCAAACAGATATCAACTAGTAAATACCTCTTCAAAATCGGTACAACCATTTCGAAGATCAGACAAATAACAGACTCATAAATTATATATGTATGTATAAATTCGTCTATCGTTAGTAGTATTATATATTGGTAATATTACTAATATTATAAATGCGAAAGAAAGTTTGTTTATTTGTTACGTTTTCATACATTAACTTCTTAACTGATTGTTATGAAATTATGCAGATATATTCTCAGAAACACAAAAAACGTACCTTTCATACAGAAATAAGTACTATTCCGGAGGAATATGTCAAACCTACACAAGCGAAGCTACGAGCAAAACCTAGTAACTCATAATTGGATAATTGGACTTACTAAAAATATTTACTTTAGTTATATTTGATCAAAAGATTTCTAATATAATATCTCTAATGGAATGAACCCTAAACAAAGACTACATCATAAATAATAAAAAGAGCGTCAATGTTTCAGACTATTGTAGATTCCGTTAGTTTAACAATCAAAACGTTATTCAAAGGATCATAAATGTCAATTTCATCCCCTAAATACGCCCGCAGTGCACAATTATCACGAGAGGACTACGCTGGAAGTTTACACGGACAGTGCGAACTGACGAGAGCCATTTAATATTATCGCTAAAGTTTAGAATGCCGTGTCGCATTAAATTGAGTTGGTTTAAAACTAAGTGACCACTGCAACGGACGAATGCCAGAGTAAATTTCAAAATATTAACATGAGTAATCAGATTTGCGCCGTCACTTTGTTGAAATGTTCGAATAATTTTATGGAGCATAGATCAATGTAGGTTGGTTTTTAATAATTAAAATAAGTCATACAAGATCAGTGTTTTATTGTAACTAGTTCTTTATGAATGAAAATCAACGCAAACAAAAATTTTAAGTTTAAACAGTGGTGATTAAGCTTCACTATTTTGAACGAGGAATGCTTTGATTGTTATAGAAATAGGTAAACCTCTGGGTATAGCTATAATAAAGCAAACGAGTGTGTATATTAAAATTTACACCTAATATAAATAAATAATGTAGCAACTTAAAAAGAAAATACTTTTGTGTTTATAAATGATTTATTACCGATCGTATGCGGTATGTAGGCCACCATTAAAAATAGTACATGAGTTGGTGTTCTTAAATCGGTGCCGGTGGCCACCATTTACAATGTCAGCGCGTCGGTGTTGCTAACCTATAATGAAAAATCTACGGAACTTCTTTCAACTTATGTAAATCAAGAGTTTTTTATTTATTTATGCAACACCACAAATGCAACGAAAATTCGGACTATCCATTAAAAAAAATGCCAGATTACGTTAAAGCAATATGGCTAACTGCAATACTGGTGAGGTAGCGTTTGTGATTTTAATTGTATGTAAATTTTTAAAGTAAAACGCGACGTTCACCTTTGTTTCATGTATACACTGGTTAATAGTTTACGACGAAGCTTATCGCATATATTTTTAATTATCAGTAATTAGAGAAAACGCTTTATGAAAACGGTAAAAGAATATTGCGGTGAACAATAAATAGTAGATAATTGGTTTTATTACCCTTGCATTAATAAAGCAAATCCTCTCTTTTTCGAACTGACTACGCTACTGGTCTAGCAAGGCCTTAACAACTTCACGAGACTACTCAATTAAATCCTGATTATTTGCCTAGTACACTTCAGGGGTTACCTCAAGCTATACGACATGTCTCAAGATAATATATGGATGCTCATATTTATTCGAATCACGTAACACGAGAGCGGAAAACTTATTCTCGCAGAGTTCCACGAATCGTCTATTTTCACACCTTAAGAGCAATAAAAACAAGACGAATTTTTATTTCGTTGAAAGTAATGTGATTAAGTTAATAGATAAATCCTAGCGTAAGACAGTATAAATATAGGCCATGTCATTAAGACTTACAATAAGAATAGTAGAAAAATGTATAGTTAAATTTGCTTTTACACTAATGTTTTTTTTTAACAAATAAATACGTAATTAATTTTATTAGATTGAGAATTATTATTATTATCCATTTTAATGATTTCAACGTGGTTTTTTTTCGAACTGATTACCCTTTTTGTCTGACGAGTTGTCACAGGTTCACCGGACTCCTAAGGCGAGTGCTTAAGACACTATGCCGTTTGGCAACAAACTCCAGGGTACCAGAGTGGCTGAACCTCGGCTTGGGCTGTCGCCTTGGATGCAACATCGTGAATTTATCTAAGCTAACCTAATCATACATATAAGAATTAGCGAAATACACATGTGTGCTCCACTAACTTAAACATGTATTCAGTATCTGTCGATTCGGCGAACCTAAAGTTCGAAATAAGGAAAAGATATAACCCTTCCACCACATATGTACCGAGTATATACGAGGTGTGTGCTACAATACAGACGGGATTTTAATCAATATGTCGCTATGTTTTTGAAATTAGGTAAATACAATTGTAATCGTTCATAGAACACGTTTAATTTTTTTAACATTTCCAGTTATATACATCGAGAACGAGGTTAAAACTTTGCCGTCCATAATGTCTTTAGTTTTTTTATGGTGCTTATTTTTAATTTACATGTAAAAAATTTGAAGGTCTTGAAAAATAACGTAATATATTGGGAACGGCTAAAACTGAATTTAGTTCATTTGTAAATGTAACGACTCAAATGTATATTAAATTGAAGGATTTATAACTTGAATAAGATGAATTCGTGTGTTGCAACGCCTAATCAAGATTGAACTATTGACAAATATACATTGTGTCCGTTTTCTTTAACAAGACGTAAATTACTGTAAAGTGTGAGAAAAAAAAACGAGTTCATCTATATTTATATATGTACTAGCGGGCCGGGCGGACGTTGTCCTGCCTTGATAATAAAAAAAAATCCTAAAAATCAACCGCAGCGCCACCTACCGGGTCCAAATGTGAATTTAAACCATTCTCGGGTCCACTGGAACACGCACACAAAATTTCGTCAAAATCGGTCCAGCCGTTTAAGAGGAGTTCAGTGACATACACACGTACAGAAGAAATTTATATATGTATAAAGATAAAATGTACATGGATATACATACATATATATCTTAATATATATATTTCTTGTGTGCGTGTGTATGTGACTGAACTCCTCCTAAACGACTGGACCGATTTTGATGAAATTTTTTGTGTGCGTTCGTGGAGATTCGAGAATGGTTTAGATTCACAATTGGACCCGGCAGGTGGCGCTGCGATCGACTTTTAGGATTTTTTTTGTTTTCAAGGCAGGACAACGTCCGCCCGGTCCGCTAGTATTGATATATATATCAACAATATATACATATTGATTTTCTACAAACACTTAAATTTATTATGGGTTTTCATTGATAATACGAAACGTAACGCTCTCTTACTATCTTCACTAACTTAGGTCTCCCTCTTAACGTTCCGTTCGTCTCGCCCGATCACACGTTTTCGTAACGGTCTTGTGACGCATTCACCAACTTCCTCCCCAAGCCAAGCGTGCGTAAACAAGTTTTACTTCAAAAATATTTAATCGCATTATTACAGCACTAACCTGGTAACTATGACGCCCATAGCGGACCCATCAGCGGCTGAGGTGTGCTCGATGTGTGCAGGGCTTTCCTCCGAGGGTCTGGGTGGTGGAATCCAGTCACGAGGTGGACGGGGCAGCTTCTCAGTCGACACCCATTGTAAAGAGGGCCAACCGCGGAAAGAGACAACGTCGCCTGACGATGTTTTCGGCAATCCTAAATTTTTTTTCATTGATTTAATGTTATAGTCGAGGAGTTTCTGGCGGGTTCTTGGACTGTCGTGTAGTGGATTTTATATTTTATTCATATTCCACCCTCTATTTTATCCTTGCTACCTGTGTTAGCTACCACAATCGAGAATTTTCGCCGGGATATTATTGGGCGTCTCATCGAAACGAAGCTACTCACGGAAAATTAGCTTGATGGTAATCAAGTGCCAAAATAGACTCTGGATCCTGGACTATCCCAATTGTTCTTGATAATTTAATCTATATCCGCAAAATCATTGAAAAGCAGAATTTTGCAAAAGACCGACATGATCTAAATACTAGAAACAGTGAAAAACTGGTCGTCTCATGTTTGAGACTCAGTAAAACCAGTAACAGTTTTTTAGGTAATAGTGTTAGGTTTTACAACAAAGTCCCAAAACATATTACCGATTTACCGAATTGTAAATTTAAGCGCCACGTCAAGCGGTCAAAAGGCTATTATAGTGTGGATCAATATGTGAACGATGGTAATGTCTGGAATTGATTCCCCTCTCTGTGCATCCACTAAAAACGACTATGCCGTGTAATGTATTCTAAATAATAAAAATAATAAATTCTAAATGTTAAAAAGATAAACCAGGTCGAGTTCCTTGCCGATTCTCCTCGACGAATGGGTTGTTTTTCCGAACCGGTGGCAGTTTTGACGTTCATAAGCGCCTTCTTAGGACCTAAATTGAATAAAGTATATTTGATTTTGATGTTACAGTAACAACTGATGTTATTTTTGTATACATAACTCTTCTGTCCGCGTGTATATGACTGGACTCCTACTAAACGGCTGGACAGATTTATGATTAAATTTTTTGTGAGTATTCAGGTGGATTCAAGAATGGGTTAGATTCACAAATGGACACGTAGATGGCGCTGCGTTAGAATTTTATTGTCTGGGCCCGCTAGAAGTAAAAGTTACTATGTAATTTTTGTGTTAAAAGTAGGAATTTTGGTGGCTTTACCCGTATTTGTATAGATGATAACTTTGAACACTGACCTTTCAAGCAGGCGTCGGAAGTGAGCGCGTACTGTATCCCGCAAGAGCCCAACAAGAAACCGACTTGCTGCAAACCCGCATCCCTCCTAGTGAGTGGTACTTCAATTGGCACGGGAACGATGCCAGCTTGCAGACAGCCGTAGAATGCGCACATGAAGTTAATCGGATCGTTGTTTGGATAAACTAAAGCGATCCTATCACCCGGCTTTATTGAACTGTCGCCGGATAACGGACCGCCGCTGCTTGCCTTCGATGTGAACGTTTTGTTCAGCAAAGCGTGAGCTATTTTAAGCGAACGGCTTAACAACTTTCCTGTTGGATTACACATACTATTTGTTAACGAATTACCAAATTTATTAGATAATAATTTGATTACAAGTCATAATTTATTTGCCTATACGTATTACAATTGCAAACTATTTGATTGTATTGCATTTATTCATAATTTCTTTATTTCATGATACTACTTAAACCCTTATAATTCTTTTGCTAATTCTAAGGTACCTTGAATTTCACCAATTTACAAAAAAAACAATGAAAAATTTAGTTTATGTCACACTATGAAAATTCCTTTTGAGCAAGTAGAAATCTTGTCTAGATCGATTCAACCAACAGATACTTAAATTTATACTTATATATTTCTATGGAGAAATAAGCAACGAATGTGTAGTTATATTTCAAAATGAGCTAAATCCAATTTCGATTGTTCATATGACATGTTTATTTTTTTTAAAGTTTTCTCGTTTTTACACACCGCGAATGAAGTTCAAATTTCGCCGTTCATAAGATTTTTAATTTTGTTTTTTATTATCTTCATATTTTAAACGTAAAAATTTGAAGATATTGAAAAATAACCTAAAATATTAAGAGCGGCTAAAATTGGATTTAGCTAATTTTAAACGTAAATGACTCATATTATGTAATCACAAAAAATAAACACTATTTTTTTTAATCATAATAAAACTTAAAACACATTATTACAGTCTCATATTTATGGTTGAAATATGTAATATAAATTACCGTAAGTCAGAGCATTGCTGAGCTTTCCATTGGGATCAAGGACAGTCGCAACGCTGGCTTTGAAGGAGGCAGTTCCGTATCTTTGAAGTGCTGCCTCCAAATTCCTCGGTAGACCGGCAGGTATCACGAGCTGTTCACCCACCGCCGGCGTCATAGTACCGCCTTCAGGTTTGGGAGCGTTCGGGTCTTTCGGATTGGCGGCGAGTTCGAGTTCTATATCGTCGTCTTCATAAAACTCTGGTAGCGGACGTCGCTTTGGACGCTTCAATGTGTTCAAAAGTTGTTGAATCTTTGCTGATACCTAGTTTATATAAATCAAAAATAAATACGATTACATATCATAATTCGTCCGTGAGAAAAATAACCGAAAATACCAGAGTTTATAACCGTCATAGAGTTAATAAATATTTTAAATACGTCGATACAAATACGAATATCGTAAGTTCGAAATCAAACGTTTATTATGAGAGATGGTTCGTTTTTATGTACACCTGTACAAGCTTGAATATACCTATCATATAATGCTATAGTTTTGTAAATATATACCTGATACAAAGTTGAACAAAAAATAACATTAAATCAACTCGTAATTGGCGTCGTACAGTCGTAAATTACAAGTAACAGTCCTCGGCTTTGATTACATTAATTACAACAAGACATTTAATAAGAGAAAAATATAATGTTTGTGACTTGGAAATATATTAGTTTACTTTGAGGTTACGTTAGGTTTGAAACGATGACGGCTTAGTTGATATCGTATAGGGATATCGCGTCAATGGACGCAGGTTCGAATCCTCGCAGCTGAATCAGAGCTTTCGGTGCAGGAAAACATCGTCACGAAACCATAGCAGTAGAGCTTTGTCTAAGTCCGCCTGGTTAGCTACAACCCTCAAGCTAAAAATCTGTCGCCAAGCGCCGGTCGGTGTGTTCCGGCACACGCACTTGAGAGCCAGTCCCTTCTAGGTTCGAGCGTGTTAACTATCTTAGACTGTATCGTTATTCAACATCAGATGAGATTATGTTCCAACGGTAAAACCCAACCAAGTATTAAAAAAACAAAGTGTGTGTGTGTGTACTTATGTACACGCGTTAGAAGTTATACTTCTTTGGCGTAACAAGATAAAAATCTTTTCAAAAATTTTATCTTTCGCCCCTTATTCTACTACGTTTGTAGAAAAAACGACATTAACAATAGAAAAAAGGTATTCATACGTTGAAAGTTTTAATACAAAGAAATACAAACAACTTATACAAAGAAACAAAATGTTGACTTTAGATAACTTCAGGGTGTCGGTTTTTCGCGACGGTGAGCGCGCGCATCGTAAAAATTTACTCTCATCATTTTTCCCTAACGCGCCAAAAGAAGTATAACTTCAATAATGTGAGGTTAGGTTACTTTGTGTTAGTGATTCCGAAGATTAGCTCCTATAAACCAACAATATTTAGCTTTTTATAATAACGGTCTATGTATACCAGAGTCAATAATAAAAACAGGAAAATGTTTAAAGAAATGAAGACATGAAGAGTGACGATAAAATGTTAATAACAATGACTAGTCTTGACCACATTCTGTGTAATAAATATTATCAAGTTAAAAAAATGTGTGAGCATTATTTACTATATCAAAATATGTACGAGAATAAAATACAGTAGCAAAATGGAAACATTTTAATGAACCATTTCACGACCGTCGAATATTTCAGCATGATTGATTAAAAGTTCTCCATTTCATTACTTGCGAATTCAATTGTACCGATTACGTTATAATTGTTTGTTTTCGTATTCCATTCCTCTCTGCTATATAAATAATTTCGATTGAAGCCATTGGATACTTATTAATTTTATTGTGATACTATTCGTTATATATATATATAATATATATATATATACTAGCGCACCGGGCGGACGTTGTCCTGCCTTGAAAACAAAAAAAATCCTAAAAGTCGATCGCAGCGCCACCTGCCGGGTCCAATTGTGAATCTAAACCATTCTCGAATCTCCACGAACACACACAAAAAATTTCATCAAAATCGGTCCAGTCGTTTAGGAGGAGTTCAGTCACATACACACGCACACAAGAAATATATATATTAAGATAAGTTACGTTAACTTTAAAAATTACCAATTCGTTTTCGTAATCGTTCAATCAAGATATGAATCCCGTGTCACCGGAAGGAATTTTACGATATTGGGCAAGCATACTGTTCATAGAAACGGTACAGTCTTTATGGGGAAAAAAAAAATGCAATATATAACGTTATATACCCCGATTTGATGCTTTAGGCAGTGATCAACATAGATCTCCTTGCGCGCAGTGATACAGGACTGTTTAAAATCTCCATAGTCCCCCTTTCGAATAATAATGATATGATATATCATCCTGCTGGGATAGTTAAATGTACTACCTTCATGTTGACAGTCTTTACTGCCCAAAAATAAGTAATTTACATATGACTATTTTGTCATCTCTATACGAAACTTTTTTAATTTCAATAAGTTTACGTTCTTTCTTGACATTTGATTATAATCACTTATGATTGTTATACTTAAGCTAGTCGATGACTGACTTCCAAGTACTATTTTTTGTTATCACACACTATCAAATATCATTATGAGCAGTGTTGTGATATAGATAATTTTACCTTCCATTTTCCAGTTCCAGTACCGGTGTCCTCGGATTGTGCATAACATTGCACCCTGTCAGCTACGAGAGCACCGCCGCGCCGGCCGCCTGAAGTCGTGTGTGTAACGTCGGGTTGAATATCTGATAACAATATACGACATACTTATCCGAATATCGCCGATGCGCGACGCATATTTTTGTAGAAAATCGCAATTGAGAAATCGAAATAGCTAGATATTATTATTCGAGACACAAAAAACCTGTGACTAATAATAAATGTCATCAATATTTTGGAGATGGTTTAATAATTACGTAATCAATTTGAGGGGATTATTACTTTTTTGATGACATGGGAGGAATTGGATGATGACAGGACGAATCTGAATGGCGTTTGTGTTTGTTAAAGAAACTCGCGAGTAATTTTGTAAGAATTATACCAATGCTTACATTAAATTCGATTAAATTTCTAATCGATGGTATCTTATATATTAATACGTGAAGCTAAAACTTTGTACCCTTTTTTAAGCGAATTGCGCGAACGGATGAATTTGAAATTTAACATAGTTAAAGTTTATACGGAGGACAAGTGCACAAAGCATTTTTTTAATATAAAATGTATTACAAATATATTAAATTAATTAAAATATACATTACTCACACTACTGCTTGAATTACACACAACATATACGCAGATGTAAACGAAAGTTTTGACATCCTTCATTTTACTCTTACGTTCCAAATACCATTTTATATCCTCCATTCAATATTTTTAACATGACTTACGTTCGACGAAAACGAAACGTTACGAATATATAATATGTAATATCATAATATAACTTAGTAAATATTGAAATAACAAATAAATAAATAATAATGATATATCTTTAATAATTTTATGAAACCTCTGAAATAATAATTATTCTCTTTGGTCTTATTGTTGTAGTATCAAAATTTTTAGGTGATAGGACTGCATTGACTTCGGCATGGCACGGTCATAAGAGTAAAGCAATATGAATGAATAAGTGAATACGAATATTTGAAATGGATTCATTTTCAAAAGTTAATGGTAGTATTAAAAACATCTCTGTTTTGAATTCATCATCAGACTCTGTAGCGTATCTATTACTTTCCAAATGGTGATACTGGGTGGCATATTAATATTCCTCATAATGTCTATTTTGTGAACATTACGAAATAGTAAATACAAAACAGCGTAATCTCATTGATCAAGTGATTGGTGAGGTTTTATATCATGATATTGCAAATCATTCACAAATTAAATTAACTTAATCTTCGTTTTATTTCAACAGTGTCCGGTGGCACAACTTCAACTCTAACATCTGAAGGTAGTATTTTACACAATGGGTTTCAAATGCTTATAACTATTTTAGAATATTCTGTAGCGAATTTTAATGCAAATAGTAGGTAGCTATGGTCGTTACATAAATTCATCATCATTATTACAAGTATCTACGTGTCCAGTGCAAGTGATGAAAATCATAGATATTGCGGGATCTATGCAATGAAATTGATAGAAATAAACCATTTCGAAGAAAAACTATAATAATGTGTGGTGATATTCGGTAAATAATACCCGTTATTCCACACAGATCTCGAGTATAATTAATTAAAAATCGTGTCATTAGCTGGCATAACTTTTCTTATTTTCGTAAAGTTATGTTTGCTTAGAATTTGAAAGCCTTACCACCTTTTTAATCGCCTGTTTTTTGATTCAAATGTATAATTAATTTCATTTTTTATGTATAAATAGATTTATTTTTTATGTTATGTTTATATAATTTCATTAAAGAAAGCGGCATAATAGCCGTTCTGCAGTATTGGCAATTTCAAATCAAAATAATTTTTGTTTGGCTAATTTCAAATTAATTTTATTTTAAAAATATGGAATTCTTTTTCCAAAAGTAGTCATTTGTTTATTGATTAGTGTTACATTTTCATCGCATTTCAATCTTTTTTGTCATCATGGATACGTTAAAAATTCGAGTAATTATGGAATATGAATACCGTCGTGGCGGCAACGCGGCACAAGCGGCACGCAACATCAACGACGTTTACGGTGCTAACACTACCAACCAACGCACCACCTGTTATTGGTTTGCTCGTTTCCGTTCTGGGAATTTCGACCTGAAAAATGAACCTCGCGGTCGTCCGAAGACTTTGGTCGACAATGACGAATTAAAGGCGATTGTGGAAGGTGATGATACACAATCTACGGCTGAATTAGCAGCAGCTTTCGACGTTAGCGTCAAAACAATATTGGTCCATTTGCGTCAAATTGGCAAGGTAGAAAAGCTTGACAAATGGGTGCCCCACGAACGTATGCGCGAAGTACGCGTCGAGACGTGCCTTGCACTGCTCAACAGACACACAAATGAAGGAATTTTGAACCGCATTGTTACCTGCGATGAAAAATGGATTCTGTTTGATAACCGCAAGCGCTCAGCAAGTTGGTTCTATCCTGGTTCAGCACCTAAACAATGCCCTAAACGAAAACTTACCCTAGAAAAGTGATGGTCACTGTTTGGTGGTCTAGCGCCGGTGTGATTCATCACAGCTTCTTACCAAACGGGATGAGCATTACTGCAGATGTGTACTGTGAAGAACTGAACACAATGATGGAAAAGCTGGCACATCTCCAACCAGCATTGGTCAATCGCTCGTCTCCGTTGCTCCTGCACGACAACGCGCGACCTCATACTGCACAGCAGACGGTTTCCAAGTTTCAAGAACTGGGGTTGGAAGTTCTCCGTCATCCGCCCTACTCACCAAACCTTGCGTCTACAGACTACTATTTTTTCCAGAATTTGGATAACTCCTTGGCGGGAAAAAAATTCAATACCCGAGAGGCAGTACAAAATGCCTTTGAAGAATTTGTTGCCTCCCGTCCAGCTGATTTCTTTAAGAAGGGCATCAATAAACTGCAACTGCGTTGGCAAAGATGCATTGATTGCATGGATGATTACTTCGATTAATACAAATAAAAAATACATGAAAAAAAATCGTTTAAATTTTTTCATACAAAACGGCAATTTCATAGGTAAAGACCTAATATTAACTGAGTTGCCATGATGAAAGCCTTTGATTATTTGATATAATAATACCCTTTGACAAAAGAATCCTAATAAAGTTCAAACTTAAAAAATCAATGAATTATGGTCGAATTTCTACCACTGGGCGACCACTAGTACAAGCTAATTGCATAACTCAGATTTGCAGACCTCTCGATAATCAATAAGATATTCCACCGTCAATATTATAATAGTGAACAGTTGTCCATTAAGCGAGAAATCCTTGAACGAAATTGGCCCTCGGCTGGAAAATGTTACGGCGACCAAATTGTTACGAGCAATGCTAAATATTTACGGTATTATTGAGATGGAATTTATTAAAATAATCGCATTGTATAACTAGCTACTGTCTCTATTTTGTTATCTATTAAATATCATTTTAAATCAACAATCTCTGTCAAACTAAATTTTGTGGGAGTAACCACGATATCTGTATGTATTACACTTTTCTCAGATATACGCTTGTACCCGTTTTACTGAACACTAGTTAGTTTTGACGTGGTTAAAACTTTGGTATCCAATTAAAAACTTTCCGATTCCGAGCATTGGTGGAAGTTGCTCTATTGTTAGCGTAGTTGTTAAACAGACAACTTCCATTTCTGTATAAATAGCTACATTCCTAAATCACTTTAGAAACCTTTTAATAATTGTTTATGTTTTTAAATAAGCAGATACGTTGTTTTAATTTTATTTGGAATATTTGCAAGTATTTTTGAGAATAGAAACTCATCGGAGATTGGAGGTGAACGTCTTCTAAATGTATAAAAACCCAGTGTTATGATGTTTGTCCACGATGAACTCCGAAACTACTCTCCGATCTTCATGAAAGTTGGCATCATCATTACATAGTATAAAACAAAGTCCCCTACCGTGTCTGTCTGTCTGTCTGTTCACGATAAACTCAAAAACTACTGAACGGATTTTCAAGCGGTTTTCACCAGTGGATAAAGTGATTCATGAAGAACGTTTTCGTATATAATTTGTGAAGGATTTTTTTATAATCATGGCGGGACAACGTCTGCCGGGCCCGTTAGTTTATGTATAATTTGGTCCAACTTGAGAGATAGGATAATTTATATATCGATTTATGTCCTCAATATTTTTTAATTACTAATTAAATGATTGTCAATGTTGATTATTGTTATTAACAGTAATACATCAATCTCGAACAGATGGTGCTTGAAATTAGTTTGTCGACAGAAAACTGTAAGACCGAATGTTATAGATATCTCATAGATGGGGTGTAAATCAAATTTAAATGATTTTATTTTTCAACTCCAGTTTATTTTACGGTGTACGTGATCTGATGATATGATTCAACATGTAATAACTGAGCCACAGTAACGTGTGGACGGGTCAGCTAGTCTTCTATAAAGGTCGATATAAAAATTACATAGAAATAGAATAAAACTCACAAGCAGGTAAATGTGCTGATAGATCGGCTAATTCGATCTCTGTCCTCTCTCTGGGCGCATGTTTCTTTTCTCTCTCTCGCTCCCTTTCCTTGTCTCGCTCGCGCTCTCGTTCGCGGTCACGTTCTCTGTGGTGGTGTGGCTGCGGGAGCGGGAGAGGGATAGCACGAGGATGCGGAGCTGCCGGGCGCCGTGCAGGCGGAGACCCTAGCTCAGGCGGTGGCGGCAGCTCTGCGTCCCCCGCGCAGGAATCTTCGTCTGATGATGATGCTGTTCGTAAATAGTAAGGTAATACATATTTGCCGTACAAACAAACGAACGAAACGATTATAATGAAATGGCTAGTTGGGTCACTAATTAAGTTGGAACTGCTGACGATCCACCTCAACATTATTAGACTACGATCGATCGACTCTCAAAGGCTGCAAGTATGCGTGATGCAGGATTTTCGTCTAGGTAGGTGTGGGTGACTCCCGCCAGAGTTCAGAAGAATTGTTTATTATCGGCTATTGTAGGGGGGTTATGACGATAAAAGATAAGTTTTGCGCTAGTTGTTGATCAAATAAATTTTTATCGATTATTCATTACGTTTTGTTATAGCTATCTACCTACTAAAACAAAATCAGTGAATAATTCTATACCGGCAAACTTTTCTGGAGATCGACTGAAAAACCACTCGCGATCGACCGTTTGAACACCCTTGCATTATGTCTTACATAAAGTATAACATAAGAAGACTTTAGTATTACGTAACTGTACAGAGGCGACATTGTCGTTACTTTACTAAAGTATGGTACGTCTGGTACATAATCTGAATTTGCTATTTCGAAATCATTATTTGTATTATCGTTTTACTCTTAGGAAGGTGTAATTAGCAGCCGATTACAGTCTATGGTCGAATGATTGGTTCATGATGACATTTAAGACGACAGACCTAAGCGAATTAATTTGTAAAAAGCCATTGCATGAATTAAAGTATCGAGTGACGTAATTGAACGGGACTGTTTTAAATAAGGAGAGATTAGTCAACGATTACGTTTATTCACAATCGAGTACGATTACCTAAAAGGCGATCTCCTTTATTCACCATAAATACAAAAACGTTATCCAAATAATAGTATGAATACAATTATAATGAAGTGTAAAGACTATAAAAGTTATACATGTTCCAATTGTAATTTTCATTCCTAATCTTTACTAATAGATTATTGTGAAAGAGGGAGATTTGTTTGTTCTTTCGTTTGTTTGTTTGCAACATTTTCCCGATTTAAATACTAAATCGATAATACAGAAAAGGCATACGTCAAATCTACATTAACACGAGAGAAACGTTGTGTTTACGAATGCAAACATTAAAAAAAGTGTATTTTTAAATTATTCCTGGGGCAACACTATTATTAAAAAATGTTTTACTTGATTGTCTGTCTAGTGTGTCTCTGTTTTTGATAAATTTAATTTAATTATTTTGAATGTTTTTTTTTTTAATGTTTATTTCGGCAAACAATGTATTAATGAGTATACAAATTGAAACGAAATAATATGCAGCACAACATAAGGAACATCGGACTACTTAGAAGCAAATTATATAAAGTGCATGACAGTGTATACTCACACAATTCATGGCGTTCTCTGTCAGGGCTTCTAGCCATCATGGAGGTCCTCTTTGATGGCATCGGCAGAGAGGGTTTCGGTCTGCTCTGCATCTCGGCCAACGCTTGCTGCACCGCCTCCTGCCTTACTTCTGTAACATAATCAGAATGTTAGATATATATATATATATATATATATATATATATATATATATATATATATATATATATATATAGCTATTGGAAATGTAATTGGGTGCAAGATACGTCTCGTGCCGACACCAATGTACTTCTATATACAACAAAGACACTTATAAGAAATGCGATTTGTGTTTGGAACACAAAGATTTGATTTTATTGACATGGATTTCTGTCACTTATACAGTATAAACACAGAATAATTCCGTAGACATGCATAAACTACCAGAAACGATTAAACAATAGGAAAAAAATGATTGTAAAGCGACGGGAAATACCGAGGTTCTTTTCTGACATAAAATACCAATTAACTGTTTTCTAGTGAGTAAACATATTAAAAAAAAAAACTCTAATGACAAAAATAATAGATAAAATGAGAAAAAGTGACATTTGAAAGAAAAATTGTATAAAATTTCATTCAAAGTGGAGTGAAAACAAATAAATTTACTTCAATAATATTTATAAGCCTGTCGGTAGAAACCCGTCACTCAAAAACAATATTTAATCCATAATAGTACAAACACGAAACAAAAATGAAAGCTTCTAAGCATGCATCGTAGAGATGGTAATGCATTTGTGTGCTAGCGGTTTGTTAGTGCTGAGTATTTATTAAATAAGAAATGATATGATAAATACATCATTATATTTTAAAAAGATAAACACCGTATCACATTATAATAATATAAATCACATAGAACTAACTAATATAATAATTGGAGTACAAGGGATTTTAATAATACGAGGCTATAGTTCAAATACTATAAAAATAACTTTAATATAGGACATGTAAATTACCTTTAATTGTGGTCTGTCATGCTCTATATTTATAAAAAAGGGTACAACAGTAGGAAAGGGATAAACAGTCAAATATTATATTATGACAACAAATTACGTATAGTTGACAAACTTACGTTGTATCATAACTTAAAGACATGAAAAAACAAACTTCACTGTGATAAACGGTACTACGACACTTTATAAAGAATTATCTTCGGAAAAAATATCTTTTTAACGAATCTTACCGTATTGTTATAGCGATATTAACATATTTACATATAAAACTACGCATGAAAATTCTATCGCACAATGGGTCTACAACATATATAAAGAGGGGATCTGTAAAGTGAAATTGATTGAAATGTTTACTGTTATAATATCGAATTTTTAATCACAAATACAACTACGTAGTCTCATTCATATGCCTCTGTATAGCGTAGGAGTAAGTTAAATATGTAGAGGCATTCTGTACACTAAACAAAATAGTGTCAAATTAATAACACGAGTATGCGTTTACAAACCGTGTCAGTAACAAATACCGGAACAAGTTACGATTTCAGCGCGTCTTATATAATACTAGCGGGGCCGGCAAACGTTGTCCCGCCCTGATTAAAAATAAATCCTTGACAAATTATATACCAAAACGTTCCTCCCGAATCACTTTATCTACTGGTGAAAACCGCATGAAAATCCGGTCAGTAGTTTTTGAGTTTATCGCGAACAGACAGATAGACAGACGCGGTAGGGAACTTTATTTTATATTATGTAATGATTATTAAATGGATTTTAATTTTCTGCATATCTATATTGTAAACATAATTTTATTGCAGAATAATATGCAATTAACGTTGAAATATAACACTATCAAGTGCCATTAATCCAGTTCAATTATCAAAGAGAGTTTAATCCAATAATTTGTAACAGATCATTTGAATTTCTGCGAAAATTAATAACATGAAATAGCACAAAATTATATATTTAGAAGTCAGCTCACCCTTTTTGGGAACGTATACGTAACAATTATTTAGATACTAGCGGGCCCGGCGGACATTGTCCCGCGCTGATAATAAAAAAAAACCTTGACAAATTATATACCTAAACCATCCCCATGAATCTTTATCTACTGATGAAAACCGCATGAAAATGAATAGTTTTTGAGTTTATCACAAACAGACAGACGAGGTAGAGGTCTTTGTTTTACACTTTGTAGTGATAATAAATTGTAGAAATCTGGAAAACGATAGTTTGGGAAAGAATCTGGATGTTTTATTTGTCACCGATACAATTATTTTATTTTATTTTATAAGTATTTTATGGAAATGTAATTAAAATACCTTAAAAAATTCTTAAGGCTGAGACATACGAGTCTTAGCTTAATCCGGTCGAATATAAAACGTGATTTTTTATACAAGTGTCTTGTTATATAACTTAGACGAACACTAAAAAACAATTCATAAACATTCATCTCTAAAGGGGTTAAGTAGGGTATAGGATGATTCTTCGGCTGTTACCGATGAGAAATTCCATCAGACACTTTGCCTGTACTGAATAAAAACATATTATAGACATAATAATCGTTCTTTGACGATAGAGGAATGTCTGTACAAATAATATTCGGGGTTCCGCTCCCTCTTATCACTTAAACACGACATGTAAACATTATACAAGGTCGCGACGGGCGATGCTAAAACACGTTAGTTTTTGTGTAATGCACATCCATTTTGTTATTTGCTTTCGTATGCCGCGTAATAACGATACATATAAATATTCACACGTGAATTCTTTTTCAACTGCTTCTTACATCATCACGCGGAACCGGCGTAAACGTATGAGGGAATTCTATGAAAAAGTTACATGAAGTTAGCATCGAATCGCAACACTCACGTGCGTAACAAAAAAAATGTAATGTCCAGAGGTAAAAAAAAAAAACAGTCGAGGCAGTCATAAGGACTGCCGACAGAAGTGAAAACTTAATACAATGGAATAAATCTGTTCTCTTTTGAATTAAACTAATTTTAGTATAAATAATTTAAATTTCATCTGGTTTTTACGTCTATTTGAACTCGGAGAAATAATTACACAATTTAATACAGTTTTTTAAAGTAATCAAACATATGATGGACTGCAGAATTTCAATGCAAAATATAAATATTATATGTACACAGGCCGCTATACTTCGCGTTGCTAGTAAGACACAAGCGGCGCAAGCGTAATACGGTCGGCCACGCTTACTAGCATGTCATCACGCGAGATTATAAGTGTATCTCCTGCCAAAAAAAAAAATACCGCTCAACGTGCCTGAGAAGTTTTCACTTCAATGAAAAATACAGTTTCGGAGACTAGTACATCATACGTACATACGTACACAATACGAAAACAAATGAACCACAGTATAATTTCTCGAATTTCCTCATACAAATAACGATATTCTAAGATTAAGCTTACCTCTAACCGTTCAAAATGACTATTGAGTTGTTCGCAGTTTACTATTGACGTGTTCGACCAGTGTAAAATCATTATGCAAATACTATGAAAAAAAGTTTATATAAATAAATTACAAATATGTAATTGAGCATTACATAAAATGCGTAATTATTTTTAGCGGAATGCTCAATCCAACGCTTTATAAATCGTTCACACGTAAATCTCTTTTTTTTGTACTGACTACGCTATTTACCTAGCAAGGTCTTAACAGCTTCACCGGACTACTAAGGCGAGCGCTTAAGGCAATCAGCCGATTTTATTTGACAACTAGCTCAAGGGTGCACGGCACGCCTCGGCTAGGTCTGTTGCCTTATACATGCAATTCGCGACCTATCTGAGCTAACCTAAGCTAAGCTATATGTGTACCAAGCATACATACCTCAACAAATCTTATATATATTTCGTATGGGATAATTTTTAACACGTAATGCGAAAAATGTATTTTCTTAGAAATACGAGTAGGTTGGAGAATAGAACACATTTCCACACGTAGCTTTTATCCGACTGCGCAAAAGGAGGTAATCTGTTTCGAGTGTGTCATTATGCAAGTCTATTTCTTTGATATGTACTGCAGCTTAAAGGACTTGATGGATTTCAAGATATGTAGTGATCTTATATGGATAGATTAGTCTTAACTGTGGTAATACATAGTATATATAATATTTCAATATTTCGTCTGTAAATAGAAAAAAGATGATTTGCAGTGGAACTTTTCTCTATCTTTGTTCATAATTATAATTAATATACATCGGCGATATCTTGTCTTATATACTAATACGTGAAGCCAAAACTTTGTACCCCATTTTAAGCGAATTACGCGAACGGATGAACTTGAAATTGAGCATAGTTAAAGTTTATATACTACTATATAGTTTAGACCACTAGTATACATAATGTTAAATTTTGTAAAAACACAAATTTATGTTTTACATTACCACATTACAACAATACTTTACATTACATTATAACAATACTTTACATTACATTACAATAAAATTTACATTAAAATTTTCTTAATTTAGAATTATTCAATTCCATAGATAACGTTTTAATTTTGGTAATTAATTGCATTGAAAGTTGCTTGTGTCTTCACCTCCTTTATCTTTTGTGTATTTTGAAATCAACGATGTATAAAAATGTATATTAAAAAGAAACAAATTAGTTTTGCTTATTAAAAAAAGTGTGTCAAGTGCAAGTCGTATTTTCACTCTGAGGGTAACTATCCATTGCAGAATATATGTATGCTATATATTTACATAAAAAATCGCATTTTCTGCAGTTGAAGATCATTAGAGTAAGTCTATTTCATTCCCAATTTGCCGGCTTTCATTGTTTGTTGTTTTAATGTTATAAAAAAAATACAAGTTGTATCTTAAAGTGTGTTTTGACGATAAAATAAAATAAGGAATATAAATGACATTTTTGGTATTACCCTTAATACTTTACTTTTTGGCATTTCTCGTATTTGATATTATATACACCATAAGACTAGTATAAAAAATAAAAAGTTACTAATACAAAAGTTGATCATTTTAGAGTAGGACAAACAACGTAGACATACGGTTCCCTTTTTGGGAACCAAATTCTATAAAATTAGGAGGCCCATACTGTAGGCCCAGAGAACGGGCAGCTGCTTTGCAATATGCTAAGTACTGTATACGAAACAACGAGGGTGACGTCACTTGTACCCACCAACCATTGTTCGCATTGACTCCGCGTGAATGTCATTGTTTTATGTCGCAGATAATATTTGAAACGCGACAGTTTGAAATAGTCTCGTTTAACTAACAAAAATGGGTAGATTCTCACCATAAATTATATAATCGTTTACAAGTCAGCTGGGAGTGTTGAAATCTCTTTTATCCAAGAACGAACAAGTGGCTGCACTGTACTTAATTATAAGCGCAGATTCGAAACGTTAAAATTCGTATTAGAATAAATATTCAATAAATACAAAGTGCGCATACGAGTGGTAAAAGTATCAAGTACATTATAGTAGGATAGAAATACTTTGCAGCTCACACAAATAAACAACGAACGGTCTATACGTACGCATAGACACAAGGGAGACGCGACCGATGGCGTGGCGTAGAGGACGCATGGCGGCATAATTGAGCATCATGCCATTTGATGTATCGATATATAAGTTAATTTTACTACTAAGGAGCGACAACAGATAGTTTGTATAAAAAGAATAATCACTAAGAGATTTGCAATACTTCGGCAGTCGCAGCGGTGACAGGTATATCATCATGTACAATACAATCCAGTTGTACCTGACAAATGTACTACTAATGTGGATATAATACTAATCCGAATTGAATACTAGTTATATCTAGTGTACCGGGAGATATGAGCACGACGCCTAAGCGTGCCACTATTACTTATATTACGC
This sequence comes from Antheraea yamamai, assembly GCA_036509395.1. Classification (NCBI taxonomy): domain Eukaryota; kingdom Metazoa; phylum Arthropoda; class Insecta; order Lepidoptera; family Saturniidae; genus Antheraea; species Antheraea yamamai. The sequence continues at coordinate 5,577,766 of AP028424.1, read as the reverse complement.
TTGATGTATAATGATCAGGGTCCAGTTCCGGCAAAACCTACGTCTATTACCTACGATATAAATCGATTTTTATCTATATATATTACAAAATAAAGCCATTTGTCGTGTCTGTCTGTGTGTTAACTTAGTTCTTCCAAGCTATGCAACGGATTTTAATACGATTGTCACTCTCATTTAGAGAATTTCTAACAGAAGGTTTGTTTATAATACATGCATATTGTATTTATATAAAGTAGAGAAAAGTCGACGTATTCTAATGAGGTCGTAATAAGAAGTTTTCGTGCGCTTACATAGATAACGCTGGCTAAAACATTGTGAGATATATAAGAAATAATGTACTACAGTATTGTATATTTAAAATGCCCACAGAAATGTCTGTACATTTCTGCAACACTACATTTCTCTGCTGCATTTGCACGTCCTCTCGGTCTTGTATAATTGTTTAGATTCGACGTACTGTAACGAGAGCACTTACACTGAGCGCTCGCGAACGCACTTACATACCTTTTTCATAATCATATTTTATCTATATCAATTTAAATACTTCCGGTATTGTAATTGAAATCAAATCAATTAAAAGATATGCCCGTACAATTTCTATCTCCTAAAAATAACTCACAGAAATAATATTTATCTTTTACATGTTATTAAAAAAACATTGTTTCTTTACAACAATATTTTGATAACTATAGTATTAACTGTAAATATTTTAGTTATGTTGGTCATTTATTTAATGTAGAATTTTAAATCATGCTAACAAAAAAGAGTTGCATATGTTAAGATTTTTATGTAACTTCTAAGACTTTGACGAACTGTAAATATCAAAGTGGTAAATAATGGATCTAAGCCTTGTGGGTACTTGTGTACCACATTAGTACATACGAAACAGGGACAGGTAAGTAAATATAAGACAATCTAGACTTACAAGTTATGTATTATAACAAAGTAAAATAGAATCTATATCTGGAAGACTAGAATCAATGTCATTTGGAAGTAGCTGTCTATTTCGAATAAACTAGTACTAACTTATACTCGTATTTTTGAAAGTGTTATAAGTACATTAGCAGGCCCGGCGGACGTTGTCCCGTCCTGATAATAAAAAAAAGAACTGGACAAATTATATACCTAAACCCTCTTCATGAATCACTTTATCTATTGGTGAAAATCCGTTCAGTACTTTTCGAGTTTATCGCGAGCAGACAGACAGACGTGGCTGAGGACTTTATTTTATCATATGTAGGGAAGATTTTGTGATTGATAGACGAAATAGGTTTGAATGAAAATACATATGTAGTAACTCATGGTAAGGACTTTTAGCGAAAAGTAATAAAGCGCGTAATGCCTGTGTCATATACACTCATTGCCGTAATGGATGTACCCGCAGCGCGGCACGGCGGTCTGTACCCACGTTTATTACACCGCGGTTAACATGACACCTGCTTTTTGTATAGCCTGCATGGCCGTTATTCAACACACACGATTTTACTAAAGAAAGCTGCGGCTCAAATCATTTGAAAAGGTTTTTAAATGTTATTTAAAATATTCGAAAAAGTAATAAACTACTCCCAGATAATCATTTATATCTACTTCTGATAATAGAAAAAAACCTTGACAAATTATATATGTAAACCTTGCTCATGAATCACTTTATCTACTGGTGAAAACCACATAGAAATCCCTTCAGTAGTTTTTGAAAATATCGCGAACAGACAGACAGACGTGGCAGAGGACTATGTTTTATAATATGTAGTGATGATGACATGACACATGACACATGATCTTTTCAGTGCAATACGAATTATTATAGGTACAATTATAATGGAAATATAATTTTCATAATGTGATAACGATGTAAGATTTTGTGTCACTGCCAAAGCTTCAATTGCGGTATCGAAAACTAGCAACAGCCTGCGACTTCGTCGCGTTAAATTACAATATGAAACTCAATAATAATGAAATATAGCCTAGTGCTTGCTAGTGCCAAGTTCTAGCAAAATAGATTGTATAGAAGCCTTGTATAGAATAGGTGGTGAACAAAGGAAAGCGAGGCGCGGGTCGAGGTGAAGACGCGGGAGGGACTGCGCGGCACGGTGTGATTCATTGCTTTTCTTACTATTAGACCAGTTCGTTTTTGCGTAAATCACCTGATGTTGAGTGTATATCAATTTGGGTTTCCCGAGATAACTAGGTCAAATATTAAGCACCTATTTTTTAAATTGATTTAGAACGAGAATCGACTAATGATTATCCTGTAAAAATATTGCTGGCGACTAACCAGTCGCGCTGTATAGTTCATATCATAAAAGCGCCTGATCTATTTTGACGATACTATTTCCACGGTGTTATTGCAAAAAGCCTTTATATACAGTAACTGAATGCAATTAAGCTATCCCAATCGAATAACAAAATATATACATTTGCTGACAATAATTAATTTTCAAGTTGATTTTATAATTAATCCCGACGCGACGTAATTTACATCCCTAGAGAGCAGCCCGGTCATTTTACTGATACTTTCGCGACATGTGGACGACGTTTGTTAATGAATTATTATTATAATGCGAGCATTCGAACTGCAGTTAAAATTTAACCATAATTAAAAATGTACATATACATATGTAGACGAAGCTTTCTGTATTTAAAACGGAGATATGTTTTTCTTGTACATATAAATAATGTTAGAAAGTGTTAGTATGCATTATGTACTGACTTCTGCCCGCGACTATGTCCACGTGGAATAGTTACTTTGGGCTAACGCGAACACGCAGCGGAAGCTCTTAAAAGAAAAAAAAATACCCCGATTTTGAAACCTTCTTCAATGGTGTTTCGCTCCTTTTGAAGGTGTTAGAGCCACGCTGTAGCTATTACTAATTTCAGCACGAATGGGTCGGCTCGCCCGGGGTAGTACCACCCTCTCACAGACCATCTCACCGACGTGGGGTAACAGTGCTTGCATTGTTGCGTTTCGTTCGGTCAGTGAGAGCGCCGGAGGCCCACCTCCTTTCCCTTTCCTTTTCTCCTTTCCCTACGCCTCCCCCATACACAGGCTGGCAACGCACTTACTACTCCCCTGGTATTGCTAGTGTCTATGGACGGTGGTGATCACTTAACATCAGGTGACCCACCTATTCGTTTGCCTCCTTTCGACATAAAAAAAAAATTGGTCTTAGCGGTATGATATATATATTGTCTCCCTCGATAAATTACTAATCTAACACTGAAAGAATTTTTCAAATCGGACCAGTAGTTCCTGAGATTAGCGCGTTCAACCAAACAAACAAATCTTTCGGCTTTATAATATTAGTATACTCGTACATTTGTGATCATCAGAGATCTACTTTGTACACCACCATTAAAATAGAGATTATTATTTCATTCTATAAAGTTTACGTGCGATATTATAAACTAAGTAAACAGTTAGTTGATAGTTTCTTACGAAACACAAACATAGTTGTGTTAATTGCCCTTAACATTTAGAAACATAGTTGAAAACTATATTATAATGATGCAAAAAATAATATTATTCATTAGATTGTTATAGTCTTGAATTCGGTAAAAAGATTAAGTGCAATCTTAGTTTAATAATTATTTCTGGGTTTTCATCTTACGGTTTTCTTTTAGTTAAATTTATTTATCGCACTATTACAATATACTATTCGATCAACATTCATTAATTTGAGATTCGATATATATACTAGATGAATGAATTTTCAAAATAAAATATATATATAATTTTACTTAAACATTTTATATAGATTTTTCCTTTTCGAAGTATTGTTGTTGTTTTTCCTATTCACGTAACGAACCTAATGAACATTGATTGGATTCAAAGTTATTAAAAAGCAGGGAGCAAATCTCTTACCAAATGTATATAAATACTTCTTTCACTTTGTAAGTTTTAGTATTTGAACATAATCTCACCCAATCTAACCCAACTGCCCTCCCCCTCCCCCCGCCCCCAAACACAGAGTGGCAACGCACTTGCGACGCTTCGAGTGTTGCAAGTGTCTATGGACGGTGGTGATCACTTAACATCAGGTGACCCACTTCTTCGTTTGCCTCCTATGATAAAAAAAAAACCTAATGCTTAATGACAATGTGGCCTAAAGATGGTAAACACGGCTAAGCCTAGACGGGGCTGGCTACCAAGTGCCGGCAGACGTTTGTTGATGGTGGGCGACAGATATTCAACTTGAAGATGGTAGCTGACCAGGCGGGCATTAAGGATCCCTACCACCATGCTACGATTTTATCGGAAAGTTTTCCTTTACCATAAGCTTTAGAATCATTTGAACCTACGACTATCGATGCGATGTCCGAACACGGTAAGCACTGAGCCATCGTCGCTTCCAAGTGACCCTTATGAAACTATTAATATCTAATATTAACTATGGATATCAAATGCATATAAGATACATATTAAATCTATTCTACGAAAATTGATAACCAGCAGTCGAAGTAAACATAAGGGACTCAAACTAATTGTCGTTTGGACGCCGATATCTATTTTAAAACTATGGCTAATATATTTATGTCTAAATCGCTTTATATATGCAAATCGTACCTACTGTTTTAACCAATATTTAAGTCTATATTCTATATGCATATACGAAAAAAAAACATAAGTAAAGTTATGTCATATATCAAAACGTATTCACAAATTATGTAACTCTTAGGTACAAGTGGTTAAGTAATGCTACTGAACATTACGGTTCTTTATATATTTAACATTAGTCAAATATAAGTTACACATAATTTATTATTTTACTTTGTTTCTGCCTATTTTAGTTTCCGCGATTTTTTTTGTATCCAGACAGCTTATCTTAGAGTATAGAAGAGAAAAATATCTGAGCTTTCGGAAAATACAAATGGCGAAATATTCGATTTCATTCTTTATTTGACCTGATAGGTTAGTCAATGACAAAGGTGATCGACTCGACGATAGGGCTGTCACGTACTATTATAACAGAGGAAAACTAGTTTCACCCAAAAATAAAAGGTTTTATTTCTACTAGTGTACGTGAGAGTGTGTATAAATACGTCATTATGTCTTAATTTTCAATTTATTTATATTCTAACTAATATTAATATTTCATTATTAATAATATTTAGTCATTATTATTAAAAATTCTTATACCAATATGAAGTCGTATTATTCGTTAATGTGATAGAATAGTTTATGACAAAATCTTGTATTTAATTGACACGAACGAAGTCGCGAGCTTTGCTAGTTACGAATAATGACAAACACGTGTATATACGGGCTTTGTGTCTACATGGTGTTGCGTTGGTGTATGGTTCATCCATTTGAATTAAAACTTTATACAACTGTTGTGAGCACTGACGTGAAAGTTTCCAACATAGTACCATAAACGTGTAACGGTGAGTTGTTTCAACAACGGTGTACATTTCATTGTTATGAATGTAACACTCAAACCAAGAACACTCTAGGTTTCATACAATATGTATATAATAATTATGTGTTTCTGTAGTGTCGAAGCAGTAACAAATGAAGTAACAGTAACAAACTTTAAATGAAGATAATTAAATATAGTTCTTTCCTACGTGGATGATAATAATAATGACATACAGTTTTTACACTAAATGCTAATGAAAGCTTTCCAGGGAGTGAATTGATTGTTCACCAGCGCAATATAAAATTGTCTTTTTAAAGAATCGAGCTAGGCTCGGTCATCACTGTAGCAGATATTCATTTCTGTATGAAAGAGGCCATAGGCACAACCTAGTAATATTTTAAGATACGATATAACCATCACGCTAAGACCAATCGGAGCGGAGCATCAATGAAGAATGTTTCAAAATCGGGGTTAACGTACGTGTTATTTAAAACTATTTTCACCTTATAAGTAAACGAAGTCGCTAGTTAAAGTTAGCGTTAGCCCAAAGTAACTATTCCTCGCGGGAAGAAGTTAGTATACAATATTTTATTTTAGGATCAGTAACAACTTTTCGAGTTTTTTTTTGGCAACCAATTTTCTAGATTATTACTGTCAGTCACTTACTGTCGAGTAGGTAATAATATTACAAGTGTCTTGTGATAACTTCAATTTTCTAACAAGAAGGTGGTCTCCTTGTTAGAACTTTCCAGTGAGTATTTGTGGCTTCTCAGAATTAATGCTCCGTGGTATTACCCATCCACATCACTTGTGCATACTAACCGAACTATATCACGTAGAATACCATCAATATTATAAAATAAAGAGTCAAATAACACAAGATAAAATCCACTACATTACTTATTAAGATCCCGCCAAAAACTCCTTCAAGTGCTTTGAATAAAACTGTGGAAACTTTGTGAATGTGTGAAAAGGTGTTGCCGACCCTATACGCGACCGAATATCACGGTACGAGCAACCCTCGGTGTATTAATTCACGGAGCCGGCCTCAATTCCATACAGCCTCCAGATCGCCCAGCGACGAGAGGTTTTGCGTAACTGTCGCAACTAATTGGAAACAATTTGCGCTATTCAAGCTGCAGTTAGACGTATTTAATGACAATTGAGGTTCGAATATAAAATAATGATCTCCCTATTCGCATGCCACATTATGCCCACATTCTAGATTGTTATATCGCTGTTTAATTGTTTTAAACAATTATGGCTCACTACTAACGTGTTTAATGACGTCAGTTTGAATACTATTATTTAGTTTAGCGTTTTAATTATAATTCCATCAGATATGACTTGACTACGAGGATCGTTACATATAGAAATAGGAGTTTGGTGATACATTTTCGTTTCGAGGAGGGTAACTTGACAAATGAAAATAAAGGAAATAAAGTAATACCGTAAAAATTTATTTCTTCACTTACGTCTCCTCATTGTAGGATTCCAATTGCTGGCATTGAACTTCAATGAACCAGAATCATCGATATACGGAGATATTGACACGGGACTTTAGTATTACAATCGAGTATTACTTGATGGCCAAAACATCGGATTTGTTTAATGTGTGTAATTAATCTATACCAATTAAATAAAGCTGAATAATTTGTTTGCTTGAACGCAATAATCTCAGGAATTACTGGTCCGATTTCAGATTATTTCAGTGTTGGATAGCTAATTTATCGATGAAGTGTATAAGCTATATATCATCACGCTAAGACTAATAGGAGCGTAGCACTAATGATGAATGTTTCAAAATCGGGGTGTTTTTTCTTTTGAGAGCTTCCGCTGCGAGTTTGCGTTAGCCCAAAGTAACTATTCCACGCGGACGAATTCGCAGGCAGAAGCTAGTGAATTATAGTATATGTAAATATACTTATTAAATTCTGTTTCTGTTTATTTTGAACGGAGTTATAATACTGGGTGTGACTGGAGCAGTATTTAAATTTGCATAATTATAACATTTTATAGATGTGAATATTGAAGACTTATTATAAAAATATACAAGATTTTTAAATGAAAAAGAACGCGTCCACATTGGGATATTAATCTGTATTCCACGACCTCGTATATACTTGTCACTATATAAATTAATGCAAAAAAAACGGTCGTTTCCATATTTAATCCCGATTAATAATGTATGTTTTAGACATCGACCGCATAAGTTTTTTTTTTCATATATAAATTCATATACAGATAGAAAGCCGCCGGTGTACCAGTTCCACCGGTTATCGAGAAGTCTTCGTAAGGTTATTATTATATCGTTGCCAATTTCACTATACGTCAAACAAAACATGATTATTCTACCACATGCTGTGAGGCCTAAATAGCACGCTTATATTCTTAAGGACAAAAATGATTCATTAAATAAGTAAACATAAATTGTTGAACATGTACATACCATGATATATATATATTTTTAATATAATATACATTGCTAGTTTGGTTTTTAATAAGATAACGTTTGTACAATATCAAATATGAATATTACAGCTTTTCGTATCAAAAATGAGACCTACCTCATTTTTATAGTTAATCACTAAAATGTAATCCGCAAATATAGTATCATATTTTACTAAAACGTTAAAATATCAATAAATAAATACATAACATAATAACACCTTAATATCCAGTCTAATATAATAAATACAATACTTGATTTTAAAAGTCCCAATGCACTCGGTTCCTTTGCTACACAGAACCAACCCAATAAAAGAAAATATAAAGAAGAATCACATCAACAAACTATGACATCACACCAATGACCGACGCGCGTCTACTGACAGCGGAAGGTTCTCTATAATGCAGTGACTCACCCGAGTGGTAGCGGCTCTCGTTTCGCGTGAGCCGCCGGTTGGTCCTCCCAGGCGGCGACCGGAGCGCAGCGGCCGATCTCACTGTGATCCGATACCGATAAAGAACCACACGTACACACAAAACACGCACACACGTACACATACGCCACAATTATCGACAGGAATCATCAACGTTACGAATTTGGAATCGAATTATTCGCGGCAAAGCGTAAATATTAACACGTTCATATGAGGTAAATATAAGCGGGTCCTGTTTGTGTGAAATCTAAACACGCACTGATTGCTGACGCTACGGTAAATATTTTTCATATTATTCGATTCCAAAGTATTTGCAATTTTAATCACCATTTCTCATTACGGTTAAACAAGGGAATTATTCTTACTTTCGATATATATAGTAATTAGTAAATGAGTGTTCAACCAAAATGGCGCTTAAAGTTGTTATTTATTTGTTTTTTTTTTTGTTAATTTAACGTCCCTGTTTACGAGCCACATTTAAACATCTATTTACGAAACTAATAACATAATCATCGCATTTATATTAAACAATAATAACGAACATTTATAACTGAAACGATTTGTTACGCATTCACAACCACATTTCACCCACTGGTACTTAGATATGATAAAAAAATGCGTTTGGTTTATTTACTATTTGTATAAAATAACATATTACGTTTAGTAATTACAGGATTACCATAAAGATGTAATTGTTCGTGTGTCTGTCTGATACAGGTATTAACAATCACTCCAGAAAATAATTAAACTAAAATATAGCACATTTAAAAAAAAGTCAATTTGCATACATTATGTATACGAAGATTTTAAATTTATTAAATAAAATACACGCAAAATATATTTAAGTGTACGTATAATAAAATTACATACAGACACTGCATACTTTCTGTATAAAATAACCTTTTTGGAATATTAAATCGGTTTTTTTCTTTGTAAACTATTAGAAAAGTATAGAATAAAGTAATTTTTAAGAATGCATAATTTTCGTAAAATTCTATATTTCATATAAATGATCCTACTCAAATTCACAGATTTTAATTAAAAAAAGATATTAAAACCTTCGTGGAATCCATTTATTTTTATGTCACAAGCGTTATAAGTAATGTCATAAAAAAAAAGTCGTTGTCATAACGTTTTCTTAGTACGTAGCTAAATAAAAAAAGATTTATTTTAGAGTTACAAAATGAACGAACACTTGGGGAATATTCAAATAGATGTGGACATAGTCGAACTTAATTCTGATGTAGTTTATGAGCATTTACGTAACTCTACTGCTGTTCTCACAGATATATTCACGGATAACGTAGAACAAAGCGCAGTTACCAAGCGAACTTGTTCAAAATGCAGCAAGACTTTGAAAGCAAGTGCATCCGTCGACTTATATCCAAATAATCCATCAAATCCATCGTCGAGTCTTTGTAGAATGTGCGATAAAATACATCCTTCCTTATTATACCCCACTGAGCTTGTACGTGACGAGAACAAAAATGGCGGGAACAACGCGCGCGAAACGTCAGACGGCGGACACAGTTGCGTTAAATGTGGTAAGATTTATAAAACGGCGAGCACGTTACGAGCACATTTTTTGTTCAAACATCCCGAAGATGAAATGATAGGACATTGCCATGCCTGCGATAAAACCTATCCTTCTATACTCAGTTTGAAAAAGCATATACGCTACATGCACCAGTATGATCATCGCTGCAAGGTATGTTACAAGACTTTCATTAGCGAGGACTTATTGATCTCGCATGGAAACATATGTATGAAGGCGGAGACACCATGCGGTGTTTGTAATAAGATATTTCATTCAGATTTAGCACTCAAAAACCATGTGAAATATAAACATCCTAAGAACGACAACCATCGATGCGATTATTGCCGACGCGTCTTCACAACGAACCGCAAATTGAGTAACCATATAGCAACAATTCACCCGCCAGGCGAAACTACGTGTGTTTCTTGCGATAGATTGTTCATCTCCTCGAATGCATTGCAGAGTCACATCCTTTACAAGCACACGAGCGTAAGAGCCAAATGTGAACTGTGTCACAAGGTGTTTGCAAAGATGATGTTCTTACACAAACATGTCTCCAAGAGACATTCTTAAGAAAACATATTATGAATTTGTAATTAATTTTAAAATATTTATAAGTATGTTACATTACCGTGCGTATTTTATTTAACAAGAACCTCGTATCGTATCCTAGCTGATTCCCGCGACTACGTCTGCGTCATTTATTATCTCAATTGTTTTATTATCTCAAAGGGATTATTAGTCAGTGATATGGACGAAAAGTTTCAGGCGGCTTGACTTTTTCCGACACTTTCAACATTTATCATTACATTTCAACCAATTTACAAAAAATGTTGACAAATTATATACCTAAACCTTCCTCGCGAATTACTCTATCTATTAATGAACGGCATGAACATCCGCTCAGTAGTTTTTGAGTTTATCGCGAAAAGACAGACAGACGCGGCGGAGAACTTTATTTTATAATATGTAGTGATATAATTCTCGAGTTATAATTAATACGATTGCTTTGATTGATACGATATACAATTTTTTCCAATAATAATCACTTTTTAACTTGCCATTTTATAGTCAACGGCTTTCAGGAGAGTAAAAGCTCGCGCTTCCTGTGCAGTGAACGATTTCGTTGTCGCGTATGCCTTACTAAACTTGTTTACCATACTGGCGTGTTGTGTACCAGAGCGGGCGTGACTACAAGCAAGAGGGCCGTCGTTTACACGATGTGTTTACGAAACCAATTATTGGATTTTCTGAACAGTGCTTTCCAGACCTAGTATTCAGTATTTAGGTAATATTGAGAGTGTATTATTTTATATCTAAATTTCTTCTATCAGAACTGTTCTTACGTGCAATTACAGAACTTATACTCGGGATTAAAAAGTACGTTACAAAAATTATTACACCTTTCTAAGAACCCTACAATGCACAGACCGAGTCGTGCGATGTCAGTTTATGTATACTGATTACTTACCGAGCGAATGTAACTTATGCACGTTACTTATGTAACAACTTGTACTTAGCTTAGCTTACACTAAAAATAGGATTGGACTTAAAAATCATCTAGCAACTTTATAATTAGCATTTTAAGTATGTATTATACCTAGAAATGATGTCGACTCGCGCTTGTGGGCCATTTACACAATATGAAATCAATCTGTAACCGAGATAAAAGCCGGCTTATGTTATTATTACACTTCGTTAAGTCACCAACCGCAATGGAAAATTCCCCAATGAAATTATATCAAAAGTGATCTGTTCATATTGTAACATGATATGTTTGTACAATTTGTAAAATAATATTAAAAGGCGGATTTTTTCATGAACTAGCTGAACCGTGCCCACTTCCTTGGGCGGTAAACATTTATAAAAAAATTACTCTTTGTGACTTAAATATAAAAGTTAGACATGTGCTCTCGGTGACTTTTTTGTAGGCATTATAAAGCTCTACAACTTTTCTTTAGAACTCAATCGTATATCTGTCATCGTTAAGGCAGCGTTTTGTAAGAAACGTTGTTCGACCGTTTTTTCTCCGACTTACTTTACAAATCCGCCTACCACAAAAAAGTATTTTCTTGATTTTTCGCGTTAATATATAGCCTATGACACTCACAAATAACGTGACTTTCTAAGGGTAAAATAATTTTCAAAATAGATTTACTTGTTCCTGGGATTACCCCCTACAACCTCACAAACTTTACCTCTTTATAATATTAGTATAGATTATAGATAATATAATTAGTTAATAGCTTCTGCCCGCGACTTCGCACGCGTGGAATAGTTATTCTGGGCTAAGACGCAGCGGAAGTTCTCAAAAGGAAAAAAATACCCCGTATTGGTCTTAGCATGATGATATGTAGCCTATGACACTCAGTAATAACGTGGCTTTATATTGGTAAAAAAATTTTCAAAATCGGTATAGTAGTTTCTGAGATTACCCCCTACAACGTCACAAACTTTAACTCTTTATAATATTAGTATATAGATTATAGCCCCTGCCCGCGACTTCGTCCGCGTAGTAATAGTTACTACTCTGGGCTAACGCTGACAAACAGCAAAAGCTCTCAAAAAAAAAAACATCTCGATTTTGAAACATTTTTTATCTGTGCTTCGCTCCCATTGGTCTTAGCGTGATGATATATAGCCTATAACCATTCTCGATGAATGAGCTATATAACACTGAAAGAATTATTCAAATCGGACCAGTAGTTCCTGAGATTACCCCTTACAACGCCACAACGTCACAAACTCACAACGTCACAAACTTTACCTCTTTATAATATTAGTATAGAAGTATAGATTAGAGTTTTAGTCCGGTAAAGGTTTTGATGGATTTAATGCGGATGTATTACCGGTAGATTAAATTATCATTCCAAACGTAAAACGCTAAACGTAATATGCGGCGATTTTCTGTTTATTTTTTTTTTTAGGATAGCTAGCGACCAATACACCAAACATGAAATAACACTATATTTATATGAACAATCTATAGGCACACATTGGCCTTTAAAAGTTGCCACAGCATGCGCTATATGGTAGACAGTTTCAATTAAAATATTATATAGGTATAGTATAAACTAAAATAAGCTGATAATATCATAAATAACTATTACTGTTAGACGTTGTACGTACTTATGTGATTCATTTCATATACCTACCAGACACAAGAGAATTACGAAAATATTGCATATTTTTTAGAACATTAAAGCTTTTTGAAATTTGGAGGTTTTTGTTGATTTTATATTGAAATCATCGTCTAAGATGGGGTGTTTTAAAATTCAACCCTCAAGGGAAGAAAAATGGTTTTATTAAAGTCTGTACTCGTTTTCTTTGGATACCCTGTAATCTTGCTGTGATATATTAATAATGCTTTCCTATAAGATAGATCCGTGGAGGTATTTGTTTTTACAATGTACTTCATTTAGCCAGCTGTATGAACATCTTGGCGCTTGATGCCAAGGAATCAAAGAATTTAATTCTGTTATTATCAATTTATGAAGTTACTTCTTTAACTTCGTTCACTCGGAGTATATTATTCTATCTCACAATCATTTATTCTATTATCTTATTCATCATATCTTTATTCACTCTCTATCATCACAAACAATGAGTGTATCTTTGCTATCATAGTGTAGTTAACAGAAAGATTGGAGCGCTACGCGTTATGCCATGTTAAAGCTAATATATTTTGCAGTGATCGAATTCTTGAGCCCAAATTTAAATCAATTCAAGACCCTATTGATCAAACCGCAGCAGAGATCAAAAAATAGGAATCCATGATTCCATGATGGCTCAATGGTTAGCGTGGTCGGACACCGTGTCAATCGATGTAGGTTCGAATCGTTGCGACTAAATCGGAGCTATGGGCAAGGAAAAGATATGGTGATGAAATGGCGGTAGAAAATTTTGTAAGCCTGACTAGCTACCTAACAGAAATTGAAAATCTATCACCAAGCACCTCTGGGTGTATTTCAGTAGCTGTACTTGAGAGTTAGTCTATCGAAGTTTAGCGTGTGTACTATCTTAGAACATATCATCATTTAACATCAGATTACATTCTGGGCAAACGCTACTAAACCTATCATCATCTCCTTACCCTTGTCCCATCTAATTAGGGTCGGCACAGCATGTTTTCCTCTTTCACTCTGCCTTGTCAGATGTTACCTCAGTATGACTTTTATACACATATCATTTTTCACACAGTCCATCCATACCTTTTTTAGTCTTTCTCTACTCCTATATCCGTTAAACGCTATAAAACCTATATAATATTTTTTTACACTTTTCATAATACCAAATATATTTACAACTTTTATTGTTGGCGAAGCAAAACAAAATGCGAAAAACTGAATATTTGTCAAATGTTTCCTTAATACCACCTTTTATTGGACAATTATTGTTTTCTCGATAAATATTTGAAACCAAGCGAAAGCTAGAAATGACTATATCGACCATAACTTAAAGTCCATTCTTTTCCTCGAGGGCAATCATTTGCCGTGTGGCCGCCATCTTGTAACGCTTCGACGTATAAAATTTAAATGGTAATGAGTAAAATTAAAATAATACAATAAAATACAATTTTTATCAGATAAGACTCTCAGTTATAAGCAAAAATATTTTTAATATCGTCTGCCACGTAAATATGATTACTCTTTCACGAAATTCACATCATAGGAACGCATTTTTCGTAGTTGACTGGTTTAGTTATTAGTAGAGACAGACTAATACACATGTATTTGTTATACAGAGTTCATTCTCACCTACCTAACATTTAAAATTTATGCATATTTGTATGACATATACAATATTTTCCTTACTTTTCAGTATTGAAAAATTACAAATTTCACGATAGGCTATACCGAATCTATTCAGTTAATAAAATCGACCCATAAATTCCCTGTTCCCACGGTAATTTAAAGTTTGACTATACAGAATTATAGAAAGATGTGAGCTATGAGGTACCTATGTTCCCATTCATTTAAGAAATAGAGTTGAAAGATCAAAGCAAAAATTGTACGCGATGGATAGTCTACGTTCTAATTAAGCGGCCAGTCTGAGATAGGCATGTGCCGTGTTGACATACGTGTATGTTAATGGGAGTTTAAATAATAATGATTAACCATTGGAAGAAAATTAATTCACGGAGTGACTTCTCATATGTAACTTTATTGAAGTTCGAACAAAATACGAGAGAAATCTATTTTAGTTTGTAAATTTTCTATTTGCATAGCCGGTATACATATTGAATATATAGAGTTTATAGTTAGACGTTAATTTTACCTGCAACGGAACGGACGCAAAATATCCCTGTGGGACTAGATCGCTTATACATAATCCGTGTTATCAAAATTAAATACGCATTGAACTATTACTTAAAAAAGTTTGATTACAAAATAGTGTATTACCCTTGTTTACAGATTGGCATTATTTTAATATATATATTCGCTAACACTTGTTTAAGTTGACAGTTCTTATGTTATTGTTGTGTTTTATTGTTTTCTCATTAGCCGGCAACAGACATTTCTTTATAAATTATTAATTTCGTAGGTACAATTAATTTGGCAGAAATAAATAAATTAAACAATTTTACACGATACACGAGTAAATCATAACTACTACTACTATATGACGCTATTGACATCTGACAATGTATTTAAATCTGTCATTATACCATTGTTCCACTTGCGTAAGGACTTTGACGAAATATACAAATAATAAAAATTGCTTATTTTAACAATCACATCATTTTCTTTTGACTAAAATATTAATACTAATATAATGATAACCAATTTAACGTACACTAAGCAAATTTTCTTAATGGAAATCTGAACAAAAATATTATTCATAAATTGAAATTGTTTGCAAAATATCTGTATGTAATGGAACGTTTTTGAATGATGAGATCGAATCGAACGAAAGTTATTCAGAGTTGCTTGCATAAAAAAAGTTTATCTAGAGACCGCTTGGATACGCTTTTGTAATAAAGTATTATAAGCACGTGTTCAACTAGATCTTAAATTTTAGGCACTGCTTAGTAAAACTCGTGTTAAACCCGTATTCATTTTTGTTTTCGTAATAAGGCCGACGATGTTTTGTGCTTATTACTATGTCTATATCTATATCTGTACGTAAATATACACTGAGAGTTTAGAGAGAGAGTAATTTGTTGTGATTTTGTGCTTTGTTCGTGAAGAACTCACTTCTAATTAATATTTAATGGAATGTGTAAAATAATAAATAAATTTAGTTTTCATTTCTGAAAATAGTTTGTTATGGCAGTAATATATTTTTTCGTTACAATATGCACTGAGAAACAGTTTTGTAGTAGTGAGAAACAGTTACAGTTGACTTTTTTTTTCTCGAACCGACTACGCTTTTGACTTAGCAAGGTCTTAACAGCTTCACCGGACTACTGTTACGGTTACGCATGAACATCTGAACTTGAGTTAATATTTAATTAATTAATTACTCATTACTTTTATGTACTCAACAGGGCTACAACAAATGGACTTATACTCTAAATTTGTTCAAGAAAGTATGAGGTACGAAAAGCTCCTATCTTCTCAAAAAACAAGCGTATTTGTTGACCGTGAAACCAAAATTTGTATTACGAACTACATTTTTATCAAAACGCAAATAAATTATGTCTGTAAAGTACTTGAAATCGTTTCAGAATACTCTCAGATAAATATACCTATAAATGGTTAGGGATTTTCTGGTACAATAAATATCTGAGCTTTGCCGACTGCGGTGTAAGTGGGAGGAGGCACTCTCAAGACTTGTATCGCTACTTCACCTTGTAAAGGACTCGTATGCGGCTTAGCGTTTCTAGTACCGTAGCTCAATGCAATATAGAAGAATATTGCATGAAACTGAAAACGTAATTTATCATCATATTGTAGATATTGTTATGTGTATAAATAAATTAATATATAGATTAAAATAGACGTGCTATTTTTTCTTCGAATGTTCTTATAGTGCTTGTCCAAACTAAAGTATGTGAAACGTTACACACGGTTTTGTTTCTGGCTAATTAAATTAAATTACAATTCAGATAAAAACAACTGGATATTTCAATGTTTACCCTTTAGGATATTAAACTAACTGAACACTTCTACATATCAGGCTTATGGACGTTTGAGAAAGTCACCTAAAGCACACTTCGACCGTATCTCGATAAATCTTTCTCTCTCTCTTCCTGATTATTTGTCCCACATGGTGGTGGGGTCAACCTTCCTTACTTTTCTTCTCCACTTCGTTCGTTCATGATGTCACATTCGGAAACTTTGCACTCCTTCATATAACACTACACTCTTCCAATCTTTTTGGACCTGCCTATGGATCTGACCTTGAAGGGATTGTTGTAGTACGAAATTATCTACGTAATCTGGTGTCTTTCTCTTAACGTGACCATACAATTGCAGTCTACTTTCTTTTATCTTGTCGCACTTATTCGTTACGGATTTTATCGAGCCGAGTTACGCCGCATATCCATCGTAACATTTTCATTTCCGTAACTTGAATGGTATAACGTATCTAGAAAAGTGAGAAAGTAATAATCTTTGGTGGAATCAAGCTTAAAGACAAGCGGCAAACAAATCATTCGCTTAACAACAATAGGACAGACAAACTTTCATTCCTCAGATTCCCTATATTCTATTACATCATTGTTAATCAAATCAAATCAAATCAAAAACACTTTATTCAATTTAGGCCCTAAGAAAGCACTTATGAACGTCAAAACTACTACCGGTTGGGAAAACAACCCAGTCATCGAGAAGAACCGGCAAGAAACTCGATCTGGTTTATCTTTTAACAAATATATATAATATTTAGAATAATAATATATTCTATATAATAGTAAATGTCACAAACGTTTTTAATGGATGCACAGAGATGAGTCAGAGTTCCAGACATCACCATCGTTCACATATTGATCCACTCTATAATAGCCTTTTGACACCAAAACCCGCTTGACATGGCGCTTAAATTCGTTGTTACTAATGTTACTGTAAAAAATGTTACTATGACTTGTTTAACTTTCTTGTCATTCTTAGAAACTTCCACAACGGCAATAAAGAAGATACATGTATTTACGTAATTATATATTCTAGAGTGTAGTTTGTTCCTTTGGAAAAGTATAGAATAATAAAAACGCAACGAAATAGATATACGTAGACTAATCCAGTTCTCAAAACCAGATCAGTATCCTGTGCAATGATGTGATGATGTGACAAGAAAATAACGGGTTAATTTGAAACACATTGCTACATATCTCAACGCTAGAGAGGAATTAGTAATCATCGATATTCATACTTAGACGGACATAATACTGTATGCTGTTGTTACTGATCTTGTGTAGCTGCAGTGTGAAGTGAGATTGAATTCTAATGTAATATGCTTATAGGAGAGCGAAATACTGCTACGATCGATATTATTGCAGGTAATGATGATAGCGATCCAACCGTGTTCTCAAACTTTGTATCGTTCAAGGGGAATTTACAAATAGGGTTCCTAATGATAGACTCATTATGATAACACTATTATACAATGTCAAAATGTTCTCTAGTGTACACGTAATACATACACACCATCATTATATTTACAACAGGTAGCCGTGTCGCTAAACATATATCGGTGTGACACGACATCTATAAACGGCGACCTGTTGCTTCCTAAGTTTACTATGTTACAATCATTGCTCCGATTGCAATCTTATATCCGATGAGATAAATAAGAAATAAGTCGTTACATTTCAAAATAAGTCCAATAATTAATTAAATAGGATCTTGACGTTTTGAAGATTTTCAGTCCTTATACACCGTGGCCAAATTTTGTTGTTAATAACATTTCTTTTTATTGTTTTCATAATTTTTGTATTTAAAAACGTTAAAATTTATTAAAAGTTAAAATTGAACTTGGCTCATTTTGAAATTTCTAAATCTAAATATGGTACTTGTTTATAAACCAAATTCATAGGACATCCAATAAATTAAAGATGATATAATTTTGAATTATTATTTATCGATAGCAATTGGGATTTAGAAAAAAATATATATTGATTTTTTTCATTTATTTTAAAACTTTTTGAAGTAAAACTTCTTTAGGTGCGACAGGGTGGTAACTGGATGACAATGCAACGGAAGTCCGTTACGGCAATATGGACATTACGTTTCTGTAGCATCTGGTTTTTAAATATTTTGGATTTTGTCAATTAATAGTTTATAAACAAATCAAACAAAAATTTTTGAAAAATGAAAAATTAATAAGAATAAAAATCATACAATAGATTTAATTATGTATATATAGGCGCGCGACCGTGATGCCATCTGGCTTCAATGTAAGTAAGTAACAAATTAAATTAAAACTTCATTATCTGTAGTGCCATCTGTCAGCTAATTCGGAACTTAAATAACGCAGGATATATTATTAGCAACTGTTTGTTATAAAGTAAATAAAATATAGAAAAGTACGAACAGATTACTATGATAAGTAACTAATTAAATTATAATAGAAGTTTTGGTTATGTTTACGCCAAAGAAGTTTTATTTCAATAATTAATTACTGAAATAGACTTATTCGATTTCTACACTTAGATAAATAATAATTAATAAGGATATTAATTTAATTGTTATTATGAAATACTTATATTGAAATGTTCCTCACAACAAAAAAAAAGGATTTTGTTTTGAGATGCTCTTCTTGTTTTTCATCTTGTGGAACATTTAAAAACATTTTTTGGGAGCTGTTTTTATAGTATTCATACATAATGGTACAAAACAAGAACGATAATTTTTTAGATTCGACATTTTTGATATATTTTTGAATATTTAACAATGACAACAGAATTTAATAAATAAAAACTCTAAACATTGTACTTATTATCTCTGTATGCTACAATGGGTGAAAACTAACATTATGACGTCACACGCGTTCGGGTTCCTTCGGAAGTTGTCGGCGGGTCTTCGGTACTCGATTAAAAAATGAATTTTTATTTTGATAATACTTTTTAATTATTGCGAAAAAAAATAGTTTTGTTATAAAACTTATAATTGATCTTTCCATTTAGGGGCCATTCGAGTATTACTTAAGCAGAATTTTTGTAATTTCTAGCCGCCCACCCCCTGGTCAGCAAAAGTAAGCAATGTTCTTAACTCTCCCCCCCATAATTACATAAACATTTATATAAGTAAATTCCAATCTGTTCTAATTCAGTAAATAAATATTGCTTACGTAATCACCATCCAGACACCTCAACCCTTATGTCATCAAAAATTAGCCAATCAGGGACCCCCCTCCCCATATCAGTGTTTACGTAATACTTGATTGACACCTTATCACAAGAAAAAATCAAATACCTAATTATTTATTATTGATATACATATTATTAAATAGCAGTAGTTATTCTCATCTCATCGAATTTCCATTTCGAACAGAACATTAATTGTATAATTTATTCCGAATTTCACGTCACACTGACCTTTATGATGTCAAATCAATTAGAAAATTCACAGCCGATACTGCACAGTAAAGCCAGATTACAATGGAGTAGATATATGCAGTCTTTTAAACTTGCGCGAATGATCGGCACATGATTAATCATTATTTATTATTTTATTTTATTACATAGTATAAAACAAAGTCCCCTACCGCGTCTGTCTGTCTGTCTGTTCGCGATAAACTCAAAAACTACTGAACGGATTTTCATGCGGCTTTCATCAGTGGATAAAGTGATTCATGAGGAACGTTTTAGGATATAATTTGTCCAGATTTTTTTTTAAATCAGGGTGGGACAACGTCTGCCGGGCCAGCTAGTAATCAATATTTCTAGTGTCACTGCACGGTGAAACTGTTCGTGTGTATACACATATTACCTTTTGATCGCCTACTCAGGTCGTGTCAGATATTTTCTAACCTCTGTATAAAGTGGATGTAATTACATTCTACATTGATATAATAAAAAAAAATCATCAGTTTCAATTAAGGAGATGCTTTATGATTTTCTCTAAATATATCCTTAGAATTCATCCATGTCTTTGGAAAATAAATAGGAAAAGATACGAGCGTCGAGAAGCGGTTTATAAATTACCCATAGACAAAACTGAAATAAATCACTTGTATTTATTGGGAGGAAAACAAGTGACTTAAGAAGTCATGCCAGGAAGGAATTTGTATATGGACGATACTTTCTCATACACACCACTACATACGGTTGATCGTAGCAAATATGGCCAGTATAATTTAGAAATTTGTCACAATAATGTAAAGTTAACTTTATTTATTTGTAGTAATAGGATACAATATGCATTGGTACGGTTTGACTGGCATTTTAATTGAAGCGGTAAGAAGTCGGCGTCAAGTTATGTAGGAATTTTCAAGAGTTAATAAAGGCGATGAATGAACAATTGCTTTACTCGGGTTTATTGCAGATTTTAGAACAGTCTGAAACAAATAAAATTTTGTTTTATGCATCTAGAAGTATATACGCAAAGTATGTAATAACGGTAGATTTACATTTTAAATACAAATACGTGAATAAATGATATCTTCTAAATTAGAGGTAACCTTTTTATCTCGACTTTTATTTATTAGCAAATCATCGTTTTAATGATTTAATAATATCAATAAAGGTAACATAATAATGGCGAAGCAGTTATACTGCTATAATTCCCTACAAATGAGAAAAGAAGTAAAAAAAACTGAACCCCTGTTCTTCCAAATATAATTTTAGTTTATGCATATTTAAAATTTTGATTTCGAATGTGTGGAATGTTGGTTTATTAAAAATGTATTTACAGCAGCGTGATAGCTATTCAATTAAAATGGTTTATCGCTTCATGCCAGACAATCCGCTTACCTATACAAAGTTTCGCATGTGCTTTCAATTAATTCAAAACACTGTGCATGCAGCGTAACTTTTCACATATATATAAATTGTATCAACATGGTTATTATGCCCACCAGCCGATTATAAACCGTAATGTATGAGCATTTGATACACAGTCATTTATCGTATAATGTTATGAACGAAAACTCAGAATATTGTAAGAAATACTTATTACTCGGATAACTGTAATAATACAATAGCGTGAAATAGCAGACACAGTGTCTGACTGCAACATATCTTGTATCAGGAGCAGTTTTATATCCAGTTGTGATAGGAATCTTGGTATGCATTTTGATAGTTTTCAAATACAGTGAAATACAGTATATCTTTTCACACAATTTTTGGCTAAAAATTATAAATATACATCACATAATGTTTAAAAATGATTGAAACTGGCACTAGAGTAATCATGTTTTGTTGTTATTTAAAAAACAATACGGTGATTCATGATGGATCGTATTCTCTTATTGATAGACAACTGTTTATTATCTGTTTCATATTCTGTACAAAATATATTGCCATTAGATGAATTAAGCCCATTTGCGAGGTCTAATGTATGAAATTGTGAGTTCGGTGTAACTGGAAGTAGGGAACGCTTTATAAAAGACGTACGTACTAGCAAATAATTAATGTTGTAAAACAAAAAAACACTCTGGGATCTGCAATGCGGAGAAACGATTCTATTTCCATTTAAAAAAAAACTCTATAGCTTATATCGGATAATAAATAACTCTATATATATTGACATTGTACATGAAATCCCGAATATAGGTTTAGAAACAATTATTTAAACACGTATGTTTTGAATAAATCGTGATGATATCGCATCGATGTAGGACCGAGTCATACAAGAAGTTTGAGTCCAACAAAAGGTAAAAAATATAGTAATTCTAATTCCTGCTTGGTTAGACACCTCCATTCAGCTCAAAATCTTTTGCCAAGCACCTATGTTTGTATTCTGGGAGTGACACTCGGGAGAGGGTTCCCTCTAAGCTTGACGTGTTACCGTCATAACCACTAAATAGTTACTAAACATTCGCTGATATTATGCCTCACAGCACTACTCTCATAATACGTGTTACATGACAATAAAAGTTGAAACTTATTGCGTTTGTAGACGTCTCGGCAGCATGAATCAGTCTGTCGTTACTCATTCGAACGAATCAATTAAACGACCTTCAATGAATATAAACGTAAATAATAATCTATATATAGATATAATGTACTTTAGTCACATGGACAAACATTTTTTAAAGAATCTGTACGTAACTATTTTGTAGTTATGATTGTTAACTTCCATCAACTAAGAACATATGCATCAAAGATATTAGGTGTAATTTAATTAACAAAGCAGTATAATAATGTTAATAAACATCTCGATTATAAGAAATTAATTAGTTTAATGATTTCTTAAACAATAAAAAAATCAAATTTGTTAGCCAACTTCTACCTATGTAGTTCGTTCTTCAATATATTAAATAAGTGTTTAAATCATTGCCCTCGCATCCTCAAGATTTTTCATTTTATTATGAAAGCTTTTGTAGATTCTTATATTTATAAACCTCTTTTCAATTGAAATTTCAATCTCGTATCGCCGGTGCACTTCAATAACGTTCTAGTTCACGTAAGCCTCTCTAATACTTGGAATAGAAAGAGCTCTCGGAAGCAATTTCCCGATATATTTATACTCACCAAGCTGAATTTTCAAAAGGCTTTTAGTGTGATTTAATATTAGAAGTGATTTTATATATAACAATAGGTCGCATTTATTTTATATTTGCGGTTTCATAGTCGGAAATAAAGATGATATTTGTAACGAGACACGTATTATCTCGTATCAGATGAGAATTATGTAACGCATACATACTTGACTGATCGTAGATTTTACTACGAAAGGATGATTTATTTGTGAAGCATTGGCTCTTCACCACAGTCCATGC
Source organism: Antheraea yamamai (assembly GCA_036509395.1). Taxonomy (NCBI): domain Eukaryota; kingdom Metazoa; phylum Arthropoda; class Insecta; order Lepidoptera; family Saturniidae; genus Antheraea; species Antheraea yamamai. The sequence continues at coordinate 5,554,166 of AP028424.1, read as the reverse complement.
ACTTTCGTTACACTAAGAAAGTTTCTTTTAATTTCTCAAAAATTAAGATGAATATAGTGGTATTAGCACATAAAATGACTAATGAACAAATGACTTTCAATGACTCATTAGTCAATTAGCAGTATACAAGATGTTAGCATAATATATTATACTAGCGGACTGGCGGTCCTGGCGGACGTTGTCCTGCCTTGATAATAAAAAAAAAATCTAAAATTCAACCGCAGCGCCACCTACAGGTGTCTATTGTAAATCTAACCCATTCTCGGATCCACTCGAACACGCACACAACATTTCATCAAAATCGGTCCCAGCCCTTTATAAGGAGTTCAGTGACATACACACGTACAGAAGAAATTTATATATAAAGATATGCGATATTGACGTTTTTTTAAAATAATCTATACCTTGAAGAGTTCTTAATTGACTTAAAAAAATTAACGTATAGGTACACTGACTTCCAAATAAAAATTACCTCTCATATTATAAAACAGAAAATATATTTTTTTTAAATACATTTCATAAAAATATTATCAATTTAAACTTTAGTTAACACGGAATCATTCAGAAAATCTTTTACTAGAAGTCAATTTAAACAAATTGGTAAAACAACTACGAGCAGAGCATTTGCCGACGTACAAATAGCTCGCTTTAACAGCCACGGGCCCGACCTAATCACATTGCTCGTGTCCCACCGTGCGGTGTATCGCGCCAAACGCTAACTCACCAAATAGTGTAATAGAGCAAATTTTCAAAAAAAAGTATTAACCGATTTCAATATCAATCAAAAACCCATAAGGCACTAAAAAGCGGAAAATAAATAGTTTATCAAATTAACCAAATTAAATAAAACATATGAATATATGTGCTACCTAGAGATGTATTGGAAGTCGGTGCCAACCGAAATTTCAAATTTGTTCCAGGTAGAGTGGAGAGTGGACTTAAACTTTTTACCTATGTAGATGATATGATTTTCGGTTCGCACCGACTTCCAATACATCTCTAGGTAGCACACATATTCATATGTTTTATTTAATTTGGTTAATTTAATAAACTATTTATTTTTCGCTTTTTAGTGCCTTATGGGTTTTTGATTGATATTGAAATCGGTTAATACTTTTTTTTGAAAATTTACTTTATTTTTCCATTTTTAGTGTACATAAATATATTTTATTAGCAGTGCCCGCGAACTCCGTTCCGCCTTAAGTATATTAAAATATGCGCATTTTTGCGGTATGGTATCTATCGGTATGGTATGCGATATGGTTTCAATTGGTTGTACAATAAGTAACGTTTGGTACGAACGCAACCTTATCAATAATCCGCGATAGTTTCTACCACCAACTCGGCTACCATCGCTTCACACATAATACACCTTAAGTAATGTAATTACAATGCTTGCGTCATGTTGCAACACAGTAACGAACATAAGCACAATAGGCTCCTAAGAATTGAAGAGTTTTTTTTATAATATTGGTGTCAAACGAACATACGGGTCACCTGATGGTAAGTGATCACGGCCGCCCATGGATACCTGCGACACGAGAGGAAACACAGATGCGTTGCCGGTCCTTAAGAAAGGAGTAGGCTCGTTTCATGAAAGTTTTCTTACTTTGTCACGGATCCCATGATCAGAACCTAACCAAATTCTCATCAAACTACCCTTGAAGTACATCCTTTCCAATAAAAAATGAATCATCGAAATCGGTTAGTGTGATATTGAGTTATTCGTCTATTTGTCGTTTACATAATTAATGCAAATTTAAAACTTATACGGTTTTGCACTGGATGCCGTTGTCGGAACTGGACTAAATTGAAATGGGACCACACGGGAAGTACCAGCTTTCAAATAAAAAAGAATAATCAAAATCGGTTCACCCAGTCCAAAGTTATGAGGTAACAAACATAAAAAAAAAATACAGTCGAATTGATAACCTCATCCTTTTTTTGAAGTTGGTTAAAAAGACAGGAAGTTACACGAGAGACGTGCAAAAATAGAGTTTCAACGTTGAAGTTAAATTTACTGATATATGTTTAAGTTGATGTCAACAGCATAAAATAAAAAGTTTAATTATCTTGTAGGAAAGACGAATTACATATATGATACCCGTATCATTTTTATATGATACTATTTATTACTTAGTTTTGTTTATATTAAAAAAAAGTGTGTATGTACTTATTTATGTACACGCGTTAGAAGTCATACTTCTTTGGCGTAACAAGATAAAAATCTTTTCAAAAATTTTATCTTTCGCCTTATTCTACGTTTGTAGAAAAAACGACACTAACAATAGAAAAAAGACATTTAATACTTTGAAACTTTTAATACAAAGACATACAAACAACAAATACAAAGAAACAAAATGTTGACTATAGCTAACTTCAGGGTGTCGGTTTTTCATGACGGTGTGCGCGCGCATCATAAAAATTTACTCTCATCATTTTTCCCTAACGCGCCAAACCAAGTATAACTTCAAAATTCGTATTAATTTGTAACAGGTTAGTGTGGTAAGGGCATCATATTACAAGTAGGGATGACAGTGATATAACCAGAACAGCGTTAAATAAAGATGAACGAGACATAGCAGTAGAGACGAAGGATGAATAAGACGTGGATTGATTGTGTGTCAGGTAATATGTGCTTAAAACATTTGAATAATGTCAATGGATGAAGGTGGAACATTAAATATAGGGGCAGCTGACAGGGCAGACGAGGCGTATTCCGAGATCAGCCGATGATGTATCAAGCGGAGTTGTAGGGTACGGGTGTCTATACTCGACTGGGCAGTTAGCACCGTGACATTCCATTCCCAGTTATTACATCCAACTGTAGAACCTTGCAGGCTGCAATGACAACGACAATTTACGGTGGACTTAAGATGTCGCTCTGGTCACTGTTATTTTTGGTTTGCCCTTTGTCGTGCTCAGGAACGAGAAGATGACGACTGATAGGGGAGAGTGGATCAGGAAAACCCGTTGTGCCAATCCCACTTAGATGAGAAGAGTACTTAGTTAAGGTAAGTAGGCAAGAAAGTAATAAGGGTAAGAAAACGATGATGATAATTAACATATGTATGTTAACAGTTTGTGTAAGGAGTTATGTCAAAATATACAAGTAGTATTATTAATCAATGATCACTGAGCGAAATTTAGCTGTGTCAAATTTCATGAATATTATTTTTGATTCCACATACAATACTCATATGCACAATTGACAATGCATAAAAATATCAACATTAAAATGTTATTGCATGCTTATAATACATGATGAAGCGAAATTCTTGCGAATACTAGTAATGAATTCTCTAATAATTATATTCTATATTGTTAAAACAATCCATATCGTTTTCAGTTTGACCCCAGTGTAATTGTAGAAGGTATTACAAGATGTTACTGACCCTCGAGTATTCATACAAAACCTGTACTAATAAGGTTTCCTTCGCAGCCTTCGCTAAGCTGAAGACTGTAACAACAGGCGAATATTAAGTTTTTCAATATGTTTCTATTTACAAAGCAATTAGTAAAAGCAACAATAAATTTATGAATAAATTAAAACTAAATTTAAAGAAATAACAAACAAATAATGAAACTTAAAGAATTCATCCATATTTATATATTGAAAATATAATACGGGTAATATAGAGAATGTAAAAGAAGAAAGTATGCTCATTTTCATAAACTCTGTCTGTCTTTTACGAACAGGCTAATCTTCAAAATTACTCGATGAATATTAGAAATGAAGTCTTTGAATTTTGTAGTTTTATGAGTCTACACAGCGTAGAATTCGTAGAAAAGCTCTGAAGATGGTGTTTTATTAGTTGGTTTGCAGTCGCTGAGTGGTGTGAGAGTTAGTGTGATTTGCTTTTCGCACGACCAGCTTTACATAGTTCTCTGCCACGTTAGTGAAGTAAACAAGCTCTGTGTTTATGTCCCCAATCATTCTACTTCGAATATTGTATACCGGGAAGCTTTATAAGTCAGAAATAAATTAAACTGGTACAAATTTAATGGCTAAGTTAATCACGAAGTACAATTCAAACTAGGTGTTGGCCTCTAGTTGAAATTAATTAACACTTTATTCATCGTATGTAGATACATATTGCTAATCGACTCGCTAACAACTGCGTCACATGCTAATTTGATTACTTTTGTGACTATGTGTTTGTAAAAAGTTGCGAACATAAACACTATCGACAAAACGAATGAATAGTACTATAACATTCGAATACATTCAGAACGATAGCCATAGCGATAGCAATAGCTCAGGTACAGTAAAACGTAGACTTTAAAGATTAATTGTGTTTAGCAATTAATGATCTAATTTAGATTACAATATTCAATATAAACCATAAAGTCAATTCTCCAGTCGGTGCGAAGTTGCGTTACATAATATATAGGACGTGTGACCACACACACATCCGATGCCGTCCGCCCTGCGCTCATAAGTCAAGTCGCTGGTAAATGGCCGACAAACTCACAAACTGTGGATGGAAACTAAATAAACTATTATTTAATTTATTTTGTCATCCCTTCAATCTTTTATTTATTGCAAACTGAAAATAAATCTCCTACATTTTATTTTGTACTAATCGACCGAAAAAAAAAATCCCATTAGCAAAACATCTCAGTCCTATTTCTAAACACCCTTCAATGATGAATACTGAAGAGTAATTTCTAGGTGCTTATATACGCTATCGAACTTATGCGTAACATTCCACGTTTCCGGACCGATCGATAAAATGTCTGTAAAGTTGGCATACAACGATATCGGAATCGTGAAACATAAATGAGTTCTGATATTCAAATCAATAGTTCTGGAGTTCCTGAAATTTAGAAAAATTGTTCTGCATATTAAATACCCCATAAGCCATATGGGGGTGCCAACTTCACGCAACATACAAAGGTCGTAACAGAGGAGTTCTGCACTCGGTTAATGGATGGACAAACCGCAGACATGAATCTGTTTGGCTTAATACCTTTAAATCAGTTTCAATTATTTCATTTATCTATGTTAATTATTATTGACCTGTTGAACTCGTATAATAACAGGTTTCATTTTCATGACAAATATAATTTAACTACGTCAATTTTCATAGATTCAAGCTTAATAAAATATAAAATTGTAAGCAAATATGAACGACAAGCGACCTGACGAAGGAATCTGTAGAATAATGTATTACAAAGATCAAAAGTCTTTTTATGAAATTAATTCCGACGAGTATCAAATTTTATATTGAAATTGATCTTTAGGAAAACAAAATAGAAAAAGGATTTTTCATAGAGCCCAGTATGGCCTCTTCTCGTTTCTTTTAAAGACGTATTGTTTGTGCACAGGACATAAACAGTCATGTAATTTATTTATACTATGTGAAGAGAGACTGGTTGTTTTTATTCTATCTTAGAAAGTATCCATATTAAATGTCGTTAGTTGAGAAAAAACGCTGTTCAATTTTATAGTCCCTCTTAAGTAACATTATTCATTCACTTTTATTACAATTAGTTTCGCTAAATGTGTTAGTTTTACTATAACCCTAATGATAGAAAGCGACTGTTTCGAAGCGCTAAAACTGGTATAGTATATACATAATACATCATTTTATTAACAACTAGCGAGCCCGGAGGACGTTGTATTATCATTAAATTATCACAAAAAAAAACCTTAACCAATGATATTCCTAAACCTTCCTAATGAATCACAAAAAAAAACACACACACAGACAGACGTAGCAGAGGACTTTGTTTTATAATTTGTAGTGATTGTAACAAGACCTCTCCGACATTATCAATGTTCGGTGAGCCGACAGCATAGATTACGAAGACAATTTACGTTTCGAAAAAATAAATTTAGTCATTAAAGTGAGTAACATCTATGTATTTTTTTTTAATGCGTTAAGGGTGTGGTTTGTTACATGCACTGGCAAACGAAGCGTTTCTAACCAGTCATTAGAACTAGCAACAAAGTATGTATGAGGTGGTTTCCACGGCGCTAAGCAATCCTCTAATGACCGCTTAGCTATTGTGACTATTGTCGAGTTGAAAATTTGTCGCCAAACAATTTTAGATGTATACCTGCGGCTGCGTTTTAAAGACGATTCTCACTAAGCAATGTGTTACCGTCTTACACGTCAAAGTCGCTTAACACTAGGTCAAATTGTGGTCAAGTCCTGAACCTAAAAAGACATAACAAAATCTAGTTTTTATCACTTGCATCAACGGTTTCTAAATACAGTACTATCCGGTGTTGTGAGTTCTACGGCATAGAAATATGAAAAAAAAACCAGTATGCTTTAGACCACACGACTGAAGTAAAACTTTTTAAGAACTACTGACTGACATATATGTATATATATTTCATACACTGGCTATGAGAGAAAGAAAATGTAGGCGCGGACTGCGCTCTCTCTTGCTTCCATAATGTGATACAGACAAGGTCTGCACTGTATCTTAGATATTAGATATACACAACGTAACTGGCTATTAGAGAAAGAAAATATGTGCTCGCACGTTTCCCTCTTGCCCCTACAGTAATATACGAAACGTAACTCTCTCTTTTTATCTTCAGTAACTTATATCTCCCTCTCAACTTCCGTTCGCCGCGCCTGATCACATTTTTCGTAACGCTCTCGTCACGCATTCACCAGCTTACTCGCCAAGTAAAGCGTGTGTAAAGAAGTTTTACTTAAAAAAAAAACAGTAGCTATGGTTTTCACGTATAAATAAACCCTTTTATTGCTCACATTCGTACCTTATTGAAATATTTTTTATTTCATCGTTCTATTAACGTCCGTTCGAATTGATCTCGTATTTATTTGGTTCTACTATTGGCAAACCAATTAATCGTACGCGGTACAAAGCATTCTTTGAATTTGTGTGTTCATTTCAAAATGTTACATTTCCGTCGACCGTCTATTAATTGTGCATATTATAATTATTGTTGTATACCACGTAATAATAAATGCTTTCCTTATGCATATAGTCGTTGTGGTCACAATTTCACGTACGTTTCTTCTTATTTGTTGTAATAATTGAAATATAGAAAAATTGGATTTATGACGACAACAGAATAACGATACAATAAGTAAGTTCGTTTACATTTTTTGATAGATATGGCGTATGTAAGTTCCGAACAATGCGACGGTGTTATATCGATTTTAAAACAAATTAAGTTGAATCGATATATTACTCATTTATGAATTCCATCAAAATGTATTGCAGTCACTTCCCTAAATAATATTGATCACATATGTATTATAAAAATATTAATATTAACAAATAAAGCTTCTGTTTAACAGTGAATACTTTACATTAAATTGTTTACATTACGAACCGACAATCAAAGTTGCAATGATGAGTTCAAGCCGCAAACACGAAGCTTGTACATATAACATGCGTCAATGATTTTATTATATCATTATTTATTTCGGAAGTTTGCAACTTACGAGTCCATTGTACGTACCTACTGTTCATGTAAACGAAGCCACATACCGACTTTAATTTAAGCTAATTTACCTATTTAAAATAAATAAAAAAAAAGTTATAACACTAAATTACTGAGCGTAAACAAGAAATTTAGGATGTAACAAATGTAAGCACAGTGTTTTGGGTACATTAATAAATAATTTTTCTATAATTCATTGACTCTTGCAGTGTAGATGTTTCTGTGAAATATGAAAAGTTACTAAAACTCTATGGAAATACACGTGTACGAATGCTGATTCAAGCTTCCAAAAATGAAAGAACGAGATGAGTGCCATCTGCATTATACGCGGCATAATGTGAATCGTTTGCAAAAATGACTAGTAGAATATCGCTGTCGCTTTTTTAAAATGCGTTATGGAAAAATTCACTACCCAGCAGGGCTTTCTTTAATTAATGGTATCAGAATCACCAAAGCAAGTGTGCATATAGATGAAATTAGTATTGGAATAGTAGTCGTATTACTACACTTAGGTCATAGTCATATTAACAGTGATATTATTAGGTAGTAAAAACGTTGTAGACGATGAAAGGAAGGTATAAAGGTTATACGTAACGTTAAAATATTGTCAATGTTTCGTTAGTCGATTAATATTTTACTTATTTATACTTATTTAACTCTCCTAAGATGTTTAAAAGAATGACAATGGTAATAAACGATAAATCATTATTTATTTTCGTCACTAATCATCGTATGTGGGCAGAACTATTACTGTAAATTCATTAAACTCTATATTATCATTCTATATACAAAATAGACACGACGTACGTATAAAGTTAGAAACAAAAAACCAATTTTTATTTCGGAAGATACACCATAAAATGTGATTACATAAGTAAATCATATAGAATTAATGTTTTCCGCTTACTGTACCTATCAGGGACACTTGAAGTGAAAACACGCTTTCGTTCCGATCGGCCAATAGTTAAACAGCGCGACGGACCTAATTACGGAAAGGTATGTAGGTGGCCCGAGAAGGTGTTCTATATGCAACGGATGTCCACGTCCTCTGATAATGCGGATATAACAACTGTATTGTGATATAACAACAGGCTAATGAGCGAGCACGTGATCGATTTATTAAATCTTATTATTATTACGTTTAGTATCTAAATTTAAAAAAAAAAGTCGAGCCAGTCATAAGGAATGCCTACAGAAGTGATAACTCAAAACAATGGAATAACTGTGTACTTTTTTAAATCAATTATAGACTGATTTATTGAAATTTAAATTTCGTAAATTGAAATTATTAACATAGTCTGGTTTTCATATTTATTTGCGCTCGGAGCAATAATTATATACAATTTTATATAGTTTATTAATTCATCAAAGATATGATGTGCTGCAAAAGCTCACAACAAAATATCAATAAATATTACATGTACACAACACACCTTTATACTACGCGGACGCCACTAGCATGTCGAGGTCATCGGTGACGCGAACCCAAAAGTTTTTCCCCTACTACTTACCCCTAAATAAATAAAACTAAATTCATACTTTCAAAATATGACGAATTGTATCTATTACAAAATAATTAACTTCAATATAAATTATTTCTAAACTTTTACTGTTTGATCTTGGTCGGAAAGCTCCGCGTCGTCGTTTTCAACAACAGTTTTAATATACAGTGTAAACGTAACAAAACGTAAGGGAGGGAGACAACTCGGTTTTTCGTTAAAAAAGAGTTTCTAATATCACTTTATATTCTGGCTTTTTATGTTATAAAATATGGCATATATTACGGTGTCATAGTTAGTTGAAGCGTGACATGATAGGTGCCATGTTTGTTTAATAACTGAGTCCGAAATCTCTTAGAGATATTGCAAAACTATTCTCCGCAAATAACAAATATTAAAAGCAAAGTGGCAGTTCACGGCCTCGGGTGTCTTTCTTAGAAATTTTGGCACTCCAAAGATTTAATCAGGACCTTCTGTAAACTGATAATGTAAACAATAATACTGACAACACTTAGTGTACATATTTACTGGCGTCTAAATTATGACTGATATATTTATACGTAATAGAAATACCTGTTGCCTCTAAGTATATCTATGTATGGACATTACTCAAGACCAACCAAATTGAACTAGTTTCTAAGTTATAGGCAGCTTTACGTTATAACGACCGACTCTATGAATATTCTACACTGTATTACCACAATAATTACCTAAAACCGAGATGTATTTACGGAAATATATAAAAAGGTTACAATGCCAATAACGTAATGAAATTAACTATACAACAAATAAACACTTAAGTTAAGCATAGGTCCCCAAACTTTTTTGTAACGTATTGAAAATGTGGTTTTATCATTTATGCAGCAATATTTAAGTAGACAGTATATGTATTGTTTCATGCAAGGTGAGCTAAATTATATCCAAGACCTACTACTACGACCTTATTTGAACCTATGGCTTTGTATTTTAATTTAATACACTGAATATCGAACTTTAATAATGAGAAAGAAATATAATTCTGTACTTTAACCCTTTTGCGAAACGGGCCGCCTTTCTAAACTACATAAGGAATAAAACCTATTCGTGAACAAAACAAAACGACCCTTTCACAATCGACCCTTATGATTTCATATGACTACATTTTATTTACACATATAATAGTTAGTAGACATTATCATTTGTACACAATACATAGTTCATAACTCATAACCATGGTTTTTAATGACTTGTTTAAACCGGCTACGAATCAAGGTCGTGTCATTGTTCGTGATGTAGTCACCCGTACCCACTATTAGAAATGTTTCCAATTGCGTTTAATTGTGTTCACAAATATCATAAACTAAATTTGCCCTCTGCTATTTGATAAAATATAATAACATTCGTAATTTAAATCACTGTATGTATACTACATATAAATATAAATAATTAAATGATGTTTATAGTTTTTGATAATTTAATGTATATATTTTTTTTTATCGTAGCTCGGCAAAATGACTGTACTGTGCCTGATGGTAAGCACAAAATATCCGCAAAAAATTAGATAAGATGGATTTAGTAAAAGACGAACATAATTTAAATAATAGAAACAGCAACAAATTGGTCATTCTATGTATGTATATTATATATATGTATGTTGTATGTATTGTAATATGTGAACGATGATGCATCAACTAAAAATGAATGTAACTATCTGTTTTGTAAAAATATATAACATACAGAGATGCACCAGATCGATTTTCTTGTCGGTTCTTTTCGATGACTGGGTTGTGTTCCGAACCGGTGGTAGCTTTGACGTGCACAAAGCGCCTTCTGAAGGCATAATTTGAATAAAATATTTTATGCTTTCGAAATAAAAATCAACTGCTGAATGTATGTAAACGTCTCACTTCAGAACGGTTGCACCTATTTGGTCAATTTATTTTTAGTTGTGGTTATAATTTTATTCGGACAAGGTTTGAATGGAAGAAAACTTTTGAAAAATTGAACGGAAAAATAAATATATACAAAAATATTTCCATATAATAAGTAAATGAAACAGAATACAAAAGAAAGATTTTAAAAAAATATTGACAAAACTGAAGTTCGGTTGCGATTTTATTTCATTGTCATACTATTTATTTTCTTCGTTAATATACTTATAATAAGAATGTAAATACACCGTATCTGTACTTTCTAGATTTTTGTGGAAAAAATTATTACAGGTGTCTTGAAATAAGTAATAAAATACATTTCAATCTTTTTTAGAAATGTCTGTCTGATTGTTTGAACACGCATCACTGCTAAAGTACTGCTTTCACGATAAAACCTTACCAAAAAATCATAAAGCATAGACTCGAGTGACATTTAGTTGCGTTTCATTAAAATCGGTTCACTCTATCAAAAGTTTTTGTAATTTTAATGACGACGCGACTTAAGTACGAGTGAAAAGTGGCTAAGTATAAGGACTTAATTTATTCAGATGATTTTATTAGTCACTGTTTTTTACAATAGGTTCCACGCGGACGGAGTCGCGGGCACAGCTAGTCATAGTTAATACAATCATGCGAAGCCGGGGCCGACAACTAGTTTTATATAAAAACTTGATAGCCTATTTTTATTCTGAATCGAACCCACAAGTTTATCGAGAACAAATTAATATTCTACTCACATAATACCTACTGTTATAATCTAAACACAATTAGAGTATGTTTTTATACACACAATCCGCATACACAATCATAATAATATTAATTTGAAATGTACGTTTAATTACTAAACGATACAATCTGTGGTATAATTATACCGTTTGTTTTAACTTTTTATAAATAAAAATAAATAGATAAAATTAATTATTACAGACAAGCAAATTTTTTGGTAAACAATGACCGTGTTTTTTTTCGTGCTTTGATATGTGGAGTTACATTAATTAGATATACTGTACGTTCTAAATTATCACAAGCCTAATCTATTTAATAACAATTTCCTTAACTTATGCATTAGTAATACAAAATAATAAAGAATTTGTATCGCACTATTTAATACTTTGAACTACAGACTGTCTTCTTTCGCAATTAATTCTCTGTCTTTACAGTAGTCCGGTGACGCTGTTAAGGCCTTGCTAGGTCAATAGCGTAGTCAGTTCGAGAAAAAAAAATCTGTCTTTACACAAATATTATTTACAAAATGTATTTCTTCTTCTTTATTTTTTATTTATAGGTAATATCGTAAAAAATTATCACGTTTATAGATGGTAGAAAATAGTCTCACAGCTAAGTAGTACAAAGAATAAAAAGAAAAAGCAACTCAAAAGAAGAATATTAAATATTTGAAACATTGAACGTAATGCGGTGGCATTTTTTAGGGTTTAAAATATGCGATTATATAATTGTATGTCTTTCTTGAAACTGCCCCTAAAATAATGTGAACACAGCCTTATTCTCTTAATTAAATAAACTGTTATTTTACAAATATCATTCAAATATACAAGATACGACTTATCAATATTTATAAATAAGAATACATTTTGTATGATTTTTACTTTTTCTTATATTCGTTTTGATAATCGCGTATGAAACGTATTCCGATATATATATTTAACTTTATGTTATTTTATATACAGCGCCGGTGATCAAAGTCTGAACATATAATCTCTTTTAGCTCTTATAAAGTACTGATTCGCTAGAAATATCAACAAGTATTCGACACTTTATATTTTTTTTATTTTTTATTGTAGCTCGGCAAAGTGACTGTACTGTGCCTGATGGTAAGCACAGTACAATCCAAAAACATTGGCGACCACCGAAATACATACTATCCATCGCCGGTCGCCGCTGTCATGCCGGCCTGAAAGCCACCCAGTCAGGGACAGCCCGCCCCAAGGTTGCTGGATATACACCGGCTGGTCCCGGAACGCGACACGCCCAAACGTGCCACTATAGCGGGTGTTCCACCTAGTGTACGGTGGTCGCGATCCAGTCGGGTACAGACACCCTACCACCCCGCAAGAATATATATATATATATTATATATCAGTATACAGCGCTACAAGAATTCATGCGAAGATATGGCACAGACATTTCGTAAGCATTTTGCAAATTGCAATGTCACAATACTAGGATTTTTAAACAGGATAGGGAGAGTTTTTATCTAGACATTAGTCTCGTGATAGCGTCGAAGCGATAACGTGTGTTATTTGATACCTACATTCCTTTTGGAATATAAATTTCATGTAGTACCTAGTCGTTAAGTTTATGCTATAGTACTATACTATATAATAAAATATGCTACTTAATTACGTATATAACAAAAATAATTTGATAGCAGATATGGCTAAATATCAACTTTATTTTACAAAGTAATACGAAAGACTCATCATTGTAGTTTACGATCTGGATGATATATAAATCTGAATTTGACATTATGAAAGTTCTGTTTAACAATTACTTTTATTAATCAACGTTTTTGGAACAACACACTAGCTAGATATTTATACCTATACTAGCGGGCCTGGCGGACGTTGTCCTGCCTTGATAATAAAAAAAAAACTAAAATTCAATCGCAGCGCCACCTACCGGTGCCAATTGAATGAATCTAAACCACTCTCGGATCCACTCGAACACGCACACAAAATTTCATCAAAATCGGTCCAGCTGTTTAGGAGGAGTTCAGTGACTAACACACGTACCGAAGAAATTTATATATAAAGGTGGATACAGAATCAAGTAAGATACTAAAATGAACTAGAATAAACTATTTATCACATAATAATGTGATAATAATCATTATCATTACATAGTATAAAACAAAGTTCTCTGCTACGTCTGTCTGTCTATCTGTTCGCGATAAACTCAAAAACTACCGAACGGGTTGTCATGCGGTTTTCACCGGTGGATAGAGTGATTCACGAGGAACGTAGTATATAATTTGTTAAGGATTTTTTCATAATCAGGGCGTGACAACGTCTGCCGGGCCCGCTAGTAATGTATAATGTAAACAAATTAAAAGGATACATTCCGAGAGTTAAATTCAAATCTATAAACCCGCTTGTGAAAAGTTTATAAAATAAAAAAACACTTTTATCACGAATATCCATAATATATAATTAACGACTATTAATATAGTATTATAATTACCTCAAATCACACACAAATACACATGTATACTTTATGTATGAACTTATCTGAAATTTATGTTTTTTTTATTAATTAGTTTGTTTATGAAGTTTAATTACATTTAAATAACTACAGCGAATATAGTTATCAGTTCTCACGAAAATTTGACAGATAACCAACCAACTTCACGATGTCACTTTTAGGTGACCGTGTAGGTAGTAATTAGCTAATCTAAAATCTTATTGTGACCAAGTCAATCTATTTTACTTAAGACATAAAAGATTGTTAATATTGATATGATCACTATAAGATGTTGTTATGTTAGCTAATTACGTAATAATTTAATGCAGAAGGTCCCTTAAGTAGGATCTTAATAAAGTAACCGACTTGGTATTACATGGATCTCACAACTTTCTACGGTAGAAGAACTGAGTTGCGAGACTTGGTTTTTTTTTACAAGTTTTGTTTTTGATGGTCTTTATTCTACATCACTGTAGAATGAAAAAAAAAATTCACCGCGTATTATCTCTTGTGAATATGATGTAGTTGTGATCCGATGCGACAATCTGTTGTGACAAGATAATGACATATCTGCGTAACAAGGATGCAACACAATTTTTCACTCCCCTCACTAGTGCAAATCCTGCGGTAATTGCGGTTTAGCAGTTCTCACTTAGTCAAACTATCGCATAACAGAATTGACCACAATTATCTCAAATCTGTAAAACGTAAAATTATGTATGTTCGCAAAAACTTACATAATCTAGGTTTAGTAAAAGATCGAGATAATGTAAATACTAGAAACAATAACAAACTGGTCACTCCATGTTTCTGGCTCACTAAGACCGGTAACTGTTTTTAGGTAATAGTATTATTTTATAACAAAGTCCCAAAGCACATTACCGATTTACCAGATAGTAAGTTCGTGTACCATGTCAAGCGGGTCTTAGTACATAAAGGCTATCTATTAGAGGGTGGACCAATATGTGAACGATGGTGACGTCTGGAAATGACGCCTCTTTCTGTACATCCACTAAAAACGAATGTAGCTGTCTGTGACTGTGTCGAATGTGTCTGTAAATATTATCTATTGTACTATGTTATGTATAGTGAATAGGTAAACCAGATCGAGTTCCTTGCCGGTTCTTTTCAATGCTTGGGTTGTTTTCCGAACTGGTGGTAGTTTTGACGTTCATAAGTGCCTTTTCAGGGCCTAAATTGAATAAAGAATTTTTGATTTAGATCTACCGAATACATGACGTGGTTGCGTTTAAAATAAAATAGAAATGAAATTATTAAAAAAATTATAACTTCATTTTGTACATAGTAGTCCATCGATATCCAAGAATATAAAGCAAATTCTATACTCAATTATCTCAGTAAGCTCCTTTTAAGCATTATAAGAGGATTCTACTTATTCATTAAAAACAAAATGTTGGGAGCGATATCTCTGTTGCGAAAATATATTTTACAACGTTGGCTAATTACGTAGGTTGATAAAATGAATAAAATATGAGGAAAAATTACACATGAATAAAATTCAAACGAAGAAGTCATAATAGGGAGAATTTGTTGAGCTGGCGAAAGATGAAAGCGGGCATATCATCTCGACCATTAAGTCTATTTGGCTTACAGGTTTTCCCAGACGGTACGAGTTAATTAAGCTACGCAAACTTTGCAGTTGCATTCCATGTAAAGCGAAAAAGAAATTCGCTTCACATTTTTGAAGAGTAGCCGTTTGGAACGTGGAGTTGGTTACATAGTCAAACGTATAAGAAATAGTTTATGATCACGAAGCGCAACGTAAAGTCGATTGAAATACGTTATATGAACATTCCACAGATGCATTTCAATTAAAACGAAGTTTACCAACAGAACAATTGTTTATATTGTTTTTTTTTTTCAATAATCTCCCTGTAATATTAAATTGATAAAAAGTCTGTGACACTCACATTTATTTACACGTATGGATGCCTACCACTTCGGGTACTAGATACATACGGGTTGATCCCGGGATGCCATACGACTAAGCGTATATGACAGGTGTTACACCTAGATATGTTGGTAGTGTTTCAACCGGATACAATTAAATTCAGTCGGATACAATTGGATCCAATCGGACACAAGAGGATTCAGTTGGCCACAATTTAATCCAGTCAGACACAATAGGATCCAGTCGATCACAATTGGACACAGTCCACTTCCTTTGAATAATCTGTTTTAAATAGTTTTGTCAAGTACGATAATCACAGAGAAGCTCTACTTGTGTATTAAGTCTTTAATTCTTGTGTAATTAAAGAATAAAATATAAATACCTCCATATCAACATTGTTTACAACTATTTTGGTAATAATAGTCTCATTAAATAAAGTTTTTTTTTTTATATCATAGGAGGCAAACGAACAGGTGGGTCACCTGATGTAAGTGATCACCACCGTCCATAGACACTTGCAACACCAGGGGAGTCGCAAGTGCGTTGCCAGCCTGTGGCACACACCACACCAACAATACAAAATAGTGGGGGGGGGGGGAGGAAGGGAAGAGGAAAGTGGAAGGGGAGGGGAGGTGGGTCTCCGGCGCTCTCACTGACCGAACGAAACGCAACAATGCAAGCACTGTTACTTCACGTCGGTTTTCTGTGAGAGGGTGGTACTACCCCGGGCGAGCCGACCCATTTATGCTGAAACCAGTAATAGTTTCAGCGTGGCTCTACCACCTACTAACTTATATAAACACAACATGTATATAATAACTTTGTATATTAGAATCTGTTGTAAGTTATTCAGTAAAAGAAAAACGTCTGAACTTTGACTTACCGTGTATCGATCGCTGTTAATAAAAATAATGATATGTACAATATTAAACCATTAAGCGCTTCTACATATGTCCAAAGAATATCTAAATTATTCAAAGTGCATCAAATATGATCTATAAAATGTGCTCATCTAAGCTACTCAAAGCAAAACTTTTATAAACCCTCATCCACACCACGAATAATCCCGATTCAGAAAAGAAAATCACGTGTATTCTGATGAGTGAAATTAAAAATCGTGTAACTAGAAAAATCGATATGTTTGATGTTTCGGGTGTCATGCTACGGTAACTAAGTGTGACGAGAACAAAAAAAAAAGAACAAACGGCCTAACTACAAAAGGTAAAAATCATGAGCCCAGTGTACGTGACTCAATTGCATACAATGCTGTAAGGGACTGTTTTGATAGCTGCCACTCTCGTATGCGTGTGTGGGTGTTTGTTTTGTGTATGAAAACTAATAATTTTCAATAAAATATACAATACAGATCGACGCATTGCGAGTTTTAATGGCGAGGTTCGTAAATTCTTACATACAGGCTGAATGTTTAGACAGTAACAATATTTATGGAGGACACTCTGCACTCGATTCTCCTTCTACATCAATAAAAAAATAAGTGCTTAATCTTTGACCTAATTATCTAGAAAAATATAAATATTATAAACAATCCTCTAAGCGTCTAACACAGTGTGTTTTAACACAGTGTTAATGACCGTCGGATGATTTCACTTTCACTTGAAAGGGAACGTGGAAACGTCAGAAATAAAACAAAAGGGTTTATTATCCGTTTTATTATCGAAAGTTATTAACTCCGGGTCGCCCAATCTTAGTTTTTAGCACCGGTCATTGCATCTAAGTTTATAACGATTGTTGGTAGTTATTATATTAGGCAGGTTAACGCGAGAGGGCAGCTCCTGGCTTCCTCCCTTACCCCGCGCCCTCCCCCGATCCTTTCATCCATATTTTGATTACCGCTAGAGCTCGGCCACGCCGCCAGGGAGTCCGCCATTATACCTCTGACGCGCAAACGCATTGCAAGTCCGCTATATACGTACCGCGAGAAAGACGTACGTGAACTCTCCGCTATTATATGTGTGACGAACCAGACGCAAATCGACTCCTGAGTGAATAGTGAATACAATTTTATGTGACCCGCCTACTGATTAGATATGGACACGACCCTGCCGAAACCAGCGGTCAGCCTCTGCCAAGTAAGAGTGTATTTTCTATTCTATCCTAGCTCAATCGAGATACTCTTGGATCCTCTGATTGAGCATATTTCCCGTGATAACCCTTGCCCAAGCAGACCGCCAAAATACAGTCCACAATCTCTCCTTAAAAAATCACCGCAAATCAATGGAGGTGAAAAGAATCAAGTGAGTGGACCAAATACACTCCCCATCAGTTCATGGTCCCTCTAGCCGCAATTCCCTCCAATTGTTTTTATACTTTTCAAAGTCTTAGAACAAACTGTAACTTAGGTTTTCTTGGTTGTTTATTAGTATTTGTTTTGACATTATTATTTTATATGTTAAATGTTACCATGGAGTGTCATATCCAAGAAGACTGCGAGTGTTTAACCTTTCACCTGGCGTATTGTAACTAATTTTATTTTATTTTTGGCAACTGATCTTCCAGATTATTACTGCCTTTGTCGAATAAGTAATAATATTATAACTGTCTTGCGATAATTTCAATGTTCGAACAAGGTGGTGGCCCTCTTGTTAGAATTTTTCAGGGAGTTTTTGTGGAATCTCAGAATTCATGCTCCGTGGCATTATTTTCCATTCACTTCACTTATGCACAATAACCGAACCATACATCGTAAAATGCCACCAACAATACAAAATATATAGTCAAATAAAATATGATTATGAATAAAATATAGCCACTACATTATAGACTAAGATCCCGACAAAAACTTTCTTGTTTTATTTTATAAATAATCATATCGAATTCGGAAAACAATTGACTATTCACCTTATATCGCGATAACATTGTTCGTAATGAATATTTTATGCTTTAATAGCTAGCTAGTATTTTATGGTTTTAGTTTGAAATTTCGTAAAAGTTTATTTATATATTGTATACTTTCTAAGTCTTAGTATTTGACCACAAACTCACCTGATATTACATGAGAAAGTGGTCTAAAATAGTAAACGAGGTAAACCTAGAAGTGGCTGACTCTACAGTGCGGCTGCCGGAACACAGCTACAAGTGCTTGGCGACAGATGAAAATCACGAGAGTGGTAGCTACCCAGAAAGTTGCCTTCCACGATGCTATGTTTGAACACGATGTTATCCTTAACCGAAAGCTCGGATTGAGTCGCAAGCATTCGATCCTACGTCGTTCCGAACACGCTATCAACTGAGACATCATCGGTTATATACCGAAGTTCTTTTTTCATTTTCGAACCTTTTAAATAGTCATCAGCTTAATTAGACCAAGCTGAAATCCAATTGAAATCGCAAACGCACTTGAGAAGAGGACAATTTATCCAACCTACGTAGTTTTCTTAAGAATTCTTTGTCGAATCTTTGCAATAATTCGTAGCAGAGTGCTAAGATTCAGTGAAGCTAGTGCTTTTGTGAGAAGACTCGAACAAAACAGAACTTTTTCAGTACTTCAAGTAGGAATACCACATCACAAATACGATTTCAGAGTTACCAGACCGGTTTATGAAATGAATTTAATTTGCCCAAATTATCTCCACCGGTGAAAATGTAAAAGGTAAACATTGAAATTAATTAGCTTCTGAACATCGACCGAGTGCTGTCGTAATCTGCAAATTAAACTCTCAAGTGTACGTCAAATTAATTCATTCGGTATTATTATTTTATTATTACGCGTTATAGATTCTGCGTCAATAATAAACGAAAATTATTTCAATGATTTATCTGCTTAATATATAATTGGATTATGTAATATATACGTAATGATTCATTATTTCTTAAACAAAACATATTATGTAAACCGCATAATAATGTAATTATGACTTAAGAGTAAAATGTAATAAAAAAAATAGTGTTAATAAAATTCAACAGATTTTTTATTTGTGATTTTACATAATCAGTTTTATCTTCTTATATTCATATTTGTTGTTATATATTAATGTATGTATGTTATATTAACGAATAACATTGATAACTTTCACTGAAATAAATTTCATTACGAACTATTATTACCATCACGCTGATGAGAATAAGGTCCAATATTAATATTAATTAACTGTTACTCGAATTGTATTTTTTTTTATCTTAACACAATAAAGTGAGGAAAACATGTTGTGCCGACCCTACTTAGTAGGATAAGAATAAGAAGATGACGATGATTAGAGTGACTGCAATGTACCTGATAGTGCGGCCAGGGTTATACGAAAACAACGGCGACCATCGAGACATGTATAATTTAGCCTCACGACGATTGGCGATATACTAACTTCTCATCATAAGTATGTTGGTCGCGACCCAGTCGATTGCAGATCCCTACCACCCCGTTCTATACTGGTTATGGTTGGCCTAAACATGCCACTACGACGGATGTTATGCCTGGTGTATGGGGATTGCTATGCAGTCGAACAAAACTGTCGTCTCTGATCACACATAGTAAAAATTAATTGGTAATACGTAAAAAGTGTATGTGTAATATTTATTTTTGACGAAGGTTTGGGTGACAGATATTGATACTGTATGACAATGTGAATATGTGATATTGTGACAATGATACGAATTTTTTTGTGAAAATAGAGTTTAAACTCATTATAAGGAAACTTAAGGAAATCGACAGTTTTGCCGCAGTTTCCGAAAGAGTAACAAAATTTTCTAGAGACACTGCAATCTCAAAATAATGACACCCGTGTTCTTGGTAGTTAACAATAACGAAAACAACGGCGTTCTGTACGAGCTCAGGTGTATATCTTATAAGTGCCGGCACCATAAAGATTTAGTTGGAAAGCCTTGTAACTGATAATATAAACAAGGATACTAATAATATTTATTGATACTTAAATTATGAACGTTTTTTTCGTACTAAAGAATGGCTGTTGCACTATGAAGAGTTTATCAATGTATAGGTTTTAAGGAAAACCAACCAGATTAATTTCTACGTCATAGGAAGTTTTGCATTATAACGAACGATGTTATGAAGAGTATTACACTGAATATCTTACTTGAAGCGCAATCGTGGCCCTAATTAATCTGAATAATAGAAAAAAAAATATTCAACCAGAAAGTTGTTTTTTTACTGGTGCATTTTCAATAAATAAATAATTACAAAGTACTCCGTTCCGTGCGCGGTACGAGTTAGAATAATCAGCATACAGAATGTTCAATACTACAATTCATAAGTGAAATGAAATGCGATAGATTCTACGTACTCCTGTACTCTGTGCACGGCGTTGAGTCGGATTATCTGGCTTTGAGTTGGATGATGTCGAACTGTCGGCCAACAATCAGTCTGACTTTGCCAGGTATTCGTGAGAGAGACTAAATGCTACCGGTTCTTTGATACATATCCACATATCCACTGATGTACACGTATAATATTTTCATAGTAACTCCATTACATGTCATACGATAACTTACTATATTTAATTGTACTAAAATTCGGTTTAAAAGTTTTATCGCAAAAACTAATAAACCATTTTATATCTAAGGTAATGTTTTAGTTTAATATTATAATTAACGCATACTAAGTCGCGAAACTTACTATTTATAAAAATAAACACACAAAAATTACATACAATGTTTAGAATATTTTTTAATATCGTTATTGTGTATTATATTGCTAAGTAAAAGGATAATGTAGGATTTTGTAGTTAACACCCAGACTGTATTATGAAAGAATTAGCCTTGCTTTTTCTGTTATTAATAATGCTTACATTTTTTTTTTTCAATGTGAATATTCGCCTTTATTTGTGCTCTTTGTTTCATCAAATACAAGGCAAAGTATTTTTTTGTTATTGTATTTAATTTAATTGATAATATTTACAATTCATATTTTATAACAGACACTCAAAGTTAGTTGATTAGACAAAATCGGGTTAAGTGGTAAACGTGAAATAATAAATAAATAATATACGACATAACCAACAACATCGATATATTTTATGTTCTGCTCCTATTACTACAATATCAAGCGAAGGGTGATTTAAGCCGCGTTAGTCACGCTAATATAATGTTATCTGTACTCGTGAACTATTAGCTATTGTTTCTAATTTATTACTGACATTCTAAACTAGAATTCCATGTTTATTAACACAGGTTCAATGAAAAACTAACAATACATTTTTTTATTTCATTAACATAAATATGAGAAAGATTAACGGAAGTGTATAAGTTAAAGCATGCCTCTATTCCGGTATTAATTTGGTTTATTTCCGTTATATCGGAATAATAAATACAATCTACGGTTATAATGGCATCTGTTGGTGTGTATACTTTTAAAATACATATAACTAAAACTAATGTGTCTATTATTTGTCCGGGTGAAACTCCGAAAACGCTGAACTTTTACTGGCAGATAAAGGACTTTTCAAAGTATCATTTAGGCTTTACTACACTTTCTGATAAGAGCTAAACAGTAATCTAATAAGACTTACAATCCCTAACTTAAAATCGGCGTAAGGTTAAAATGATAAAATTATAATTAAAAAACAGTGTGTGCTAGAAGTTATACTTCTTTGGCGAAACAAGATAAAATTTTTATCTTTCGCCTTATTCTACGTTTGTAGAAAAAACGACACTAACAATAGAAAAAAGGTATTTAATACATTGAAAGTTTTAATACAATGAAATACAAACAACAAATACAAAGAAACAAAATGTTGAACTATAGCTAACTTCAGGGTGTCGGTTTTTCGTGACGGTGTGCGCGCTCATCGTAATAACTTCAGGTTATCGGTTTTACGTGACGGTGTGCGCGCGCATCGTAAAAATTTACTCTCATAATTTTTCCCTAACGCGCCAAAAGAAGTATAACTTCAAAAATTAGTGCCGAACCCTACAATGAAACCAGATAAAGTATGTACCCGTTAAAAAAGAAAAGTAATCCGACGTAGTCGAAGTAGCAGTCCTCAAGCCACTAGATAAATCAATCTACATAAATATAGTACGCGGTCAGACACGTTTTAATCGCAATCTAGTCTGTAAAGTCTACATTAGCTCACGGAAATTGTTTATTAAGAGTTTCTAATTATTTATGATGGCCTAGTATAACATCGACGTAGGCCTACTATTAAATAAGACGTATCAAACAAATTTAACAAACTCAGTAATTCTAATGTACTATATTGTAGTAGTGGGGCGTTCGATACAATCACTATGCTCCATTCGAGTACTATTAGTACACCGCACATTAATTAGATTTTCTTTGGCGTTCACCGAGTGCAATGCGGAACTAATTTTACGAAAAAAAAATATTACGCAATCTCAGAGTATCTATAGACTTCAATTATATTCGTTTTTTTTTTTGGTAAATAATAAAAAATATTACATGTCATCTTTCAGTAAATATTAGATTGAAATATAAGAAGGATAAGAGAAAATTTAGGAGGCGATTGTTTCTTACATACGTATTCTTCGGTCTTATACCTGAATAATGGAATTAAGAACATTTTATACCATGAAATTTACATTTATTACTGCCTATGTTTTGTTTTTTTTTTTGTAATTATTGAAATATTATAAGATCTAGAAGCCTTTCAAAATCGCTTCTTAGACATATTACGAAAAATAATTAAAACCGGTTCAGATTTGGAGTGGGAAATAGAGGATAATGAAATCAAAATTTCGCCTATATATATACTAGCGGGCCCGGCAGACGATGTCACGCCCTGATTATAAAAAAAATCATTGACAAATTATATACCAAAACGTTCCTCATGAATCACTTTATCCACCGGTGAAAACCGCTTGAAAATCCGTTCAGTAGTTTTTGAGTTTATCGCGAACAGACAGACAGACAGACGCGGTAGGGAACTTTGTTTTATACTATGTAATGATGTATAGGCATAATCAAATCGAGCTGCAGTTGTCTATCTCATGCTCTATTTAATAGTTCCGGTAGAGTGCGACAGCAATAGATTCTTGTTAATACTTATTCTCCGGATTTTAGCAGACAGGAGCATCTCTTCTTAAAAATAGACATTTATGAATTGTATTCGTTCTAATGATAAGACAAAACGCGTTAAAGAATTACAACGCGTGTCTTCTAAATATAGTATAGTATGCTTGAAAACGGTTCGGTGATGTGAGGGTTTTGTTCTGATACTTTGATGACAAGTTCTAGATTTAAAAAAAGCTATGTAATAAGTTCAGTAAGTCCTTATCAAGTATTGAGTTGAGAGTACATCTGATGTTTGATAAACCTCCCAACACTATCATCAGATACTTTAAGAGACTTTAAACTGCAAAAGTAGAAAATATATGAAGAAACGAAAACGAGCCCGGCACGGTAAATTGCTCGAGAATAAAGTGTTATTTATTTAGCACCTAATTACAATAGCTAGGTTCGCGTGATAGAACGCGTTTCTTTTCTGAGTTGTACGAGGTTTTTTTTGACGTCATGTTGTTAAATTGCACGGTCACGAAACGCGCGATTAGTCCGTCAGTCCTTATTTATATGTAAGTAGCTGTTGCTTGCGATTTTGTTCACTTCGAGCTAATTTGACATCCCAAAGAGAACTACGTGTCTTATCTGGATCGGCTGTAGAATATATAAAAATGTAATACCGTGTACCATAGTTGCTTCGTCGTGTAAATTGCTGAAAACCATAGCGTGCCACTAATTATATATTGATGATACAAAATTACAATTAATTCGAATGAATAACGTGCGATTGTTTAGAACATATATTTTTACTTACTCGTAAAATGTCATATAATATACTTTATTTTATTGCTATAATTTCTTACTCTTTAGACTTAATTTATGATGTTTATTTTAATTTGAAAATCTTACAGACATACAAGTGTGAGTAACTGTAACATTTTCAAAACTCTGACTATCGCTAAGCTACGCACCACGCTTTGTTTCGGATGAAGAACTAAAACAAACGAGCGCTTTTTACGGTAAGGCATTCCAAGTTAATGAACATAAACTAATTTGTATTACATCACTTCGTTAGTATTAAAGAAAAGCTATATAAAGATTAAATTGCTCGTAAACAGTTCCCGTAAAAGAATAACATCCGTAAAAAGTTTTTTTTTATATTTCATTACTTTATTATAAGCGAAGGTAACTCGGTGCCGTACTTAAAGCGGCAACATCACGCATAGTAGAAGCAACGTAGGTATCAATCAAACACAGTAATTATAGAACTCAATTAAAAAAATTGATTTGGTAAAAAATACTATTAGTTCGACACTCATCGGAGATATCAACGCAATTTTCCTATTTATTTATTCAGCGCGTTATCGATACGTGAAATAAAAAAGCACATATTTTAATATGACTCGATTCGACGAAATATTTTTCAATAAAACAGTTTTCGTATGTTTACTATGAAAACGGCTTTAACTTCTTTTGATCGTAAAAATACATTTTTATTATACATCGCTGTAAATATCACTCATAATAAACAAGCATTTATACCATCTCACGTTCATTAGTAACAAATGCAATTTTTTAAAGTCATATAGATCATGTTTAGCTCATTATAATTTATAAACGTTGCAGTCCCGTAGAACCATATTGGATTTGTCTTTTGTATTAAGATTCTGAATAACCATATTGACAGTTCATTTTTATTGGGACAAATATGTATCTCAGTACCACGTAACAACAGTCGTTTGCAGAATCGCAAAACATTCTTCCTACCCAAGCACTCAACGAACTCAACGAACGAACACAACACTAATAATACAAATACAACAATATACAAGCTAAATTGCATATTTTTCATTGTTCTTTAGCCTCGATAAAATCTCAAAAATTGTATTATATAAATATAAAGACTTTTACGTTTATTTTTATATATTTTATTTTAATATTTAAATTCTGTATACATTTCTAAGCTCTCATATATTATGCATGTTAGTTTCACATCCAGTAGGTTATATACTTACGTTAGTAGCAACTTCACTGTATCAATGTCAACAGAAATTAAAACCTATTGTAACCAGATTTGTGGAATAAAAAAAAGCAACAAATGTCTACGTTTGTTTTAAAAAACATTGTTATGTGATAATAATAATAATTAACATATAACAAATTACTTCTAATCGGTTGCAGACTAAATAGGTAATTATAGAAAACGTTTAAAATGACAATATATTTAAAGTCTTCAACGGAACCTTTGTGGGTATATAATATTTTGGCAAAACTAATGACACGATAACGCACGCATACGTAAAGTAACATTGTAACGCCACACTATCTTAGATAACATGTGGAAGTAAGATGGCACATTCTCAATATCGGTGGTGAAAAAGAAATAGTTAAATATAATCCTTAGACACGGGCGGATTGACGGGGCTAGATCACGTTTGTTAGCTAACCAACTTTTAACAAGGTGCTGTCGTAGCGCGTATTACGTATCTATAGCTGTTTAGTTATAATATCATTGTATATGATCCGTCAAACAGTTCTAATGGCATCAGAATCAAGGATGCTTGTTTCCTAAAAATGCAACTTTTTATTCATTATCATTGCCAGTGCATACCTCGTCAAAGGCTTTTACTAAAATTCCGGATATCCAGATACATGCATCCAATACCGACAACGAAATTAGAATTTTCAATTAAAAGCCGGCTGACTTTTCATGATAAAATCCTAGACCGAAATTCAACGTGCAAAATGTTTCATTCGCGTCAAAGCGAGGAGACAATCTCTTTTTTTTGGCGATACTTCAAACGCGTGCTATCCCTTTGCTGTTGAAACTCGCCCGGTGCCTCAATTAAAAAGCGATACTTTGTACGAGTCTACATATAGGTAAAACTATATACCTGTATCAAAGGCGCTCATATTTAACGCTTCCATTCGCGGTACAGGAGTACTATCTATTGAAATTTATAAATTCATTCATTCGTGTCAACTCCAGCCAGCTTAATAGCTTTTGTTTCTTGACGTAGTCTAAGTATTCATAACGTTATGATATCAATTACACTACAATAACGTATACTCGTAAATCTTTAACATGAAGTAAATGTTTCTTAAATATTTCTTATTGTTATTTGAAGAACATTGAATAAAATATGTAATCTTACAGTATTTACTCCTTATTAGAGCTGTCTTTATAAACGCAACGTCATAAAGTAAGCAATGGAATTTATTAATAAAATAGGTCTCTAAGAATACTTATTTGTAGCTTACTCTGTAAACAAATGCAATTGGGTCTCGAATAATGACCCATATGTTATTATTGTCATTATGTCATCTTTCCTTTCCCTGTGTTTCATGTATCGTGCTCGGAAGTGTTCTAAAATATATGTACGAAAATCACATTGGTGTTTTCATTTCCGCCCTTAATCTATCACTCCTATTGTTATAACTATATTTCATGAAAATCTTATATGATTACATATGGAAATTTATATTGATTTTACATAATATATATATAAATATGACATTTCTGTGTAAGAAGTTCGAAATGCACATAATGGACAAATGGAGCCCAAATATCCCGGATAAAAATGCACGGACAAGATGATTCAATGCTGTGAAAAATAACACCAACAACAGTTTTTATCAATTCATCCACGCTGTTGCATGCGATTGTGTGCGTTGCAGAAAAATTCTTAACAATCGCAATTCTCGTCACTGAGGGAACGGGAAAAGGGAGAGCTTTATGAACTTTGTTTAAAGTTTACGTAAAGTTTAGGCCACGTGTTGGAATGGATTTCTATCCACAATGACTTTAATAATACTCGATTCTTATAAAATATATTGATCAGATAACGTCTCATTAGGTTTCAATTATTTTATAACAATACAAGGTGTCATATAAGAAGTATTTTAAAGAAATTCCAATATAACTAGTCTGGCCATAAACACTTACATAAAATCTTGTCTTTTTTTCAACTTTTTAATTGTTTTGAATTTGGAACACAGTATATTATTTTAAAAACTTCTTTCGATTTTGCGCCGTTTCACATATTTTTTCGTTATCAAATTACAATATGGAATGGGGTGTTAAAGAAAATAGGAATGCAGTGATCGCCTTGCACAGAGAGGGTATGCAGCCGTCGATCATATTCCAGACACTTCAAAAGCTTGGTATCAGCAGTATGTTTGTATATCGTACTATCAACAGATACAATACTTCCTCTGTCGAAGACCAGAAAGGATCGGGGAGACCGCATGCTGTTAGAACTACAAAGGCTGTTAATGCTGTTAAAGCCAGAATTCGTCGAGACTCGAGACCTATTTTCAAAAATGCATTTTCATTTGTAAAAGGACTTATGGCCGGACTAGGTAGTATGCATGTAGAAGTTATACAGCTTAAAGCATATGTTTATCACTTAGGATTGTAATTTATATAAATAATAAATTTTGTTCGAAGTAAACAAAAATTAAACGATTTATCTAGAAAATGAAATTCCTCTAGCTCCAGTGAAAATGATCGGGTATCGAAATATCGTAAACTCCATGGTTAGTTTGATACACGTTCTCGATCACGTTCGAGCATACTCCAACGCTCCCTAGGTATATTCCAGGTCAATTTGTCTGAGATACGTACAAAATCGATCTAGAGGTGGCGAAGCATTAAATGCGTTATTAAGACGACATCTATAAAATTTATCTTCCAGACGGGCGTATACAATTTGTATGTACATTCTACATAATGATTATTACAGTTTCCAGACGTCGCATATAGGTAATATTATGGCGAAAGGGACTTATAACTTAGAGCCCTTCTAATCATAAATTATATAACAGACTCGATAATTTTAAATTTAAAAAAAAATCATACATTGTTTTACTTTACATTTAGTTCATAAGTGTACGTTTTTTGGCTACAGTTTACAATATATTTTAATAGTAAGTAAAGCCCTACACTATTGAGCTTAGGAGTCGCGCTTTTTATCCCTGCACCCAAATTACTTTTGAGATGATAATATCTATATAACTATATCAGATGTTAGTTAACGTAATACAAGCTATACGTAATTATGAATTAAACGTTCGATTATTTTTATAAGTATAATAAGATAATAGTGAATAAGTAAAAATATTTTCAGACTGCGCGATCCTCAACCACTGTCTAAATCGGTTAAAACGGAGACCATAAAACAAAATCTTGTACAGCTGGGGTTGACAAAATTATCCGAATGTTACAGAATGTGGCTAAATATAAGACTATACAGTCTCTAGGTGTTAAACCCTTCACTATACTATTTCAATAAATACCAATTTAATACAATTACGATTCCTCTGACAGAGAACATTAATTAAAAATCTTCTTTTCAATATAAACTGTAGAGTAAATAGAGCAGTGTAATTCGTTGAAGTGAAATATTTTATTTTGTACATAAAATTATAGGAAGAATTGAGAAAAATAACATTATATTTTTTGTAGTTCTTTAATAAGTGAACCTGCCTACTGTGCAAATTACGCGGATTATAATCAAAATTTATACATATGTGACCATAGCATATATGATTAAATTATCTTACGTCATAACGTGACTATGTATTGTACTGGTCGCATTACTAACAAACTCCAAGTCGAATATGGATATGTATAATAATATAAGTATATTGTAATTGCATTAAAGACATATAGTCAGAGTAAAAAGGTCACAAACTTCTTAAACATGAACATATCGACAACTGAGAACAAAACAACAAAAATGTAGAGAAGAATGGGCCTGGGCTCTGGTTCTTCGCGCAATGACGTCTGCAGCATTGTTCAAGTGGTAGAGATAAAGCAACTTCTAGTTTCAGTTTCACAAAGCGCCTATTAATAACAATGTTCCATCGTTGTCATCTCACCACATAATATATGTTTATCTATTGTGAAATTCTAAATTGTTTTTAAACATATTTTATTAACCATAACTAACGTAGTTTATATCTTCATTTCATTACTTATTATAAAAGTTTATATAATAAAAGTTATTCTGTTAGATTGCTAACCCTAATAAAAACAAATGAATTTTTATATACTCTAGTATATTATACTAGCAGGCCTGGCAGACGTTATTCCGCCCTGATAATAAAAAAAAATATTGACAGATTATATACCAAAAGCTCATGAGTCACTTTATCTACTGGTGAAAACCGCGTGAAAATCCCGTCAGTAATTTTTGAGTTTATCACGAACAGACAGACAGACGTGACAGAGAACTTTGTTTTATACTATGTAATGATTGACGGGATAGGAGAGTTATTTATCTAAGCAAATTTTAGTGAATCTAATAAAAAAAAAGTAGATTAAAAAGGAAGTCTAATGTAATAATCTAATAACAATAAGTTACTTCGCACTGTTGCTAATTACCGTTTCGAAATAATGTATGACTATCGATGTGACTTTTTGCAATACACTTAGTGGTATCACTTGGTGATAATTTAATGAGAATTTTTTTTGAAACTGACAAAATTAATACAATACCAGTCACGTATTTAACAAGCGTTGTAAATATTAAAGACGTGGCTAAAAAACTGTGCAATGTTGGTACAAATGAAACCCTAAAAACACATAATTTAGTGAAGTCGAATGACATAAAACTTTTTTAAATTCCCGATTCTTCAAAGTGCTAGAGCGTAACGTGCGAGTTAGCAGCGAAAGCGGTCGACGATTCCTACTAGGTTGCCTGAAAGACATTACGCGTAAAAACCGATCAATTGAACAATCCCAATAGTTATCACATTGTGTTTTTACAGTGAGCACTTTTCAAACCGTTGAGACATCTATACTAATATTATAAAGAGGTAAAGTTTGTGAATTTGTGACGTTATGACGTTGTAGAGGGTAATCTCAGAAACCACTGAACCGATTTTGAAAATTCTTTTACCAATAGAAAGCTACGATATCTGTCAGTATCATAGGCTATATATTAACCCGAAAAATGAAAATACTTTTTTGTGGAAGTCGGATTTGCAAAGTAAGTCGGAGATTAAACGGTAGACCGAAAATGTTTCTGACGAACACTGCCTTAACAATGAGAGATATATTGTTAAGTTCTAGAGAAAAGTTGTAGAGCTTGATAATGCCTACAAAAAAGTCAGCGACAGCATATGTCTAACTTTAAGGGCTTTTTTTATTATCAGGGCGGGACAACGTCCGCCCGTGCCGGCTAGTTATAAATAAAGACCATTGTTTATTTGAACCTTGTGTTTTTCTACACACTAACCATGATTATCTCTTCGATCTTAATGTGTTTTAATTATGTCTTTATGAAATTTATTTAGACTTAGTGCATGTATATGATGCAATATTAGGATAAAAAACAATTTTAAATGGATCTATATACTGAATTTATACTAACACAATGGTGACTAAATCATCTAGCGTCACAAGTCTTGTTTATTAATTCAGTAGTACAACGCTTGTTGACTGTTGCGCCGACGTTGCCAGGAATTTATAATAAAATATGACTATGTTGGGTTAATAGCACTAAAATAGCACTTTTTACGTCTTCATTCCAGCTAAGTACGTTGTTAGAGTTATTGCTTATTTTTATCAGTTCAAAAAGAGGTATTAAATTTTTTACATTGGGTCTAAATTACCACTGAATATAAACAAAAAATAATCCATTCCGTTCGCTTTACAATGCTAGCTTTTCAGACGTCGAAAATTAGTAAGTATAGAAACGAAATCCGTCAAAAACGAACATCATTATAGTAATTGTTACGCTTCGCTTCTTGTGCGAGTAACAAAAAACCAATTTCTCGATCAAAGCGCATCTACACATTACGAAATACCACTTCACTACGCTGTGTACAGTTCAATGTGACTTTTTAGTCCAAGTTGTGGCCTATATACGAGCGCTCTAGTGCGTGCTACATACCGGTAAATTTTATTTGGTATTTTTTTTTAGTTTTGCGTTACACGGAACGTGATTCAAAATAAGTAATAAAAATTTATAACTTTTATTGCTGAACGTTGAAAACACATGAATTAATCACAGACATGTTTTATTGAAAGTTTGATTATGAAACTTTAGTACTTGTGATCTTAAATGTAGTAATACATATGGTGTAGACTTAAGAGGACTGATGTTACTCGCGTGTGCAAGAAGTGTACCTCTCATTCCCCTGCACGTATTCTCCGGATGGTGCTAAAGAGTAACAATTTTTTTGCCGCTGTACTATACTAGATAAATTGATCCTCGCAACGTCAAATAGAGTAATCAATCAATCGATGATAATAAAAGATGGATACTCTATTTAGTCATAAGACCAAATAAAAATATATTCTCAGTAATAGAGAAGAGTTATAATTTAATAAATAAGATAAAAAAAAAAAACAAAATACTAATTTATCCGCTTCTTATATTTTTAAATAATAATTATCGGCCTGAGAACTCGGTGTAATCGGGCGAATATTATCGCTTAAAGACTTGTTATACCATGTAACCTTTATCTTTTATTATTAAAGCTTGAGTTCGTACATAAACTTGTTCATATGACCATAATAATTGTCTTTATTTATATCTAAGAGATCTGGAGGTCAATGCTTTTAACTTTATGTATACTTCAAATTACTTAGGTAAATAAGAAAAACATTCCTAACGAGCATATAGAAACTAAAATGAATGCGATTCTAAGATGACATGTCTCTGACGTGATTATGATTAAGAAAAAGTTAAAACTAACTAACACCACAGCACTATACTCGTACGTGTAATATTTCCTTAAGTATACATGAAGTCTTCTTTGAAAAGGTTTAAGAGTTGCGACGAGGGCATACTTATTTTTTAAAACCGCGGAAATATACTTTCATAAACTGCGTTGAAATTTCAGAATTTCACAATTCTACTGGTAACAAGAAACATACTTTTTGGGCTTCGTAAAAGTTTCTATTAATTCTTTTGGTAAATTTCAAAATATTCGCTATTCTTTTTGTAAACGCTTTTTTCTTTTTATGTTTTAAAAAGAAATATTGAAACATAGAAATATATATTTGAGAATAATAAATAAACGTTTTGCTGGAAATTAAAATTAAAATGTTTTCTGTATATATAACAGTAATCTAT
This sequence comes from Antheraea yamamai, assembly GCA_036509395.1. Taxonomy (NCBI): domain Eukaryota; kingdom Metazoa; phylum Arthropoda; class Insecta; order Lepidoptera; family Saturniidae; genus Antheraea; species Antheraea yamamai. The sequence continues at coordinate 5,521,190 of AP028424.1, read as the reverse complement.
ACTAATATTATAATTTTTTGTGAATTTGTGAGTTTGTGACGTTGTAGGGGGTAATCTCAGGAACTGCTGGTCCGATTTGAAAAATTATATTATCAGTGTTATATAGCTCATTTATCGAGGAAGTTTATAGTCTATATATCATCACGCTAAGACCAATAGGAGCGGAGCACGAATGAAGAATGTTTAAAAATCGGGTGTTTTTCCTCTTGAGAGATTCCGCTGCGTGTTAGCGTTAACCCGTTAACTATTCCACGCGGACGAAGTCGCGAACAGAGGCTAGTTACATATATTTTAATTTCCAAGAATATTAGAAATTGAGTAATTGCACTTTCCTATTCGGTTTCGTGTACACAGGGTACATAGGGTTGCCAACCATACTTTATAACAACATACTCGTACATTACATTATTTTTGATAAAAAAAAGATACAAAAATACTTTATTTCGTACCTTGAGAAAATATTTCTTATTCACTGTGTAAGACCGCGACTTCCGTTGTCGCTGTATTATCCGAAATATTTAATAAAACATGAACTATTTCATTTCCTTGAATTGAAACTTGTAATCCATATTAATATTATAGAAATAATTATGAAACTTAAGACAAAGAGAATCAAATTGTTATCGTGACTAAAAGCAAAAAAAAATTGTATTCAAGGAATAAAAACTTAAATATTTAAACAAGTACTTTTTCTTCTTGCATATAGTTTACTTTTTCTAGGTCGAAGGATTAGATACGTTATTTTTCTGAAAAAAAGTTGTCAACCCTACCTATACACGTTGACCATATAGTCCGTGTACAAGTTTATAGCGTCTTCAACATGGGATAATCATCATTTGAAAAGGGTTACTGATACTAACCGACTCGTAATTTGTTTCGAATAAAGAAACGTTTCAGTGACTTTTAGTTGAAGACCCGCATCTTACTACGTGTGCTCGCATTAATATAGCGGGTGTTCCAACGATTTATCGAGTTCGTCTGCCTTTTAATTATGACGATATTCTCTTAGGATTATTAATGGTAAAAACTCAACGCTAGTTCACGCCAATTATATCTATCGGCCGTTGGTTAAATACGAATGGTGTTTTGTATTTTGAAAACAGTTCATCTAGTCAAATTAATTTATAAAATTTATGTCGTTTATCAATAAATTTGTAATGTTGTTTATATTAAAACGACTTTCTTTCGTAGTGCAGCCATTATTCTTATATTTATTAGAACCCGATGGAAATATTGATATGAACTACATATGAAAAATATTTATTTTATTTATAAAGATTTGAACAGAATATTACAACGTATTGATTGTGTCTGTAGACACTGTATTTCTAGAAACTTCGTACATAACTTGTTCCGAGTAAATGTTTACTTTTGAAATTCAGGTCTGGTACTATCATTTACTACATACTGGGCTACACATTTTAGAAATCTAGTAAATAGAAAGGCAAATTCACACTCCTTTTAGATTTTATAATTTACAGCCTAATTATTGAATATAGTATATAGTATTATTGAATAGGTCAAAATCGGTATAATATATTGAAATTACACCTGTAAGCAATGATCGAAAATTAATACTATTACTTTATGTTTTAGAGTAGAAAACAGTAAAACGTGCTAGCACTAATGCATGACTGTATGTAGTTTCGTGTGTGTGACAGCTACCAATAACCAGTGCATGTCTCGGATACCTGAGTGGTATCTCTTCTCGTTGTGGGTGACGCGTCGGTGTGTACGTCGGTTCTTCGTATGTCGGTTGCCGCCGGCGTCACCCCTCGGACCGCGGGCAGGCTGGTTTCCCACTGCTTCCACAACATGTTCTATGCAACGCGTTTAAACAGTGTAGTTTATCGATGATTTTAAAGTTAAAACTAATAATATATAAAAAAATAATCTAAAGAAACGTAACATAAGTTCAAATTTTTTCATGCAATCTATTTACTTTATACGTTGTATTAAAAAAAAAAAAGTGAAATACAACATCTAAATTAACTTTCTATAAAGGATAGTTAAGTATACATTTGAAAATATTTTTTTTTACATTTTACCATTATTTTACATTATAATCTACAATTGGGTCAAATGTCGTAATTTCAGTGTCGTTGAGGAAGCAATAATTGAAATATCATTTATTCTACGTGATATAAGTGAGAAGTAACTTGAAATAAAATTACATAAAATAAAAAAAAAGTAATAATAAAGAGTGCATTAAAAATTAAGCTAGTATATTGATAATGAAACACGTTATATTAAATATCTCATATTTGTTGACACAAACATTATACGCGATAATGAGTTTATAAACATTCACTTTATACGATAAATCGCAATCTTATCATATTGTTATTATAATTTTGTTTTATATGGTACAGTCCGCGAACAAAAGGATATAAGCACACTCTTACACACGCTCTTTTGTGTCCCAATCCGAGGTGTGCCGCACACCATTGAGCTAGTTGTCAAATTAAGAATCGGCTGAGTGCCTTAAGCGCTCGCCTTAGTAGTCCGGTGAAGCTGTTAAGGCCTTCCTAGGCTAACAGCGTAGTCAGTTCGAAGAAGAAAAACACGCTCTTTTATTAATTTGTTTCAATAAATATATCTAAATATTTAAAGACACATTTTTGTAAACAAAATAATTCGTTTACGACAAACGAAAACGTACATATTTAAGGTAAGTATACTTTAAAAATTAGTCATTTTCTGTAGGTTATATACTACGTTTAAAAGTTTGGAAGGTACTACTGACCTAGAGAAAGAGTACACATGTTTAATTATTTTTTGTAATAACTACGTATTCAAATATCTGCCTGCACTTAACATTTTTTTATGACAAGGGTACAGAAATTGATACGATGCAGCGTCATCTAGTGACAAGTTATAGTAAAACGAATAACCTTATGTATGAGAAATATTTAGAAGTACCAACATTCATGGTGATCGGTATTGGAGTTTATCGCTCTGAGATATATTAAATACACATATATGTACATATATTTTTCAATTATTTATAAATAGCAACAGTATGTCATTTACATACGATCAGTCCTTGAATAGATTAGTATGTAGGAAGCGTGTTAAAACCTACGAAATATATTTTAGTATTCTCGATCCCTTCATCAACATTATTATATATATATATATATATATATATGTATGTATATATATATATTTTTATGGTGCGTTTGTTCAAAGAGAACATGCCACCCTCGTCCATACTACATGCAATAACCACTTATAAAATAATTTATAAATATAATAATTTATTATATTTAATCATTTGCAATATCACCAACCTTCACGTACGTAAACAGTATCCATTGAAACGCATTTTTAATAACAGTATTGTTTTTGCTTATCATTATTGAACCGATAAGAGCGACTATAGAGATATAGTGTACTGTAAGCTTACTTTTAGAAAATTACATTATTATTTAATATTTTATTATAAACTAGCGGGCCCGGCAGACGTTGTCCCGCGCGGATTATAAAAAAAAACCTTGACAAATTATATACCAAAACGTTCCTCATGAATCACTGTATCCACTGGTGAAAACCGCTTGAAAATCCGTTCAGTAGTTTTTGAGTTTATCGCGAACAGACAGACAGACAGACGCGGTAGGGGACTTTGTTTTATACCATGTAATGATGGTAAATTTCTATAAATAAAGAAAACTGATTTAATCTTATGCTATTAGTAAAAAGCAGATCACATATCAATTAACATGATTGGATCAGGGGTCACGCAAACAAACTTCCAAATATCAAGTCCTCTAAACTAGCTCACAATACTGCTAAGTGCTAGCTTTGGAGCTTCATATAAGAGCGCATATCCAGCGTATTGCATGAGTATACCATAAACTCTGCACAATATACGCTTCGATAAAGAACAGTGATTCTTATTCACTTTGCAAACAGGAGCCTGCTAGTCGGCATAACATCAACGGCCGGTAATGGATTAAAGATATCTTATTGGTCGCCGTTGTATTTAGATTATACTATATTTAGATTCAGGCAGATTGCAGGCACAATGCCTTGCTATTAAAAAAATAAATCGATATAATAAACTTATGAGACATTCGACAAGAATCGAGTCTACTGGATTGTGAACAAAGCCGTGTAAAATATAGTAGAACCTTGATAACACAAACCTCGATAAAGAAAATACCTCAATAATTTCAAAAAATAATCTGCTTCCTTCTCCTCAGAGACCAAAAACCTCTTATTACTAAAATACGCATTTTATATAACTTAAACTAATAATTTCAGTATTAGCCCTCAGTTACTTAAAAAAATGTTTCGAGGAACTCTAACGTAAACTATCCGCCAATGAGTCATTTTAAGTCATTAATGTACAAAACAAAGAGTTTCTCGAAATTTATTGATTGCACTTGTTTACAAGTTAAATTGTTAACACAAACAATAATTATACAATCATCTATCGTTTCTTTGAAATCCCTAAAAGCTGTATTTGCCGTGGTTAGAACAGCGGCTTACTTGGATCGTTAGTTGTTGATCACTCATAATCATCATTGATCAACGAAGCAAGGAGAGCTATAGTGACTGTACGATCATTTATAAAGCTAAAACTCAGCTTGTCGATTACCTAGAAGATCGCTTTTTGAACACTATTTGATAAACGGTCGTATAGGGCTTTCGTCAGAATCCATCAAGGGATGGTCTTCTAGTATACGAGTCGCATCGCGGACGGACGGCGGTCGCCCTCGTTTCACATCGCTAAGCATGGCGAGACCTTAGTAATCAGTCCCGATTTAACCATCTTAACTTAACTTGATAGCATCGCAATACAAAATAGTCTCAATATTACTAGCTACAGTCACTATGAGCAATATCAACTTCAGGGATTATATCAGGATTGTAATTTTTGCTACATTTAGAAGACTTGAGTTTCTACGGAGGATCGGTTGGTTTTTGACACTCGATCAACTGGATTAGCTTTATGAAGCAAAGGTTTGGCTTAGTATGTAGTAACTATTTACATCTCTGGGAGAGATCTGAAAAATAATGCCTCAATATACTAGACAGGTAGGAAAGACGGGCTGCCCGTATTGGTAATGTTGCACGCCTGTTCGTTACCAAGCATATTTATCGGTTGTAACTATTTAGAGACATCGCCACACTGAGCATGTTCTACTGTGTGTGTCATGGCGAGTGTTCAGAAGAGTTATTCAACCTAATTCCCTCTTTTGACTTTTGTCACAGAGCTACAAGCGCTAGGCTTCGAAGCCACAGATTCATAGTAACTGTGGTTCGAATGCAGTGCGTCTCAGTTCGAACAAAGAAACAATATCTGGTATTTTGCCATACCTAGTGGGAAGATCCCGGCCATTATATCCTAAGTTTTACAACTTCGAGTTCTTTATAATTAACGTTAAGGTATATTTAGATTACGTTGTGCTTACCATCAGGTACAGAGTCATCATTAAGTCAGCAATATGTATTTGTAAAAACGAATACTCATTCAACGATGAATATTCGTTAAACACGCGCTAAAACTCGGTTGTCCGAGTAACTACACTGTTATTGTTTTAGTACTAACTCGATGTTATAGAATCTTAAACAAATAATGTCAAGGCAACCGTAAATATTGTGTTTATTTTAAGTTTTGATATTATTTACGATTTTGAAATTCTACACTCCTAGCGTTAATTATCCGACAGTTATAATAACACACACATTTAAATAAGCAGAGATTTGTTGTCATTTGGTATGATCCTAACACATTGCTATGTTACGCATTGCGTCTGTTATCACACGGGTGCGTCAACCTTTAGGTGCGATAAGGGCCGCTGGGCCCGTTATCAGGTGTCGCAATGCAGGCCCCGAAATCTCTCGACTTGAGGTGGGAAATCAATATTCGACTAACATCGGTATCATTTACTGTTGCATGGACTTATTAGAATTATTTTATGGATTATTAAAATGCAATTGTTTCGCAAAAGATTAGAATCAAGGTTGTACCAGTTCACAAAGGAGGGTGATGTTTTACGAGTGTATTCGTGTATGTATTTCTACTGATTTGGTAGAGTTAGTCAATAGTCAAACGACCTGATGGATTTTAACATCCGACGAGTCGTTAAATTCGTGTTAATTGTATGAGAGACGGTCTATATCATATTTAAGTATGACCTCTATGAAACAATAAACAGAGGAAGGATAAGAGAAGTTTCGTTCATGAGTGTAATTAAAACAGTTACATTATTTATTTTTTATTCAATATTCTACTTGTCTTTTGCTATTTACTTGTCATTATCGTCTAGAACCTATTAATACAATTGTTACTACATAATAGTATGTATGTAAATCCTAAAAAAAGCTATTGAGCGTTTGTTCTTTCTAGTATTTTAACTTTTAACTGCGGAAACATAAACTGTTAAAGCATTTACCATATTCTCTTCATAAAACTCGTGGTTTATTAAGAGATCTATTACGGTATTTATATTTGAAAATATTAGTACATTTCAAATAGTCTGAAAAACAAAATCCTGAGGGTAATAATGTGACATTTGTAAAATATGACGATATAAATAGACAACTCGGTTAATGACAATACACCGAAGTCAAAGTAATTGGTAACACTCAAGGATATCCGGCGTCTTAAGATTTGTAGTACCCTCCCGGCACTTGGTTGCAATATATGCTACATGTATTCTGTCTATATTCTATTACATATAAACTCACAAAAGGACTGGTAAACATGTTTGTACATACTTTCAAACATGATAGAATTTTCGTCATGAAACGTTCGTTATAATTTTTAACATACATTTAACTGGAATAGTATCATATGCTGAATTCATAAAAGTATTTTTTTATTATTGCTTAATTATCAATTAAATACGTTAAAACTTATTAATGTTATTAATATTATATTTCTCTACAAAATTGCATTACATTTCAGAGAAAGTAAAAGAAACGAGAGTTTGTACGTAACATGCTACATATAATGTATAGTATAAATTAGACGGTATTCAATGTGTGATCGAAAACATTATCAAAGACTATCTTCATATAAGTAAAATATGAGATAGCATACCAGGTGACGATAGTAGCGTTAACGAGGATCAACATCTACAATGAATGTGCAACTTAACGATAGATCACTTCTCAATAAAACCTTTGCAAGAGAAAAAGTTTTAATGTTGTAATATAAAGCAGTAACATTCTTCAATATCGTCCCTTAACACTCGACCTTAATTAAGTAAGTTATAAGTAATTATAGGCAATATTTTGAAGTAAGTCTCATACGACACATGACGAAAGCAATGGCCGCATCGGACCAAAGGAATCGTGGCCACGACAAAGCGATTTCTCTTTTAATTTAATAACTAATTTATGTACACACAACTCCGGACCAATTAGTGCGCCCATTAGGAATATGATAGGTATGTACGGGCGTGTTTTCAGCCAAATAATTCCACCTACGTTATTCGACTTTTTTAGATCGTGAACAATGAATTATATTTGAAAGTGGTCGATCGGTGGTAACAGGAATATAAATAATATATTTCATTTCTGTCGAATTCCTGTAAAGGAGAAATCAAATGTTTGAGCCTCAAGTTACGTGTATCACAATAAAAAATTCTCCGCATTCAACCATAGAAGACTTGATAAGTCAGACGGTGTATTTTTCAAGAAATATAAATCGGAGAGATTTGAATTAACTTCTTTTTACTTATTTATAGGAATAATATTCTACCTAAATGATACTCTATTATGTCTATAGTAAAGTTAGCACGTAATTAAATCACTAGCGGGACAAATTATATACCAAAACCTTCATAATGAATCACTTTATCTATTGGTGAAAACCGCATGAAAATCTATTCGGTAGTTTTAGGGTTTATCGCGAACAGACAAACAGACAGACAGACGTCGCAGAGGACTTTGTTTTATAATACGTAATGATTAATATCGTATAGTATATTACCATAAATGATGGTAAAAGGTATCAAAGGGAACGTAATTGAATTCTATAATGGTTTAACGAGTTATAGCAAGATAAGCCTAAATAAAAAATGTTTGTTGATATTGAACGTACTATTTTGTTATTAAAATCTCTCCTTATATAATTTCTATTTTCTTTTCAGAATATATATTTTCATTTCACCTTTGTCGTCGTACTACAGTTATAGGTAGATTAAAGGTAACGAATTGCACATGAGTACAATTTCTTGTGTAATTGTGGACTGTCCTAGTGTAAATATTTATTTCGAATGATCAAACAGTCCATATAACTATACGATATATGTACTATAAAGAAACCGTAAGTTGCTTCATCATTCTCATTAAATTATCCTCAAACCTGATCGAACAACACCAGAACAAAGAAATAAACACAAAACCGTAAATATGAAGGTTGATAGTGATTTAAAAAATTAAATTAAATCCAAAAAGAAGTTTTGGTCTTATAATATGTACTTATATTTTTGAATATATTTTCTAATTTAAGCGACCATAGTTAAAGAGGTAGCGTATTGAAAAAAAATGTAATGATATGGATTGAAATAATTGCACTGATATTGGATATTTTTATGCTCCTTCGGCAAGTTACAAGTTGCCAAGTACTTAGCATTATGTACTTGGAGGTCGACCACATCCTTCGATCAACAATAACTAGATATCGGGTCGGCGCGAAAGATACGTCTAGGTAAATAACAGCTCACTTGAAATGTGAGCTTTTATTTTGTTTAGTTTGTCTGAAACACAGCCAATGTAAGCACGTTTCACAATGCCGCAGTGTATTCAAAAGATGTAAAAATAATACCCGAAAAAGCAATTTAACGGCCGGAGTATCTTACTTTCGCTAAATACATCTTGAATAAGTTATATTTTAAGCTTTAAACTAATAAATAATATCAAATTTTGAACAAAATTACCGATTTTAAACTTGTGATACAAATGTTTGGCCAAGGCTCGCCAACCACGCACAATAACGGGAAAAAGTACTTTATTCATTGCGTGTTAAGGTTGAATTCACACTAAATGTTGTTTATGTTGTTTTTTTCATTTGTAAGTGACGGAAGTAATTTGCTCGTTTTATCATAAGTATTAGATAATATTTTGAACATTTGTGATTTTATTACTAGGTGTCATGGTTGTAATTAGGTTAATCTTAAAACTGCTTTAAAACTTTTTTCTCCGTTTCTTAGTAAACAAATAGCTACATAAGTATATATTTACGCAGACAGGATTTAGCTTCGATTTTGTACGTGACCCTTTATCTAGTTATTATTGATCGAAGACCACATCGTAGTTCTATATCAGTACAAACATTCAGATGGAACGCATCTTAAATGAATCGATATTGATGCTTAATGCTTCTCGTTCATAATTTGCCGTACACGGAATATACAATTCAATCATGTTTCATAATTAACCCTTTGTTTCGCTCCACTAGGAAATTAGGGGAACACGGGTACTTGGCGCCACTTAAGATAAAACTCCTATAACTATTTACCATGATTAGTTTTTAATAAAGTTTTAATTATAGTACAACCAACCAAGTTTTATCCTATCAACATATAAATTAAAAACACGGTAAACAAAGATAATTATACTCATTTAAAAAAAAGTAACAAAGCCTCTCATTGCTCACGAGTACGGGGTAATAAGAACCAGAGTAAGGAGTAATAAGATTCATCGGTGCAATGGCAATCATAATAAAATTATGTAACAAAATATCAGGTTTGCGAACACTGATATTAGTATTTCTATTCAAAAATCCCTCGAATAAGGTGGGCCCAACACACTTGCTCTTTTTTAAAATTATGAGGTATCTTCAATTGTTCAGCACATTCGTATTTTATTTCTCTAAATTCCAGACTTCACTGACACTTCTCCATAATTCTACCCTGTGTCTAGAGGCACCTGGAATAAATTAGTACAAAAATATGGAATGTGGTAATGAGAGCCGTTCGACTTGCTCCAAAAATTCTCAAAATACAGTGAATGATGTACATAAAATAACCTTTCTATCAAATTTTCTAATGATTAAGTTACAGGTTAAAAGAAGTAACACTGGTAATAAAATTATTTTTAATACACTCAATTTTTTCTTGAATATCGTAATAAATTAGATCGATCGCCCGGAAAACTGATCTATGGTCTTTTTGCGCACCAAAATCAAGTGAGTAGTTATGCGATGAGTCATAGGCACCCTTTCCGTGTCCTTCTGTACTACATCAAAACAAGACAGGGTCTATCCTGTTTAGATATACATAAATTAGAATGGTTCTCATTACCCTATGGCTCCGATTCCCCTGTGTTCCCCTACTATTTTGCTACTAATAGTCTTACTTTGTAACCTGTAAATACGTAGAAGTCCTAGTTAGTAAAGAAGGATTAAGCCGAAAACAAAGCCAAAAATTATTTACATGACTCATTTTTCCCCCCTAATGTAAGGTTACTCAAAATCAAAAAATAATTTGTAAAATGTAGACCCTAAAAAGGCGCTTATGAAGGTCAAAACAAAACAGTCAGAAAAACCGGCAAGAAACTCGATCGGATTTATCTTTTTAACATATATATATTTATGATACATTAACATTACAATCGTTTTTAGTGGATGCACAGAGAGGTCTCAATTCCAGATCATCGTTATCGTTCGCATATTGATTCACTCTATAAATAGCCCAATATATTTTATACATATACTATTTATTGTACTTTTTAAGAAACATATTTGTAAATGATTTATACTATTTAGTTGACAAATGTCATATGAAATATTAGGACTAGCTGTTTATTTAGGTGAACAACAAAACATTTTAATCTCTCTTTTAATCTCTTTATACGACTTACTAGATACAAACGTAAATAATAGAAAAATAAAACATTTACTTGTTATCAGACCTATCGAATGAGCAAATCAGGAGAACTAAAAGAAATATCATACAGTGAGATTTGATCGTAATTAATGTAATTCGATACATGTACTGTTCGTCTGCCGTCGTCTGTTACCAATTAATTATAACAATAAATTATATACGACTAGAAAAAATAACGATTGATATTCGGAATTCGTTATGGTAAAACAATAATTAACGTGCTTTGAATTCATATTTTGTCTGTGACTTCTGTGAGAATGTAATCTGTATTTTATCTTTGAATTCCGTATCTGATCGTCTTTATATATTATATAGAGTTGTCCGTGAGTCTACAAATAAAGTTTTATATTTTGTTTTCATACCATAAGTTCGCGAATATTTCAACTTTTAACTCAATAACCGGTAACAATAACAAATTGCAAACAAATATATATCTACATAGATTAATAATGACGTCGATTAGTAAATAGAAAACAAAGGCCTATTTATATAATAAATAAAGTAGATTATTTATATGTCAACACTTTTATGTACTGACAATTTTAAACATAACGGTATGTACAGTTTGAAATTAATTAAAGCATAGGTTCGCTTGCGAAACCTCAACTCTGTTCATAATAACAAAGTTAGGAACAATACAGCGTCAGTAGAGAGTGGCTTATATCCTGTGGGCTCTGTTCACGTTATCAACAATATTCAATTATCGTCAAACTAAACCTGTTACGTGGAACCTACCGCACCGGCTGCGGCGACAACGTCACATGCACCGATATATTGACGAAATTTCCTCAGGATCGAGGTGTCGTCCGCGTGCTCGACCGACTCTAATCTTATTTATTCACTCGTTGAAATACGGTTGGCATGACACGAGGAAAACGCTCGACTGCACTCGACAATAAATAGATAAACTCAGATTATGACTAATATACGTTGTGCCCCTTAAATACTAAAGTAATTTTGATTCTACTTTTATTCTTTATAATTACTTATATTTTTGTCCGCAGTAAAAAGAATACGTGAGTTACAAAGAGGGAAAACCTTCTATCGACATTACAAAAATGTATCTTCTAACCTACTTGAATAGAAATCACCTCTTTAATAATAAACGTCTCGCGGTTCAGCTCGGGTCAAGGTTTAGTTAATATTTTTTGTGGGTAAAACTGCACCGAAAGCGAAGCTGTTTTGTCGACAGTGTCAATTATCTAGTGGCATTCACGTTAAAGTACCGTGGTGATAAAGTGTGGTTGGGGTGCGCGTGTTTCACCGGCTAACTAAACCATAATAACTAATCATAAAAAAAATTATAATTGACAAAAAATACAAGAATACGCGCAACTTCGTTTACGAAACACTGCATTGGACGCCGTATCCGCGGTCACAAAGTAAATTAATACAGTGAGTCCGTTATTACTTTACCGACTATTTCACTATGTCAGATTTCTTATTTCGATTACATTGAATATAGTAATATATAAACTAACAGACATAATTACCGCGCACCCACTCAGGTGCTCTTAATCTGTTGTATATGGATACCTCTATTTTTGTGAATGTTTCTTATGTTGTAGGCACATGTGCAATACATGAAACATTTTACGTTGACTTTTGCTGTCGATGACAACGTCAGATTGAAATTACGGCCACGATAAATCAAGCGGTACAAAATTAATTTTCTTAGATAATCATTTCATGTCTAAAAAACGACATTTTAAAACTAAAAGACAGAGTAAAATGCTTCATTCATTGCACAAGTGCCAAAATAATAAGGAATATTCATCATAAAATAAGGGTATCCTCACATATAACATAATAGGAGAGCTCAAGATGGGTGCAGCACACCCATGGGCTAATTATGCCTCTGAGTGCATTTAAACTCAATTTAAGTGACATGTTACGATATACACACGAAGCAAATGTTATTCTTAAACGCATTAATTTCAGCTACTAGTCCTAGTACATAATAATAACGACATATCTTTTTCAAAACTAGTATTACAATATCTCACGAGAGCTTTATAATAGATCACAGCGTCCAATACAGTGATGCAAAAAAAAAATCACGCGCTTAAATCGCACTCGATAGCAGCTGGACAATGTTAGTTAGTTGTTTACAATAGTTGCGTTTTATGTCGGCCAAGAGTGAAGGTCGTCCTCATTATTTTTATAATTTAAACTGCTGAACCAATGCACAATTACGAACGTGCCGGCGGCGCGTCGGCTTTAAATACACTTGATTCCGGATAATATTACGTAAGCTCGTAAACGTTAAATTGTTCAGTAGATCGAAACATAGATATTATTCATTTTTTACATATTTTGTAATCGTTCTGCAGTTGAAAAGCATAGTGTTACGATCATTTCGATTATGTATCGTTGCATTATCAGCCCTATACATTAAAACCCCGCGGAAAGGTTCATCGTACTCTCGTTCTAAATACGAATATAATCAGAGGCCAGATTCTGGATGGCCCCTTCGTTTGACCCTCGTTGCGGAATCGGGCCGCGCTGCTATCGCGATTGTCCAGCATCCATCGGTAACGATCAATTGACACTTGACCCCGGCGACGCTTTTGTCGCGACCTTGGAGTCGTCACTATTGGGTCTCGCTATAATCACGCTTGTCCAAAATTTAAATCCATATAACTTAAATAAATTAATAAGAAACACTCGATCGGTAACTGATCAAATATGAAAATCAAACATAGGCATCTATCAGGACGAGACCAATAATGACGAATCATTTCTTAACTCGATTAGTTCAGGCAACAGTGTTAGCTGCAATTTTGCGTTTTATTTCTAAAGCATTAAGGTTCACTCACCTTGGGGTTGCTGTTGAGGAATGTAAGGCGTGAGCAGTCGCGCCCGTTTCTTCTCATATCCCTTCTGGGTTATATCACCTGCAATAATTAAAATGAATTTATTAAAACAGTGTTTGGTCACATTCGGAAATCCATTTAAAATATGTATCGTAAATGTTTCAAAATATATAACCGCTATTATTTATATTCTGCCAAGGTGATATTATTAACATTTAAACTAATTATGTATACAATGTAATTCAAATGGTTTAAGAATACTATTAATCAAAGATGAACAATACATCTTCCATGGCTCCTCTGATACTATATTATAGCTATATATTATATGATAGCTATATATTATACTAGCGGGCCCGACAGACGTTGTCCCGCCCTGATTATGAAAAAATCCTTGACATATAATACACTAAAACGTTCCTCATCAATCACTTTATCCACTGGTGAAAACCGCATGAAAATCCGTTCGGTAGTTTTTGAGTTTATCGCGAACAGTTAGACAGACAGACGCGGTAGGGGACTTTGTTTTATACTATGTAATGATGATAGCTATATATTATAGCTTATAGCAGACAATAGTCTACTATGACAGCGGTGTTTGAACTTTTATCAGCTTTGCTTAGTTAAATAAATTTCGCAGCACATTTATCTCTAAAGCGGTTGGAATGCCTGAAAGAGAACAATAACAAAAGCGGTGCCAATTGAATTACAGTTTTCTTTTTGCTATGATTGAAAATGGAAGTGTTATTCTTTTATGTTTATGTGGAGTTTCATTAATTTCACCTTCACATCATTTACAGTAGAAGGTTTGTTGGGCTAAAAGACTATTTTTGTGGAAAATTAAATTTACTACAAATATATCGTTAACAACTAACAAATAACTACAAAAAAAAAGGAAATATCTACAAAATTTTCTTGACTTTATTGGACTGTACTGCCTCGTTGATGTGAGTTACAGTTACGTCTCAATAGGTAATTCTGTAGAACATCTAGGCTGAATGATTCCCGAGTTCGAACGATGTGTTAGTAAAAAAAATGAAGTATTTTATATTGGAAATCTTTTCACGGTCTGAGAAAGTACTTAGAGTTATTATTAAGGGATTAAACTTTCAGGTATTTTTTTTACATAACCCCAATAAAATTTAGCATCGAGACCGAATAAAAAATAGACGTTTGATAAAAGCACCCTAATAAACTTGTGTTCAGATCTCGAGCAGATATTGAAAGGTTCACGCGGCAAGCTTAATATACACTGGCGTCACCACTATTACTCTTATAATATAAAACTAAACAAAAATAAAACATAAATTAGCACCACCTAGTGCCAAACTATGGTAAACAAGGATATATATCATAAAAACTCCTGCAGTGATCGGACAAATGGTGTTAGATTTTATCAATCTCATATAATATATGTATACACTAAGATGAAAAGACTGACTAATAAGTTCTTAGCAGAATATGTTGTTTGTCTGAAGGTTATATGGTACATATATAATTTCATAAACGTTACACATTCGTTTTCAAAATATTATTATTACAATTATAAACAATATTATTACATTACATTGCATAGCAATTCAAACAAACTATAACCATTAATAAATATGTTTATGTAAACATTTATTCTTAGATATAATAATAGCTCAACAAATTAATTTCTTGCAGTTATAAAAACAATTTAATGCGTGTATTCCTTATTTGCAAAATACATTTATACAATATACCTAATTATAAAACAGTTTTTTTTCAATGCTTGTCGGCTAGAATCAAAGATGCGTTTGTGAAAAATCAACGCTTTTTGAAATCTAACCGTAGAGGTGTCAATTAAAGACATTATCAGAAGCTTTCACCGTTTTTATTATTTATGTGCCTGCACCCATATTGTACATCGACGTATGATGTTAATATCTATGTGTCAATGAACTGGAACTAATTTAGTCGCCTCTGCCAGCGGGTCCCCTCTAGTTTTAAAATGCTGGATTACTTAAAAAGTTCTCAGCTACAGTTTAAAAATTATGCAAACTTTAAACTTTACTGTTAAAACATTCCCGTGTATTTATCCCTATTGCTTAGTCTATATAATGAAAATGTAATCGCAATATATTATAACTTACGTAACTTTTGGGGTGGCAATCTATGTTCTACTGAAAGTGCTGTAAACAAATGTGAAATGACTATTGCCTTGATTTGCGTGTAAATAGAGAGTACAAAAAGAAGAAGAAACTATGATTTAAAATTGTTGTAAATTACTATAAAATTATTTCAATGTCAATGTTATTAATGTTTGTATGCAGTAATACCAGAGAAATGAAGGTATTAGTTATAATAATTAATATTAAAAACTGTGATCTTACTTTACGTAATTGTACATCCGTTCATCAATATACCTTGAATATGTTTTATTTATCATGAAAATGCGTTCACATGATACATTGACAGTAAATCTTCAATCACTTTAATATTCATACACTTAACACATCTAAACACGAGCATGTAATGTGATAAATCTTCGTTAAATAACAACACTAATTAGGTACCCGCAAAAAAATATAAAAACGAAACTTGTAATACAAAAAAATAACTAGGAAACAATTTAATAACCTTGATGCGATTATTCCATGCAAATTATACTAGAAATACGAACAGTTTTAAAAAGAACACAAAAGATGCTTGATATTAAATCAAGGCACGTGTGCATTCGTACGAGTCGACAATACGAATAAGTCTATTATTGCAGACTGCGTGCAAGTCATAGGGAAAATAATGCGATATGTGCATGCAAAATCGTTTAAAATCGTTTATGACAATCGGACAGTCGTTTCCAAATAATATATGCAAATATAGATATTGAATACCGCGATGAATTTCAAATTGACCCTTCACATGACATGCCTTTGTTGTCTGTTATTCGTGAGTTAAAAATTATTTGTTTCGCAATTTTTATGCAATTTCTCCGCTTCCATATCATCGATATACATTGTAAAGCTTTGTTCAATGTAAATGCGGTGCATATATATTGTGAGTTAATTAATATAATTATTGAATGAATTATTTACAATTTACCTGGTTGAATCGTAATTAATAATAACCAACTGAATTGATAAATACTATGAATGAAAGTTTTAGTTTTATGTTCTACTTATATTAAGCAAAAAATAATGATGATAAATAGACATACAAATAAAAAAGAAAATTCTAAAGTCCATCTTTGAGGTCATTTAAAATGAGGTGTCATTTAACCTAAAAACATTACACTATTTATTTTTATGGATTAAATGTTATTTATATCAATGATGTATGTGTTATGCAGGTGATGATACAGAAACAAATAAAACTGAGTTTACTTTGTTTGAATTGACGTTATTTGATAGTTACGGTCAACATATCTGGGGGCACGGCTGTGCCATCTCCAAGTCGAGCGAAAAAGCGACACGGCTGTACCATCTTTTTCTCGAAGTAATTCAGGCCATTTTCGACCCCCTATAATTTCGTTGTAGATTTAACAAGAAGCCTGAATTTCAATTTGAACCAGTAGTTTAAGAATTATAACTAGTCAACATTTCTTAATTTTGTCACTCACACACAGACTGACCAACCATCAAAACTCTAAGGCACGTCTAGCAGACATAGAAGCTTTAAATTTAGAATACAATTAGTGCTTAGTGTATAAATCAAGGAATATTTTAGTGCGATTGCCAATTCAATCTAATTTATTTAAAACATAAAAGATTTTTAAGTTGTTGGGGTAGCTAATTACTTAATAACTTAAGACAGGTCCCTTAAATACGAACTTAATAAAGTAACCGACTTGGTATTACATGGATCTCATAACTTTTTACGGTAGAAGAACTGAGTTGCGAGACTTGTTATTTTTTTACAAATTTTGTTTTTGATGGCATATCTTCTTTATATATAAAAATCAATGTTTGTATGTTTGTCCTCTATGCATTCCGAAAATACTGATCAGATTTTGATATTAATTTTGTAGCGTGTTCTGGGAACGCCGGAGAGGTTTCCTGGCTTAAAAAATCTATATATTAGGTCTTTACCTATGAAATTGCCGTTTTGTATGAAAAAATTTAAACGAATTTTTTTCATGTATTTTTTATTTGTATTAATCGAAGTAATCACCCATGCAATCAATGCATCTTTGCCAACGCAGTGGCAGTTTATTGATGCCCTTCTTAAAGGAATCAGCTGGACGGGAGGCAACAAATTCTTCAAAGGCATTTTGTACTGCCTCTCGGGTATTGAATTTTTTCCCGCCAAGGAGTTATCCAAATTCTGGAAAAAGTAGTAGTCTGTAGGCGCAAGGTCTGGTGAGTAGGGCGAATGACGGAGAACTTCCAACCCCAGTTCTTGCAACTTGGAGACCGTCTGCTGTGCAGTATGAGGTCGCGCGTTGTCATGCAGGAGCAGCGGAGACGAGGGATTGACCAATGCTGGTTGGAGATGTGCCAGCTTCTCCATCATTGTGTTCAGTTCTTCACAGTACACATCTGCAGTAATGCTCACCCCGTTTGGTAAGAAGCTGTGATGAATCACACCGGCGCTAGACCACCAAACAGTGACCATCACTTTTCTAGGGGTAAGTTTTCGTTTAGGGCATTGTTTAGGTGCTGAACCAGGATCCAACCAACTTGCTGAGCGCTTGCGGTTATCAAACAGAATCCCAGAATCCCTTTTTCATCGCAGGTAACAATGCGGTTCAAAATTCCTTCATTTGTGTGTCCGTTGAGCAGTGCAAGGCACGTATCGACGCGTACTTCGCGCTGGCGATCATTGAGTTCGTGGGGCACCCATTTGTCAAGCTTTTTTACCTTGCCAATTTGACGCAAATGAACCAATATTGTTTTGACGCTAACGTCGAAAGCTGCTGCTAATTCAGCTGTAGATTGTGTATCATCAGCTTCCACAATTGCCTTTAATTCGTCATTGTCGACCAAAGTCTTCGGACGACCGCGAGGTTCATTTTTCAGGTCGAAATTCCCAGAAAGGAAGCGAGCAAACCAATAACAGGTGATGCGTTGGTTTGTAGTGTTAGCTCCGTAAATGTCGTTGATGTTGCGTGCCGCTTGTGCCGCGTTGCTGCCACGACGGTACTCATATTCCATAATTACTAGAATTTTTAACGTATCCATGATGACAAAAAAGATTGAAATGCGATGAAAATGTAACACTAATCAATAAACAAATGACTACTTTTGGAAAAATAATTCCATGGTTTTAAAATAAAATTAATTTGAAATTAGAATTCTTAGCCAAACGAAAATTATTTTAGAATAATTTCTAACATAAGCATGAAATGATTCACTATTTGTTAGTGATCTCTTATAATATAGATCGTAGAATCGATCTCTACTTATTTTAATGGCTGTAGTTGCACATTCATAAAAACTTTTTTTTTCCTTACACTAATACCTTTCTTGGGCAAGGTTTACTAAATTCAGTGCGTATGATATTAAATAAGCTGGCATATTCACTATCTGGATCTCGATTAATAAAAGTCTTGAAATATAAATTTTGTCCAAAATTTATTTTTGGATATAAGCCTAGTTGTTTTCTTACAGTCACTGCTGGGTTTAATACAATTTATTTTAACAAGGAGTCCTTTGTGATCATACCGTATCCCCGTAATAATACTACCGCTAATGGTCTTGAAATCAGTATATATATTATCAATACAAGACACAGTTTGAGACGTACATCTGGTTGGCTCATTAAAAAGAGGATCCAGGTTAAATGACCTAAATAACGATGTGAACATAGTGGCCCCTGGCGACGTACTTAAAATATCTATATTAAAGGCACCACAGACTAAAACTTACTTATTACTACTAAATATTCTTGTGGTATAATTGTGGTATTAACATAAACCCGAGCAAAAAGGAGAAACAATAGCAGTAAATTATAGATCTGTCTTGGTTGTTTTATAGATAGTAGCCAAGGTAAACTAAAACCACGGAGATTGCAAGTTTCATTCTCTACAGAGTCATAAGACTACGCTTAATTTATTTTGTAATTTCATCACCTGAATGTTCAAATGAAATTAGGAGATTGATTGATATTTATTCAGAGTAAATACTTATATCATAGCGGATTGAATAAAATAATTTTATAGTAAAACACGATATTCCCTTCTAGATTGTAAAATGTAAACGAAAGTCCGTAAGGTCGTTTTCGTCTAAGCCACCAACAAGTCGCCTGTGGCGAGACTCATTACTCCGTCCCAGTTGATTAAGTTATTTAAGTAGTCTTCGTTATAGCTGCATTAGAAGTGCATTATTAACACGGTATTACAAACATTACAAATGAAATATAGGATAACATTTGTTAAATAAATATCTTTAAAAAAACTTAAATAACGTCTATTATGTTATAATCCGAATATCCTTAGAAATTATAAAATGTAGCGTTTCCGAGTGTCGCCCTCTGTCTGTGTTTTTTGTAACTTAAAAACCATACGGTTTTTCTAATTTGGTTATTTAGTATGTTTTCTTCTGTTAGGCAATATATGGATCAAGTTAAAGGTTCAATGTAAAACTATTCACTTTACATAAATCATTAAATACTACCAAATACAGTATTTGCAGGGATCGCTTCCATAATCATGCCGAAAATAAAGGATGCGTTTCAATGTTACAATAAAAATCAAAATAAAATCAATTATTTCTATAAAGATTTAAAGAATTTAATATTTTTTTATTGTTTTGCATCTTCTAATAGATCGTTAGATTTCATATTGGTTTTTGTACCATAATTGTTACGTAATAAATATATATAGGTAAGTGCTCCGATTGGTATCAACGTGTGAAAAGCATATTTTTATTCACAATTCCTTTAATCGGTATTTTACATTAATTTTTTCTTCAGTTGTTATACAATTTTATGTTTTTACAGACACCGCTAAACTATTAATATAAAGAATAGATTGTTTAGTGTAATTAAGCGTGTTTTATGCAGTTTATAAAGAAAATAATGTCTGTATCACTCAGGGTCAATGGAACTTATTACTAGGAAGAGTATTTTCTAAACTGGAAAGGCAACACCAGAAGTTAGCTCCTCTTAAAAATTATCCTGTTATCCTGTAGATAATAATTGTATCAAGTATAGATACGGACAATAACCTAAAAAACAACGCACAGTTTAACTGCGTATGGACCTAGAAGAAGCAAGAAATTTTCCTCAGATTTTTGTTATACAATGTAGGTTAACATTAACAAACAATGAAATATTTTTTTGCAAACAATAAAATAAAATAAAACCTTATGGCATTTAAAAATACCAGTGGTCGAAATTTAACCAAAAACTTTTTTTAACTTCATTGATACCTCTATAATCATTATCAATACATACATACAGTTATGAATCAGCTTATAATTACTGTCTTTTATTCTTGTCGTACTACCTATTACAACTGGGCGTGTGTACGAATACTTCTACGTATGTTGAAAATACAGATTACATATAGGTATATAATCTTTTTACAAATAACTTGCCTATTTCTCTATTTTTTGTGTATTTGTCTACCTGAGACTAATTCCTAGGCGAGGTTGAAGAGTCAAAAAAGGTTATGAACAAAGTGGGTTACCTCAAAAATTGTATGCATTTCAGAAAGGTTGGGTGGTTTCTAAAATGTTATCGATATTTTTAAAGTAGCGAAGAAGTATGGTTTCCATCTGATAGTAGTGATTTTTTTAAATTGACTAAGCACTGTTGGCCGTATGGACCTTCAAGGCTTCACCGGGTTTTTGGAGCGTGTGCTTATAGCCTGAATCACATCAGTAGAACTACTCTACTACTAGTGGTACTACTTTGCGGAAGAAATAGGTGTAACGTTGCTACACCTGCAATTCAAAACTTGTGGGGACAAAGCTAGTACACGTAAATAGAATAACAGATACAATAAAACGAAAAAAGAGAACAAGTAAATAAAAGTAAACACATACATTGTATATAACATCAGATATCAGTATCTTTTTTATCTGTACTTAAAAAAAACATAAAAAGGATATAATGTACTCGAGCGCTTATAATGTTTTTGTAACTTTTTCTATTTCCTAGAGTCAGGGACGTAGTTATAAATGTATAAAAAAATAATCGCAAAAACGCACGTTTTGTAAATAAGACGCGATACAAAAAATTTGGGCGACATATTTATCTACATGCAAGTTGGGTCACATAGATAAACGTGACAGATAAGAAATACGAGTCATAAGATGACTGCTGTGAAAGTGACGAATTATTTTGACAATTCACACCAGACTGCTTGAGGGTGACAAATAGCTCGATCACTCTCTTAAGCAAATGGCTCATAGCGTTGTACGTTTACCGCCGTTCAAACAACCTTGACGACACGCCCAAACTACGCACAGATGAATTAGTCATCCCTGATGTACCATATCTGAACGGTTCAGTAACGAGATTATAATTTTACAGTAAGTAAATCTACAGGGGATACTTATATACACAAATTTTCAAAAGTTTGCTTACTAGGGTTGCATTTGACGGCTATATTTTTTCACTGGCACCCTGTAATATCGTTCTAGATGCCGAGAAAAAAAAAACTCTTAAAATTTGATTCTTTAATTTTAATTCTAAGTACTTCATTTTTGATTTTGTTTTTTTTCCATTATACGGTATACATTTCAGATCCTTTTTTTTTAATATTTCTTTACAGTGTATCCAACACTCTTTAAAAGATCCTATAACAATTTTACTAATTTGACTTGTGTTATTTGTATCAGCTCTAAAAGTATTTTTTTTACTTTTTTCTCATATTTCGGAACATACTAAGAGAATGGCTGATTTTACCATAAAAGTGCAAAGAGCAAACAGTAATAGAAAACTGAATTACCTATAACAATAGACAGCATCGTTATATCGTTTATTATGTTATTTAAGCTTTGTCCAAGAAATTACATAGTCACACTTGAATTTGCAGCGAGTAAAAAAATATATACCCTAACCAGAAAAGTTTTAAATAGCCTAACATAATTCATTTTTTATCAATTGTGCAATAGGTGTATATATTATAAACGATTCTGATCAGGCATATATGACATTATGAATAAGTCATCATTCCTTCAAGAGACGTCATTCCTCAATTGATTGACCACGGCAATTAATATCAATAGCGTCTTTAAAAATTGTAATTAATAATAATGTAATCTATATCTATACATATAATAAAAATTAAGTGTCTGTACGTAATACCAAAATAAAAAAAAAATATTGATTGGGTATGGAAGTATACATGCTGCTGATAACAAAGTTGCAATTTTAAAAATTTTTGTCGGTCTGTCTGTCTATCCGTTTGTTCTGGATAATCTTCGAAACGGCTGGCGGCTAAAATTACAGCGGGTTACTTAGGCTACACTAAATTAGACTAGCTGTTAACCTCGGCTTCGTCCGTAATGTTATCTCCAAAATGGTTTGACCGATTTTCACGGGACTTTCACCTGTAGATAGTGGACACCATAACAAGTAATTTAGTTCATTTTAATTTCGACTAGCTGTTAACCGTGGCTTCGCCCGCAGTACTATCTCCAAAACGGTCTGACAGATTTTTACGGGACTTTCACTTACAGATAGCTGACCTTATGGGAAGTAATTTAGGTTATTCTATTTTAGACTACGTTTTACCTGTGACTTCGTCCGCATGAAATTTAGAAAAAATATGTTGTTCACTGTAAACATGTGCGTAAGACGTGCGTTGTAGTAGACTCCAAGAATAAATATAATTAAAATTCATATATCTGTACCTATGTATGTAATTTGAATTATATTGTCTTTTTGGTCATTTTGGCTGTCATTTGGTTTTATTTACCGCGCTTTCGTCTACATAACTTAGTAACCATAGTAATATATCGAGTTCAGTGAGCAACTTATTTTTAAACTACTACATAGAAATTTTGAAGATAGAAGAGGTATTTCTAATAAGATATTAGATCATAATCGTATTACTTAGTGACAATAAGGGCATATTATACCATTATCTATCTCTAAGTCATTTCTTCATTAGTTAATTATACATTGTAAGTGAGCACTGAGGTAGTTATATGGTAGGTTAAGGTTTCAAATATCTTGCTGATGATAAACCTCATTTAATACACTGTTAGTATTTATATATCCAATGTATACGTTACATGTTACTGCAAGTGGCGTGCGTGTCGTACTTACATTTTTTTTAAAGAGCATTTCTATAATTGTACATGTTCTCACAATTTTATAATTCTTTCATACATTAAAAAAAACGCGTGCTGAGATGCGGTTACAGTTAGTGTAAATAACAAATTACTACTTATTTGTATGCATTAATATAATATACGAAAATGTTTTCATTAGTTAACGCTTCGCCTGCCACGTTGTTCATATATGACAGGCCATTGTTTCTCTTATGACGCCACGGTGGTGGTCATTGGTGACCGGAACGCTAGATCTTTCTATAATTATAAAAAAATCATCCGTGGAGTCTTAACAGAAACATGTGGTTGGTGAAAGTGTTAAAAGTTGATAATAAACTCGTTTCCTGATTAGTTGACTGAATATAATTACTAGGAGTACGTTACTCAGAGGATCAACCGATCGTTGCTCCGCTGAAAAAAAAAACAAAATCAATAATCGCTCAGCGAAATAATTTACCTGGAATTAATAAAAAAATCAAATAGTAAACGAAAAATTTAAAGGGAATAATATAAAATATAAAACTCGACGTATATTAATTATGCTTCAAAACTTAAAATGTCTTTCATATCTGAGTATTTTTTTTTCGACCTGTCTATGCTATTGGCCTAGTAAGGCCTTAATAGCTTCACCGTACTACTAGACCATATCTGAGAATAGATATAGCTTCAGTGCTTTTATTGGAGAGAAATCGACTACAAAGGCACGACGTTCTTTGATGTGAACGTGAAGTTAGATTACTACAACTTCCACTTGAAGTCGAGGAAACACTCTCAAGATCGAACTATCACGGAGTCTAACAGCAAATCGATGTTAAAAGTTTATTTGTAAGACCAATCCGTTGCACTTTTTATTTAACTTGTTTTGTAGCAGCACTTCATATACTTTTTCGCGGTTTCGCTCGCTTAGACAGAACCGCGAAGAGGGACGCGTCAGCCGTTTTTTGCAACATTAAGTTTTATATATATTTGGAATTAAGAAAAAAGTGTATCTGTTTATACACTTTTTTAAAGTAATTGTATTTATATATCGTTATTTTATTATCTATTATCATTTTATTATCTATTATTCCCTATGTAAATAGTTTCCCACCCCTCTGACGGGTTAAGTGTTGAATTAATTAAAAAAAATTAAACTACTTTAAGTGTATTTTATATCGGAAAATCTTTTCACGCACTTTGTAAGTACATAAAGTTAATATTAATGACTCAAATTTTCCGGCAACTTTTTTATACATTTTCACAAAATATTTTTTTTTATGTATTTTAACAGTAAGCACCCTAAGATATATACAGATATCTAAATATTTTAAAAAGGTACATTGTTGGTTTTTCTAAATGGTTTCAGTATTTTACTCATAAATGTACAAGAGTTTGAATTTCCTTATGTTTCGAAATAAGTAGCAACATTTATAATAGAAAATGGTTAGTAACTATTAGACGTGGCAATTATGCTAATGTGATTTTTAGCAGGCAAATATACAATATAATTACAAATTACCGAGACAACCACGTCTAATGCTAATAATGGCGGTCAAGGAGGTTAATAGCCTGCAACCACAATGGCCACCGTCACTTGTAAGACAATTCAACATAGAATGTGTTTACTTTCCGAGTGCTTTTATATTTTATCTATATGTCATAGCCATATACGAATGGATACAAAAATATGACATATAATTTATTTTAAGAAATTCCTACCAAACTTTTTTAATCAATCTATACTGTTATTAATTAAAAATCATAACTGTATAAGATGTTGTTATCAAAAGCGGGTGCATTTAACAAAGCTGTATAAACATTACTTTGTCACGGACCATTTTTTGTCTAGAAAGCTTTTCTACTGTGAATGAAAAAAATCTTAAATACCATAACGCGGCTCGTTTAACAGCAGGTCATACTAAAAATTGGCCATTTGTCATAATCTACATTCCACGGCCGCTCCTAGCAATAATTGAGGAGGTAGGGCCGACAGGTTGTTTGCAAGATAAAAAAGAAAAAAAAAACAACTAAAATAGCTATCATTGCATTTGAAGCTTTAGACATGTTTGCACTTTTTGTGAAAGTTAGGAATACATTTGTTTCAATATCTATAGTTACGCATCATATATATTCAATATCTTAAAACTTGCATCGAAATTATTCACAATCGAGATAACATGAACTAATATAAAGGAGACGCTTACCTCATTGATAAAAATACCATGCAAAAAACAGATAAGATAAATAAGCGGCCAACTGTCGATTTTGTAACATAATCGATGTAGGAATTCTGAACGAAATTGATACATTTGTTCTCTTAATAAACTAAAACAGATTCAAATCCTTTTCCACAGGATTACTTAAAGCCGATTTTTTAATTCGCAGAAAAAAGTGTTTATTGTAATGTAATTGTGTAATGTATTGTAATTATGTAAGTGTTTATACGACGATTTCTTTAAAAACGAATTTTTATATCGTCAGATTGACTTTATTGAGGAATAATTTTGTTCGAGCCTTGAACTAGATAACTGTTATTTAAAAAAAATGATTTGATGATAGATTTAGATTGAAATATTTCGTTTTAGATTAGCTATTTTTTGTTATTATAATAGTTGACGTATAACTGACGTCAAATCTATATCTTCTTATATATAAAATTCTCGTGTCACAATGTTAGTTACCATACTGCTCTGAAACGGTTTGACCGATTTTTATGAAATTTTATATGCATATTCAGTAGGTCTGAGAATCGGCTACTATCTATTTTTCATATCCCTAAGTGATAAGGGTTGTCCACCCCTAACATTTATTTTTTTATTTTTTGGACAATTTTTTTTTATTTTATTTTGTTATAATGAGGCATTAAAAATACATACAACCCTAACCCCTTCACCCTTCTAACACCAACCCCTATTTTTTAATAGTCATTTTAGTAATTAATCATTTTTCATCCCACTTGATAACTGATCAATTATCACTTGGTAAGTTATCCCAGAGAAAGAGCTAATTAAAACCAAGTCGTCGTCTCTTTTGTGAATGTTTTTCACTCTATTTTGATTAAAATTTCCCTGAGCTTAAGGGGAAAGCTAAAATTTTTGTACAAAAAAAATAATCATTTTTATTAAAGTATCAAAGCAGTTTATTCCTGCTAGATTTTTTACATTTTCCGCGCTTTTTCTAGATCAACACTCATTTGCCAGAATATATCGGTGTCACGTCCCAGTAAACAGCACGGAGTAGGGATGTGACCGAAGCCGGTCTCCTGTTTCTCTCACACAATAAGCCTGCTCTCACTTCCACCACAGTTTTCGGCCAATATTATTGTTTATGCATCAAGCGTAGTAGTAACGTTTACAATGATTATTTTACTATCTTAGTGTAACTTTCATATCATTACATAGTATAAAACAAAGTCCCCTACCGCGTCTGTCTGTCTGTTCTCGATAAACTCAAAAACTACTGAACGGATTTTCAAGCGGTTTTCGCCAGTGGATACAGTGATTCATGAGGAACGTTTTGGTATATAATTTGTCACGGGTTTTTTTATAATCAGGGCGGGACAACGTCTGCCGGGCCCGCTAGTATATATATATATATATATATATATATATATATATAATAGTATAAAACAAAGTCCCCTACCGCGTCTGTCTGTCTGTCTGATCGCGATAAACTCAAAAACTACTAAACGGATCTTTATGCAGTTTTCACCAGTGGATAAAGTGATTCACGAGGAACGTTTTGGTATATAATTTGTCCAGGATTTCTTTATAATCAGTGCGGGACAACGTCTGCCAGGCCCGCTAGTATATAATAACAATGTAAATCTAATGTATCTGTACTTTTTAGATTTTCGTGAAAAAAAATGTTGCAGATGTCTAGAAATAAGTAATAGAAAACATTTCAATCATTTTTAGAAATGTCTGTCTGTCTGTTCGTATGAACACGCATCACTGCTAAAGTCCTGGGTTCACAATAAAAACTCACAAAAAAATCATAAAGCATATCTTCGTGTGTAACTTAGTCTTTGTTTCATTAAATCGGTCCACTCTATCAAAAGTTATTGTAATTTGAATGACGGCTCGAGGTAAGTACCAGAGAAGAGTAGTAATCTATACTAATATTATAAAGCTGGAGGGTTTGTTTGTTTGGTTGAACGCGCTAATCACAGGAACTACTGGTCCGATTAAAAAAAAATCTTTCAGTGTTAGATACATCATTTATCAAGAAAGGCTATAAGCTATATATCACACCAATATATTGGTATACTGCTGTGGTGCAGCTATGGAGCTGAGCAACAATGAAGAATGTTTCAAAATCGGAGTTTTTTTTTCCTTTTGAGAGCCCGAAGCCCGTTAGCCCGAAGTAACTATGTCACGCGGACGTAGTTGCGGACAGAAGGTAGTATTATATTATAATAATATTATATTATAATAAAACTGTAACAAGGCCAAATCTGTACATTAAATAGTTTTTGAAAATTATAATCGGGGTTGATTTATAAGTCGATATAGAAACCAAAAATAATCCTTTTACAATTTTAGCTATAATTCATCTCTTTATGCATTTTGGAACGAAGTTGCTTATTGCGCGTTACACGCTTTGAGAGGATGGGAGCTAGACCAAAAAAATGTAGGTAGACTTTTTTACGACACCTTAGTACAAAAGCCAGCAACGTTGGAAGACCAAGTATTTTAGAAAAGCTGGTTCTTTAATATACCTTCCTTTATGCCCTTCCAAACAGGATTCAGTATACCCGGTAGCCGGTTAAAGTTGTGTTTTTTAATGCGCATCACACCTTTACAGGACACAATTTTGATTTATAAATAATTTTAGGAACATTTTTTTTCAGTAACTTTTAAACGCTATTAAAAACATGAATTTATCACAGCCAGACATTTTTCTTTATATACAATAATGTGCCCGATGATATATTTTATAAATAAAAATAATTAATTTCAAACCATTTTATTTTTTCCATTGTAAATAACACATTTCATTTTATCAACTACTAGCTGTGCCCGCGACTTCGTTTGCGTGGAAGCTTATGTAAAAACAGTGATTAATAAAGTCATCTGAACGTATTAAGTCCATTTATTCGTCTACTTTTCTCTCGTACTTACGCCGCGTCGTCATTAAAACTACAATAACTTCTGATAGAGTGAACCGATTTTAATGAAGCAAAGACTAAGTTACTCCTGAGGATATGCTTTACAATTTTCTTACATGAGGGTTTATTGTGAACCCAGTACTTTAGCAGTGATGCATGTACATACAAACAGACAGACAGACATTTCTAAAAATGATTGAAATGTATTCTATTACTTACTCCTAGATATCTGCAACAATTTTTTCCCGTAAATCGAAAAAGTATAGACACATAAGATTTACATTCTTATTATATGTATAGATTATGATATTAAGATTTCACCGTAAACAATGAAAAACAACGATAAACGTAAACATATGATTTGGGACTGACACCATCTTAAAAACACGCATCGATAACATACGCTACCACAATTATCGCTATTTTTCTCGTGCATCCAGTGCTGCACTAAACTATAGCTATAGCTAAGTTATTCTATATACATATTATTTTTATAGCAATAAATCGGTCTGACTATTGAGTAAATAACTGAATTAATTTATGGAAGATTAAATTTGTACTTATTTATGTCTAAATAAAATAATAATAAAATTACAGCTATTCCAACATGGTTTGAAATTACTTTTATTTTTATTTACGCAAAATGTATCAGGTATATACATTATTGTTAATAACAAAATGTCTGGCAATAATAATTTCATGTTTTAATAGCGTTTCAAAGTTAGTGAAAGAAAAACAACCTGAAATTATTTAATAATCAATATTTTTGTCTGTAAACGTGCGATATATACAAATAAACGCAACATTCACCGGCAGCCAGGTAGCCCGCACGTTGTTGGGAAGAACATAAAGATATATATAAAAAACTGACTTATTCAAATTCGCTCTCGAAACCGTTGCTAGCTCTTAGACGAATAGTTACAGGCAAGTGACAATCACCACGTCGACGCGATGCTCACATCTTTTTCATATTTATATTTTTCTTCAATATAATGGAGTGTGTAAAGTTTTAATACAAGTTGAAGATAGTTATGGTAAAGTAAGTTGTAGAGATGATTATTTAATTTTATATTTACGTATTATGCATGTGCAGAGTTTATGTGCAGTAGGTTAGGTGTCTTTACAGAGAAAAAGAGATAGAGCGAGTATATATAATATATACATACATAAAACTTTCATTTCAATAGCAAACCGACTTAAGGATTACCTATTGATGTATTAACTTGATAATCCCACATCATTCATTACCTGTTTAACGTGAATGTTGATTTTATTATGCTTACATTCTCTAAAATCACAGATGCACAAAGTGGTACGTTTAAGTGACAAACTTATTTTGCGCGCATTTTCATAGGACATAATTTAAAGTTAACAGCAGATATAAGTTTGACCACAAGTAATTGTAAATATATAATTTCCGTATACTTTCCTCAATACCATAACACATTAGGCTATGGAAGTAAGCAAAGTAGACTAACCTACCAGTGGCAATATCTGTAAGCTGGCGAATTTTACGTATTGCTAAATAGGACTTACATAATATAGGACTGTATCTGTTTATTGCGTCAACGCTGAAACTTTATTTTTTTCATTGAATCCATAGAGTTGAGTTAGTATTCATTATTTTTATTTACTATAAACCTTGTATAGCTTTCGAGTTGTATAGCTTCTCACTATCACAATGATAGAGATACATACAGTTAGATCTATCCAAGAAGGTTTTCGTTTTCCATTATGAAATACGGATCTCTAGAAATTATTAAGTCCAACAGATTGAAATATTTGATTTACTAACAATACAAATGTAATAAGTAATTAACTATATCACTACAACCACTACATATTATAAGACAAAGTCCTCTGCCACCTCTGTTTATTCGTAATAATCTCAAAAACTACAGAACGGATTTTCATGCAGTTCTCACCAGTAGATAAAGTGGTTCATGAGAAAGGTTTAAGTATATAATTTGTCAAGGTTTTTTTTATTATCAGGGGGAGGATAACGTCCGTTGGGCCTGCTGGTACGATATATTATCATTATTATCATTTAAATTGACAAAGACACTAGCTTTTGCCTGCGGTTGCGCTCATATTAATATAGATTTAACCTATTTCTCGGCAACAGTACTTGATTTCGAGATGAAAATTTCATGATAATCAACAAACCAAACAAACAAACATTCGAACTTATGATATTAAATTAGGAATTGAATAGTTTCAATTCACCGAAGGCAGCAACATACAACCGTCTTCATTAGCTAATTAATATAAGACATTTTAAAAAAGTACAACAATTACAGACAACCTAACTCTCGAGCAATTTGGAAATTATATATTTACACTAAATTTTCCAATGTAACTAACTGTTTGAGTGAAAACGGCACGTCCATTTACAGAAACAATAATATATATTTGGAAACGGTGAAATTTTAACACGATAATACGTAACGTAAACATCCAGCGCGCGAGGAAGTGAGTATGCATAGATATACGAACGCGGGGCTTTTGTGTAGATCGTGCCATAGTGTGAGGTGTATGCACAATGCTTAACTATACTATGCGCTTCTATTGAAATAAGCTTTTTTTAATATGAATGTTTCCTATAACCAGGTAAAAGTTTTACTTATAATATAATCAGATTTACTAAAACGATATGTGCAAAGTTACAAAATATTCCTAGTTTGTCAGCTTTGAGTAACAAAATTTACATTATTGAGGATTGATTTATAACGGCGAGGTAGTACGAATAAGGAAACATTGAATAGTTCTATATATTTAGTCATTAATGAACCTCTAATTAACCGTTACCGGCATTACCTAATACTATCGTAAAATAGTGCTGATATGACAGGTTAAGTTAGATTTGTGATAAAAGGCTCATAGTATCAGAGAAGTTCTGAGCGGTGTACCCCGGGTATGAGTAATTTTCACCAATTATTGATAAATCTGACCGACGGCGCTCCTCTTGATATCCCTGCTGTTATTAAAGGGGATGGGAGACAAGAAAAAGGAACTACTTCCTCCTCCCAGCCTACATCGGACTATTACAACCCTAGCTAGTTCAGCATATTAGCGATAAGCCAGTTCACAGACATTCATAATTGCATACCAGCGATTATAGTAATTATAAAATCTATTTCAAATAAAAAGAATCACCACGTAGAGTAGACAAATCTGCCTAGTAGACGCAGGAGTCACAAAGTATAGAAATTATGTATAATAAGTATTAAATATACCTGAGTAC
Organism: Antheraea yamamai; assembly: GCA_036509395.1. NCBI lineage: Eukaryota > Metazoa > Arthropoda > Insecta > Lepidoptera > Saturniidae > Antheraea > Antheraea yamamai. The sequence goes on along the minus strand of AP028424.1, from coordinate 5,489,004 downwards.
AGAGAGTTGTGTGTTTTTCTAGAAAGTCAAACCGCAGTGGTATACACGACGCAGGAATAAAACGGCGGTAAAAAATAAACAAAGAGAATCACTTTAAAACATTATAACCACCGGTGGAGAAAGAAAGCTTAATACCACAGATAAATCCACATCATCCAAGTATAATATGTGAGAGAGAGAGAGAGAGAGAGAGAGCAACCACCAGTAGTACTACGTCTGTAAAATCAAACCTATATAGAGCGTTTTTAGTAGACGTTGCAGGTGGTTCCTCATCTACCAAGACAACGAAAAGGAAAATATAGTACCATAGGTGTGAACATCGTTTATAAAAAATATAAATATGGTGGCAGTTCCAAAATTGTCTTTTTGTAGGCGGTCCCAGTATCTTTACTTTAATTGAGTCATTATAAATCCGCGTTCCTTGGAAGTATGTGACAGTGTATCTTTTTTTTTATTGGTGAGATGATTAATGTTGGTTTATTTATAACGCCCAGGAAGTATTTCGTCTCTTTTTTCTACCAGACAAAACCTGGGCGATAGGTCCGAGCGATGTCTATCTTATAACCCCTTTAATATTCGAACAGACGGGTATTCATCAGTTGCCCCACGTTAAAAATCATTTTAGATAGAACACCAGGCGGACCGGTTACCAAGCTAACTGGCTTGGCAACTACTTCAGCGAATGAGAGTTTCTCGACAATAATGGAAAATACGACGATGATCGAACGCACAAAATAGTGTAGTAAATTACATGATCCCTACCTGACTTGATACCGTTTTCGTTGATAAGTTCATCTACAAAATGAAGCACGTAATTTTTGGAAGAATTGAGCCGAGTTCAAAAATTCTTTCACTTTTAAAAATATACGTTCAAGCTGATAATTATAGGTCATAATTTATTGTTATTAACTTTTATACAGTGATTTACAAGTACGAGGATTCAGGTGTCTGTTAGTTTATATTTAAAATGAAATTGTAATTAATAGAATACATAGCAGTTTGTAGAATCAACTGTGTAAATTTAACTAGACAAAAAACAAACGCTGCATAGTAAATATCTACTCGGATCACTATGGAAAATAAAATGTGAAACGAATTTTTTTAATCGAATAATATACACGAACAAATAGTTCTATCAATTTTGTCGCTCTCGGATTTAATTGCTTTCGAGTTACAATCGTCCGAAGCGTCGCTTCACTCTTGTAACGAACGCCATCAAACGTTCGGAATATATATTTTTGGTAGAACTGTACATGTATGTACGAAATGTGAAAATGGAAGATAAACTATGTACTAAAGTTTATCATTCTATTTATACAAGTTTAAATGATTACACTGTATTAATAAATATTAATTAACTAGCTGCCTATTTGTTAGTAATAATTTTTAAAAACAATTTCTACTGTTATAAAAAGTATTGCCTATTCAAATTCAAATTTATATTCGATGTTCATCTAACATTCAACCAGTTTCTTTTACTAAATTAAGGAAAAAATATTGATAGCTCTAAACTTTCCTGAATATGTATATCATACTTCTACATTTTTACCACCCACCGTTGCCATTAACTATACAGGGAATTTATTCCAAAACACATTTGGCCTACTAGTACCCTACTAGTACTACTACTAGAACTAGTACACCCACTCATATCCGCGCATAGTCACTGCTACTAAACTTCTTATTATCAATATCCTTACCCCATAACATCATAACAAATGGTAGCAGTGAAAATGGTAATTTTGAGGACAAGTTAATCCTTTTCGAGAACACATGTTGATGACTGACATTCTGGGTATATATTTGAAACGTATAAATAAAGAATCAATTAAAGCAAAAATATATTCAGGTACATGAAGAAATGTAGACAGGATTATACTTTTATCCCATCGTTATTTCTTTAACTACAACCAAAAGGCACTTTAGTCTGTGTGCTATTCAATCTAAGTTTAGGAACTGATAAAACGGAAGTTTCATCTTGCCGTCGCGTCGCGTCGGCACGAAGTATAATGCAGTTTCAATTACCCTGCATATCGATCAAGCTTCGCTCCTCACTGAAATGTTGTTCTATGAAAACTTATTACAGTATATTCCGTTTCATGTGTAGCAATCCATATACCAAAAAACATAAATATATTTTTACATTTGTTAACTGACTTCATAGTCATTGTGGTCTGAAAATGAGCTAAAATTATGGGAAAAAAAAATCATTCAAGGTTTGATCTTTGTGCTGTTTATAATCAAGTTGTTTTATTACAATCAACAGTATGCAATCAGTTAAGTGATTTCCGATCAAACTCGAAATGAAATGTAGGAAAATCGACTAAATTTTCCAGAAAAATTGAACAAGACCGGACAAATTTAATTTTTGATGATCGCCACAGAACTGTAATTGACCATAGAAATGGTTTGAATCATTTACATGCAGCTAGGTATATAAAGAAGTTCGGTGCGAATTAACATTACAAAAATGATAGATTCTTTTTTTCATCTCTGGATTATTGTTAAAACGTAACTAAATTGAACCATGAATGGCGATGAGAAATGTCTAACATACGACAAAGCACGAATTGCCATCATGTCCTTAATACTCTTTAGTATCTGTTGAAATTGGAAAGGATATCTGTGAAATATGAGCTCCTTTAATCTGGCCAAACGATTGATTCCAATGTTTACCGTCAACAACCGATGCCATCAAAACGTGCAATTAACATGCAATCAAAGCGCCCAATTAAAGCGATGAGAATTAATCAATAGGAAAAGCTTCAACCACAATAATGCCAGAGCACGCATATCTTTGAATATTAATATAATGATCTATATACTCTATACTAATATACCTATATGTATATTGTATACTTATAAATATATTCAAAAAAAAACTCTTTAAATCAATGACAGAAAATATTTTTTAGAATTTTTGTCTGTATGTATGTCGTTTGTAAAGGCATCACGTAAAAACTACTGAACGAATTTTCACAAAATTGTATATAGTTTATAGACCGAAGTAACATATAGAATATATTTTACATAAATATGTACATTCGTATACAAAATCAGTACATTGAGAAAAAATACTCTGGGGGCTTTAGAATTGATGGGTAAACACATTTTCAAGGATTTCGAAATTTTATCTCTATATCGGTTTGTTTTCGTGCATATTACAGAGAAAGTACTCAACCGATTGTGATTAAATTCGGTATGGAAGAAGTTTATACACTATTGTAGCATACAGAAAAACATATAGCATGTATTATTATCAAATATGAACATTTATACATATGTATATAAACAAAAATCTTTATACGTAAAGTACTTGTTTATATTGTGGACTGAATCGAAATGAAAGAAAATGAATTCAAATTATTTTATTTTCTCGTGAATTTCATTGTATATTAACAAAAATATAAATGTTGAAAAATTAGTAAGAGCGATAAGAATTGAACTTTGATCATAAATATCTTTCAAACGCTTATTCTAATCGACTAAGCATAAGAGACCTTTTTTGTAGAGCATTTAATTTCCTGCAGAAATATGTATTGCGCATTTCATAACGTTCATTTGTCAACGACTTACAAAATTCAGAAGCAAAAAAGAAATGTACCTTAAAATCTTTAAATTTCAATCTTGAATATCTTTAAAATGGCGAGGCGTGCGAAAAAAATGAAGGAAACCTTTTTTGTAGAAACTTCAATTTCCTACAAAAAACTCTTGAAAAATTTTGCTGTACGAACAACGAATGGTGAGATATGAATTTTTTTGTATGGGACTAAAGAAAAAAAGAAAAACTCTTGCGCCACCTCTTAATATTAATATTAAGAGCTGAAACTTTAACACAATTTTTTCGTCATCTCAGACGATATTTTCATGGTAATTAATAAAAAAAAAATTAAAAGTTTTTTTTGGCGCACCCTAATACTTATACGTATATGGAGTGATTTTCAATGGGCTGCCATGACCTTAATTATGCAGAACTACTGCTCATATTGCAAAGAACTCAAGAACTATTGAAAAGAAGCTCAGAACTCCTCTGTTACGACCTTTGTATACTGCGTGAAGTTGGCACCCCCATATGTCTTATGCCCTTATGGGGTTTTTAATACGCGGAACTATTTTTCTAAATTTCAAGAACTCTAGAACTATTGATTTGAATATCAGAACTCATCTTTGTTTGTCGATTCCGATATCATTGTATGCTAACTTCACAGACATCCTGAAAATCCATACTTTTTAAGCTAGCAATGGCTGGTTAGAAAACTTCCGAGAAACGGCATGATTTGGTTTTCAAGAAAGTTCGCAACGAAAGTGCGAGTGTAATAGAAACCCTTGATAATTTAGAAACTAAATAACTTAAAATATTTTGTGGATCCCTTGGATTTTAACTTATTGAGGTTCTACTGTATATCCAATAAAGATGACTGCTCTCAATGGGTTTCCGATTCGTTGCATTACGGATCCGATGAAACTTGAAATTCGATATTAAACAAAACTTTGCTACAGTATTTTAACGTTCCGACTATATTGCATTTCCGTTTGGTTAAGGATAAATGTCTGCTAGTAAATGGAGGAATATTTTTAAAATGACGTTAGGCGACGGTAAGACGGCAAAGGAAGACTCGCTACCCAATGAAACCGTTAGGACTATTTACTTTAAAAATCGATTATTATTAGGTTAAATTGATAGGCCTTAGAGTCAGAGTTATATATTCAGAGTGTGAGAAGCAACTAGATTCTGTTCACAAAAGACGAGAGGACCGGTTAAACCGTTAATGTTGAATTTTAATATACTTATCTTAATATATATATTTCTTGTGTGCGTGTGTATGTGACTGAACTCCTCCTAAACGACTGGACCGATTTTGATGAAATTTTGTGTGCGTGTTCGAGTGGATCCGAGAATGGTTTAGATTCACAATTGGACCCGGCAGGTGGCGCTGCGGTCGACTTTTCGGATTTTTTTTGTTTTCAAGGCAGGACAACGTCCGCCCGGTCCGCTAGTTTACCTATAATTTTATTCGTAACTTTTTTATATCTCACAAAGTCGCGGGCATAGCTAGTATTAATATAATAAATGATCGTAAAAATTGAGAGAGCTTGGCTGGGAAATTTTAGTGCCTCCACCGTACAGTACAGACCTTTTTTCATCCGACTAATATCTGTTGCGTACTCTGCAGAACAGAACTCTCTTAACTTTGGTGAATAACGCCAAGAAGTCATTCTTTGACCTTTTATTATTTAAATGAACGTTCGTTCATTTATAAGTATATTTGTGATTGATAAACTCGTACTACCTTTTGAATGGCCAACCTAAAGATTGGTACACCTAAGTTTTAGTAATGGTTTTATTTAGGTTGTAATTATATCCATTTACTAAACTAGGTGATACTGTAAAAAAGGTGGTACTGTAACAAGTTAACTTTCTAGTATTTAAATGATATTCATGTAACCTGATCTATTTGCACACTAGGGGAATATGTACACAATATCCATTTCACTGAAATCCAATTATTTATTACAACAAATACAATACCACACGTGTGATAAGCCGTGGCGGCCCGTGACCACAACTAGTATCTGAAATGGCATTCTGGCGGATCTGTTCGTTATCACAGCAATTAGCCGATCGGAAATAATTAATCGAGTTTAATATAGCGCAATGGATTTGTAATCCACTATTAACAATTTATCGTTGAGAATTATTCTACACACGTAACTGAGTTTATGTTTTGAACTAGGAAATACATTGTTTACTAAAAATTCGAATGAATTGCAAATGACGCGTCGCGTGGTTTTTAAAAACTGTATTACAAAACAATACATTGTTGTAATTATAGTTTACACAATGTAAAAAAAATTCTAAAAAAATATATGAAGATGAAATATGAAAACTATTATACATTGTACGTGTATTTTAAAGATGAAAATTGTTTTATTTTTTATTGCTTGAAACAATATATACTCACTAATAACGTTATACATGCGAATGTGAGTATTTTCGTTTCATACATTTTCACGACTAACTAATCACACGACCGTCATGACATTTTGCAATCACGTTGTCAAAGGAGTAAAAAAAATGTTATATTTTTCATCTAGAACAAATATAGTATTTCTAAGGGATAGATGAAGAGTATATTAACGAGATCCACTTCGTGAGCAAAAAAGCTAGAAAAATAATATTTACGCTTATTTATAGTAACTATAATAGCTATTGTATATCTCAAAATTAAAAACACTTTATTCAATTTAGGCTCTGAGAAGGCACTTACGAATATCAAAACTACCACCAGTTCGGAAAACAACCCAGTTAACAAGAAGAACCGGCAAGAGACTAGATCTGGTTTATATTCTGTTATAACATTGCATAGTAATTATTTACTTCTTTATTTACTAATAGGCAAGCAGAATAATTGCTGATATGTCTACAATCACACTGTGTGGAATTACATTGGCTTTTATAGTCAACTAAATAATATTGAGTATTTATTTAAAAAAAATGATATATAGAATATTGACAACAATATGCGTTTATTACTAAAACTATGATAGACGTAAACAAGTAATCTAATGTATTCACAATATTTATTACTATAGGAATTACCATATTATTTATGAATGAAGTACAGAAAAGCAGTTGCAATTTTTCTATGGTTACTAACGTGCTCTCGGGAACGCACACACTCAGGTCTTTGAAAAAGATTAAATGAAACTGGAATTTAGACAATAGGCAACAATATGGATTTGAGGGTTAAGCTGTATGTTGTCTAACAGTGTCAAACATAAAAATATTATTAACTTATGAATTATCCATTTAAAATGTATCTTGTCCTACCGTAAGACTAATTATAACAGTTAACATTATATCTTAAAATTTATTAGTCAGTTACGTAACCAGTTCTTTTCAACCAAATGAATAATTTTTCCTATCTTTTTATCTCTATACCTATGTTTTTTTTAGATAGTCTTATTTTTTAAGATAAGATAAGTATAAAAGTTGTCATTTATTTACGAATGTGCAAGATATATCTATTGTATTATAACTTTTTGGATCTAAGATTTAAAATTGTAACTATAGAGAATAAACTTTTTTATTATCAACTAGCTGTGCTTCGTCGCGTAGCTCGCTCACATGAATACTTCATTCTCACCATGAAATATAAAGAATTAGAAGAGAAAGTTCTGCCCAAAAAATTTACAGTATATAATCGTATACAAACATTTAAGTGTGTATTTACTGGTAAAAGTAACTTAAATTATCGCAATATTATATCGCAGTTGTCATCCGTCTCAATTGGAAATTAACCCATTGACATTAAACGATAGAGGAGAGCTGAGCAATCCAAAAGCTACATGAATCATCTCTCTAAGTATTTCAATGTATTAAAGAAATTGTAACCAAATGTTTTTTTGTGTTGTGCGGTGTATAATATACCGATTATACGGTATTCATTGTGATTAAATAATTATCTAGCCGGAACCGTAGTGGACAACAATAACATGTTATCTGATACCAAATCATAATTATCACATATATTTACACTGGCTATGCCCGCGACTCAACAACAATAACGGGCCAGTTTTCTTTTTTTGGTTAGTTTTAGCCAAAAATTATCAGATTACTAAATACATGTAAGCAAATATACATCATGCATATACCTAGTCTTGCCATAAATACTAAAACAAAGAAAAAAATATTTTCTATTGCAAACAACATTTATTACTCTTACAGTGTGTTAGTTTAATACATAAATATAAAACAATTTAAAATATAAAAAGCTTATTCGAAGTGATCTCCGTGGGCTGCAATACAGTCCTTTAAACGTTGAGGCCAGTTATCAATAGAAGCACGCACTCTTTCCATGGTAAAATTCTTCACTGCCAATCGTACGGATTGTTTTAGGGGCTCCAAATTATCATAGCGTTTAGAGCAAGCCGTACTCTCTAAAACTGGCCATAAATCATAATCCAGCGAAGTAAGATCGGGACTAGACGACGGCCAGGCTTCAGCTCTGATGAAATCCGAAGCGTTCGTTTCCAACCAAAACTGCGTAGACCGAGCTTGATGACCCGGCGCCGAGTCTTGCTGAAAGGACCATTCTTGGTTATTGAACATGGTGTTGTTAAGGGGCTTCACTACCTTCTCAAGAATGGTGTCTTGATTGACTTATGCCGGTGTTTTGATACCTTTCTCACAAAAGTATGGCTCAGTCACTCCTTTATAGCTAATACCCCACCAAATCGTTACTGAAGTCGGGTAGTGCCCACGTTGCACTCTGTCGACTAATCGAGCTTTGAGCATAAATACGGTCATTTTGTTTGTTAAAATGTTGCTCAATTGTAAAAATTATCTTATCCGTAAACAAAAATTTTCTGTGACCTCCCTTTGCGTACCGCTTCAGTAGTTGTTTCGATTTTACCACCCTATTCTTTTTTAAATTATCAGTTAAGAAATGACCAGTACGTCCCTTATAGGCTGCAAGTCCTAAGTCATCTTTTAAAATACGCGACATGGTTCTAGGTGTTATCTTCATCTCCCGAGATAAAATCTTTTGCTTTCGTACAGGATTTCTTCGAATTCTTTCCCTTACTGCTTTGACCACCTTTTTTGTACGAACACTACGTGGACGGCCGGATCTTTTTCTGTCACAAACAGTGGTCTCATTGTACCTGTTAATAGCCCGGTACACAAACATTTTACTATTATCAAGCATATGGAGAGTTTTAAATATTGCATTTGGCTACATACCTACTTTAGACGCCTATCTACATACGCAGAGACATGGCATTCGTGTATAAGTGTATATAATTTAAGTAAGTATAAGTTTAGGTAGCATGAATGTATAGTTTGATTCAATTTACGGAATTGCATGCAAGACAACAGATTCAAACGCTTTGTCACCCTTGCATTAGTTACGATTTCGGCTAAGTGCCTTCTACGATCACCATCAAGCCCGGTGAAAGAGTGAAGGCCTTTCAGGCCAACAATACTGTTAGATGATTTGAAAAAAGCCGGTAGACGTAAGGATCGTAAAGACGAATAGAGACTTATAAACAGATTGCTCGATTCGTCGATGCTAAGAAAAAAAAAATTAACAATACGTTTGAAGTCACTTTTGATCCTTTTGTGTTTCCTTTATCGTCATCATTAAGTATTCCGAATAATATTTAACGTATTAAATTGTATACTAGAATATATACGGATAACATGTTTAGGAGTTAAAAAAAACAATCACGTAAATCAAATAATTTTCAAGTTACAAGCATTTTAACGTACAGAAATTGAGACTTTGCGTCTTTATATTATGTTAAGAATAGGAAGGCTAAGCGAAAATGACTTAAAATAATATTGAAGGTATGCACATATAAGTTTAAAAGGCTTGATGGTTAGTCCAGTAAAGTGCCAATTCCAAGCTCCATAGATTAATATTTCGTACAAAATTAAAGTTTCATTTATGATTTCGAAAGTATTATAGATATGTTTAAACTCTACCCATTTCACAATGTCAACTACTATTTCTATACAAGAATTCATTACGATCGCTGAAGCTGTTTATAAACTAAATTCAAACAGAAAGACAACGTAATTTTATTGTCATGTACAAGATCAGTGACCTTTCATATGTACGGACAGGAGTACACATCTATTAAAATAGATGTAATATTACAGAGTGCTTGTGCATTGTCAACATAGCACAATGCTACATTCTCTCTGATGTTATCCACACGAATAATGAGTGATTTTCATTACTGGTAACGTGTATTTAACTCGCTTAATTGTCGCTCCGTTCGATAGAAATTTTACATAGACTGTAAACTAATTTATGACATGTCTCAATCATAATCTTATCAAAGTATTGCAGTAACGAATCGTAAGATTTAAAAAGATCAAAGGATATAATTAATACAGTAAAAATGAACTGTCAAATATACATAGTTCGTTACGTTCCAAACGAACTGGAAAGCGTAAAATTCAGATATCTTCTATAACTATCTATTATTACTATTACACTATAATAAAACTGTAGCAAAGCCAAATCTCTACATTAAAGATTTTTTGAAATTTATAATTGGAGTAGACTTTGTTATCGATATAGAAGCCAAAAATAATCCTATTACAATTTTTGTCTGTCTGTCCCACGACAGAACACGTATCACTCTGAAAGTACCGAATCAATTTTGACGAAACTTGACACAGTGATGACTAATATTACAAGGTTACATTTAGGATACTTTTTGTTCCCATAAAACACAAGGGGTTCTCCAGGATATCGGACGAAACACAAAAATTTGTAGTTAATGAAATTCTTAATGGATTTTGGTACATTTTCTTTGTGCTATATATACCAGACAGATTAGCTAAAAATTGAAGCTATATTGGAACGAAGTTCCTTATTGCGCATTACACGCTTTGAGCAAATGGGAGCTAGACCGAAAAAAGTGTAACAAAACGTTTTTGCGACACCGTAGTACAAGAGCCAGCAACGTTGGAAGAACAGAAATTTCAGAAAAGCTGGGTTTTTATTACATCTTTCTTTATGCTCTTCCAAACAAGGTTCAGGATACCTAGTTGCCGGTAACTGTTGTGTTTATTAATGCGCATCACACCTTTAAAAAAATTACATTTAGAAATATTAATTTTTAAATAATTTTAGGAATCTTTTTTTCGGTAAAACTTTCTTTTTAAACGTTATTAGAAATGAATTTATCACTGCCAGACAATTTTGTTATTGACAATAATGTGCCCGATAATATTCTTAAATAATAATAAAAATAATTCGTTTCAAACCATTTTATTTTTTCCATTGCAAAGAACATATTTCATTTTATTAACCATTGATATTAAGATTTCACCGTAAACAATGAAAACAACGATAAACGTAAACATATAACTTGGGACTGACGCCATCTTGAATACATGCGTCTATAAGAGGCGCTGCCACAATTATCGCTATCTTTATCATATTGCCAATGTTGCGCTAAACTATAGCTATAGCTAAGTTATTCTATTCAGATTATTATTATATCAATAAATCGGTCTGAATATTGAGTAAACAATCGAATGAATGTCTGGTATTTACCCATTACCCAAATTTACCCACTTTTATGTCTAAATAAAATAATATTAAAATTACAGCTATCTTAACATGGTTTGAACATACTTTTTAGAACAAAAATGTCTGGAAATAATAATTTCATGTTTTACTAACGTTTCAAAGTTAGTGGAAAACAAAACATTCTAAAATTATTTAAAAATCAATATTTTTGCCTGTAAAGGTGCGATATGCACGAATAAATGCAACGTTTACTCGCAGCCAGGAACATAAAGATATATAAGAAACTGACTTATTAAAATTCGCTCTCGAAACCGTTGCTAGCTCTTATACGAATAGTTACAAGCAAGTAACATTTGACGCATACTCATATCTTTTTCATATTTATATTTTTCTTCAATACAATGCAGTGTAAAAAGTTTTAATACAAGTTGAAGATAGTTATAATAAAGTAAGTGGTAGAGATGATTATTTAATTTTATTTTTACGTATTGTGCATGTGCAGAGCCTAGTAGGTTAGGTGTCGTGACAGAGAAAAAGAGAGAGAGTGAGTGTATATAAAATAGACATACATAAATTTTCATTTCAATAGCAAACCAACCTATTGATGTATTAGCTTTTATTAACTTAATTATCCCAAATCATTCAGTGTTTAATTTATCATTATTTGTGTTATAAATACATTCTGACGTTTAATTTACAATTTAATACTATCAACTTGATATTTTATACAAAATAGGGAAAGGAACTTCATTACAACCGCGGGTCCGTTGACCCCTCAAGCTTTTTTTACATTACCGCCAATATATGTAGGTTAGTTAGTTTTTATCTTAACTGAACCCGGTAGATGATGCTACGAACGGGTTCTAGGTTTATTTTAAAAGATTTCTCACATACCATTTGGCTATATGTTTGAGTGAGTGAGGATACAGTAGGAGAGGCTGCAATGGGGTTTTAGGATTAATAAAAATTTTCACTTTTAAAAACAGAATTGAAACCGGTGATAACCGATTTGGTGCAGACGAAGTTGCACGGGTCAGCTAGCAAAATAATAAAAAAACGTGGAGCACATATGATAGATAAACGTAAGAGAAGTAGCTGTCGTTGAAAATATTCGTCCGACAGCTTATGTCATTTGCAGTGCAATAAATTTTTTATCGACTTAAGTGTACTTTTCATATGAAGGAACTTTATTGAATGAACTCTTTTCTTTTATTTAATACTAGCTGTCCCCCGCGGCTCCGCACGCGTTTTTTTAAATGTATTAAATAACTATGGTCTCATAGTTACAAATGTTTTTGAAAAAGCATTTCTGTAATGTACACACCTACTTACAATTTTACATTACGCCATCTACTGTAACATGTAATGTGTACATTAGATATGTGAATACGAATAATATATCGAATGGGACGGGATTTATCATCCGCAACATACCTGGAACTTTAACTTACTATGTACCACCCTCAGTGCTCATTAACACTATATAAGAAAGTAATGAAAATTTTAAACTATACATTATCGAACAATATGTGTTAAATTGTTTATTGTATAGACATAACATGCCTATATTGTCGATATAATTGGATTATTCTTATACGTTGCTAAAATCACTGAGTTATGTAGATGCAAACGCGGTAAATAAAACAAAATGGCCGCCGAATTGACCAAAATGATAATATAATTCAAATTACATACAGCGCATATACATATAGTCCAGTACAGCGCACGTCTCACGCGCTTCTTTACAGTAAACAAACTATTTTTATTAAATTCACACGAATGAATGCACAGGTAACAGTTCATCAGTTCATAGTGTAAAACAAAGTCCTCTGGTCTGTCTGTTTGTCTGGTCGCGATGAAGTCAAAAACTACAGAACAGATTTTCATGCCGTTTCCACCAATAGGTAGAACGGTTCATGGGGAAGGTTTAGGTATAATTTGTCAAGGTTTTCTTTTTATTATCAGGGCGGGACAACGTCTGCCGAGCCCGCTAGCTTAAAATAAAATAGCTCATTGGCTAGTTATCTGCCAGTGAAAGTCCCGTGAAAATCAGTTCAAGCATTTCGGATATTCTACTGCGGCCGAAGCCGAATAAAAAACCAAAATTACTTTTTATAAGGTCTACTATCTACCAGTGAATATCCCGTGATAATCAGTCCAACCATTTTAGAAATAGCAATGCGGACGAAGCCGCGGACACATAAAATAGAATATGTCAACCGCTATAATTTCAGCTATTTGCCAGTAAAATTCCCGTTAAAATAAGTCCAGCCGTTTTGGAGATTACCCGGAACTCACAAACAAACAAACAGGCAAAATATAATAATATAAAAATATCAAAACCTTTTTTTTTGTTATTTGTAGTTATATACATTCATCAAAAAGTTATTATTTATTTTTACATACACACACTTTATTTTTATAATACGTAATAGAATGCAAATAAAAAATCGGAAACAAAACTAACATAGAATAAACTTCTTGAATAGGAACACAAAATAATCTTTGAAAACGTTTGCGATAGAAACTTACCACGTTACCATGACAACGTATATAATACTAACGCTAACGTGAAGCAATCAAAACGAAAAAAGTGCCTGATTTTGAAACCACACTTTATTTTTATAATACGTGATAGAATACAAATAAAAAATTGGAAATAAAAGTAGAATAAACTTTTTGCATAAGAAAACAAAATAAACTTAGAAAATGTTTGCGATAGAAACTTACCACGTTACCATGGCAACGTATATAATACTAGCATTAACGACATCTCTCAAAAGGAAAAAAAGTGCCCGATTTTGAAACATTCTTCATTGGAGCTCTGCTTAGCGTGATGATATATAGCCTATAACCTTCCTCGATAAATGAGCCATATAGTGCTGAAAGAATTTGTCAAATCGGACCAGTAGTTTCTGAGATTACCCCCTACAACGTCACAAATTCACAACGTCACAAACTCACACACATTCACAAACTTTACCTTTATATAGTATTAGTATAGAAGTATAGATATTGTTGTATCTGTTTGGTTATCCACGTAAAGTATTTTGTTCATGTAAATCATTAAATTACAGCAAAGATAACGGAATAACAGATTGACCAGGGAAACTCTTTGCAGACATGTGTTAAGAGAAAAAACTTCTCATATTAGGAGGTCCGTTATATCTTGATCAGCAATTAATTCGAGGAAACCGTACGGAGTTAGTCATAATAGAAAATGACACATTGAATGCACAACGAGACATTTTGGAGGTTCAAATGCTTGTATATAGAAGATTAGATATTAGCATTAGCAGGCGTTTGTTATTGTTTGTTGTACTCTCCGTATTTAAATATAGCGTATTATTTTCCATAGCGGTCGTTTGAAGAGTATTTAGGTTGAAGCGCCATCTCGCAGTAGAGAGTTATAAATATGTAAAATGGATAGTACAAAAATGATCTCTTTGAAAAGACTATTAGGTTCAACAAATTTCATGATAATCAGTCAAAAGGTATTCGAATTTATCAATCTCAGGTATGTCGACATCAATTTTAATATATATAGATTAATATGATCGGTTCGAGACGAAAGATAAACAGTGTACGAATGTGTTGTTGAATATAAAACGTCATTTCGTGGGAATGTGAGATAAACGTCACGTGTCACGTTTGTCATAAAATATTGCAGGGTGAATAATAAAGACCTGCTCTTAGTAAAATAATATTCATTACACAAATCAAAGATAAAGTCTTTGGTCTGCGATTAATAGCATATAACAGGTATTTTGAAAGTTCCATTTGTGCAATACACGTTTATATTCTACTAACGGTAGTGGAATAATTTAAACAGTAAATAGGCTATTTGAGTTGATCCATTTCAAAACGGCCTAAATCCAATTTTCATCGTCGCATTTCAATCGTTCATATAACATGTTTCATTTTTTTTAAGATTTCCTGTTTTAGTATTTTTTATGGTCTTCATGTTACACATGTACAAAATTTGAAGATCTTGAAAAATAGGTAAAGCATTAGGAACAGCTAAAATTGAATTTAGCTTATTTTGAAATGTATTAACACATTTGACTGTGGGAATAATAAAGTCGTGGTTATTGTTATTCGCATAGATTATGGACTTTAAAAACAATTTGCAGTAATTTGAACAAAACATAATGGTTTATTAATGTGAAAAAATATCTGTTTATACTGCACGGCGTCAAGCGAACGAAATATATCTTGAAGTGGTTGAATCTATGATGTTGTCACGTATAATTAAATAGTATAAAACAAAGTCCCTTACCGCGTCTGTCTGTCTGTCTGTTCGCGATAAACTCAAAAACTACTGAACGGATTTTCATGCGGTTTTCACCAGTAGATAAAGTGATTCATGAGGAACGTTTTGGTATATAATTTGTCGAGGATTTTGTTACAATCAGGGCGGGACAACGTCTGCCGGGCCCACTAGTAATTAAATAATACTAGTGGTCGCCTAGTGCTCTAGATTCGACCATAATGCATTTTGACGTTCAATAAGACCAAAGAGAATAATAATTATTTCAGAGGTTTCATAAATTTATTAAAGAAAAAATATTATTCATCAATGAATTATTTAAGTATTTATTAATGTACTAGATGACCCGTACAGCTTCGCCTGCACCAAATCGGTTATTACCGGTTTCAGTCGTATTTTTAAACGCAATTAATCATAAATAAAACTAAAACACGATTGCAACTATATCTAGCACTCCCAATTGTGAATCCAAACTATCCCAGGACTCACTCATACATATACACAGTTGGTATGTGAGAAATAAGCCTAGAGCCCGTTCGCAGCAATACCTAGAGTCCAATTAAGGTAAAAACTAACCTACATATATTGCCGATAAATGTCTTCCCAGCACCCCTCGTAACTTCACCACTTAACATACTGCAAAAACTAAACTTTATCTATATTAAATTTCCATTTAGTTGTTTGTTTTATAAGAACTTGTAATTTGATTTGATTGATTGAGTTTGTCAAATTTATTTTACTTTTGACATATAAACCACCTTCTTGACTGAGATACTGAACTTGGGGTAATATACCTTTCTAAGAGTGAAAGAATTTTTGAAATCGGATCAGTAGTATCAAGCATTCTTCGAAAACAAAACTTTACCTCCCTTTATAATATTAGTATAAATACAACATAGTATGGTAACTGCAAACACCTCAACTGATTATTTTAATCGTAGATTTACAAACCTGAACTACTTCAAGACTCAACAATATTTAGAAAACTAATTTTATCAAATATCGAAACAACAGACGTACTGACAGAACTCTAATTGAGATTCATCTTCTACAATGCAATGTAACTATTATCTAGGTTTATTTTAGGAAAATATCATGTCACCTTTGTTAAGCAAACATTTTTTTTATAAATGGAATTCCTCCCTCCGGATTATTATCTAGGCCGTAATTTTCGGTTGCGAACGTACTGATTATTTTTTCTTATAGGCTGGTCTGATTCATGCAAGATATCTGATTAAGTATATGAAGCTTTTGTCCAAGAATAATTAATAGCCACGACTGAAAAATTAATAATATGTAGCACAGATATGTTCGTTGCCGAATCGGATTTCAAATACCGATGATCTATCAAAGCAAGTTAGTTACTGGGGCAGACATTTCAGAATATATTTTGGCTGTAATTTCGTCAAACCTTACTACGGTTCTTACTGTGTTATTATAACTATTTATATCATTAAAAATAATATACATTGTTTTTATTTAATAAAGATAATTTTCACGTTGTCCTCTAAAGTCCTGTAATAAAATATAAATGTAAATTACACTATGATAAAGGAAACGATAAACGAAACACCGCAAGCAGAAGAAAAGCAAATAAATGAAATGAGAAGTCGATAACCTTGACATTTATTCTCGATACATCAGTATGTTAGGTGAACTTTTCAATATTTGTCTTTTAATATATGAGGTGAATATGCCAAAATTATGTTAACACTTTGAGTGTCACGCTGCAATCGCATGTTTCTTTTAAGACGCCACTGATGTATCTTTACAATTGTAAAAATATCTAACGCTTCGGTCACGAATGACGACTGTGAATGAAGAGAAACCGTGGCCGGTCATATATGACCAACGTGGCAGTTCAAGTGTTAACCTTGGTCAAATAAAAAAAAATTTAAACGTATTAAAGTTATGTCATCATATTATATTCACCATATCATTTCTTTTTCCTTGTGCCATCTAAAAGGATTCCGTAGAACATATATTCTTTTTCCACAATTTTTCCAGCTGTCAACGTAATAAACCAATGTGTAAAATTGAACTTAAAAACATAGTATCTCAATTTACGAAATCAATACATGTAATCACTAGGCCCAATTATATATAGATAATTATATAAAACCTCGTTTTAAGCACTTCGTTGTTATGTAAACGAAAAACAAATTACATGTGATAGGCACACCAATTACCCACTCACGGGAGAGTAACATGCAGCAGGAGTATTACTACTCCGCAATGCATTACGAAATCGCATCCAATTTGGATATCCAGTAGCGATGACGGATGTGATTTATGTATTTTCACGAAAACTTACACAACGAGTTACAAACGTGCGAAATGATTGAGAAACGAGCGTGTCGGAATAATAACTGTTTATTGGTGAGAGTGCTGTGTTTACGTTTATGTTACTGCTTAATTTTATGGGCAAAGAATAACGTTCTTATACAACTTCACAGTTTCCTTTTGACATTAACATTATACACATAAATAACACAAAACAACACAAATAATACAGAGTTCCTTGTGTAAAATTTTGAAGATCACGCTGTAGTAGGCAAGTTCAATATTCATGTCTTACTGAAGACAGATCAAGGAGTGTTTACGTATTGCAAACAGGAATCGATAACTATGAAAGATAGGTTACCATTTCTTTAATGTAACCCTTGTTTTTGGACATATTTATTATTATTAGAGAAGCTATATTAATGGTTGTGTAGTTGAAAATTGCTCATAACAAAGAAAATGTTACAATTTCTCATAAGCAATAATAACTCCCTAGAAACATTATTGCTGCGGTTCTTTTGTGTTCAGAACATATTGTATGTATCAATACTTAGAAATGTTCATTAATTCAGTCAACTTAAATCTGTATATACTACTAGCAACTGCCATAGTCGTTATTACGCATTAATTATTTTATGATATTTAAAAGTATTCCAAATTCTTTTTTTGTCATTCAAAAAGCAGATTTTTTGTCATTTCTGACCGTCCTCTCCCCCTCGTCAGCAAAAGTAAGCAATGCTCTTTTACAATGCTTTTACGTAAACATAAATTTATATAAGTATTTTTTTTATCTGTTCTAGTTCCCTTATTCATTAATAGGTAGCAGTTAATAAGTCTACAAATAAAGAATTTGTAGTCTATAGAGAAATTAACTTATAGTGGCTTGTAACTAGGGTGTTGGTAGCCCAGTGATGGTAGCGCGTTTCAAATATCAAAATTACACATCCAGATCCCTTCATCTCTCATGTCGTAAAAAAAGCGAAGTAAACACCCCCCTCCCCCTTTTAGCGCATACGTAATACTTGTGTGGATCCCTTCCGATCATATAAACCAGTCGACTCGGTTTTGAGTTGAACCCGGAAGCTCGAACAAAAACCCAAAGATATTTTCACAAAATTAAAAAACATATACAAAGTATAAGGCATGAAGACAAATAATAGGTTCTTCAATATAAACATGTATCTACAAAGTAATGCAATAGTTCGGTCCTTTAACTCATGCATACTTTAAAATACGAAACAAAACAAACCGTCATCAATCAATAAATAACATAGTTAATAAAATACATAGTTCGTATGTCGGTCGCGAGGCCGGTTGCGCGGATCGTACGCGTCCAGCTATTTTTATGGCTATCTGCAAGCGACTCGTACTATATGCGCGCCAGTAATAGGCTCGGTGAATGCTAAGTAAACTTCTATTATTAATTTTACAGTGCATTTGTATATCTGTTTAATACACCTTGAATAATATTTTAACCAATTACATTACATAAAATAACGTTTTTCTATTCAGCTCACAGTAAATTTCTCCCAGTGTACATCACTATATTCGAAACTTAATTCTGATACTTAATTAAAAAAAAACACTAGTATAAAAAAGTGCAACGTATTTGTAGTCGGACCTAGTGAAATAACGACGATAATTTATTTAGTACAAAACATAAAATACATCGGTGAAGATATTATTTATAAAAACTTTTGTTACACGTCACAACACTTAGTTTGATGCGAACGACTCGATTCGTAGAAACAGAATAGGTATTAACTATGACTAAACGAAAGACTAACCGCAGTTGTCCAGTTCTATGTTTACAAAATAATAATGAAGTAATTTTTACTAAAGCTTTGGTGTACATGATTACTTATATCGTATATTTTTATTTTTAAAACACGAGTACGAACATGTTTACTGTATAATACAATACTAGCAATCGCCCACGACTTCATGTGGGGTAAATTACTATGTGAATTTAATAGCGATAAATTACATCACACTAGCGTCATCTATTGACGAGTTTCAATAGAATGGATAGCAAAAATCCTTCTCCACAAAAAACACTTCCGTGGGTCATCAACATCAATCAAAAAAAAGAATTTACTCAGATATATTAACAGCTATTTTTATATATACATAGAATGCTCAAACATAAATAGTGGATTACATAAACGTACAAATAAAATCGCAGCAAAAGATGGATTATCAATAGCTCTGCTTGAATATAACTTTTTTAGGGAAGCTCAATACAACAATGATGCGAATAATCATCTCATTAAATTAATAACCGTTATGATTTTGCGTGTGCACAAACTAAACACAATACTTTATAAAATATATATATATATATATATATATATATATATATATACTAGCGGCCCGGGCGGACGTTGTCCTGCCTAAAATTCAACCGCAGCGCCACCTACCGGGTCCAATTGTGAATCTAAACCATTCTCGGATTCACTGGAACACGCACACAAAATTTCATCAAAATCGGTCCAGTCGTTTAGGAGGAGTTCAGTCACATACACACGCACACAAGAAATATATATATTAAGATTACGAAAATCCATCCATGGGTATAATAAAAACATGCAGTAATAAAACTACAAAGTTTACTAGATAGGATAAATAACAGAATGCGACGGAAACATCTAGAACCGAATGACGCAATTGAGAATCAAACCGTTTATGGGTTAATACAGTATTATTTAATATCCACGTTACGCGTTCGGGTACTAAGGCCGATTTACAACTCAACGGACTCGTGGGTCCTTTAACCTTTTCGATCGCTATAGAACCACAGTCTCCGTTCTTTAGTTACATTTATACTTATTTTGTAAATGAGTTACATAATGTTATTTATATATTTATGCATTATTTTGAACTGATTACGAAACGTTTTAAATAAAGAAAGAGGATTTCGTGATACGTATATATTTTAAAATTGTTTTGGTTCTTTGGACGAAGGTATGTCATATAATACATTTTAAAACGTAAAAATAAGTTTTTAAAAACATGATTTCATTGCGTTTTATATTCTCACATATGATTACGATTAAACTCATTATTTTAAGAAAATAATAATTATAAGGAAATATATCATTTTTTAATTCTCTGTATGACAAGTTTTCCGCACAATTTTAATATTGTTACTACAGTTGTATTATATTAGGAACGTGTTTATAAAATAACATGTACATTTCTATTGCGATCTAAATGAATTAGATTAGACTTACAGGCGAAACGTATAGAATGAACCTAATACATGCAAGCGGCTTAACCGGGAAAGCGATTTAACATGACGCATCATCAAACCCGTTTTTATTGTAGTATAGGCGCTGACTGACTAAGCCGACGCGGCCCCAATTACACCATTTCGACCACTATAATTGTCGCGTATTTTTACAAGTTACAATGAAAAACATAAAATTTCGTAATTTTTTTATAGTTTTAAACAAATTTTAATTATATAATTTAGAATGTGACGAGTAATGAAACCTTGTTTTACCCTAAATCTTTAATTCATTTTGATCACTTACTACATAAAATATGCAGATGAAGCACAAGGTAGAATGAATTAATATTATATTTTATAGTTTATTTTGCTGATTAGAGGAGTTAGAGTAGGTGCAGTGTGCATGTGTTGCGGTTTCTGGGAGATTATGTTTCCTTTTTTTTTTCTTCGTCTGTTGGGTGTTCTCATTATGCCATTTCTTTTATCTGACCTAGGCGTGTTACTCAGATTCTGAACTAGTTTTTGTATCTGACTTGGTTTGTTTTATTTCGATTGTGGATTTACTTTCTGTTCAATTAAGCGTGTTTTGCTGGAATAGAGATTTTTATGTCTCTTGATTTTCTGGATGACATCCGTATCTCCAGCAAGTCATGGGCACGGATTGCACGCACGCATAAACGTAGCAGCGGCTCTGTCCGAGTCCTAAGCAGCAAGGCAAGTTCCGTCCACTTCCCGCTCAGCTGTAGTTGTCATAAATTTGCAGCTGTTGGCGATGAATAAAGACTGGACTACCGAGTGGCCATTCTCAAGCGAGCGATCCAATAATGGACCGTGATCATATCATATCAGACAGGGGTCAGTTATAGATGTCTCTTTCGCCACCTCGTTTGTCGCATACCGTATTTGGGGGTGGAGTGTTCTCGAGGAGGTGGAGACCCTATCGGAACACAGATATGCCAGGTTTGAAGTCCACCTTCAAATTTGAAACAATTATCCGCCCCCAAAGGGGTGTGACATTCCTCTGCTGGGTGATACTCTCTCGAAAGTTTGCGACCGCCCAAACAGAAGAGCGGTGTACTGGTCGTCGCACGAGGTTGCCAACCTTCGTGTGGCCTGCTCCGCAGCCCAACTGCTGTTTGCGCACAGGCATCGGAGTCGACGGGACTTCAAAGAGGCGGCCCGGCTGTAGGGCTACAGACTACAAGAGGAAGGATGGTCCGGAGTAAGCCCGCAGATGACACCCTAGTCGTAGCCCAGAAAGGGCAATGAGTAGAGATGTGACGACTAGTCGGCGACTAGTGGATAAAGCCAACTATCCGGCTACTGTCGTAGTCAGCGATTAGTCGGCGATTATTTGGCAAAGAGCGCCGACTATCCGGCTTCTTACTTTTTATGTATTTCTCAGTATATGTATGTAAGGTATTACTTAAAACAAATCCTTGAAGGTTTATTAATATTTTTATTTTATAATCATTGTATAATTATAATTATAAATTTTTGAAATGTAAAGCAAAGCAACCTTTCCTTTGGTTATCAGGGTCTAAAATTACTTAATTATAAAGAAAATATATCTAAGACATTTATCAAACAAAATAAGGAGCTTAATTAACAAACAAATAATTAAAAAACATCTTCTTATCTTCAATACACATTTTAAATTATTATTATTTATTTAAATAAAAGAGGAGGATTTTTTATTAGCAAACTAAGTACTATGGAAATATGATTGCACGTACAGTACATTACAGTACAGTATAGTACACGTACATTACATACAGTAATAAAAAAATTGTCAAAAAATTCTTACCATTAACTGCTTCGTAAATACAAAAAAAAGTAACGAACTTATATGATTTATAACCGTACATAACAAATCAGCTGTAAACGAAGCGTCACGAAAATACCCGAAACCATGATCGGCTGGGCCGATTAGTCGGCCATTTTACCACCGATTAATCAGCTAGTGGGTCAAAATCATAATCGGCACATCTCTAATAAGGGGATAACCAGCTGCGCCAGGCCATGAAGGCCGCTACGTTGAAGCTAACTCACTAACTAGTCAACCACGTAATGGTACTTTTAAAGAGCTGCTTCTCTAATTTTCCACATACCATAATACTAAAAGAACATTTCTAAAGCGCCTTTATTAAGTTTTTGTCATTAACCATTAACGGATGATAATAACCAAAACGTTAATGCATCGTAAAAATTAAAACTTTGAATATAAAACAGCCGTAAGTGACAAACAAAATAAAATGGACAAGCGGAAGGATTAGAGGCCTAAAATAACAATCTTATTATAAAACAGAATTATAATTTATTATTGCATGAGAAGATATAAGAATAAAAGGTAAGTTAACGTTACCCATAATTCAAAGTTGATAGATACTTATACGTTGATAGTTACATGAGTTATTTTTACTAATCATACGTGATATATAAAGCAGAACAGATGATTGTAGCTATTTTTTTTTATATTGTACATTCAATATTTACAAATATTATGTGACTTATGTCAAGCTCAATTCATTGAGGTATGTGAAATTTCGCGAGCTATCTTGCATGCTCCTGTGATTTTAACCCATAGAGTAACGAACCTGCGAGTAGTCAAGTAAGGAGTTGTAAATGTAAGCGGTTTCATAATTCTATGTTTTAACCTAAATTTGTACGCGAGAGAAACGGATACTAAGAAATTACCAATGCAATTTGTTTTCAATATCTTTTATGACATCTGATCTGGATCTAATACCGCTCACAGGACAAATTTTGCAATTTGCCGGATGTGAACCAGATAGGGCAGGGAATTTTTCTACCATCCATTTCTAGAGAATCGATATAGACGCGATGATCACACGAACTGAACGGAGCCCGGCTATTACATTATGCAGGATGCTTGGACGATTCAATTAAATTTTGGTATAAAGACTAATTATATCGTGGAATAGAACTTGGCAATCGTATGCTATTGTAAATAAATCCTATTCTTTTCCTTGACAATTTTGTATAAAAGATATATTGGCACTGAAATCAATGAGTTGTCAATTATTGTAATTTTAAACATTACCTCGTTTCACCTATGTATCTTAAACATATTTATAAGATATACGTTACGTATATCTTAAACGTTAACGGTAACTGTTGTTATTTATGTAGATACAGACTGTATACAAAGCGAGATGAAATATTACATAACGTATAAATTTGATTGAAATGAAAACAGTCGATTACATGAAAGGTTCTGAAATATAACAAAGAAAGAAGATGCAAATCACCAACTAAACTTAACAATTATGGATAGACTATGGGATGCTAAAACAGATGAAAAAAAAACAAAATTGTCAGCTATTAGTAAATCTTCAAAATCCTCGAAATGACTGAGAGATTAATGTGTATTGTATTACAGAAACTTTTTAGTAGGTATCCTCACAGGTTTCAAGGGATGAATAACTATTTAAAAATGGAAAATTGGAATTGAAAATAATTCCAGATAGAAACATTATAGTGCAACGGACAATATATTTTTCGCGATCCCTCGGTACATCGATATCGTGTGTGGCACGATTAAAAATAGCACCACCCCATCTGTTTCCTTGGGTGTCATAAAAGGGCATTAAGGGATTAACCAAAGGACGGACAGCGGCATCCTTTGAGTATTTTTTGTAATTAAACTGCGGACGCCAACTAATTTGTCAAGTGAGGCGATTATAACAAGTCCCCCCATATTTATGATGCTGTGACGGTAGACCCGCTTAAAGGTGGACCAACGACGCGGTGAAGGTTATGGAAACCACTATATGCGAGCAACGCAAAACCGGCCATTGTGGCAATCTTTTGGTCTAGCAGTGGATGTCTTTTGACTGAATCAATGTCTAGATTTTTGGTCCAGGATATTATTGCTTTGTATGGTTAAGTAAAATAAAACACTATAACAACAAATTCGCAATGGCTTCTTGGTCACAAGAAATTATAAATAATCAAAGTAACAATTCGTACACAAGTACTTACAAAAGTAACAACTTCTGCAAAGAAGCAACGTATACCTGTCTTTCTTTTTGTCCGTTAATACGTGTATAGTTAACTAAAAGCCTAGTGTTTAATGGTTTAGGTCCACTATAAAATTACCACTACTAAAACCTGAAATATTGAGTAAAATGATATAGTGGATAATTTTTTAGATCAGAAATTCGTAAAAATTATGCAGTACTATGGTACTGTATCTCATTACATCATTATCATTACATAGTATAAAACAAAGTCCCCTATCGCATCTGTCTGTCTGTCTGTTCGCGATAAACTCAAAAACTACTGAACGGATTTTCAAGCGGTTTTCACCATTGGATAGAGTGATTCATGAGGAATATAATTTGGTATATAATTTATCAAGGATTTTTTTACAATCAGGGCGGAACAAACGTCTGCCAAGCCCGCTAGTAAATATATATATATATATATATATATATATATATATATATATATATATATATATATATATATATATATACATATATATATATATATATATTCGCTTTTATATTGCAAGGAGGCATGTAGTATATATTTAGACAGAACAAAAAAAAAGGTAAAGCGTTCAACTTTCATTAAAAAAAATAATAATAATATTAATTTTGTAATTTACGCGAGCGGAGTAGGCACAGCTAATATATAATAAACAAAATAAGTTAACATAAAAATAATGGTTCAAAATAATATAAACCCTCGCGTTGGCTTTGCGATGCTGTCATATCGGTAAAATAAAATAGTAAGGTTTTTCGAACAAAAGAGTTAAAAAAGTAAAACGGTAATTTTGTATAAACGATTTAACGATAGCAGCAATGAAGAAGAAGACTTTAACAAATTCCCGTCAGGGTTAAATATGCTGCGATATTCTTGAGCTAACAAAACAAAATAAACATAGGAAGTAGATAAATAAAGTGATACGAACACATTGTAAACATCTGCACAACGAATGACGATTGGGTAATTCAATCGCTGCCCATCGTGTAGGCTGGTGGTTAGTTGCTTGTAAAATGACAACCTTGATTCACATCGTTAGAGATTAACGAAGCTCGTAGACTTGTAAATTCGGAGTCATAATTCTTTAAATTAATATATTGATTTAAATAAAATAATTTACTGTTTGTGACGTTAAATATCATCACTACATATTATAAAACAAAGTCCTCTGCCACGTCTGTCTGTTCGCGATAAATTCAAAAACTATTGAATGGATTTTCATGCGGTTTTTCACCGGATGATAAAGTGATTCATGAGGAAGGTTTAGGTATATAATTTGTCAAGTTTTTTTTTATTATCAGGGCGGAACAAGTTGAACTATAAAAACATATTTCACTTTAATCTTATGGAGTCTTTCTTTTTATTGCGTTATGACAAAGCGACGTTATTGCGCCTGATGATAAAGAAAGTAAAAATAGAGAAGATTTACGATTCATAGGTAGACCTCGGTCTCAATCTAGCCTGTAGACGTTTCAGAATATACACTGGCTGATCTTGAAACGCGACAAACCAATAGAGTGACTATACTGCGAATTTAGAGCCGTGTGCGTTGTGTTCAATCTAGTGAGCTTCAGACACCTACCCACCCACTTGATTACAGTTGAATACAAACTAAATACTGAATACAACGGGTGAACCCCGAACGTAACACTACAAAGCGTCTATTCACTTTCAAAGGGATGCAGTCAGACGTTATTGCTTTGTCATACTACCCTGCAATTTACTATGAATTCTGTACTTTGCCAATCCTAGACCCAATATATTAAAATGTTACTACCTTTCACAAACTAAAATATTGAAATTGTCAGAATAAAAAGACAGAATAACAGATTACTATACTCAAATTCATATCGAAGTTTACTATATGATTTTTCAGGTTGTACACTGATTATAATTTATTTGTTTACAAGACGCACATAAAATTCTAAACTAATGTAAAACTGGATAATGTATATTAGCAATAGAATCAGGTATGAATTTAACGTATTTAACGGAAAAGTTTTAATTTGAGTTTTGAATAACTTTAACTAATATACGATTTTATATCTTCTTATCTTTATATATATAATTCTTGTATCCATGTGTATGTGACTGAACTTCTTCTAAATGGCTTGATCGATTTTTATGAAATTTTTTGTGTATGTTTCAGTGGATTCGAGAATGATTTAAATTCACAAATGAACCCGGTAGTTGGCGCTGCAATTTGATTCTAGGATATTTTTTTAATTATCAGGACAGACCAAAACCGCCGGACCCGCTAGTATATAAATATAAAACGATAGGAGTATGTCGTTGCGTGAGCATCACCCAACAACTATTTACGATCTATAACTATTACGAACATTTTTTTTAGTTTTCTTAGACACTTGGACCTTATCTCAAAAAAAAGTTACCAGATATGCCTGATATATACTAATATTATAAAAAGGTAAAGTTTGTTGAGTTTGTGAGTAGGGTTTAATGTCTGGACTCTCTCTCTACTAAACTGATTTTATTTTTTTTTACCAATAGAAAGCCACGTTATCTGTGAGTATCATAGGCTATATATTAACCCGAAAAATGAAAAGACTTTTTTGTGGTAGTCAGATTAGCAACATAAGTCGGAGAAAAAACGGTCGAACGAAAACGTTTCGTATGAACGCTGCCTTAACGATGAGAGATATATGATTGGATTCGAGAGAAAAGTTGTAGAGCTTGATAATGCCTACAAAAAGTCCCAGACAGCATATGTCTATCTTCAAAGTATTTTTAATGCCAGGGCGGGACAACGTCCGCCGTGCCAGCTAGTTTAATATAAAGAAGTGGGGGTATGGTGCGTATGTTTGTTTATATGTATATTATTATAATTAACGACGCAGGCAAACTCGCGGGTATGTGTACTGGTCAAGGATAGAATAATAAAAGTCTTATCAAATATCTTGGATATTACAGCAGACATGCTGAGTTCATGTAACATACAAATTCGTAGTGGATTTGAAAGATGCAACTTGTACCCGTCTATGACATATGCCCGTTCTCTGTCGTATCAGATAGAAAATGAACGGAATATGTAGCCGAAGATGTAGTAAGTTTACCTAATATATTTACTACTAGCTTTTCCCGCGAATTCGTTAAATGTTTTCAGTATATTAGGGACGTAAAGTAGGCAATATCCTTATTCAGGTCTTAGGCTACTTCGAGCCGAAATTTCATTGTGATACTTTCAGATGTGTAATTATGAAAAGGTGTATCATCCGCATGGTAGTGAGAATTAACAGTTACACTTAAATAAGAATAATATCAGGCATCTACGACAAAACATTATCAGAGAGTATTGTGTAAGTGTAGTGTAGTGATTTATGCTATTTACCTTCATATACAACTATTTAAGTGCAAAGTAAACAGTAACAATGCCCTGTATTTACCACCGAGATACAAAACTGACAATTGCGCTCATCACAAACGCTGGTAAACTGCGGGCATCGCACCGCGATCTCTAACTTGGTGCCGCTACGCCACGAGACTTGACATATTTTTTTGATTATAATATCATTTCGGGAATGATAAACTAACGTATATTAAAAACTTGACGAACTTCTTTTCTGAAGTTTATACCTGAGATTTGTTCAAACATGTAACCATACTTTATTTTCAACTAGCTGACCCGTGCCCACTTCGTTGGCGGTAAACATTTATAAAAAAATACTTTTTGTGACTTAAATATAAAAGTTAGACATATGCTGTCCTTGACTTTTTTGTAGGCATTATCAAGCTCTACAACTTTTCTCTGAAACTCAATCATATATCTCTCATCGTTAAGGCAATGTTCGAAAGAAAAGTTTTCGTTCGACTGTTTTTTCTCCGACTTACTTTGCAAATCCGACTTCCACAAAAACGTCTTTTCATTTTTCGGATTAATATATAGCCTATGGCACTCACAAATAAGGTGGCTTTCTATTGGTAAAAGAATTTTCAAAATCGGTTTAGTAGATACAGATATTACCCCCTACAACGTCACAAACTTTACCTCTTTATAATATTAGTATAGATTACTATGTGTATAATACTTCAGTGATACGCATTTATTTAAACGAGGTAAAATACATTTTACGCTCTAAAATGTATTATTAACGAAAATGTATATACATAATCATATAGATATTACCGATATCAGATACTCAATCACCACTTACAAGAAACCAGATAAACATAGAAGCATTGTGAATTATAACTAATTCGTGAATAAGCCTTGACAAATACAAACGCCTAGTGCAGTGTCATAAAGTTTTATATAAAGTTGTCAACGAACATTACTTAGGTATTCTTGTTAAGCTAAAGAAAAAAAAACTTATTTAAGCTTTCTTGTCATTAGGTGCGTTCCTCGTTATTTTCTTGTCTATCTCAGTATAATTTAATTGATTGTAATTTATATTATTAAGATAAAAAAAAAACCTATTTAAAAAAATATTATTTTACATTCCTAGTCGAATTGTTACATACATTTTGATAAATAAAAAGAATCCTAATTATATGATTTTTTTCAAAAACGAATACAAACATTTCATTGAGTTTACTAACATACATTACTCATACATACTTGTCTTCAAAAATCGTCGTACCATTCCATTGTAATGTTCAAACATATCTATGACTCAGTTTGATCATATAAAGTTAACTACTTATCTAAAATTGTAAGCCTGGGATCGATAGCCGTCATGGCCAACTGCGATCTCATACAATTCCAGGGAATATCGAGCGTTATTATTTACTCCATAAGGTATAATTTTACACAAATACCTTAAAATATAAGTTATATTTAATGCTATTGAAGCCTGAAAAGTTCTTTGAAACAGGTATATATGATTTATTTTACTAGACTTGAGTAATTAGTCTAGACACTTAGTCCCGAGAATAATTTCTCGATATTCAATTTAATCACGAGAATCTCAAGGCAGACAACGTTATGGAGAATTTCGTCTCATATTAATTTATCATTGATTAATACGTATTTCTGATAATTCTTAGATATGATGATATTTAAGATGAGAACCTTTGTTTGTAATGGAAGAATTTTTTGCAACTACGGAAAAATAAACACGTATAATAATTATCGGGTACACGAGGCTTTTCTAAATTAATATATTTCCCTGTACTCGTACCAAAGTTGCACTTCTATCGTGTGGCTATATGACACACGTTTTTTAAAAACTGTGTATTTGTATTGTTTCACAACAATAATAGAACAGATATTTTGGCTTTTTAAAAAACTAGGAGAAATTATATTTATCTGGTTAAATTTGTTCAAACTTGGTATTAATACTTTCTGACGTCATTAATGAAATGCGTATATATTTCGGCGTTAAAAAATCTACCTGTGAATCAGTGAAAGGGGGTTTCATAAGTTTCTATGGATAGAAACACACTTGTCTCATGATAAAGAGTTAACAGTCTGATTGAGTGAATCTTTTTTAGAGCATCGTTTTAAAGATTAAAACGTTTGATAACAGAAGCCATGCGCAAAGGTAGGAGCAAAGCGATGCGAGGTGGTGGAGGTAAACCGTCTGTTAAACAGTTTCTGTTTCTAATTAGCAATACGATAGGGGTTAAAGTCTATTAAAGAACGTGTTTTTGAACATATTGTACAAATTTTATAGTTAACACGGGCGAAATAACTAATGTATAGCTAGCTAATTTATATATACAGTAAATGTTTATTTTATTTTATTTTTGGCAACCAATCTTCTAGTAGATTATTACACCCATTGTCGCGTGGGTAATGATATTACGAGTTTCTTGCGATCATTTCAATGAACTAACAAGATGGTGGCCGTCTTGCTTCCATGCTCTGTGGGTAGTATTATTTCCCATCAACTTGTGCACAAAAACAGAACTATATACTATATATATTACGTAAAACACCAGGGATATTACAAAATATAGAGTAAAATAACACAAGATTATTAATAAAATATAAAATCTACTACATGACATTCCAAGATCCCGCCAAAATATTTTACATTGATAGCATGAATGGTGAATGAAGTACTTCAACTTCTAATTTATTTGAATAATGGTTGTATTAACTATTCTATACACGTAAATGTAACTAAAGCTACGTTTCCATGAATAGTTGCGGTTGCCGATGTAACAAACGCAAATACCGTTATTAAAACCACCTGGGAGGTTAGCCGATCCCGAATCGTTACGTTCCAAAAAAGCCACAGACCAATTTAAACCAACCTGTAATCATTAATTGCTCGACAATTTTTTTATTATTGCATAAGTACAACTTTAATTAATAGAGAATTGAGAGGCATATTTATGTAAAGAAAGAAGAAGAAAGAAAGAATATGTTATCATATCCACATCAGTGTAGTAATTCAGTCGGGAATATTAACGTGTGGAAAATATCAACTTAAATTTTGAAAAGGTATATATCCTTATTCTAGTTATCCTCGGCCCTCCAATTCTATTGTGAATATGTGAGAAGTTACTTCATATTTTATTCAATTATCCACATACATATACGATGGACATCGTTTTGCTTTCTCTATGACCAACCCCTTTAAGATGACTTCGTAAGAATTGCTAAATAGATTACTATTGAGAGACATTTGAATTCAAATGTATTTTTATAGAGTAAATCAATAATAATACATTACAATTATCGAATAAATAGAGGCGGTAAATATACGTAATATTTTATTTTGTATTACTAATAATGCGAATTTTGCGACTTAAAACGCTCAATGTACGAGGTTTTATTACGCGATGCCGGCGCTTTTCGCTGACCGCGTCGGTCAACCTAGGTTCAACTGCTGCTTATAATAGCCACATGGTAATCAAGACATGTCTAGGTTTAACGTCTTTCCATCATTTAACCTAAAATTCTCACAAACTATAAAAATCACAACTGATGTTGATTTTTTATTTTAAGCGGTCACCGTAGCGTAAGATCGCTTATGATCAAAATTCAACAGGACAACAGTCCGGTCTGAGGTCAATTTTAGACGGGCCTATACAAGTAATTGATGTACCCCGTTAGAAGTAGTTAATTGACGTTAACATAGAAATATGGAGTAAAGTAAGGAGGGATGGGGTTACGTGAGAAAAACGGACCATAATACTCCATCAAAAAGTGGAAGTAGACTTTTTAATGGCGGTAATATTTCTAACATCGAAGGGTGACTATTTTATGAAATTAATATGAAGTATTTTAAAATATATTGTTTTATATAGAAAATAAATCATATTCCATAAAACCTTATAAGAATACATTAAAAAATAATAAAACAAAGCAGAGGGGTGGATCTAACGCGTCAGCGCGGCGCGTCGCGAGCTTCTGTGGCACATTCAAATAAAGTACGTAAGTTTCAAGGTATAATACCTAGTCATTTTGTGAGTTATTTATTTATAATCCACGTTCAGTGTCGTCAGACGTCCTAAGCATTGATACGACTGAATTGGGTATGAAGTATAATATTCATACAAAGGATATGAGTAATTTGTACTTACTGTAATATGAACTCTCAACTGCCATATTTGATTTGGTCACAAAGAACTAAACAAGACAGAGTAGGCATACAGAAAGTGGCAATTTGTTTCTATAGCTCTATACCTATTTGTAATTTATTTTGATTAGTTTTTACACACACACACACACACGCCTATAACTCCTAAACTGCTATTTGAAAGAGTAACAATTATAAATAGTAAATATAGAAATTCCACTAAGATTTAATTATGTAATTGGAATAAGTCTTATTGTCATTCTATTATGTCCCAAAGGAGATCTCATTTACAGAATTGTATTCTGTAATATTCTATAATTATTCTCAAGAATTAGTATGGGATTTATTACCAGTTCTTTACTATTTCTAAATGTAATTATTATATATTATTAATCCCTGTTTATTTTTACCTTGTAACATAGTTGCTAAAAGTAACAAGAATCTATTAAAACTTTTGAGCAACACTCATACTTATGTTATTTATATTTCAACAGATAATCCCTACTATAATAGATAATAACACATTTTATCTACTATTATAAATAAATAGAAGAATCAATATTAAATCTCAATATTATATGCCAACATTTTCAATGTTAAAACACATTTCTACTATAATATTCAATGCCTATTGAATTAATTAAAAACTTAGAACATAATCAAAATTACAGATTAAAAATATATTGTCCTTATATTTTTTAATTACTCTAAGCGTGTCCTACATTATCTTAGAGAATTTGATCATCATAGTTCAATATTTAAAGTGATTTTTTCTATAGTTACATAAGCAGAAATATTTAATAATTCTCCCCTTCATTTGTAAAGTACTTTTAATTTACAGCATTTAACTTAAAATATAAATTCAAATGTTTTTCATTACATTTAATAAACCAAAAATACTTGATTTTAAACTTTATAGACTTCCACAACCCGTTAGACTTGTATTTACTTACACCATAACCAAGCTCTTATAGGGTTGAACAATGAACAGTCCACTAACCCCACAAAGTTACAGAACGAACGAAATGTTGTTTGGATATCAGTGAAAATTTAGTATATTTAGACGCATTCCTTGTTAGACGGTGTATGACAACGTGACAACTCAAGCGTGAGCCTCTAACACCGATATCTTTATAACAACACTACTAAAAGCCCGAATAGATCATTCTTTATTTACCGAAAACATCAGCTGTCTCATATTGCGTTAAAACTCGAAAAACCAGTTCCAGACAACTCACTTGACACAGAAAAAATATTTTAACAATAGAACAATGTAATAAATAAAAATTCTAATTGAAAGCTAATTACCAAAAAAATATATATGGCTAAAATAACAAAATATCGATCTAAGAAGAACGTCGACTGCAGAAAACTTACCTTCAGATAACTCCAAGTCTAACTCCGCTAATTTATCTCGTATGTCCTCCGGTAACTTTGATACATCAACACTTAAGTCAGCCATTGTAGATAAACACTTTTTTCACACAAAACAAATAAAGTTAACGACAACAATTCAAGAAACCATCGTGACACATGGCCATCTTGAATTTTGAATTGTTTCTGTGCTGAATTCGGCCGTCTACTATGTCACTTAAAACTAATTGTACAGCGATCACCGGTAGAGGGCGTGATTTTACGTAGTATGTTCTCAATTACACGTATAAAATTTCTGTAAAAAAATAATGTAGCCAGTACATAAAAATCAAAGTAAAGGTGTTAATAACGATACTGTTACTGAAATAGAAATAGCTTTTATGCATTGATGAAATAGTAAAAAAAATATCTCATAAAAAACGTTAAGGCAGTAACAATAACTGTGAAGTGGAAACTCAAAACAATGAAATAATTGTGTTCTTTATTAATTTTTAAATCAATTATAGTTTTACTTATTTAAATTTCATAATTTGTAAAATGAAATTATTAATATCTGTCTGGTCTTCATATATATTGGCACTCATACTATAATTTTATAAATGTTTATACAGCTTGTTAATTAATTAATCATAAAGTATGCTGTATAAACTCAATACAAAATATTGATCAGTGACGGTCGGTGACACAAAATCACAAGATTATTCTCATCCATATATTCAAATACGCATATGATACAGTCGAGTATATACTACGTCTGGCATGAGAGAAATACGTTGGAAGCATGTCAGTGACGCTTCACTAGCATATCGAGGTCATCGGTCACGCGCACTTATAAGTTTTTCTTCTACCATAAATCGCTAAACCTAGCAACGAAAATTTAACTTTAAAAATATGTTAGAAAAAAATTAAAATATTTTTGATGTGAAACATCTATAGGCGAGGGTAAAGCCGATTCTTGGCGTGGCGAGTGTGTGAGACGTGGTGACACGATGTTGAGGTGTGGGACATCTGTTACTACTAAAAAGAACTAAGTAGAGATAACATGATCCTAATAGATATATCTTGTTTTAGTTCCAATAGTATTAATAGATGGCGTTGGTTTCAAAAGACACACATTTTAATATTGGAAGATTATGAACATTCGAGAAAAGAAATTAAAATAATCAATTATTGATGTGAAACATCAACAGGCGTGGGTAAACCTAATTGTTAGCGTGGCTAGTGTGTAAGACGTGGTGACGCGATGCCACGCGCTAGCAATTGTGCAAAATCTCTCCTGCCGCAGTAAGCTTGCATACCTATAGTGTAATTTAAGAATTCGAGCATTTGAGATTCGTTCGATTCGAACAATTTCAATAATTTACATCTGCCAGGCGTCTCGTGACTTCTCAATTTTTCTCATAATAATGAATTTCATATAATGAAATTGTGTAGATGAAGTAAACATTTCATTATTTATATACCAATTATTAAAACGTATTAAAAACGATTACGACTTATATAATTTAGACGCAAATAAATATACACATTGCATCCACCATGGCTATCTAAAAAGAATGAATTATGAAAATAAGTATTGTTAAGAGGGATCTCGCAAAATTCAATTCTTAAAGGACTGAAAGTAGGAAGTAAAAGTCATATTATGAGTGCCGGCAATATCCTTTGATTTTTGCACCAGACATTAGGTACAATTATCACTGTGGTACGCCATAAAGAAATGTTCTCTATAAAATTGTATTCTTTGAATGAAAAAATGTTGCTTTATTAATTGAAATTATTATTATCTTCCTAACATAATTTGCGCCATGAACAGCTATGCTAGATGTTTATTTGCCTAGTTATTTTTTTTTATTTGGTATATCAGAAATGTAGTATAACATGTAAGTAAGTTAAAAGAAATTGGACATTTGGCATTTAAAAAAACGTAAAAACCGTAAAAAATTTAAAAACGTATTCTTGATGATGTTATTAAATAATTTATTTTCAACGGTCATATTGATTAAAAATGGACTTGTTGCAGAAAGTCATATCAAGTCAGAAAATGTGTTGAAAATGAAATCGACTTTATACCTAACTAGCTGGCCCGGCAGACGTTGTCCCGCTCTGATTATAAAAAAAATCCTTGACAAAATGTTTACGAAAACGTTCCTCATGAATCACTTTATCCAATAGTGAAAACTGCATGAAAATCCGTTCAGTAGTTTTTGAGTTTATCGCGAACAGACAGACAGACAGACGCGGTAGGGGACTTTGTTTTATACTATGTAATGATAATATTGTTAAGCTAGAAATAAATATTCTTCTCACATATTGGTTGAGGAAAAGTTTTAGTTATATAACTTCACATTATAACTGTAAAGAACGAAGCAAATATTTTGCGTAGATATAACCCTAGTACACAGCTAGTAAATTTTAATAAATACGTTATATGTTTTAGTGTTTGACTACAATTACATCTGTAGCTAAATAACAATGTGGTCTAAGATGGTAAATACGTTAAAATCAGAGGTGGGCTGGCTCTCAACTTCAGTAGCCGAAACACACCAAAAGAATTGATTAGTACAGATTTTTAACTGGAGAGTGATGGTGGTTGAAACGGGTGAGACATGCTGTTTCGTATCATGCACTCGAACTCGCTTTTGGTAGGAGAAATTAAGTGATCAGTTAATCGACTGAGGTCATATAACATTAGAGGATCATCTGTAGCATGAATATTGTGGCCTGTGTTATGTTTATGAAAGTGAAATAGAAGAAGCACTTGTTCAAATGTAGATTTCGAGGGACCTATGATCATAACGCTAGAATGCCCAATAATAGCTGTGGAAGCGGTTACTGATAGATAGTGTCGGGTCTTTGGATTATAAAATAAATAACAGTAATTAAATCTGTTCATATCTTCATTTATTAAATTCACAATAACAACTGGTAACCATGACAATGTTACATTCTTATTCTAGATTTTATATAATGCCAGGACGCTATTTACTAAATCGTTCCAATATCCTACAGATAGGTCTTACCATATTCTAACCTCTTAATATGACAAATTGGCAAAAGATGGCAGTGTACCAAGAAGTCTGCACAAATAATAGCAGTACTAATATCGGCGACTACGACTTGCCAATTGAAGTCACGGCGTAGTATTAAGTCGAGTCGCGGAGAATAACAGTACCAAAGTTTTGATGGTGCTGCCGTTAACTGAAATGAGCTCCAAGTTAGAGGGCATCTCTCTTCACGAAACCTGTTATAAAATAAATAGCATAAATCAGACCCAGTATCGACAAGGAACGAATGCTTTGTAATGCCTGTCGGTTTGTAACCGGGCTTATTATGTTCTAATTACTGTTAGTAGTTTGAGTTTTGATCAGACCAACAGAACATTTGTTCACCTTCTTTCCAAACTTACTTTGATAGTAATACAAAATTTCTTCAACAATTTAAAATTTCTTAAGTAAGGTTTACTTATTTACGATATTTTACTTAAAAATAGAAATTCATTAATCTTCTTTCTTTATTTTATTTTTGGCAACCAACCTTCTATGAGGTTATTACTCCCATTGTCTAGTAGGTAATGATATTACAAGTTACTTGCGATCATTTAAATTAACTAACAAGATGATGACCGTTTTGTTCAAACTTTTCAGGGAGTTTTTGTGACAAGTCAGAATTAATGCTCCATGGTATTATTTTTCATCCACTTCACTTGTGGATAGTAAAAAACTATATAATAAATACCAACAGTACTACAAAATATGGAACAAAATAACATAAGATTATGAATAAAATAATAAAAGTCACTACATAACATTCCAAGATCCCGCCAAAACTCATTGATTTTATATCAGAATGTCAACCAAGTGTGTTCTCAATTACTATATTACATTATAAATATTTTTTAGCAACGGCAACATTTATGAGCATTTCAATCAATAGGCGGCGCTTTATTCTTCCGTCATTCTCATTCGCTGCCTAGTATTTCTTTTTGCCTTTCGATATGTAGGTACTTTAGTTGACTGTTGAATTTATTCTTGTAATGGCTGCCACGCTAAATGAGTAGATTATTGGTTATGTCATGAATATGGAAAATAATGTTTGTATGTTTTAGTTGTGTAATTCAATAAGTTTGTCGAACGATGGTTGAATGAAAGCTGTTTTAATATCAGTCTCGTCAGAACGTTTCCTCTTTCATGTTTCCTTTTTTGGCAATTAGAGTTATGGACTTGAGGTTTGTGTACTGTATTTAACAAAAACATAATCTATGCGTTGTGAAAAGTGTTCTCGTGGAACATATTGAGTGCGGAGTGGTCAGTTTGTTAGTAAAATGACGGACAACAGATCGTCCTCAGCGCTTTTTAAGCGGGCTGAACAGTTGAAGAGATGGGAAGAATCGGACACGAACAAGCAGTCTCCAACGCCTAAAGGTCCGTCACAAATACAGTTTTCGCGGGAAATTATTTTCCTAGCCGCGTGCACGTCGGGTGATAAAGATGAAGTGCAACGGCTGCTGAAAATGGGCGCAGATATCAACACTGCAAACGTCGATGGACTGACAGCCTTGCATCAGGTGAGTTTATCTTGTCATTACATTAGAATACCCGGTGTACCTATTATAATGAAATTAGCTTGGAAAATTGGGGAAATGTTAAAAAAATATATATATGTGGATGTATGGTCTGACAAATAGGAAGGTTGTAAGTTTGTCTGGACTATTCCAAATACTGTAACAGAGTAACTGTTTACAGGTGATAGTTGATTTTTAAGGACATGAATAGATTCCTCACACTGTTATTATTTACCTAAGTCATGTATATATGTTACATAATTATACAGTAACTGTTATAAAAATAATATATATATTATTCAAATTTAAAAATACTTTGTTGAAAAAATTAAGTTTAAAATATAACTTTTCTAACTAATAATTTATCTACTTATACTACAATGACCGATAGATTGCTCATCCTATATAAATCAGCTGTGTGGTACAATATGAATAGGAAAAACCTTACTTTTATTCAAACTATACGGTTGTAACAAATTATAATTTTTTGCGATTAATACACTAATTATTTGTATTTTACATTATCTAGAATCATCATTGTCTAACATGTTCAAAATATGAGTACAGTTTAAACTCTTTATAACGAAACTTCAAGGTACTGAGCATTTTTTTTTTTATTATAAAGACTTTTCTTTATAATTCAGGGAAGAGAACAAATAAATGGTTTTGGGGTAAACCAAACAAATTGAACTAATTTTTATGTTATAGATTGTTTTTCGTTATAACAAACAACATTATAAAGAATTTACAGTGTAGTTATAAATGAGCTCATGGTTTTTTTATTTCTGATCTTTAGTCTACCAATAAAAATAAATACAGACATATAATAATTTCTACCTAGTCTCCTAATAGATCGTATTTAAATTTCTGATTATAAAACTTTTATGACCCTTTTCCCTCTGTTTTGAAATTAAAACGTTTCATCTCAATTGTATTCATGGTATTCAAACGCTTAGAGGTCAATGAAGTATACATCAATTTATGTATGTATTTTTTTAATTTCCTTATGTATTTTTTATCTTACCTCTTTGTCATTATTTTCCAGCAATTTAACATATTGTCAATCTTACAATTTATAAAAAATTTCCCCCTTGTGGTTATGTTATTTGATTTATACATATTAGTGATCTATATTTCCTACTATAATTTGTCTAAATAAGTAATAACAAATATACTGGAAAATCATTTTAATATGTTTCATTAATTATTCCTATATTTATTTGTATACGGAATGTGTAAAACAGTACTGCACTGTGCAGAATTTTAACACTGAAATATGCAATTTGTTTTTGTTAGAAACATAGAGTATTAAAAGAAACATAAATTCAGAATTTTATAAAATACTAGCTGACCCGTGCAACTTCGTCTGCACCAAATCGGTTATTACCTATGGCTATTAAAAAATAAGGGTTGATCGTAGAAGGGTGAAAATTGAGGATTGTATGTATTTTTGTATGTTGTATCATAAAAAAATAGAAATTAAAAATTTTGTCTAAAAAATAAAAAAATAAATTTAGGGGTGGACTACCCCTAGCATTTAGGGGGATGAAAAATAGATGTTGGCCGATTCTCATAGATACCGGATAAGCACAAAAAATTTCATCAAAATCGGTCAAGCCGTTTCGGAGGAGTATAGCAACGAAAACTGTGACACAAGAATTTTATATATTAGATATAGCAATATACATACGATACAAATAAATTGTTTATGTGAAAGTTAAAATAATTTACAGTTTTTGCAGATATGTTATCTGGTTATGAGAGTTAAAACTCTATTCAATTTAAATATATGAATGGGGAGAGTTACTAGCATAATAATTACGTTCATACAATACAATCATATTAGATCTAATATGGCATTAAACAAGCAGTAAAATACATCGCTATTATTTGCACATATAGCATATTTGACATACTTTTTTCTTATAAACCCGGTTGTATGGAAATGTTTAAACTCTAGCTTTTATGTATAATATTTTTTTTAAGTAAAAGGATCCTCACCAAAAGATTGGCAATGGGACAACAGGTCAGAAAAATGTACTGGATGTTGAACAAAAGTCTCAGTTATGTTTAGAAAATAAACTTTTGCTCTATAAATGTATAATCAAGCCCATATGGTGCTATGGCTTGTAGCTATGGGGTACAGCTGCAAATTCCAACATTGAAATCCTTCAAAGATTTCAATATAAAATGCTACATATTTTAGACCACCACCCTAACATACTTGCCAAAAATCTAATGGAACCAACCATACCGCAAAGGCTGAAACATAAAAATCCATACGGTCTACTATAGAATAATAACAGAGAAGCAGACATGTCAGTGGAGAAGTGTCGCACAAGACTCATCTACAAATACGAACCTATTGCTGAATGTCTTAAGACAAATTGCAATATTATATTTAGAAAAAAAAAGTTAAAGGAATTGATGGTTTAATGGTAGCACTCTCGGATCTCTCATGAAAGAATGTTTGTTTAAATCCTACAATGGTTATTGCATTTCTAAAGTCCATAATGTGTAAATATTACTTTTCAGTTTATATACCACTCTGACTATAGAGTATAGAAAAAAAAAATTAATTTAATCATTTTCGGATCTGGTGTTGTGTATCACGCTGGTTGAGAAGCTAACTTCAAGTATGAATCAGAATGATAATTCTATAATAAGTTTTTTGACTGAACCATTTTAACCAAGTAGTATCTTTTCAACTAATGTTGTTGATGATCTAATGATCATTATGGGGTTTTGAATTTAACCCTAATGTATAATGCAATAAACAAAAATACAATATTATCATGGATTTTACATAACTACTAGCAGACCCGGCAGATGTTGTCCCGCCCTGATTATAAAAAAAAAACCTGGACAAATTATATACCAAAACGTTCCTCATGCATCATTTTATCGACTGGTGAAAACCGCATAAAGATCCGTTCAGTAGTCTTTGAGTTTATCGCGAACAGACAGACAGACATACGCGGTAGGGGATTTTCTTTTATACTATGTAATGATAGTAGTGACTTCCATGCTTCACTAGGTGTAAATTAAACTTTAGTAATCACTTTTAAAGCATTATAAAAGTATGTTCAATTCTTCAATACAATAATGTGATATTTCTGTGTAGAATTTTATTAAAATATGTCCAAATATTTGAGTGTGTCTGATATGAAATCTCCAAATAAATATACTCTTGCTTTTATGATATACATACATATGGTACAAAAATATTGAATTTTCTTCAGTTTATTAATCAGATTATATTATATTTTAAGATATTAATTTTTGGTAAATGATATATTTATATCAGCAAACCTCATTTTAAGTAATAGCTTACAGTTTTTATAATACTTACACTTACTTAATTACACTTAACAAAGCAAGCTTTGATTGCACAATTGAGAAACTCTCACAATATATAGTGTGACTAGACGTGTGATCACTTTATGTCCACAGCATGTTCAATTTATATGAGGTCAGAGTCAACTGAAGTAATGGAATGTATGGAAACTACCTCCCGGGATGCAACAGCTTATGTGGTTAAGAATAAATCCTAACTCAATAGATTCTAAGTCCTTCTGCAGGACTGTTACTGCTTGTCTAAAGAATTATGACCTATAACACTGGTGGACAAGTTTGGCCAAATCATTGAAAGAATCATTATAGACCGCTTCAGGCTGTTAGACCTTCATGAGGTTAGAGTTTATATGGCGATATTATGCGCCGTCTCGTTTAGAATCCAAATTCAGGGGATCTGTCAAAAACCATAAGCCATATGATCTGTGTAAAGGTGGCAGAAATATTCTATAACTTTCCTTGGCGATCCAACCTAATCATGGAACGAATTGCGGCTCTGAGTGCTGCTTACACTTTATAAGGCGTAGCGTCTGCTCATATGTCACAGAGGAATGCACTGCACAACATTTAGTTATATTTCATGTTTCACACAAGTTGCCCGAGGACTAATCCTAGCGGAAAATTGTATGACATGTTTTGCAACGAATTTCACTTGGATCCATAGACGTCAAGTACTTCTCGCTGAGGTACGGTTCGACGATACTGCGGTGTTGGTTAGTCGCCATTTGATAGCGGAACACAGGCCAGAAGCAAGGTGTTATTCAGTAGCACAATGGAACATACGCAGAAAATCTGCGTCACGTTTTCTGAAATAGGAGTAATCTAATCCTCAAACTGTTTTTTTCGATTATAAGCATTTTACCGAGATTTTTACAATTGTAAAAATTGTATAGTCACTGACTACATTGGATTCGGCGTAAGTGGACAAATTTATGGAGGGAATATCTCCTCTATCTAGGGAAACTAAGCGTCTTTTGCGGAAACTGCTACAAGCGTGTTTTTTAACTCCTAAATCCTTGTAATTTCCTAAATCGATACTTCTTCAGGGTCTGCATCTGGCTTACAACGTTGCTTCCATTTTATACTTACTACAATTTCTATACGCAGCTGTATATTATTACAGCGTTCTAGTGAGGTAGCTGAGAGACATTCCACTCGCGGGGTATTTCTACGTCGTGAATAAACGACACAGTAGCCTGCAGTCACTTTAGCGATTTATCAAGAAGCGGTAGAAGATTAAAAGATCCTGTTATCATAATAATTCATTAAATTAATCCATGGTATTGCAATAGTCCATAGGCGACTGTAACCATTTAACATCAGACGGACCGTCAGCGTATTTGCTGCTCTTTGGTATAATAAAGGCATCAGATCAGATCCTCGTTACATTGTAAAATTTACTAGATTACTATAAAAAGTTGTCCTATACCCGCCAGTCAAAGTCATTTTAAAAATGGTCAGCCTTTTTGGAGATTATTATCTGAGATCAATAACAGGGCAGGAAATACATTTAAAAATGTTCGTATTGTTTTTCGTAACTTGCTAGTAACCATGTTCGTTTAACAGAAATACAATAACTCGAAATCACAAATAATAACGTTAGTTTTATTTATTTGTATAACTATAAACATCTGATATTACTTAAAATAAAAATGGTTTATGTCCAATAGTTAAATAATTTTAAGATTTCAACAATCTATAAGTAACAGCAGTATAGTTCCACGCTTTTAATTAATGTTTTTTTTTTTTGAGAAATAATACAAACGAGAGGTATTTTATAAACAATTTGTTAATTGATTACAAAGACGCATTTAGATCTGACTAATGTAAAAACTCTAATATATTCTAACCACTTTATCGCATTTTAATTGCTAAACCTGTCATGCTCAGGAGGTATATGATTACATTGAACTCGTCGAAATGATTATAAATATCAGAATATTCAAAATTTTTTAGTGTTGCGTATCACCTGATGAAATAACGAAACCCATACAAGACCAATCGTCTCGAAAACGAAATATAAATTCGAAATGATTTTTTAATACTACGGTCTAAAGCAGCTAACTCAACCTGCAGCCCGCTGGGTCTTTTTAATCGGCCCATCCGATTATAAATTATTTTCAATTATTTTAAATTTCGTGCCTATTAAAAAAAAACAAACTATGAGTACGCTGAGTAAATTAAACAGAACTCAAATAACCCGACTATGCGTTCCTTATAACGTGAGGGCTATACCAATCTTGTTTTATTGGACAGCCATTTTCACTATATTAATACGTTGTTAATTTGTAATTACGTTTTTTTTTAATTTAATACTTAAATATTTGTAGTCTGCGGCCTGCGACACCATGACTGAAACGTGTTTGTAGCCAGTTTAAAAGAAAGGTTGAGTGCCACTGGTCTAAAGCCTCACTTCTGTAATAGAGTTATGTTTCTAGGATAACGCTGTAATGAAATAGGGCAAAAGTATATGTGCTGTTAATTTCGTACTGTACATCATGTGACAACCCACTGAATTTGTCATTTAAATCTTTAATTACATACATGATTGAACACGCGTAGTCGCACATTCAAGAGTATAAGGATAATAATATATATAAAACAATATTTATGTAAATCACGTAAAGTGCATGGAACCCCATGGTGCGAGTTCTGCCCACTATTTACCCGACTTTTTTCTCTAAGCTATTATGTTGCTAAAACAGAAACCTTAGAAATGAAACGCTGTCGTTGTCCTAAAAAACGTCGATCCGAGTTCCTTAAATATAGGAGCACGACAAAGTGACCGCACTGTGTCTGATAGTAAGCACAGTGCAATCCAAAAATAACGTCGACCATCGAAGTGAGATCGGTAATCAATCGCCGGTCGTCGCTTACATGCGGACCTACAAGATTCTCGGCTGCTGGATGTACATTGATTGATTACGGAACGCAACAAAATAAAATAAAAAAAATGTTTGCAGTTCACTCGCGGTAGAAGTGAAATCTTTATAAAATGATAATATACTCATATAAACGATATGAT
The DNA here is from genome assembly GCA_036509395.1 of Antheraea yamamai. Classification (NCBI taxonomy): domain Eukaryota; kingdom Metazoa; phylum Arthropoda; class Insecta; order Lepidoptera; family Saturniidae; genus Antheraea; species Antheraea yamamai. The sequence goes on along the minus strand of AP028424.1, from coordinate 5,444,347 downwards.
TTCACTTGGTGCTGCATATACACCAGTTAATCCCGGAACGCGTAAAGCCTAACTGTGCCATGATGGCGGGTTTTATATCTGGTGTGGCTGCGACCCAATCGCACACAGTTTTCTTGTAATTTACTTATTCAGTACATCGGAAAGTCGATTATGCGTTATTCACTTTGAAGCAAGTTCGCTAAATTTTTCAGACTTAAGATGCGGTAAACAGTTTATCCATAGATTACAGACCCGGTTTGGGTTTCTGTAATAATTACCGTTAATCTTAAAATCGAATTATGAAATAAAACTCCGAATAATAAATGAGCACCTGACTACTGTATAGAGTTTGTTAATTCAAGATTATTAAGACTTGACCTCTGTTTTGGGCTGTAGTATATTATTCATCTAATCGGATGCCAAACGGAACTTGGAGTTGGTGCAAAAATTAGTAGATCACTTTGTTATGTGTCACCTTCATCAATACTATCATATTATTCATTTTAATAGAACAAATGACTAGCTGTAATTTTTAAGCGTGCATTTTTTTATCGCAAGGGTTTCAAAAGCGCTTGTTCTAATGGTATCTAGGCGATTATTATGCGTCCAAAGACTATTCCTAGTAACTAACGGATTGATAGTAAATGCTTAGAAAACTTATTTTTACTTTCAAAGTTTATTTAGTTTTTATTTACGATAAAAATCTTAATACTTTGATTTCATCTTATTCCTTTTATATTTAATACTAGCTGTGTTCGCGACAACGTCCGCGTAAAACCTTACGTAAAAAATAGCGATTAATAAAGTCATCTTAATGTAATAAGTCCATTTACTTATCTAATTTTCTCTCGTACTAAGTCGCGTCGTCATTAAAAATACAATGAATTTTGATAGACCAAACCGATTTTAATAAAACCAAGATTAAATGTTACTCGAGGATATACTATATGATTTTTTTGAAGAGGTTTTATCATGAACTCAGTGTTTTTGCAGTGATCTGTGTTCACACAGACAGACAGACAGTCATTTCCAAAAAAATATTTAATTATATTTTATTACTTATTCTGAGACATCTGCAACATTTTTTAAATCTAAAAATTACAGACACGTTAGATTTACATTCTTATTATATGTATAGACTAGCTGGCCCGACGGACGTTGTCCTGCCCTGATAATAAAAAAAACCTTGACATATTACATACCTAAAGATTTCTCTTGAATCACTCTACCTACTGGTGTAAACTGTAGGAAAATCCGTTAAGTAGTTTTTGAGTTCACTGCGAACAGACAGACAGACGTGGCAGAGGACTTTGTTTTATACTATGTATAGATACTGGCGAGATTTCAGGAACGAAAGTATCAATTTCGATTAAGTGTTGTATAAAAGGATGTTTTTCTTGAAAATTAATTTTCGCTCTACATATAGGGTAATCAAAATGCAGTTTGAGGTCAAATGAAATTTATTTGTACTTACAAAGTAAAGTGGAACAAACTTACTATTACAGAGAGACCAATCTATAACAGTTACTGTGTGGTCGTACCTAAACCTTACTTACACTACTCTGTGCGCTCTTGTAATACAGCTCATAGTTATTGATACACTATATGTTAATACTAGCGTACCCGGCAGACGTTGTCCCGCCCTGATTATAAAAAAAATCCTTGACAAATCATTACATAGTATAAAACAAAGTCCCCTACCGCGTCTGTCTGTCTGTCTGTTCGCGATAAACCCAAAAACTATTGAACGGATTTTCAAGCGGTTTTCACCAGTGGATAAAGTGATTCTTGAGGAAGGTTTTAGTATTTTTTTATCCACTGGTGAAAACCGCATGAAGATCCATTCAGTAGTTTTTGAGTTTATCGCGAACAGACCGACGTGCTAGGGGACTTTGTTTTATACTATGTAATGTTTAGAAATTAAAAAATACTGTATTTAACTTATAATGAATATATTATATTTCAAAAGTTTCCTAATAAGTATTACTCAGTTGATTAATGCTCAAGTAGAAGAGCAAAGTCTTGTTTATCAAAAGATATTAACAAAAATATATACTCAACAATTTTCCAGTTGGACATATGAAAAAGATATTAGTAATTTATGGTGTTAACTACCCCGGTCTTGTGTTTATGAAATATACAAAATGATCGTATGTAACATAATAATGTACTGTGAAAGAGAATGTTTATTATTTTCGTAATATGCAATATATTATATTTGAAGAGAATGCGGCACCGCAGGTCACGTGCCTCGTTTTACCACTCGGAATAACTTTCGATTGTTTCGACCGAGCGATAAACGTCACCGTTACGGAATTAGAACGGGACAACATCCACTGGACAATCTAGTCTCGAACCATGGCTGTTTTTCAACGTCCCATCAACAAGGGATCTAAGGCAAAAACCGCTGTGTACTGTCAACGATGCGATTGTTTCGTATTAGATCTAGCGTTTCTAACAAATATCACCACGGGACTGCTTCCGTCCTGATCTGTAAGCTATTATGTTAATCTCCTTTTGTTATTTACTTCTTTTTGGGAATCGTTTACGCTCTTACAATAGTTTGTTTAAACTTTGAATATTTCAATGGAAATATTTCTTCTATGTATCTGTGTATTTACACGTGTATTTTTCGATTGTGTTGAAATAGTGAGTAAATACTAACTTAGTCAGAAATATATATACTTATATGACGTTATTATGTATACAGTTCAGTCTTGGAGGACAACTATGATAAACATTTAACCGTTATGCGAATCATAGAACTGAGATTTATGAGCTGATTTGTAGAATTCAAGTTTATATAATTTTAGTACTGGTTTTAGACGGCGATATCTTACACGTAGACGCGTAAAATAGTAATGGAATTGTATTTTCTTCTAATCATCAACCGTCGCAGATATTACTTTACCTCATAAGCAAACCGTGATGACTTCTACTAGTTCGCGTTTGCGAAAAATTGTTGTCGAAGTTTACGTCATTCTCCGTTATATGTGTTAAAGATTGCTTCACTATCTTGTAAATGATTTGTTTATATCCATCTGATATAATACCTTTTTGAATTAGTAAATTTTCGGTACACAGATGTATTAGTGGTATATAACATGAGAAAATATGAATTAACTAAGTCGTTACATCTAAAAATGAGCTAAATCCGATTTTAATCGTATATATAACATGTTTAATTTTGTTGTGACTTCTATTTTTTATACATCGATAACCAAGTTCAAATTTTACCGCTTATAAGGTTTTTCATTTTTTTTATGATCTTCATATTTTACATTTACAAAATATGTAGATTTAGGAAAATAACGTAAAATATTAGGAACGGCTAAAATTGGATATAGCTTATTTTGAAATGTAACGACATAACTGTATAGAAGGTAGATTATTATTAGAAGATTAACGAGTGTTAGAACCAATACAACCCAACCACAGACACATGATCTTAACTTGACCTCACACATATCACGTGTTTACTGGAGAGGTATTAGTCATTTAAAAATTGAATCGATAAGTAAAGCTAAAATGTGAATTTCTATTATATAAGTTACTGTTACATCACTAGCCTACAATAAATGAAGTCCATAATAAATCGCCCTATATTATATTTTTTGTAGGAATGATCAAATATCTGCATTCGGAACCTAAAATGATGAATCTGGTAAAACATCAGGGGATCATCCCACTCATATAAAGTTGTAAATTAATTAACTCATTTTTAGTATATACTCTCACCCACGTTTATTGTCCTTTACATTTGTCCAAGTGATCGTTCAGCTCCACAGGAAATTATTAATGAGTCTCAATAGATGTAATCAATTTGACTTGCGCTGTGAACTTCGACCTCTGCCGTTTAATTGTTAATCTATTCTAGTATTAATAAACCAGTGATAGTCTTTATATTGTTACACAGACCCTGGTAAATCGTTTTAGTGCGTCGTTATGGTTAGTTCAAGAGTATTCATCTATATGGTAGCACAGTTGAATATAATAATACGTGATATGGTTTCCGTAAACTCGTCTATATTAAGATGTGCTAACTTTTTAACTCAAATATTTTTATAATGCGTACATTGTTTTGAAAATCACCATTCAATCACTCCGCAATGACAATGTACTATATGAACGTTGTCACGCCAGAGACTGTCATCATCTTCAATGACTGTCACTCAAGTAACTTATATTTACATTCGGCATGTAACTTATGAGCGTGATAAAGTGATATTTTGTATTCAGAGTCTGAATTGGATAGTTAATTGGCACGTCACTCACCATTACTACGGTCTGGACTTTAATTTTAGAATCGGCAACTCGGTACCTCAATTGCAATATACATTATTATTACATGGTGGTGTTCAATCGAATTTAAATTGACAGGAGAGTTGTTTTGATGTTTGCGTATCAAGGTTTTTTACTTGGAGGATTTAACCGAATAAATAAGTAAGAAAAATGATGAAGCTTAAATCTTTATCGGATCGTTTTCTAAAAAGACTGAAGTTCTTAGCTTGCCATGGATTGGCCATACAAGAGCCAGCTTCAACGCTTAGGAACTGCGACACAAGTATTATAGGCTTAAGAGACCTTTAGCAATGTGCATACCTTTCTTTGTCGAAAAAAAGTAGTAAGAGTCTACTGGAGCGGCTTACGACAATCTATCCAATAATAGGAATATTGCTTCTCTTTAAAAACGTACCTTTTAGTAGATTGTATACGGATAAATACTGGAAAAGACGCCAATCTTTGTGCATCCACCAAAAACGAATGTAACTATCTATCTTTGTACAAATATGTGAAGATTGTAAACCAGTCGAGTTTCTTGAGGGTTCATCTCTTATGGCTGGGTGTTTTTTCGAACCGATGGTAGCTTTGACGTTCATAAGCGCCTTCTCATGTTGAATCAAGTATTTTTGAATTTTATTTTTTTATTTTGTTTTTTCTGATACACCTTTCGTTCCACTTTCAACTACGTATAAACATACCACATTGTCGTTTCTTGTTAAGTAGTTTATTTTATTGTAATATTTATTTATCTTTACTTATATACTTCCATGTTACGTAAAAATATGTCCAGTTATTATGGATATTTAGTAACTTTTACTTTTTTCTTTCGCCTTTGTCCGCGCGTCTTTTGGTGTATTCAGTGTCAAAAGCTCATGTGTTTTCCAGGTCCCAGGTTGCTTTTATATCAGATATTATTGCCATAGTTTTAGAGTTTAAGCCGTGAAAAGTTGACAAAAACCAGACAAATAATATTATTGACATTTATAATATTAACTAGCAGGCCCGGTAGACGCTGTCCCGCCCTGATTATAAAAAAAATCCTTGACAAATACCAAAATACCAAAACGTTCCTCTTGAATCACTTTATCCACTGGTGAAAACCGCTTGAAAATCCGTTCAGTAGTTTTTGAGTTTATCGCAAACAGACAGACAGACAGATGCGGTAGGGGACTTTGTTTTATACTATGTAATGATGATGTGGATACTTATAGGTACTCACAAATTAAAATAACTAATATCTGATTATTCGTCTTTTATTTACATCCTAAACTTTACACTGCATAAAAATTGAATAATCCGAGGTATGCGAACTAGTTTTTATTTAATCAAAGTATTTTAAAATATTCGGAAAGTATAATGGTAGTGACTGATAATGTGTACTCGTAGCAGTTACGTACTTTATACTAATACTAATAGCCTGTTACAATGATCCCTATATCCAAACAGTCTGTGCAGTCCTGCTTTAGACTATTTATTTTTGAACATTAAAACCAGCTTGATGTGGTGCTTGAACTTACTATCTGGCAAATCGGTGATGTGCTTTGGGATTTTTTGGTAAAAAACTGTTACTGTTCTTAGTGAGCCTGAAACATAAATAGATGATTACAGTTTCTTTTCCTGTTTTCATTTTATAATGGTAAAATCGGAAACTAGTGACTGTAATTGTAGTTGTAGTCCAATATCTCAGGGCCCCCAGATATTACTTATTTTCTCAGAAATAAAATGTTTTGGATAAAATAGTGTTAGTATGTACTTTGAGTCTATGTATACCTGTTAGCTTCTTGGCCCGGCGCGACGATTATTTCTCAGGGATCAGGTGCTAAAAGCAAGCACAGATAGTACTCATTTTCTTATATTCTCAATGCTTCATTTTATGTATGTTTTAGAAAATATTGCCTGACATTTTCCCTCAGCAGTAACTTTTACCAGACACTTGAAAGTTCTCAAATATATTGTAACTTAGATTTTCAAGCTTGAGTTTTAATACATGATATTCAGGGAACTATTTAAAAACTTTTTGTTTGCAGCCAGAGCAATCGTGCCCCCAAACACACATAAGTGTGGTTATTGAGTATGAGCGAAAGGCTCATAATTTGTTCGCTTGAGCGTGAGAGACATATCTATGCGTATCTATGGATGGTATCTCTAAATGGTAGGTACCATTTATCGATGTTGTTGTACCGATATTGCAGCAATCCTGCTGGGCAATATACCCCACTTAAAGAAAAAATTAATCCCACGTGTGAATATCGAATGGTATCGGAAATAAAATAAGAATTTCCGTAAATAAAGTAAGAATAAAAGAAATTGTATAAGTGATAAAATTGTCGATTTTCAGCTAGAGGCCGTATCACCTCGATTTACGTCCATGCCTATTGCATCATAGCGTTCTGATGACGCATGTTCTCTCAATAGTCATGTATGTGTTCACGCAGACACGCATATAACTAGTTATCCGCGATGTGAGATTATTGTTATTTGGACGAACTACGAACCTATGGTGAAATAGGTGATAATAATATTTGAAATTTGTGATATTGAGTTAAATTTAAAAATGTACAGATGTACAAATACCGAGGTCAAGTCATGTAATTTCTAGGAATAATTTTGTAGTATTTTGGTGCTTATATTACGGATGTGTCGATTTTCTTCTATCGCCCTCAGAATTTTCAGGACAGCTTCATTATCATTACACAGTATAAAACAAAGTCCCCTACCGCGTCTGTCTGTCTGTCTGTTCGCGATAAACTCAAAAACTACTGAACGGATCTTTACGCGGTTTTCACCAGTGGATAAAGTGATTCACGAGGAACATTTTGGTATATAATTTATCTAGGATTTTTTTATAATTAGGGCGGCACAACGTCTGCTGTGCCCGCTAGTTGTAAAATAAAATACACTTACGACTTGGCTGACATCTTTTTTATGAGGTAATATTTGATTAAGCCTCTTGTAAATTATTTTAATTTCATTAAACTACTTTATTATTTAATCAAAACTTTTTAGGATCTATTGCTATTTAATGAAGCTATATTTAATGAGATATTTTTCCTGCTTGGTATCCTAGTACGCAGGTTTGTTTCACAGCATTAAAGTTCCTTGTTTTCCAAGTTTTTTTGGAAAATATTCTAAATAAGAATTAAGGAAGTGCAGTTTACTGCTCACCGAACCTCCTTTTTTCCCAAAGGTTTCAATGTTATTGCTAATAATATCTAATGCAATTAAAGTTTTTGTTTCACTTTAAAAATATCTAACTTGTTTCTTTTAAGATTTTCATGCTTCTCGTTCCGGTTTTTTTTTTACCTTGTTTGTAGGGGCTTTTATTACACCGAACATATCAGCCCCATTGTTCCCCAATCTTTCTAGCTCTATCATGAGAGTCGCTGATGAGTTATCATAACCAGGTCATACAGCATCTTAGCTTCACCCGAACAGTGTTCAGCCAAGATGCTGTGACAAATACCTATGTTCTGGCAACTACTTTTTATACTACTCATCACAGCACAAATCTTTTGAGAGTGTATAATTTTTTTTAATGATTTTTTTAAATAATAATTATTATTTTTGGTTATTTTAGTAAGTTTAAGTAACTTCAACGTTAGCTGCGCGTAGCTACATAATATTATTTTATTGGTATGAGTATGGTTCTAAAAAGGATCTTATCTATAATTATTAATCCTCTTCTAATTATATAGATGATTATAAATAAATAAATAGAAGATTAGTAGTTACTACATTCATTAGTAAATGGTGTTAAAATAAGCTTTTTACTAAAGGGATATTGATAAATGATTATGTATTATGATAAAGGATTATGTTCATTTATGTTAATAGTATCTATTTAATGATATTTGGTAAGTCTAAATAGATCCAATAATACATTTAGCATCCTTTAATTAGGCTATAATGAAAACAAAAAATGTTAAATAAATATAAAACTTCATATGGTCTATTCTTATGGCTATTCCGTTTTCGTAATCAGCGTACTCTATCAAAGTCGGTACTCATATAATATGACGTAATCAATTTTTCAATTATTATTATGCGTAATTTTTACTCTCTTCATAACGGTGATGAAGTGAAGTCAGAAAAGCCGGTTACGAGAAAATTGTGTTATTTTCACATTAGATAATGTTTGTTATGTAATGTTACTGCATGTACATTCTCTCATAAGCATTGGCTATTTTACTTCAATTATTGTCGTAGGTAGGTAGGTTGATATAGCTATTGCGATGAAATAAATTACGAATTTTAATTTTTGGACTCTCAACCTAACCCTTTATTATAATATGAAATTAACATAATATTTCACATTATGTGCTTTATTACTCTGATGACATTAAAAAACTGTTTACTGTTAATTGTATGCTTAAATTTGTTGTGAACTTACTGATGTTCATTTTTTGACCAAACACGTACAATTTGACCAAAAACAAAATACGTACTATTTTAATGTCTATAAGTTAGTTATTCAATGAAACATCCGAATTTGATAGCATTTTAAATCAATTGTTTATTCTTTGGTTTGTTTTTAATATTTACTAGTGGACCCGACAGACGTTGTCCCGCCCTGGTTATAAAAAAATCCTTGACAAATTATATACCAAAACGTTCCTCGTGACTCACTTTATCCACTGGTGAAAAGTGCATGACAATCCTTTCAGTAGTTTTTGAGTTTATCACGAACAGACAAACGCGGTACGGGACTTTGTTTTAGACTATGTAATGATAATGTTACATACATATATATATATATATATATAGAGCAATTAATAAGGTTTAGGCAATGAATGATGTATACAAACAAGGTCGCCGTGCCATAGATATATAGATATAAAATAAAATATGTGATGTTTAAAAAGGAGACCGTAGACACAACTAGCAAATAAATATATATAGAATTAGGCTTACGCGTTAATTTGTTAAACTAATATCACTGGTATAATATATATGGGGCATTCCATGCCAAATCACCGAGTTTTTTTTTCGACCCCTAAAAATTTGGTAATACAGTTTATGTTTTTTTTAGTTTATTTTTTGTTTTTACTTTTGAGGTTATAAAAGCCAACCAAAATCGTTTTAGTGCAAAGTTTAAGAAAATAAGCAAAATTTGAAAAAACTTTTTTTTTTAAATCGAAAAAAAAAATTAGAAGAATAAGTGGGCACAATATGGGAATAGTGGGGTTAAATACGGTTTTAGTTGAAGTTTTTTTTGAGACAAAAAAATTTAAAATCCAAAGTGTCGAACTTCGAAAAAATGACGGTTTTCTTGAAAAAACTAAAATATTTTATTGTTCTTTACTTCTGAAAATTTTTTTGAATTTTTTTCTAAAAACTACATTTAAAAACAAGAATAAACAAAAAAAAAGTGCTAAAAGGTCAATTTGTGTCAAAGTTATAGCAATTTGATAAAAAAAGAGCGTTTTTTTTTTAAATTCGTAACTTTTTTTGGGTTGGGTAAAAAAATCTGAAAAAATTCAGAAAAATGTTATTGGTAGGGTAGAAAATAATACCAAATTTTTAGCCAAATCGAAAGGGGTCGAAAAAAAAACTCGGTGATTTGGCATGGAATGCCCCATATATATAGAATATCACTTATCAACATAAGAAGGCTGTGTATGAATCTTATCAGATAACTAAAAAAAATACTTTTGAAGTATAGTGGACACTGTCCAAAATGATTACTATACAAATTTCTGGGGAAAGGTCACACAATCGCTTTGAATACTACTAGTAACATTTCAACATATTTTAGCGCCTCCCGTGCCAAAACTATAGCAAAGTGTTGAGTATCTGTTTTTGCAATAACCAGTGTGGTGTATTCACTGTAAATGATAACGAACGACAAGTCTAAAATGTGTAGAATGCGTACACAATATGCCTACCAATATAATGAGATGCAGACAACAAAAAAATATGTAACAACCATATTGTGTAAAATGTGTAATATAGTGATATTAGTTTTTTTTAACTCTTTATATGCTTTACGGTTTATTTCAAAGATCTGTACTTAACCGTTCCATAGTCAAATTCATAAGTAACATTAATACAATGCGAGGAAACCCTTCACGCCCACGGTGTCTGGTGGAGCGGGAAAGTTATGTGACACACGTATTTACTAAAACCTGACGGTGTATCAACCGTCGCTTTTAGGAACGGCACGGGGTTGCTTGTATACATATTCAACTGCGCCGCCCCGGCGTTGGGAGCCGGTCCCCTGCCTAATCAGGAGACAACCAGGTACATACCAGACGTTCCCTGTCTGCCGAACCCTTGCAATGGGAATATCGCTCCCTTCTCCTCCCCATATTCCCAGGATCGGCTACCGCGTAATAAAGGGGTGCACATAGCGCAAGCGCGTAAGATTCGCAATCCCGTGCGACTACTAGTACACCGCTCGCGCCCTTCTGTTCGGGCGGTGTTCGCTTCGCGACAGCGACGCATCGCGACAGCGACGCATCGCAAACATCCGTGAGAGTGTCATAACGGCCGGCTGCGACCCCTTTGATAATCTCCATGTCTGGGAAGGACAGGTCCTAGGCTTGAGCGATGGCGGCCTCCTCCGCCAGCACCAGGTCGAGGCGGCCAAGTCTCAAAGGAGGAACACCTCTTCCACTTACATTGTTTGTACTTATTTTGTTTTCACTTGTGTTTAATTTATAGAAAATGTATCTGCACATTCTCCTTCCTGTATATTCATTCATTTCTACAACAACTTTTTACTATTGATACAGTTTCATAAATGTAGGTACTTAAGTTGAGATACGAATAATTTGAGATACAAGGGTTTGTTGCAGAAATGAATACGATGCTAAATATATTAATGCCGTATCGATATATATAATATTATATATAATATTCATTACCAAAAACAATTTTATTTATCACACTGCATGCGCTTGCAGCGTGCGTTCTCGCAACTGGACAGAAGACCGAGTAGCTTCACAAATTACATTTTCGGAAAGAAACAATGCAAATCATTGCCTAGCAACATACAATCGTGCAACGTATTTATACGTTACCCGTTCTCCAGCAAAAATCTACTAAACACTGTGACTTGCGATCCTGTGATAGGCTACGAAAAACGTAAAAGTACGTTTCCCGCATGCAACGTGGTAACTATTTCGTGTCCTATAGTGTATAATGTTATACTCGTTATAACGGTGTTAAAGGAAATATATGAATTTTCTGTATTTTAAAAATTATAATTTATAAGTTCAAACATCAAAATGACAGTCAAGAATGCCAGGATAGATAACTCGGTGTTACAGTCTTGAAATTTATTGATTATTTTCGCTTGGCGGGTTGGCAGTCGCCCCGGCACCGCGCCTATTCCGAGGCATGTTACAGTCTCCAATGGCCTACCACTTGTCAGAATACGTCAAACTATTCTGATTAAACATATTAGACCATACATTTTCTTACAGACTACGTGTGAATTTATTATTTATTTATAAAAGTTAGGTAATGGTTTCGCGCAATTAAATTATTCTTAATCGTAGTTAATTACCACGCGGCTTATGGAGTTTAAATTATTTTTTACTTATGGATTTTATTATGTCCTTAAACAAAATAAATACATATATATAAATTTTCAAGAATATGGCAAAATAAAGTCAATGAATTATGAATAATTAGAGAATGCACGGGGTTCAGTCATAAGATCTGTGAAGTAAAATTACGCCATTTTGTATCATTTCAATCAACTTTGTCATGTCGTTTTATATTTCTTAGTACTCTTTAATAAATATAAATTCACAGAAACTAGACGGCATTTCAAAAATGTTTGCGGTTTATATAAATACATATATTTGTAATTTTATTTATTAAGAATTTATTACTTACTGTAATCATATTTATTTCAACAAATAAACACATACATTACAAATATATGTATATCCAACATCTACGCCGAATAAATACATTTTATTATCTGCAAGAAGGCCAAGGATTCTGCAACTGCTCGGAGTTATCTATAGTTGTAGCATTCTGTTTGTAGTTTTCACTTCACGTGTAAACTCGGTATCTTTTATATCAAATCTTTAACCACTAATATAAATAACAACTCGTTAAATATTAGGTGTTGTTTAATAGCTTATGGACCGATGACATAACCAATAGCATAGAATGTGGCGAGAGTCAGTGGTGCTGGGTGTTGGATGTACGTCGAAATAAGCAAGTTATTTTCATTCTGTTGTCGATTCACACGCGTAAATGAAAGAACAAAACAATTTGACTGATATAAAATAAAATAATTAATTCTTCATATGCCGTCACGCTAAGTATTAGAGTAGAGGAGGGGCTGCCATTTAAACAGAATCGCCTGATTCAAAATACTGGGTACCTTTAAATAGTCGCGGGCAACGATGAAACCTATGATTAAAAGCAAGCGTTGCCTCACACTACGTTAATGGATATACGTCAATATTATTTGGAAATTAGAGATATCAAGTTTTGTAAATTGTACGAGCTTTCAAAGTTTCGTTCCTGAATACGTATTAATATCGTTTAACGGTTTGTTTCAAAGTAGTTCATTTTGATAAATAATACTTACTGAACAGTTTTGACGTGTGAAGTTTGTTGAAAATATCTGCATTATGACTCCGTTTTCGTTGTATGTGGAGTATTATAAGAAACGAGCGCCCGTCCAGTGGTAGAACTTCGACCGTAGAGATATTCTTTTCAAATTATGTTACTGATAACACTAAAGCTTGTTAATAGCAATAAAACAAAAAAAGAATGAAGAAAATCGGTTGACAAACATAGGAGCGAGATGTTCTTAATCGTTTTCCGAATGCCTATTTATATATAGAAGATAATATAAGACTATAGTATTATAAGAAATTTGAAGATATTCTGTTTCAGTCACAATTATAGTTGATACAGACTTGCGATCCGCGGACCATTGCGTAATCAATGTAACGTCACAATTACCGGAATAGGCGCCAAAACAAATACCATACACTCAGGAGTATTCCTAAAAACAGTCGTGTCGTTTTACGATCTATAGTTGCGGCTCGTTTCACAGAATGATTTTTATGATCAATTGTCAGTCTGCCGTGAATACGGAGATATTTAACTTCAGGATCCTATTGCGGCAACTCGACAAACTTCTTACGAATCGTATGCCTAATTCCCGAATATATTGTTTCATACAACAGTTATATACGTACACATTTTTCAAATTTACCAATTTATTTAAAGTATTACTGATAAAAACATTTGCAAACGATACAAACAAACGAGTAATCAATTCCGAGTGCTGTAGCAGTTTAATGCGAATCATACTAAGTATATTGATTTAATTCAACCGCAACACACTGTATCGTATACAAGATTCTACGTGTAGAACTATTTCTAGTTGATATGTCTATATGCATACAATATGTTTATGCGAAAAGATAATATTGTGATAGTAATATCCGCAAAGATCGTTCGCAATCGTATATTTTGTACTGGGTATCGACCTATATCGGGCCGGCAACACGCGCCCTGCATGCGTTCATCTATGTTTACATCATCGCTGCCGGTCGGCATAGATCATATCGATTTCTATAAGTATTTTTACAGAATACCCTTTACGCTCGGAGCGCGTTTGCGCGTGTATTCACTCACTCTATATATAAATCGCAGTTATTTTTTTAACCATAGCCTAATTATATACGAAACTTCTGGCAAAACTTAACCATAGACAGGTACACGATGACTGTGTGTTGTATGCACTTTTATCGATACAATTTTGTGTCAATGATCTCTTAGCAGCGGACGTCGTTCGACGTTGCGAGAGATTGCGTATCGCTTGTATTGGTTGTACAATCAGGGTCAGATAATGTTTAATGCGCTAATAGCAGTAAGCAGTACTTCAAACTTAATAAATAGTGTTTGTCCAGTAGTCCAAATTCGACCGTAATTCATAATTGTTTTTAAGTTTGAACTTTATTGATGCCCTTTTTTAACCATTGCTTTTTTTTTACTGTGAGCATGTACGAATACATCATTATGCATTTTTCGTGTTATACCAAAGTACAAATATTACAAAAAAAAAACAAAGCAAAGCATATAAGCATATAATTGATGTTGGTGTTTCGTCATCCAGACCGGACATATTCCTCTTCTCTAGACACACAAAACATGTAATACTAGTAGAGCTTACTGTACCGTGGGAAACCAACATTCCTAAAGACCACACAATCAAATTAAATAAATATTACGAACTAACAAATGAACTAAGTAAAAATGGCTATGTGGTTAAGTTATACGCGGTAGAAGTAGGAGCGAGAGGTATACCAGCAAAATCTCTCTACAACCTTCTGAAGGACCTTGGCCTGTCGAGAACTGCAGTAAGTTCTATTTTAGAACGAGTATCAAAGGCTGCACTAACAGGTTCCTACCAAATTTGGCTAGGCAGGGCGGGAAACTCGAGCAGTGAAGGTGAGCGTTGATGCGCATCTCAAAGGGGGCCTCCTTAAACCTACACCTGGGTCGCAAGTCCTGGGAACTGCTCTGAGTTTCTCCCTCTGCCACACGATGGACCCGGCACCCGCACGGTGAATCCATGGAAGGCTAAGAAGTTCGTCTCGTCTCTATCTACTATATAGGTATAATCTACTCAGAACAACTATTTGATTACAGACTAATAATATGTATTTGATCTTTATTTGTTTGGCATTCAGTATGAACGTAAACGGTGAATGTTTTATTTATTTAAATTAGTGTATTTATAACATTTATTATACATACATGTTATTTTCACTTCTTCTCCATATGAACTTTGAATATGCCAAATGTCGCATACATCCGTGCGCACAATATGCTTTAAAAATGGGTACAACGTCTTTACTTGTTAATATCATTACATAGTATAAAATAAAGTTCCCTACCGCGTCTGTCTGTCTGTCTGTTCGCGATAAACTCAAAAACTACTAAACGGATTTTCATGCGGCTTTCACCAGTAGTTAAAGTGATTCATGGGGAAGGATTTAGTATATAATTTGTCAAGGATTTTTTTTATAATCAGGGCGGGACATCGTCTGCCGTGTCCGCTAGTATAGATTATAATTAGTTTTAGCGCATTATCGTATATTATTCTTATACAGATTAAATATCTCAGAAGTAAATAAGGTCTCCCGGCATTTTTATTATAACAGAACATACATATTTAAGTGATTGATGGTTGATTTTCAACCTGAGAATGGTGAAAAGGTATACTGTCATTTCAGAGAGTCCATGTTATTCGTATGATTCGAATTCATATGAGTCGACGCGGTGCCCAAATACATTACTATCAATTCATCATAATCAACAGCAATGTATTGACGATCTATTAAATCAGTGTTTCCCTCAGCTATCATACTCTTTCTGGATATATAGTTATTGTATCGCGATGTCGCGGCCATTTCGCTAGGCACTATGTCATTATATTTTCGTGTCGAGTATGGGCGCGTCTGCTGTTAGTCTGGGACGCATGTAAAAGCTTGGCACGATTCTAGTTGATCAATAAATGTTTGTCACTACGCATTCGCGAAGAATTTCATATAAAAAAAAGAACAAAGTATAAATTACGATTTTAGATTTACATAAAGATGTGCCGTTATTCAAATTAAATCTGTGGAGCTAAAGAAATCATAAAAAAACACATTTGTTCTACTTCCGATTTATAACGTTCTAAACCCATATAACTTCAATCTTGTTCTAAAATTTCGCCCTAGTTTAGTTTTACAGAACAATGTAGAGGTTAATATAGATTTAGTTTTATACTTTAAATTTGGGATTAAAAGAAAACTCATGAGAATGAAATCGTTATACGAGTATATAAGGAACGTATTCGTGTTTGATATATGTTTGTATGGTAATTGTATTTTTACTCTTTGTGATTTAAATAGAATTATTAATGGAATCTATCGTCGTTTTTTTATTACAATTGTAAGTAAACATAATAACGTTATATGTTTTATCCATCACAGGTTGAGTTATTATTTTGGCATCGTTTGATCGCGGATGCGTTTTGTGTTCGCTGTATATACTTACGACTAGCGTAACAAAGGTATTTATAGAGGAATAGTCATCTAGTTAGATAGTTCGAGAAATTGGGTCGATGACTCGTCGCCTCACATTGTTTGGATCTTTTCATTTCGATCTTTGATGTATTGGGAACGAAATTCTGTGTATTTTTTAATTTTACTCCAGAGTCCAGAGTCTCTGTGAATCGTTGCTACCATTACGATTTACTAAATAGGAGAACGTCCCAATTATTGCCTTGATGCCCTGGCGGTCTAGTTTCGAATTTCTTAACTGTCATTGACCGACCCACATATTTTGCGCATGTGACGCGTTCGCTGAATGACATAGCGCCGCGTTATTTTAGAATTGGGCGAAAAAAAAAACGTTTCGAGGTCACGTTGACTTGTATGAGCATATCGAAATTACGTCATGTGCCGCGCAGGCCATTTTTATATGAAACTATTTGTGCCCGCGGCTTCGCACGCGCTTTATTATATGTTAAAATTACTATTCATTGTAACGAATCATTACATAGTATAAAACAAAGACCCCTACCGCGTCTGTCTGTTCGCGATAAACTCAAAAACTACTAAACTGATTTTCATGCGGTTTTCACCAGTGGATAAAGTGATTCATGATGAACGTTTTGGTATATAATTGCCGAGGATTTATTTATAAGGGCGGGTTATAAGGGTTAGGGCGGGACAGCGTCTGCCGGGCCCGCTAGTATTAAATATATTATAAACGTAAATAAATAAATGTAGTGTAAATATTCTCCGTGTTTAAACTTCAAATACCTACACATACCAATTTGTATGGCAATAGTTAAGACGGTACAGAAGTAGATGTCATGCAACGCCATCTGGTACTGAAGTATAGTAAAATTGATAGCAAAAAAACCTTCTCCATGAAAAAATACTTACATTTTTTTTTATCATAGGAGGCAATCGGACAAGTGGGTCACCTGATGTTAAGTGATCGCCGCCGTCCATAGACACTAGCAACACCAGGGGGAGTCGCAAGTGCGTTGCCAGCCTGTGTATGGGAGGAGGGGTGGGGAAGGGAGAGGTGACTGACCCGGGCGAGCCGACCCTTTCATGTTGAAACTAGTAATAGCTTCTAATAGGCTCTACCACATACGTCAATTTTCTTGCTCATCGATCAAACTGAGTTGGATTTAATCGATTTGAGATATACATTTCACCACTTTTTGCTCGCGGCTCCGCTCGCTGTAATTTGGATTGGATCTATCTCCAGGAAAGAGTCCTTTTTTGGGTGAAATGTACTCCATTACTTCTTTTTCTGTAGTTCTTACGTGTTTGCGAAATTTCATGATGATCGGTTAAGTAGTAAAGGCGTGAAAGCGTAACATACAAACTCACCGACGTCGATTCTGCTCGTGACTTCGTAATTATTACTAAACTAGCGGGCCCGGCAGACGTTGTCCCGCCCTGATTATGAAAAAATCCTTGACAAATTATATACTAAAACGTTCCTCATCAATCACTCTATCCACCGGTGAAAACCACATGAAAATCCGTTCGGTAGTTTTTGAGTTTATCGCGAACAGACAGACAGACGCGGTAGGGGACTTTGTTTTATACTATCTAATGATAATAAGTAATATATATATATATATATATATATATATGACGGAAAACCTACAGAATGCTATCTATGTACAGAGATGCCTTCCTCATCGTACATCTTCAGAAAGCAAGAAATAACACCACAGACAGATAGCGTATGTCTTCTTTACTAATAAAGCAACGTTTTAACTTAAATAGTCACAAATATCAGCGATGTAAAATGAATGGAAGTCATAGGGCCCACCGACCGCGTGCACATACTCTGACCGAAGCACTCGACACCCTCAAGACTCCCACACCTCCAACCACCCATGTTATCTCTCCAATAAATAATACAATCACATTTTTCGACATCTGACGGTTTGTATTTTTACAATTGACCGACCGATAGAACAATCTCACGTCTGCCAGTAACAATTGTTAGACGCTTGTCACTTTACAATCGCATCTGTATAACGTGTAATATATATAGCATATCGTAGTCCGGTGAAGCTGTTAAGACCTTGCGAGGTCAATAGCGTAGTCAGTTCGAGTTCGAAAAAAATATATATATATATAGCATATATATAGTCTTCCTCGATAAATAAGCTATCTAACACTGAAAGAATTTTTCTAATCGGACCAGTAGTTCCTGAGATTAGCGCGTTCAAGCAAACGAACGTTTCAGGTTTATAATATTAACTAGCGGGCCCGGCAGACGTTGTCCCGCCCTGATTATAAACAAAAATCCTTGACAAATTATATACCACACCGTTCCTCATAAACCGCTTTATCGGCTGGCGAAAACCGCTTGAAAATCCGTTCAGTAGTTTTAGAGTTTATCGCGAACAGACAGACAGGCAGACGCGGTAGGGGACTTTATTTTATATTATGTAATGATAATTGTAGATATAGATTGGAGAAATTGGTAATAGTTTAAAATAACGATGCTAAAGGATCTTTCCTAATCATGCGAATATATTCTAATTTACATTTGAATATTCAAAACGGTTTATAATTCACCTACAAAATATATTTTTACTTATTTGTTTGTTTTGTTACGTGTGTAATTAATGTACAGTGATTCAATATTTTATGTATTGTGGCATTTTTCTGTCGTGTGATCGCATTATCTTGCTTCTTGATTATTTTTATTAATTGTTTTAAAATCCGTACCGGTAACATTTTTTGGCAGACATTGAAGATCTCTGTATTCATTTTTAGCCAAATATGTAAGTTTATAGTTATTGATTACGATGTTTATAGTGTTTTTGTTTTTAGTACGGTTAACGACCGTTTCCCCTCTAAGGTCATTTAGTAAACTTGTGTCTCTGTTTTGGTTAGGTCAAGATAAATTAACATTGTATTTATATTGTTAAAATAGGTCAAAATATCGTTGATAATAATATTGTATTCTTCCTTTTATTATGATACCAATACATAAATTTGATCGTTTAATGAATTTTAAATAACGCCTATTACATAAACATATTTAAATGTAAGGAACAATAAATTCATATTTAATATTTATTAAAACGCTCTTTCCTAAAAATGCGCTAAAAAGCGTAATCGGATATTTTTTATAATGTGTATGGCGGCCATTTTGATTTTATTTCATTTTCGTGCTTTGTCATCAGGACTGAACGAACATGCAAAATTGCAAAGTCGTAGGTCTAAAGTAATTGGTACTAATGCAACTTGCAAGATTCGATCTAGACAAAACAAACATTGCAAGATAAATAATAATAGCTTGTAATAATAAAGCAAAAAGGCAAAAGTAATATATACCAATACACAAATAAAAAAAATGGACAGTACCGCTATATTTCATGATTATCATTAAAAGGTCCATATTAAAATAATAAACGGTCTAATTAGAGTCATTGTCCGGTGATTCAGTTTTATATATGTTTTAAATATGCCTTTACTAGTTACATACATGGGTGATGTCAGTTTTACTAAACAATGGAATTATTTTGATTCGCTTCAGCTTCTATCATAATAATTATGTGACTCGGGTTGCAAAGATGTTTGATGATTAGCAACACTTTTATTATATTATTGTTTTGTAGATATAAAAAAGTACAATGTCGCTGTTATGTTTTTTAAGATGGTAGAGCCACACTGTAGCTATTACCAGTTTCAGCATGAATGGGTTGGCACGTCCGAGGTAGTACCATCCTCTCACAGAACACCGATGAGAAGTAACAGTGCTTGCATTGCTGCGTTTCGTTCGGTCAGTGAGAGCGCCGGAGGCACACCTCCCTTCCCCTTCCCTCTTTCCCTCCCCGTCCTCCTCCCCCATCCCCATATACAGGCTGGCAACGCACTAGCGACTCCCCTGGTGTTGCTAGTGTTTATGAACGGTGGTGATCACTTAACATCCGTTAAGTCACTTAAGGTCAGGTGACCCACATGTCCGTTTGCCTCCTTTTAACATTACAAAAAATATGTCAGTCTGCAAGCTTAGCGGTTGTTGAGTGTATACAAATATTGCTGATCTTTTTATGCAGGAAAGTAAAAGTCAATCATTGACGTGTTTATCACCAATTGGCAGGGTAGTAGCAGTCCAGTCGGGTTTGAATTAGTACAAATTTTATTCCAAAGTAATTGCCAACCCCGGCTTTGCATGGATGTCCTTACGAAGTTCCAAAGACCCCAATCCTTTACAATACGACCGTGTAATGAAAAGAAATGAGTCATCATATATCAAAATGTTAACTAAGCAATTGTACACTAATCTGTCAATTTTGTCAATATTTTTAAAAATCTCCTTACTATCTTCTGCCTTTACCTCAAGTTTTTCACTTTTCCGTGCCATTTTCAAACATTTCCATTCATAGAAACTTTACCCTAATAATTACAAACATCAAAAAAATAAATAAAAATTGCTAAACAGATGCGGCCGTCCTGACGTGATGCGGTTGTATACATTTGGCAAATCGTTTTTATTTATATTTTATATATATATCTATTGTTTATATGTTTTTTATTTACATAAATAAATTAGGGTACCGTGCAAATACTGGCGACTGGTAGTGTGTAATGAATGTGTATAAGATTACAAGGTTTATCCAAATAAATTCAAATTATTAATGAGTAACTGTTTGGTGTGATTTTCAATATCATTATCATTACATAGTATAAAACAAAGTTCCTTACCACGTCTATCTGTCTGTCTGTTCGCGATAAACTCAAAAACTACTAAGCGGATTTTCATGCGGTTTTCACCAGTAGAGAAATTAATTAATGAGGAAGGTTTCGGTATATATTTTGTCAAGGATTTTTATATAACCAAAGCGGGACAACGTCTGTCGGTCCCGCTAGTTTAGTTATGAATAAAGTCTTCAGTAAAGAGTGTAGCATAATTTATAGTTTTTTTGCTATTTCTTTTGAACTAATTACACGTTCGTTACTCTTTTTATTAATTGTGTGCTATGTTTTATTTTTTTCTAATTTTGTCGTTAGTACTTAACCTTTATGTTTCTTTGACCAATTTTAAATCCTATCATTATGTGTAGAACCACTGGAAACGCGTAGTAATATTTAGTACATATAATACTCTGAAAGATTCTCTATATGTATATATATACCAAAGAATAACACATACTGACTGACTGACATATCAACGTCTAGCCCGAACTTCTGTACTAGGGCCGTTAAAACTTGCTGTCAGGTCGACCGCATGATTTCCGCTAATTTTGTTTTTATAACGAAAAAACCACGATAATATATTTTTTTATGTATGACAATAAATATGTTGTTATACACAACACCGAATTCTATTATTGTTGACACTACACAGTAACAATCATTCTGGTAACTGTTTCCGGGCCCTGATAATAATGGAAATGAGATAGTTGCCACTGTAACAATGTTATGTAATAGTAGTTGTTACAATTTAAGGCCATAAATTACTTAGAATGTGTTTGGTATGTATTCAGGGTGAGAGATTAGTTTCTACACTATATTCTACTGTTAGTTTATGGACGAATTATTGCCGCTTAATTAAGTGTAACTATATATTATATATAGTCTTAAACTATATATTATATATAGTCGTATTGGTGCAGTGCAATAGTTATTTAAAAGTCTTGAAAGACCTTTGAATTTTTGTCAATCGATAATCAGTTTATATATTAATACAAAAAGCATATATTTTAGCAATGGAAATCGTGATATAGTAACAGAAAATCTATAGCGATGTGAACCGTCCTACGATCCCATGAAAACAGTCAGTATAGTTCTCTAGCCTTCGACAGTATTTATGTGGATTCCAACGATATAAGTTTTGAACGAGCACGTTGAAGAAGAAATATATGTTCTAAATCTACACGTTGATTAGTAAATTACGAGGAATGTTTGTTTGTAAGTAGTCTTTTATTGAATGAAACTGCATAGAAAGATGTGATATTTAAAACAATGATACCGAAAATATTTAAAAAATAACAACATCTGGCTATTTAAAAAGAGCGGAGTGAGCAGTAAAAACAGATAGTTCTTGCCGTTGTAAGTGCCACCTATCTATCTATCACCACCTATCACCTAAGTGCTGGTACATGCACAATAAATAATTTTGCTAGCTCCTTATGTAAGAGCTCGAGTGCATATTTCAAGTGTTTTTCCTCGATGATATTTTTAATCTTTATCATCACGCAATAGCCGGTCGCACCATAATTTGCACCTACTTATTATCGAGAAGCCTAAACTAAAATAAATAATATTAAAATATATCAAGGTTTTGAGAAGAAGATTGAATTGTTTAAAAAAAGAATTTCGAAGAAGTAACCACATACATCAAGCGTCGAATTTGTTAGAATATTTTACACATCCGAATTCCAGACATACATTTTACGCGTATTGACAAATTATATTCTATGAGTATTATTTCTGAAACACTATATTATGAAGTGACGATTATGGCGATTTTGCTACGCTCGTCTTAAAATGCAGAATCAGTTAATCCACAACCTTAACCTAAAAGAAGTAACAACAGAAATTCAATTCATATTACCTACTAGCTGTAACCCGCAGCACCGCACGCGTTTTTTAAAATTTGTATTGAAAAAATATAAAATTGTGAGACCATCTATAATTATAGAAATGCTCTTTAAAAACAATTGTAAGTACGACACGCATGCCCCTCACAGTAAAATGTAACGTATACATTAGATATATAAATACTAACAGTGTGACAAATGAGGTTTATCATCATCAACATTTTTCGAACCTTAACCCACCATATAACTACCTCAGTTCTCACTTACACTGTATAAGGAACTAATAAAACAATGATTTAAAGATGTTCTTATGATGATATAATATGCCCATATTGTCAATAAGTAATACGTCTATGGTCCAATATATTTTTAGAAAGACCCCTTCTATCTTCAAAATTACTATTAATAATTATAATATTGAAGTGTACACAATAAATGAGCTTGAAATCTTGCATAAACCAAAATCAAGATATAAAAAGCCTTTTTAATATTCGAAAATTTAAATAGTGCTCATTGAACTCGATACTATATTCTTATATGTTACTATGGTTGCTGAGTTATGTAGACGAAAGCGAGGTAAATAGAAAAAATGGCCGCCAAAATGATCGAAAAGACAATATAATTCAAATTGCATATATATGAATTTCAATTATGTATATTTATTCTTGGAGTCCAGTACAACGCACATCTTATAAACATGTTTACAGTGAACAACATATTTTTGCGAAATTTCATACGGACTTAGTCGCGGGTAACAGCTAGAATTACTTCCTATAAGGTCAGCTATCTGCCTGTGAAAGTCCCGTGATAATTGGGCAAACCGTTTTGGAGATAACACTGCAGGTGAAGCCCCGGTTAACAGCTAGAATAAATTAAAATTATCCAAATTACTTTTTATAAGGTCTGTTATCTGCCAGTGAAAGTTTCGTGAAGATCGGTCAAACTGTTTTGGTGATAGCACTGCGGGCAAAACCACGGTTAACAGCTAGTATAAACTAAAATTGCTTGCATTAATTTTTATAAGGTCAGCTATCCGGCAGTGAAAGATTTGTGAAGATCCGTTCATCTTGAAGTATTGAAAAAAAAAGAAAAAAAAAAAAATTAAAAAAAATTTAAAAAAAAAAAAAATAAAGAAAAAATTTAAAAAAAAAAAAAAAAAAAAATTTTATTTCACACCCAATCAGTAAAAAAATGTTATTTTGATATTACATACAGACACTTCATTTTAATTATATGTAGATGAAGATATAGATGAAAGTAGAGTTCAAAAGCAGACGTTGAATTGTTTAGTACCAAGAACCTTTCTTCTATGAAACAAGATCTAAATATTCATTCTACATGCCAGGACATCTCCTCTTAAATAAATTCCTGAATAATCAATGCGAACACTTTTAAAAATCCCTTTTCATTAAACAATCACTTTCTTTATTAACGCAGTCCATTTTAAACGCATAAATTTAGTATTCAGATTACTCTGGCAATGGATCAAGATCTCTTGCAAGGTTGTATAAGTATTCGGTATTCTTCTATACTCAAAAATATAGTGAGCTCAATGCTCAAGAGCTTTGTTTTTATTCGTTACAATGACAATATTTTGATGCCTTGTTGAAAATTTAGAAGCTATTAAAATTTCAACAAGGCGTCAAAATATTATCATTGTAACTAATATATGTTATGAACCATGTACAGATAGATTTGGCTTATATAATACGACTAGCAGGTCCGGCGGACGTTGACCCGTCCTGACAATAAAAAAAAACTTTGACAAATAATATACCTAAATCTTCCTCATGAATCAATTTAGGAAATTGAATAGGCCGGTATCAAATTACATTAGTACCGACAGGAATAATACATATTATACTACATAATATTGAGTCCATACCTTACTTAAATTGATAAATGAAACAATATCGAGAATGATTTTTACGTATAGTCCGCGTCAAATTTTTTTGATCGCTCTGAAGTAGATGCTCTGAACACAAATTTTGGTATCAGAGGGACATGAAATATGTGAAGGTGGAGCAGGCTTGCGCCCTCGCCTTGTCAGTGCTAGTTGCAGTACAGTCGCATTCAGAATAATTTCGTTTTCAGTTGCAGATAATTGCTATTTTCGTTCTTTTCTTTTTCTTGTGGTTATATTTATTATTTTCGCTATTTTCACTCTTTATTTGTAACTTGTTGATGTTTGTTATCATTAGAAGACTCGTCCACTTCGAAAAATGATGTGAAAGGCGTTGCCTCACTGTAAATAAACGTTTTTACGAATTTATTTGTTTACTACGAATTTATTTAATTTACAATAACGCTAGCGTAGCAATCGTAACTGAAAAACACGTTACGTGGAGAATTGTTATTATTCTTGTTTTGTCTATTACTTTATTGTTCAGTTAATGTTGCTCATTGATAGTTTTTACTTTTATTTTGTTACTCCAGTAATAATTCAATTTTTATTGTCTATCCATTTGTATCAGTAATCCTTTGCAAGTATTCTGTATAAATGTGTATGTAAATATCTACTTGAATCATAATTCATTAAAAATGTAAAATATCGAGACAACGTAAAGAAGAAGAAATTCGTAAATATATTTTGAATTTAAGTATTTCAGCATGTTGACTGTAGTATGCGCAAGGTCGAACTTAAAGCTACTTTACTTAAAGCTATATTGAGAGCAGCCAAAAAGTTTGACGCGGACTGTAGCAGTTACAAGTTTTTGAATATTTGACCGTCATCGTCACTGCCAGTTCAATACGGTGATTTGGAGCATTAGAAAATAGTGAAAATTGAAACATTGTTACTCTTCGTCTTGTTGATGTGTCAAATCGGTTTCTATTAATTGAAACTCTAAATATAATTTGAGCGTTAGACCTTCACGTGGTAGCGGGAAATTAATAAAGTAATGTATTTCATTTATTCGGCTTTATTAAACAATTATTAAAAATTTTCTATTTTTATATAGTGTGCAGAGAGTTACAGAAAGATGACCTGAGCGGATGGAAACACGTTTTATCAACCCTAACAACGGGCATTAAATACTTGACAGATCAACCTTTTGTTCCACATTGTATATTCGAATGTATGTGTATAAACTGTGCATTGTGCTCAGCGATATAATTGTTGTTAATAAGCGATACATTTTTTGCGGGATGCGAGTGTTTTTTGTATACGTAACTGTAAATCGTACAAAGTGTAGGAGTAAGTTACGCGTGATGTTTTTGAGTTATGTAGTTAACAAGTTGCGGTAGACAAGCAACACGTTAGATATGAAATTACAGTTTCGTACAATCTTTATTACTTACTAGCCTCTGCCCGCGACTTCGTCCTCGTGGAATAGTTACTTTGGGCTAACGCTAACACGCAGCGGAAGCTCTCAGGAGAAAAAAAGAAACAATTTTGAAACATTCTTCATTAATGCTCCGCTCCTATTAGTCTTAGTGTAATTATATATAACCTATAACCTTCCTCGATAAATGAGCTATGTAAAACTGAAAGAATTTTTCAAATCGGGCCAGTAGTTTCTGAGATTACCCCCTACAACGTCACAAACTCACAAACTTTACCTCTTTACGAGTATAATATTAGTATAGATTATTTAACGAACGATAAAGTTGACTTTTATGTCATTGGATACTTCTGTGTTCATGAAGGTTTATTGATTGACAGCAACAATGGAAGGTTCTAAGACTTACAATGCTTACATTAGTTATGTATATATTAAATTAAAATAATATCATTATCATTATATAGTATAAAATAAAGTCCCCTAGGGCGGGTCTGTCTGTCTGTCTGTCTGTTCGCAATAAACTCAAAAAGTACTGGTCGGATTTTCATGTGGTTTTCAACAGTAGATAAAGTGATTCCTGAGGAACGTTTTGGTATATAATTTGTAAAGGATTTATTTTAATCAGGGCGGGACAACGTCTGCCGGGCCCGCTAGTTATATATTAAAATTATTACAAAATGCTACACACCATTTGTCAAAGTGAGTGAGCTTACTTGATGTGCTGGCACTTATACACTTTTTAGTTTGAAAAAGAAAATCAATATACTTACTAACATATAAATAGATACGACGTTTTTAATTTACTTATTTGTTTTTGTGTCTGTGCGTTTATTAAGAATTCAATATGTTATAATGATTTGGTGATTGTTATTCTGTTATATAGATCATGGTGACGGCGATATATTATATACTGAGTATAAAGTTACAGGACATCCCGAAATGTGACAAACTAAAAGAGACTCACCGTTACGGGATTATCATGACGTGTTCCGTGGTCGTGACGCAGTCGAATACAGAGCTGTATCACCAACCACGCTTTATTGTTACCTACCGCTATATTATTATTACACCTAAGCGTCCCATTATGGTATGTGTTTTAGCCGGTTTATGGTAATCTAGTCGGTTCTATTTTCGAATAAAAACTGAAAATGCATCAATTATTGTTAAATGTATTGCAAGTCAACATATCCTTACTTGTAAATGTCTCTTTAGGCAATGTTAATACTTGATTAAATTTAGGCAAGTAAATTATTTGTTTTCCATTAATGTACCTATCTACTTTTGCTTCATGTGGTTTATTGCTGAGCGTAAAACGAATTATAGTGAAACACATTTTACTATGACCGACATTAGAACTTATCCATATATACCATCCTTTCGTAGTAAGTATAAGTAAATCGATTTGTTTCTAATTAAATCGTACCACAATGAGAGTTTAAGTTTATTATAATATTCAAATATTAGGGACGACGCCGTACAACAGTTATTTTTTATTATTACACTTGATACTTTACATAACATGCTCGCCTCTTTAGAACTATGGTGGTATATAAACGGGAAAAAATATAATTCACAACTGTTTAGCTAATATGTGGAAACTGAAACTCATCCCGCTCTTTTATTTAACGCATCTGTTCTACCATGTAATATTGTGATGAATAAAAGTTAGTTAAAACCTGTGGAAATGTTTGCAATCTCTATACATATAAATGAATGTGTTTGTTACCTATGTGTTGCTATACTATTAATCCGATTGCGACGAACTTTTGGTGAGCTGTTGCGTGTTCATCAGACGTGACGCACAGTTCTGAATTATACTAATTCTTCTACCCCTGCGATCGATAATGGCGGGTTCCAAATCGTCTCGCGCAAACGCCAGCGTCCCGTCCCCAACCCCGTCGTCTCGTGTCTGCGATTCTGAATCAGGTGCGGAACACCCGACTCTCAGGACGCTAAATGTAGATGGCGTCCGTGCGCCCGCTTCGGCCAATCATAGACCGAGCCGCACAGGCAGGTCTAGTTCGGCCCCCTCGTCCCAAGTTAAAGTTACGGGTTCCGTAGTCGAAGCCTCACGTCCCGGCCGCGGCCCCAGTTACTATTGAGGACAAAGCATTCTGGCCAGCGATTTCTTCTCAGATAAACGAGATAGACATCCGTTACACCTCGGTTTTGAATACCTCCGCGGGTATTCAAGTTAAAGTGCTCACCACAATTAATACACCGCGCACATACATGTCTCCTCAAGGCAGGTAAGTATGCCTACTTCACTTTCGCGCTTGAAGAAGAAAAGACTTCAACACGCTGTCACACACAGATCGCCCCCACATACGTGCGCACATACACACAGGTAGGTACACATATGGTGAAAGGGTTTTCCTCCTTATTTTCGAACTGTATTAGTTTAGATTAGTCTAGTTGTTGGATGCCGGTACACATGTGTATCTTACGAATTCTTATATGTAGGTATAGCTAGCTTAGTCTAGCTTAGACAGATCCACGGTGTTGCATCTAAGGCAACAGCCCAAGCAGAGGTTCGGAAACTTTGGCACTCTTGAGCTTGTTGTCAAGCGGCGAAGTGCCTTAAGCGCTCGCCTTTGTAGTCCGGTGAAGCTGTGAAGGCCCGACAGGTCAATAGCGTAGACAGATCGAAAAAAAAATCATTTTACTATTGGTGATGTGTAGACAATTACAACTAAGTAGTACGCAATAGCTAGTTACTCCGTGTAAAAAAATGTGCTCTTATAAATCGTAACATCTTGCTCGTAATATTTTTTCACGATGATTATCAGATACCGAGATTTTAAAATAACTTATTAACACTAGTAAATAGTTGACATTATGTATTAACATTATGTAAATAGTTGACATTTACAAAACCTCGACATCCGGTATTTCTTACAAGGAGCGAGTCATCGAGTATATTAAACATATGGAGCTATAATTAAATTACATAATTAATGTATTAACAGTAATATACGATAATGCATAATATAATAGAACAATAAAAAAATGATAATTATCTACTTTAGAAGCATACAACGGCACATGTAGTCTCTGTTCGATACACACCACCGGTCACGGCTCCGACCCACTGTGATTTCTTTTGTATTGCATTAACTTACAATCCTGGGGCAAAGTTTTCATTCGTACTAGATTTAGGAAAGTGTTAGAAGAATATATTTCATAACAGTTTTACAGTCATATTGAGGAATACAATTCGGGATACCTTGTATCAGGATTGTAATAGCTTCATGCGTCTCACAAATAATAATATAAATGATTATTTTAAATTGTCAAACCATTACTTTAGAGGCTGCAATTAGCCTTCCAGGACTTGAGGGGCATAATATACCTTTAAAAAATATTGTCCCGAGAAATTGTTTTTCTCTTCATAAGAAAATGATGCAATTTGATATCACCGAAGGCATACCGCGTGATGATACATAGTTTAAGTAACATTTGTAACGCGTGTAAACGTATTGCTATCGAAAGGTTACGGGTGTTAATTTTAGCGCAAATTCGTGTAGCACGCTTCCTGGTTACCATGTCTTTGCGACGGTTTCTTTATTAATTTCATTCGAAAATTGATTATTTCACTAACGCATAATATTACGAATTGTGTACATTCATTAATATAATCACATTTTTCAGTTTATTATTTGAATCTTTGTTATCAAATTAATATTACAGATTTTAATACATTAAGTGTAAACGCATATAAATAAAATTATATATTGTTACTTTACGTTTATAAAAAGTCGTTAATTTCGATGACGCGGCGTTGATGGGTAATATGGAGATCAATTAATTAATTGGAAACTATTTTATGTGATATGTAACTAATTGTTAGTTTTTCTTAATTAAATGCGTCGCGGTAACATTGACTAGTAAAAGGGAAATCTAAGACGTCAATCATAGATAACGTTTTTTGTTCTTATTTATACGCTCAGGTATTCAAGACCAATGAAATATCATTAATAAAAACGTTTACTTTAATCAGCAGGTACAGTAATATACTTCTGAATACAGTTACGTATTATCTTTAGAGACGTGAACGGTTCGGCGTTCCACCAGAGCATGATCCCCGCTCCTTTTTCGCTACGCGTTTTATAGGCTTGTTTCGTATTTGAAGGTAGGGCTAATATTCCTGTCAGTACATAATTGTTTTTTGACGGTAGACAGGACCTTTGCGCCGACAAACATTTTGTTACATAATCGTTTATGTGCGTTAATTGCTGTAGCAGATGTTTTTCGCACAATCAATTAATGGTGTCGTAGTAAGAAATATTTACATAGATTACATTCGTTAGAATGAATATTTCAACTATGATAATCAGACTATCATTTAACGTAACACATTTAGTACATACCATGGTTTTGTCTAATAAAAATAATCAATGAACTTTCCTTAGACTTATGTTAAAAAATATGAGTATAAAATTTTCATTGCATTCTTGATAATCATATTACATATGGCGTCTAACTATAAAAGAAAGTTTTTTAAAGAACGATACAAATTATATAAAACCTCTCTTGTGTGTTAATTATTTTGTTTTTCCCTTACTCAACTACCATAATAATAATAAATACCTAATACAAATCAAACCACTCATATAATTGTGCGAAATCCTACATGACAATGGGTTATCCGTTGATAATGCGGAATAAGATGCAGTTGTGACTAAAAACGGTAATAAACATCATCATTAACTTTTTTTCATTTGTTTCATGATTTCTATATGTCTTGGGAACCCTCACGAATGGTTTTTGGTCTTGCTTTCTATAATTCGTACTTACATTGTATATATAACAATTATAAGTCTAGTGCTCTCTAATAGCTTAGTTTGAAAGAACGCGATGTCGCTTACGATACATCTTTAAGTGTTTTTCATTTTTAGCTTCCAATATGACAATGTTAGATCAGTTTCTGTTCTGAACTGTTGATTCTTAATATTATACTGTTCTAAGATATTGAACTCCTCTAAACGACTGGACCGATTTTGATGAAATTTTGTGTGGTGTCGAGTGGATCGAGAATGGTTAGATTCACAATTGGCCGGAGGGGGGGGTGCTTTTAGGATTTTTGTTTAAGGGGAAAGCCGCCGGCCGCTGTTGTTTTATATAATATTGTGTTCATGAAATGCATATACATAATCATTCGGATATGATTTAAGCGCATGTCGAGATTGTGATGATGATCTGCAATCAATTAATCATGGGATCGTAACGAAATCTGTTTTATTTAAAGCTATTGACAGTAGCAACTTGTAAATACATGTGGTGCGCGCGTACGTCTGACATAACCCAGTATATATTGTACGTGTTTACCAAAACTACATAAACTTTCATTACCATCATATTCTCCGAGATAATAAACCTATTCGAGTCAGTCTAAATGTAATAGTAAAAACAACTGACTAGTTAACCTATTTAAAAAGTTTGCGTTTATCGCTTTGAAATTTATTTATATTACTATGTGAGCGTACCAACGTTTCTATATTTAATTTATCTTTGTTTTTCTTTACCAAGCGAATACGGAGACTCTACTCTCAAACATTGAACAAGTTTTATACCATCAAATCAGTATTTAATTATTTTAAGTGTCATTATTACCATACGTAAGGCATTTTACTCTTTATGTAAGCTGTAGGCATAAAGGATTTAATTTAATTTCTTAATTGTTATGAGTAATGTTATGATTCAACATGTTTTTGCATTGTCTGTGATATAGAAACATAAGAACTTACGTCTAGATGCGCTGTGGGTGCTTCAATTTTCCCGTTTACTTGTTCTCGACGATGTGATAGTTTAATTAATGTTTGTTTATACATATAAGGAGTGATTTATAAAGCAATGTATACCGTATTAATAGAATTTCATGTTTTATTTAAGTTCATTCAGAATATGATTGGACATAATTTTTCAATAATCATTACTATACGTAAAACATTTTGTTTGGCTCGTTTGTATTATATAAAATAATTCCAATGTGCAATATAATAACAAACACCCGTGACTTTATATGCGTTCAATTAAATTATAAGACATAATAACGGTATTATATGGTCTAACGCCACCTAGTGGTGAGTTATAGTAAATTAGATACATAAAGCCAACTTTCATAGCGATCCGTCAGACAGTATTCGAGTTTATCGATCTCAGATATATCAACATTTATTTTATGCATACAATAAATAATGTTGCAGTTGTCTGTCTACATACATTAGAAGTTTATTATGGATTACTTACATATCATTACATAGTATAAAATAAAGTCCCCAACCGTGTCTGTCTGTCTGTCTGTTCGCGATAAACTCAAAAATTACTCAACGGTTTTCATGTCGTTTTCCCCAGTGGATAAACTGATTCATGAGTAACATTTTGGTATATAATTTGTCAAGGATTTTTCTAATAATCAGGGCGGGTCAATGTCTGCCTGTCCCACTAGTATATCTATATAATAATATCATGTATTTAACATGCTAACGAAATAACGTAACATTATTTGCAGGCATGCATTGATGACAACTTGGATATGGTGGAGTTTCTTGTGAGTAACGGTGCTGATGTTAATCGAGGCGATAACGAAGGCTGGACCCCATTGCACGCCACTGCTTCATGCGGCTTCATCAGTATCGCCAGGTATTAAATTTTACCAATAAGAAGCACAAATGCGAAAACATTATCTTTATATGTGTCATTTTTTATGATAAGACATAGGTACTATCGATTCTCTCATATTATTACTAATATTTATTTTAGATTTTTAAATGCTCCTAGTTCTGTAATAGTTAATCTAAAAATCACTTTTCAATCGTTTGTCGTTCGATGTGTTTTCTTTTATTTTATTTTCTCTGTTGAAAATAAGTCGACGCATATTTTTGTTATACTTAGTTTTACGCATAATCAGGTTGTATCTCTATCTAAAGTCAATCCACAGTAGATTTGAATACCTGAAGTAAAAGTTTGAACACTTCATCAGTGCCAAATCTTCTTAATTTTTATCGTGATGATAAATCATAAATGATATTACATACATACAAATCGTTTAGCTTCATAATATATAAATGATATAGGAATTACTTAATGAATTTACTTACTTAATTTACTTACTATTACTAAATGTAACCTATATTAAGATAATATGTCTGTTGATCGCTAAAACCCTCTCACTCAGTTCTAAAATGTTTGTGAAAAGATTTAGCAAGGCAGCAATGAATACCTATTAAGTTGTGCTGGTATTATTTGTATATTTTATTTTACGTACATTTTTGTAAGAACTGTGGTTTACTTACATTATATTTTAATCACAATATAATATTATCTATTGTTTTTATTTGTAAATACACGTATCACTGTGAAGATGTAGACGTTGTTTAGTACATCATTATGAAAGGCAATTTCGTCACAAGTCACAAAGTTAGTATAGAAATTGTAAACTGGTCAGTACTCTGTAGTGTATATAATAATATGAATTTTAATAACAAACATTTGTAGAATTACTTTAGTAAAAGGTTTTCAAACCGTGTTTAAATGTTTACATCATTAAAATTTCAGGAAGCTATAATATATTTCCTGAACATATATTTTTCCTGTTTCCCTCTTTTAAGCTTTTACTCTGCTATTGCTATTGCTGTAATTAGTTAGATACATTAATTACTAATGGGACTTATATATTCAACAATGGCCGACCGGTTTTTTCATATCGTCTATTTCATCTCATCAGCTACTCTCATGATAGAGCTAGAAGGATTCGGGAACAATGGGGTTGATATGTTCGGCGGAATAAAAGCCCCTAAATGAATATATATATAAAAAAGACTGCAATTTCGGAATCAGAATTTTCGAAAATTTCGGAATTTCAAACAAAATGACCGAATCTTTGTCACGACCAAATCTAGTAGTCTTCTTTGCATGCGTACAAGTATACGAATCTTATCTTATTGTATTTGATCACAGCATTGCTTTTTTAAATTTTTGAGAAATTTCCTTAAATGCGGTGAACCTGAAATCGACTGGGGTTTGCCAAATATCTTACGAAACTAAGAAAACTTAACTGATATTAAGAAAGAATAACTAAATTATCACTTAAAATAATGTATTCATTTTACGTTACTGCGTTATCTAATACAGATTGAATATTCGGTTATGATTGCTTTCTAATTTCGCTGAAAATAATGTTACGTTCGGACATCGGTATTGAATTATCGATGCGAGTAGGTAAATCAAATGTTTCGTTGAGTAATTGTAAATATGAACGCGTCTTACTAATTGCCCATATGAATAACAACCGCACGCATTTTGACGCACCCCTGATTACTGATACTCGATAGTTCAATGTAAACAAAAACTGACTCACAGTGACCCAGTAGCCGAGGGTTTTCTGTGTACGTTGCGTCGTTCATTGTTTTATTACTAGTCAACAGTTTATCGATTACGTCATCTAAAAATAATAATAATTTAAGTTCGTATATTCTATTTAAATATTTAATTAATTTTAATTATATATTTAGTGCTATAGAGAAAGGTCCTCTATTTTTGTATTACGTTTAAGTGAAGCGATAATGATTTAATAGTTTCGTATTTGGACGCCGCGTATATAGACGGGAATTCGAATAAAATAATAAACCCGATTTAGTGTATTTTTCTAAAGTGGGCTATTCTAAACATTTTACCAGAGCGCCAAAATTTTAAGTGGCTTTTGGCCGTCTTGTCGTAAAAAGTTATAAGGTAAACAGTTTATGGCTTAGTATAGATATTTCTTAATTTATTTCTAATCTTTCATTATTAATTTAATCTTATTTTGTGTCTTTACAATCTTACTTCACTACATATTATAAAACAAAGTCTTCTGCCACGTCTGTCTGTCTGTCTGTTCGCAATAAACTCAAAAACTACTGGAACGCAATTTTCATGCGGTTTTCACCGGTAGATAAAGTAGTTTATGAAGAAGGTATCAGGGGAGGGTGCACGTTCGCCGGGTCCGCTAGCCTATAATAAATTAAATAGAATTAATTCAAAACATGTATTAATTGACTGCGTTCTTTTTATCTTCGGCGATGTAACCGCTATAGCAAGTGCTACCTAAATATTTGGTAAAGGATAAGTTCATAATTGAACACTATTACAGTGATAAAACCTTTTTTTATATATCCCCTTGTCTAGTTATTACCATCAAGTTCAACATTTATGTGTGGTGTATACGCCGTACTATGTATTCTGATAGCAACACCTAGTCTTACACTAGGTTAAGCATGCTACCAATTCGGTTCATATTATCACTTAACATCCAGTGCGATTGCGGTCTAATGCGAAACCAATACGGTTGAATAGAAAAACAAATTCCCTTGGAGGTAGCGTTCTAAAGAATTTATTTATATAATAAACACTAGCCCCATAGAATTATGAAACCGCTTATTGATTACTCTCAGGTTCGTTACTCTATGACTAGCCCCAACAAACATTTTTATAGTCGTCTGTAAATCATAACAAAGTATGTAACAAGATCAATGTATTTATAAATAGGTTTTGCCCGCGTCGTCTTTCGTATTAATGCAGGTTAACCTAGCCCTCGGGAACAACCCTTTTTTTTGGAAGAAAGGTTCCATTGTTTTAGCTCTGTTAACATGTATGCAAAATTTTATGATGGTACAAACAAACAAAAGAAACATAAAGTTACATTCTCATTTACAATATCATGTAGTTAGGATAGTATTGGTACTATTCAAATGTCTACTTTTTTCGTTTAATCTATACATAGAATAAAACTAATTAGGTAAAATCTGTACATTAAATATTTATCGACAATATATGTAGGTTAGTTTTTATCTAAATTGTACTCGGTAGGTAATGCTCCGACCGGGCTCTAGGCTTATTTTAAAAGATGTTTCATATACCAACTGGGTATATGTTTACGTGAGTCCCTGGATAGTGTGAATTCACAATTGGAAGCTGTAGATGTCGCTGCAATCTGAATATAGGTTTTTTTTAATGATTTGTTGCGTTTAAATATACAATTGGAACCGCTAATAACCGATTTGGTGCAGACAAAGTTGCACGGGTAAGCTAGTATAAAATAAACATTGTTTTAAGAAAGAGATTCAATATAATACGCAGACTTATGGAATTACTGTTCGAAAATCTTAGAGATATCGATTTAGATATTGCAGATGTAACAGTGTATATAGAGCCGCTTCAGTTGCGCAGGGACATAGCCTCACTGAGTGTGTTCTACCACATGTATCACGGCGAGTGTTCCGCAGAGTTATCTAATTTAATCCCTTCTTCCCCTTTCCACGACTGAACCACACGCACTGGGCTTCATAGCCACAGTTTTACAGTAAATTGTATCTAGACACGAACTAAAAAGTTCGCATCGTCATATCTTTGCGGTACCGTGAAGCTGTGGTACAATTTCCCGGACAGCGTGTTCCCTCCTTCCTATGACATGAAGTCCTTCAAGCGTAACGTGAAGAGACACTTACTCAGGCCGGCGACGACCGGCGATGGATAGTTTGTCTCTCGGTGGTTGTCATTGTTTTTGGATTGTACTATGCTTACCATCAGGCAAAGTGCAGTCACTTTGTCGTGCCACAATAAAAAAAAAACATGACAATTCCGTTTCTTTTATATTCATGATTCGTATAGTATTTGGAGCAATCTGTATATAGGTTTGTAGGTAATTACTGCCTCACTACCTCTGTTTACATCGTTAATTTCTTGAGGATCATATTCCTTTTTGTTGTTACAGGTACTTGTTAGAGAACAATGCTGATGTCGCTGCTGTTAACTATGATGGCGAGTTACCCGTCGATATCGCGGAAAGCGAAGAAATGGGACAGCTATTATCTCGAGCTTTGGATGAAAAAGGTTAGATATAGTAAAGTTCTTATGTTTAAATCTCTGTTAATAGCGAGTCCTTTGTTAATATATTTATCGTAACATGTTCAGCGTTACGTACGTATATTACTATTTAAAATGAAGTTCAATTGCCATATTTTGAATTAAATCATGAAAAATTATTCCCTTGTTGTTCCTGTTCTTATCAATAAAATGAATGTAATTAACATTGAATATTCCATATCGTTGAACTCTTAGAAAACAAGATTAAAAACTAAAATATATAAAAATGTAATTGATATTTGTAGGGAAACGACTTTTTACCAAAATTGTCACGGTGTTAGAAATAATACAATAATAGCATTGACATGTTACGATAGTTTTTCAATTGATCTAATTGAATAGATACATCATTGAAAATTTTCAATTATATTTCCAGGGGTTGATTGCGAGAAATCTCGTAATGCTGAAGTGAACATGCTTATGCACGATGCCAGAGAATGGGCGATCAATGGATATGTAGATGTGAGAGATATGAAGACCGGTGGCACACCATTACATGTCTCTGCAGCTAAAGGCTATATAGATGTTAGTATTTTAACAATGATTCAGACATTACACAATTTATAGAGCCGCTTCAGTTGCGCAGAGACATTGCCTCACTGAGCGTGTTCTACCGTCTGTATCATGGCGAGTGTTCTGAAGAGCTATTTAATTTAATCCCTTCCTCTCCTTTTCATACCCGAACCAAGGGAATGGGGTTTGGAGGCATAGTTTTACGGAAATCCTACCTGGGGTTGAAATAAAAAGTTCGCAACTTCTTATCTCTCCGTACCGTGAAAGTGTGGAAAAATCTCCCGGCAGAATTTTTCCCCCTTTCTAAAAAAGGGTAAAAAAAGAAATAAGGGGGAGGATTTTTTTATATCCCGAAACACATAGAAAAAAAATAATCCTCTTATAAATTTTGCATTGTGAATACAATTCATCTTGTAATAAACTGTATTAAAGAATTAATTGTAATTTGTAATTGTAATAATGTATTGAAATTAATCCATCTCTATTGACCATAGAAGAAATAGGCAGAGAGAAAACAGTTTCCTCCTCTGTTTTTCAATCAATTTTATACTTTTTTCTTTACTGGACACTTACGAGCTTTTTTAATTTATTAATGTAAAATTTTTAGAAAAGTTCTTTTCTTAAGTATTGATAGATTAATGAACTACGGTCGAATTACGACCACTGGACGACCATATAATTAAAATTAATTTGTTATTCCTGTGGAACAGGTTGTTCTCGTATTGAAGGTTTATACTCACGCAAAGAAATGGGGTCTGCGGGCGTACGGTTGAGCAGCCTTGCTCTATGTCACTAATCTGAATCGTTTAGCCTAATCCGTTTTTTCCAATTTCGCAGGTAGCCAAAACGCTGTTAGAAGACTGTAATGCGGACCCGGATTCTGTGGATTACGAAGGTTGGACACCGCTACATGCTGCTGCACTCTGGGGCCAGAAGGAAGCTGCAGCATTGCTTCTAAAGTTCGGCGCTGATCCACACCTAAAGAATTATTCGGTATATTTATGTTTTTTCAATACATTTAATCAATAGATTTCAAATGAGAAAGAGCTCTACGTGTCTTGGAATTCTTATTCACTTTATATTTCCAGCATTGTCGGATGTTGACTACATCAATTACAATCGTGATTATACAACTGAGTATATATTGTATAGTTAATCTTTTTAGTAAGGATTCACACAATTATACTATCGCTGTGTTATTACTACTTTTGCTGAAGCGTTCAGATTCTCATATCCATGCAAATATAATTTATGTTTATGTTAATTATTGCAGCAAAGTACAATAAGGAAGTGTCTGTTTATGCTGGAATATCCTATGTTTATAATCTGGACTAATTCTGTTTTAATTGTTTACGGATAATAATACTTAGTTACGAAAAACTAATAAGATGAGAGAAGTCTCCCGTTGTGCGCAATAAGCAATAACTACTGGATAGATTATTTCCTTTTTTTAGTTTTACTTAATAAATACTTGGTCCTTATCTTAAAAAAATATCGCGTTTTCTTAAATTATTATATAACTATTAAAGTTTTAGGAAAATATAATTATTATAAGGGTTACAGAATATCAAAGAAATACTTTTGCTTTCAATTTTTGTTATTCTTTCCTCTGTACATAAAATATATTATTGATATAATTAACAATACAGACGAAATCGCGGGTAAAAGCTAGTTCCGCTATAAATTGAGCATAAGATGACAGATATATAAATAGAAAATTATAACTAAGCATTTCCACTAACGACACTTAAACTGACGATTTAAATGAAGAATTTAAATTATTATTATCATAAAGAAAATCGTGTTGAAGTATGTTTTCCTAGTTTTTATAGACGGATTGTTATGTTTTATAGAATAATTTTTAATTACCATATTATGATAGGGTCAGACGTGTATTGATCTGGTCGATCCGAGCATATCGACATGGCTCGAGGAGGCGATCTTGAAGGCACCACGTCGCGTTAACAACAACAACAATAATAACAACAACAACAAACGTAAACGCAGCCCTCCGCGACACGACGTCAAGCGAGTCGACATCGAGATCACGGGGAAAACTGACGAAATCATTAATGGTCAGTATATATACGTATTTTATATATTATTTTGTATAATATGTGTTCCGTCTAGACTGCAATCGAAGAACGGTAGTTCCCAACCACCGTGACTCATCATATTTCATAAAAAGAGGACTTCTCGTTCGACTAAGTTCTTATGATTTGACGGTTATCAAATTCAAATCATATTAACTTTTTCGGATGAGCGGTCACTCCGTTCTTCAACTGAGTGATGTCATTTTGCGATGCGAATTAATAAAATTATTGTAAGTACTCTCTCATTATTAAAAGCTAGAAGTAAGTAATAGAAACGGTTAATAGTAATCAAATATCGGAGCACAAATGTTCGTTTGTTGTTACAAAATCACATATTTTGTAACTAAATCTTGAAGTTCAATAGAAATTATGAGTACGACATGAACTATATAGATATGTATTTGTTGGGTAGAACTAATATTGCTTACTATTTTAGATCGATTGAAATGGTCAGTGACTTAAAGACTATTATTAATTTTTTTTTATATCATAGGAGGCAAACGAACAGTTAGGTCACCTGATGTTAAGTGATCACCACCGTCCATAGACACTTGCAACACCAGAAGAGTCGCAAATGCGTTGCTACCCTGTGTTTGGGGGAGAGGGAGGGGAGGGTAAGGTTGAGAGGAGGTGGGTTATCCGGAGCAGTAAAAATGATTATGTATAATATAATGTAAAAAAGATTTTAGTGTTGTAGATACGCATGATGATTGTGAATAAAATCAATCACCTAATAAACCATCACACCATTATTCCACTATATAATTTGATTTGCACTTCATTACAATTAGCTAAATCAAATGTAATATGTTTGTTACTTATTAAATTAATTGGTATTATTCTTAATGAGTTCTTTGAAATATGTAATACGTAAATATTCAATGTTTCGAAATTGCCGTTTATTAATTTGAAGTCTGTCTTGGTTAGTCAGTCTTTGAAATGATTATAATCAATTATATTATAACTAAAGATACGTTACCTACATGATATTTTGACAAATCAAATGGCACGATAACGCAAAAATACATAAGTAACACGTTACACTGTCTTAGATAGAATGTGTAAGTGATATGGCATATTGTCAATATCGGCAGTGAAAAGAAATAGTTATGTGTTGCTTAGACACCGGTGGATTGACGGGGCAGCCGTTAAAAATAAGCTAGATAGCCAAGTTTTAACAAGGCGCTGTCGAAGCGCTTATGATGTATATATATAGTTATAATATGATTGGATTATAATATATTAAAATCATATAGAGTATCATGAATAATAATAAAATGTTGTCCAAATCAAATATCATCTTGCATCAGGCA
Organism: Antheraea yamamai; assembly: GCA_036509395.1. Classification (NCBI taxonomy): domain Eukaryota; kingdom Metazoa; phylum Arthropoda; class Insecta; order Lepidoptera; family Saturniidae; genus Antheraea; species Antheraea yamamai. The sequence goes on along the minus strand of AP028424.1, from coordinate 5,403,411 downwards.
TTGTAAATCGTGGTCGTTTAATGGCTTGACCGGTGGAGAATATCAACGCAATGTCCGCAGGTTCGAACCCCGGCATGTACTAAACATTTTTTCGGAATTCGCGTAATTTTATTAATTTAAATTGGTAATACTAACACCTGACGGTGAAGGAAAACATCGTGAGGAAACCCGAATCTGAGTAATGTTCTTGTATTACTACTGTATGTGGGAAAACAGAGAACTGTGGGTTTCTCAGAGTTTGAAATCGCCAATACGTCGTGGGCTGGCGAGGTGATTATGCGCATAACTTCCTTCAGAAGGAGGCTTATGGCCCTGCAGTGGGTCTATTACTGGCTGATGATGATGATGATCGATCGATTTACCGTCCGTTGCATAGATAAGCCGTCTACGCCAGAAATGATTAAAAAAACGTCAGACGGCAAACCACCGGAAGGACGGGCGCCATCGCCCAAGAATATAGAGCCAGCAGAGAATGTGACATCCGTTGACGAATTACCCGCATGGCGAAGATCTGCCTCATTCCGTTGCCGCCAGCAAGATGCTATCGCCACTAGTGAGTGAACCCTTGTAGTTCATAATATATACGATTACACCACATACATTATCATTTGCCTTAAAGTTTCACCATTTTACATTCTTCTAGGAGATTATTACTGCAATTGTAGAGTAGGTAATGATATAAGTGTCTTGCGACCATTTCAATCCTCTAACAAGATGCTTGCCCTCTTATTAAAATTTTCCAGGGAGTATTTGTCGCAACAATCCATGCTCCGTGGCATCATTTCCCATCCACTTCACTTGTTCACAGTAACCGAACTACGTTACGTAAACCACCAATGTTACAAAATATAGAGCCAAATAACACAAGGTTATAAATGAAATATAAAGTCCACTACATGATATCTATTTCACTTATAAGTTATATATGTCAGGGCGAAAACTAGGAGATGCATATAGAAGTATGACGTCATCCATGGTAACGTCGTCTTTATTATTTAATCGATCAATGGAGACCAATCGAGTGTCAAAAATAAAAGCGTTAGGCTTAAACAGCCGATATAGTAATGCAGTCCTGAATATAGTCACGAATGGTCTATAGTTTTGAACAGTCTAACGATCCAAGCGAGGATACCAGTGCCTAGTTTTTTTTCTACCCGACTATCGCTGTTGGTCTGACGGACCTTTACAACTTCACCAGGTTTTAGCCCAGTGTCTAGTCGTCGGCCGCAATTTAACACCCGAACAGTACAAAACTATAAGGGTTTAAACTCCATACAAACGAACGTAGCCCTTGTGATGTCAATAGACTGTTGGCAGCATAAATAAAGTACCGTTTTTATTACAAAATTTGAAAACCTTGAACAATACTACATTATCTAATGTACAATTATAATTTTACAAAATTACCTTCATATTTAAAACATGCTCTGCTATTTTAAGAGCTGGGCCTTAAATATTAGCCAAGGCGTTAAAGCGTCCAGCCAAAGCTGACTGCCAATAACAGTCAAGATGCTTATGATTTGCTCATGCCTCGAGCCAATAATATTTCAGAACGGGTCAACAGAAGCTCAATAGTATAAGTCAATAGTAGTCAGTAGTACGGACACAGGTCAATAGTAATCTCTCCGACATGTATAATCACACAACATGTACAAGTTGTGAGATTATTACAAACGCCAGAGGCTCGTTATTCTATGTTCATCAAAGGGAATTAGTAAATGTGGAAGTATCAATTGTGTATATTGTACTATTAGTTATGTAAGGAAATCAGTTTGCAAGAGCTTCAATAAATACGTATATTCGAGTAGGGAATAAATAGAAACATTGTATTAAATCATCTTTAACCAATTTGTATATACAAGTAACTGACGTCATCGTTTCGTGATATCCAAATTATTATACTGTCTCTAAGGTTAACACGATAGTCGATAAAATTCACCCCGTCTCTTATTGTATTAGTAATGTTTTTTAATGAACTTAATTTTTTTCACGTACTTTTATTAACACAATCTGTATATATATATATATATATTATTTGTACAACATATATTTAAAAGTATAATTGAATTTTGTTGTTAACTGTTATTTATGCTCACGTGTCTAAATAATTTGGAATGTTGCATACGTATTAAAGACACACAGCTATAACATTACTATATACATACATTCATGAACATAAGATTGATAATCGTGTTGAGAGATCTTCCTAAATCACTTTCTCTTATACACAAGATTGATAGAATTAAGTTATATTGATACGTGTATATATTTAGTTCGTAGTATAATGAATAAGTGTATCAAAAAGCTTGGTAAACATATTTTATAACGTGCTGTCAATCTCACCATCTCTTTCCAGAGGAGAACACACCTGTCAAAAATACGCTGGACAACGACACCATACTCAAGAGGACCCACAGCTTCCAGAACGACAAAACGTGTGTTTTTACAATACATTTTTATACATTTTTAATTTTTCTTCTATAAATAATTTAATAAATATTTATTTTTGCATGCCATATTACAATTATAATATCATTATGGTAATATCACTACTGTCTATATTCATTATAAGTGTTGCATTTTATAGTATAAAATAAAGAGATGCCAATTTTTTAATATCTCACTAATTATTAAGGTTATATATAATAATATATATTATAATTTGCATTCACTTATGCATATTCTCGCCATTATTAATGTTTAGTGCTGGCATAATGTTGTGATTGCTCAGGAACCGCTTATAATTGAGCTTATTCGTTCACGGGCCGCTATGTGTATTCTGCCTTATCAACAAATTAGACTTTATCATTTTACGAAACATTTAAAATTAATAAATACTATTGACATCAAAATAAAAAAAAAATTAATAAAAAAAAAAATTATAATTGATGGAAAGTACATGCATATTCTGATGCTGTTAGTTATATTCGTTATAATTCTGTTGACGATGTAAACCCCATATCTTTTCTATACAAAAAATTATCTTAAACACTACACGAGTATCGTTCGAGTTTGGCTTAATTTTGCCAGCACTATGCAGATATATAATAACTTTAAATAAATAATAATAATATAATACATAATTCTAAATAATAAAATTGTAAATACGAACAATGTGCTAACGTGATATAATTGATAAATGATGGTTTCAGACAACGAAACTCCGTCCTATTGAAAATAAAATGGTTCAATAGCTTATCGAGAGTAAACAGATCGGAAGATAGAAAAATCAACTCACAGTTAGTCTTTTACAAAGAATATATGTGACGTCGATAAACAAACATAACTTGTAGTTTAGGATTGTGTCGTCCCAGGATGGGTGGGGTTTATTTATTACGAGTGTATATAGAAATATTTTATGGACCTTGTACTGGATACGTGAATTTTTAATAATAAAACTAGTTATATATTCTTTATTAACCGACTTCAAAAAACGGGAGATTTTCTATTCGATTTTATTTTTTCTTTAATATACGGTACCTCAAAACGTCTTTTATAAATTGTTTTGCAGTTATTATTTTTTTCATTTCAATGAGGATAGTTTCAAGTGAGTTATTTTAATGATGAGAGTAAATTTTTACCATGCGCGCGCACACCGTCACGAAAAACCGACACCCTGAAGTTAGCTATAGTCAACATTTTGTTCCTTTGTATTAAAACTTTCAATGTATTAAATACCTTTTTTCTATTGTTAGCGTTGTTTTTTCTACAAACGTAGAATAAGGCAAAAGATAAAATTTTTGAAAAGATTTTTATCTTGTTACGCCAGAGAAGTATAACTTCTAACGCGTGTACATAAGTACACACCCACTTTTTTTTCTCTTTCGGTGTGGCCTATGCCTATTTAGGAGAGGAGGAGAATGTTGAAAAATATGTGATCCACTCCTCCCTCATCAAGCTCACACTCGCATAGAGAATGTTGAAAAATATGTGATCCACTCATCACTCATCAAGCTCACACTCGCATAGAGAATGTTGAAAAATATGTGATCCACTCATCCCTCATCAAGCTCACACTCGCATAGAGAATGTTGAAAAATATGTGATCCACTCATCCCTCATCAAGCTCACACTCGCATAGAGAATGTTGAAAAATATGTGATCCACTCATCCCTCATCAATCTCACACTCGCATAGAGAATGTTGAAAAATATGTGATCCACTCATCCCTCATCAAGCTCACACTCGCATAGAGAATGTTCAAAAATATGTGATCCACTCATCCCTCATCAAGCTCACACTCGCATAGAGAATGTTGAAAAATATGTGATCCACTCATCCCTCATCAAGCTCACACTCGCATAGAGAATGTTGAAAAATATGTGATCCACTCATCCCTCATCAAGCTCACACTCGCATAGAGAATGTTCAAAAATATGTGATCCACTCATCCCTCATCAAGCTCACACTCGCATAGAGAATGTTGAAAAATATGTGATCCACTCATCCCTCATCAAGCTCACACTCGCATAGAGAATGTTGAAAAATATGTGATCCACTCATCCCTCATCAAGCTCACACTCGCATAGAGAATGTTCAAAAATATGTGATCCACTCATCCCTCATCAAGCTCACACTCGCATAGAGAATGTTCAAAAATATGTGATCCACTCATCCCTCATCAAGCTCACACTCGCATAGAGAATGTTGAAAAATATGTGATCCACTCATCCCTCATCAAGCTCACACTCGCATAGAGAATGTTGAAAAATATGTGATCCACTCATCCCTCATCAAGCTCACACTCGCATAGAGAATGTTGAAAAATATGTGATCCACTCATCCCTCATCAAGCTCACACTCGCATAGAGAATGTTGAAAAATATGTCTAATAATCACTGAATTTGTTATTTGATGAATTTTTTACATCCCTAGGACATTGATTACGATAGTGTCCCATTTGTTTGCATTTGTAACATTTGATTACTTTCTGTTTTGACATTGACGTTGACATCTGAGTTCTTCCGGTATTGGCGCCATACTTTTTTCGATAACTCGCAAATGCTCCGCTAACGTCGCCACTGTCTTCCTCCAAATCCATCAATTTTGTTTTAATGGCGTCGGCTGTTATACTAATGCCCGAATGTTCAATCGCCATTATCATTGGCGAATATTTTTCAGATAATCCAGCTAAAAGCAATGATCCTACCCACTCATCATTAATATGAAAGCCCGATCCACTCAATTTTTGGCTCGTTTCTATGATCTGAGTAACGTAGGACGTCATAGATGTACAATTTTCAAGACGAATTGATATCAAAGTTCTCAACAAGCTGATCCTTCTAGCGAATCCTGAATCATCGAATAAATGCTTTAATTTTTCCCATAGTTTCTTCGTATTTTCGACATCCTTGATATGTACATATAGCGACGAGTCAATCGTTAGAATCAATTTTGCCTTGGTTTTCGCATCAGCTGCGGCTTCATCTGGATTCGTGACTTTGATACAGTCCGAAGTACCTTCCAGTATTAGAAAATTCTCCGCGGCGAAAGCCCACTCTTGGTAGTTCTCGCGACCTTTTAATTTTGGCACGCTCACAACGTAATTCGAACTCATTTTCACCGGCACAGTGTATTCTCAGTCCACACAAACTTATACAGCATTAACTTGCAAGTTCTTAACGAGAAAAACACGTAATTCTGGGCACATAACCTCTAATAAAACAAGCACGTTGAGATTCAAGTGAGAACAGATCTAATACTTTATTCAGAGAAAGAAAAAACAACATGCTACAGATAAAATATACAACAACGAATATAGGTTAGTTTCACATTAGTGACAACAGATGTCGGTAGCAGTATTTAATATTGATTATTTAGATATAAATTTCAACAATATGTGATCCACTCATCCCTCATCAAGCTCACACTCGCATAGAGAATGTTGAAAAATATGTGATCCACTCATCCCTCATCAAGCTCACACTCGCATAGAGAATGTTGAAAAATATGTGATCCACTCATCCCTCATCAAGCTCACACTCGCATAGAGAATGTTGAAAAATATGTGATCCACTCATCCCTCATCAAGCTCACACTCGCATAGAGAATGTTGAAAAATATGTGATCCACTCATCCCTCATCAAGCTCACACTCGCATAGAGAATGTTGAAAAATATGTGATCCACTCATCCCTCATCAAGCTCACACTCGCATAGAGAATGTTGAAAAATATGTGATCCACTCATCCCTCATCAAGCTCACACTCGCATAGAGAATGTTGAAAAATATGTGATCCACTCATCCCTCATCAAGCTCACACTCGCATAGAGAATGTTGAAAAATATGTGATCCACTCATCCCTCATCAAGCTCACACTCGCATAGAGAATGTTGAAAAATATGTGATCCACTCATCCCTCATCAAGCTCACACTCGCATAGAGAATGTTGAAAAATATGTGATCCACTCATCCCTCATCAAGCTCACACTCGCATAGAGAATGTTGAAATATATGTGTCCACTCATCCCTCATCAAGCTCACACTCGCATAGAGAATGTTGAAATATATGTGATCCACTCATCCCTCATCAAGCTCACACTCGCATAGAGAATGGACACGGATATGTATAGTGAGTCTTATTTTAATTTCGTTAACATCAGGACTTATATTGTGAAGATACAGTAGTAAATTCCTCAAAATCGTATAGGCAATTTATAGTAATGTAGATATATCTAAAATTTAAGTAGGTACCTAATTATGACCAAAGACATTCTAGTCTATTTTGTTAGGCTAGATTTTTGAAATAAAACTTGTTTTAAGACGGTATGGAATGGATTTTATGAAAGAAAAATGTGTAACGAAAAAGAGATAGCTATATACGTATAGTATAGTTTTTAGGTTATGAGAGAATGAGATAGTAGTACATTAATGTACTCGAAATATATACAAAAAGAGAGAGAGAGAAGCGTTTAAATCTATATTATAGCACATTACTTTCTGTTGGATCGTTGTGGCTATCGCGTTTCCGTGTCGTGTGTTATTAACAATCCTTAATATATAGTAAAATAGTACAAAATAATGCTGAAAACGAATGTTCACAAACTCCATAGTGCATTGACCTCATTCTCTTCAAAATTAATCAGAATACTAAGTTTCACTTCTATCGCTTTTGAACTTGAACACTTTTTTTTGAAGTCGGTTTTTTTATCGTATATATATATATTGATGTATTCGAATGATTTATTTACGTATCCGGTGCTTAGTCGGTTGGTGATTTGCACGTGAATAGTGACCGTGTTGCATGCACGTGTGTGTTGAATACAGCTTCTATCAGCGATACCGTGACGTGACGGCTCGTATAAAGGCATCGTCCTGTCCTTCAATACCGCCGCTACCGCAATCAGCGCTCGCCGCTATCGAACTGAGGAAAAACACTCAGGAGGTTAACAAACCGACCGAAAGTACTAACGAGGACATACAGACAAGGTGATTAGTTCATCTCGATGGTTTTCATAAATATATATATGTATGTATATTGTGTATATATATATATATATGTGTAAAAAAATGCTTAATAAATTGCGTCAAAATTGCACCGCGTGCTTACTTTCGTCAAATCTATGTTTGTGTTATTAGAAATGCAATCTTCATTTATGTTATAAGTTACGAGAAGATTAGTATAAAATAAACCGATTTTTTTCAAGGTTTTCTTAATATCTAATGTTGAATCACGATAATAGGTATTCATGTAAGGGAATATATACATTTTACAGGAATTTATCTATCGATTTTATAAAAGATGTCGAAACCGTTATTTTTGAAATTCACAATAATAAATAAGTAACAAGAAACATGTACAATTCATAAATCATCATTAACTATACACGTAATAATAATAATGTATGTCTCACTGTGTTCTGCTTTTTTCTAAGAATAATATTTCGGATACTACGTTTTGTATGGGTCTTTTCTCACGTACTATATTATTCATAATACTTTTTTTTTACTGATATATAATTATAAGCAAAACTATTTAGTAATTTTTAAAAGAACTCATATGTTTATTAAATGAAAAAAAAAATGGGAATACAAATCTCTAATAGTATTTCAAAATATGGCAGAGTTAGTCCAACGGAACGGCGAGAAAGGGACGCGAATACGTGGACATCGCCTTCTAATACAACAAATGCGAATACAGTTAGCAACAACACGCAAGCCACGGTCAGGAGGTAAGTTCATTTTGTACGTACTAATCTATATATTAATACGTGAAGTGAAAACTTTGTACCTCTTTTTAAGCGAATTGCGCAGACGGACGAACGTAAAGTTTGGCATAGTCAAAGTTTATACGGATGAGAAGTGCATAAAGCTAATTTTTTTTAATATAAAATGGATTAAACCACATTAAATTGATTAAAATATACATTACTCACACTACGGTTTGAATGACACACAGCATTTACACACATGTAAATGAAAATGACGTTCCGCCATCCGTCATTCTACTCTTACGTTCCGATTACCTTTTTTCACCCTATATATATATTTCACCCTACAATCAATATTTTTGCCCTTTGCAATCAACTGGTCAAATTGTAGGTTAATTTTATAATAATATAATATGTAAATTCATAATATACATTGATAATTAATTGAATTGACCTGAAATAATTATGTTCTTTGGTTTTATTGAATGTCAAAATGAATTATGGTCGAATCTCGACCACTAGGCGACCACTAGTAAAGCATTAATTTATAGGATATCCCTACCTTGTATCGCTACCATATCACATGTGATGATAAAACCATTAAGACGTCATTATTTATGGCTGTCACTTTTCAGAAACAATTAATGTATGCTGCTCAGAGACTCCCAACTTGACAATTGTTGTCTATAGTCATTATTTCTTGATTGCGATGCGTTTACAATGAGGCGCAGTGTCAACACTGTGCTATGTTACAATAAAAAAACATGTATACAGAACAATCGTTATTTTAAGTGAGACTGAAATGATCGTCCTGAATTTTTACTACAAGATATTGTATCGGTGATGTCATTCCCTAGGTCATGAATATTTACATTTTGTGTGGATATGCTGTTTAAACGGTGATTCACCAGTTTCGTCATAAGGGTTTGTCAGTCGAGACGTATATTATTTAGTTAATTTTCTATATAAAATAACGTGCTTTGGGAAATCGCCGAATAAACCAAATCTACTTTTGCAATGTCCAGTGTAACATATTGAAAATCGATTCAATTGTAATGGTTTATCCAGTGACAGACTTAAATCGATAGTTGTATGTGTTTAAAATAATGTCATATGAATTGGACGTCAATTATTATCGTCTCGAAAGTCACATATATTTTAGTGTTCATTTCGAAGAAGCAAAATATAGTTTTTAAGCAAATCGTTGATCAATGTTACGTATCATTTTTCCAAAATATTGAAATGTGAATAATTGTAAAGTGAGGTGAAACAATTTCGTAACTTTATATTTACATTTATATATTCAGAATCCGCGTATGGATATCGCTTTGTAGGAATTGAGAAATGTTTATTTATTTATCCAAGGTATTGTTTACAAATTAATGATATTGATTACTGAATTGATGTTCGAATGATATATGTTTGTGGTGTGGTTTTGTAATATAAATCTATATATTTTGTTTTACACGGGTAAAAGCAGGAGAAGTAATATACCTGTTATTTTAATGTAGAGTCTGAATTTTAAAACATGAAAATGTGAGAGTGTAGAGGACTAAAGAAATTCTTCAATTATTGTAATTTTTTTCGCGCTTATTTTCTATCGACTATATCAACACTATTGTATGCAATCTAAGACCAAATCAGAAGAGTTATTGTAGCTAGCTACATAGGTACTTATCTAGCTACCAGGATCACTAACATCTTAGTAACGGACCTGATACTTTCCAAGTTCTGCATATATGGTCTACAACGAGAGATGTATATGTTAAAAGAGAAAATTTAAAATGAGATTATTTCAGCAAAAATCTTATAGCATACAGAAATAATATAAAATGCCTATAAATTATGAATTCTATAAACATAAATGTAATTCAAGAGACCGTCCATTATGTCTGTTTTAGATATTGCTTTTAAATGATCCGTTAATTATAAAAACCAACATTATTCGCCAGCGTTGCCTGTGATGAATGAAATGTATAGATTGTTTGTCGGTCTGTTTGTTAGTAAGGTATACGTAGTAGTTGTACATTGAATTGTTATGTGACAGCTCGGAGAGTGTAGAGTCGAACAGTAGCAATTCAACGCCGACTTCAACGACGCCGACCAAACTATCGCCCGGGAACATATTCAAGAACTTTTTCAAGTACTGTTACACTTAAACGGGACGTATTTTTAATTTGCGATTAGAATGTGGCAAATATATATTATATATTTACATTTATTATATTCCCTTTATTAACTGTCGTTATATCCGTTTCTCAATATTGTTGAAAAGATAATTTTATTTAGTAATCACTACATATTTTAATACAAACTCCTCCGCCGCGTCTGTCTCTCTGTTCGCGATAAACACAAAAACTATTTAACTATTGTTTACATTAATAGATAGAGCTATTCACGAGGAAGGTTTAGGTATATAGTTTGGCAAGATTTTTTGTAAATTTGTTGAAATATTACGATAATTGTTGGAAGTGTCGGGAAAAGTCAAGCCGGCTGAGAGCTTTCGTCGAAAACGCTGCCTATAATCCCTTTGAGGTATAAACAAAACAATTGTGATAGTAAACGACGCCGTCGTAATCGCGGGGAAATCAACTAGTTTATAGATATAATAACTAAATTTTAGTTCTATCAATTATAAATTCTAATTAGTACAATTGAAATCAATATGTTACATTATCATAAAATACTAAACGCAATATATATGTACGAGTATATATATATATTTATATGCTTAAGTATTTCGTAGGGGAATGCCCGTTCGATTCGTAAATTATGAATACATCTTTTTAACATTTTTGAACATGAGACAAAAATTAAAATATCTTTATATTAAAAATGAGAAATAAAACATTTATTTTTCATTTTGTGTTCCAATATCTGTAAGTTCAAGGTTTTAACTCACCTTTATATTAATAGGGATAGGGTTTGAAATAACCTTTCTCCAGGTGTATAATTGAAGTTCTCGTGTTCAATTATGTAAACAGTATCACTTTGTGTTGTTTTTTTTATATATATTTTTACGCATAACTTGCTGTTCTGCTCGGTCGTGCTACGTTTTCTATAGCGATAATTATTAGAGCATGTCGATTATAATTTTTATGTTTAGTTTATATGCATGCATGTCTTAGAATAGTGTGTTATAATTGTGGCTGTTTTTATTATTTTGGGCTTCGTGTTTTTTTTTTGTTACCTTTTCTATTTTTTTTTTTATTTGTGCCTATAGTTTAATGTCATGATACGCATTAATCGCGTGTCGATTACTAAGGAAATAGACCATTTGATTCGTTACTTTTCAAAAGAAGCTAAACCTAGTGTTAGCCGTTCCTAGTATTGTACTTTATTTTTCAAATTCTTCAAATTTTGAACATCTAAAATGTGAATATCATAAACAAAAAAAACTAAAAACTTTACGGACCAATCATATCATAACTAAAAAGGTGTAGATACGTCATAAGCGCTTCGACAGCGCCGCGTTAAAACTTGGCTATCTAGCTTATTTTTAACGGCTGCCCCGTCAATCCACCGGTGTTTAAGCAACATAACTCAATCTTACTTCCACATTTTATCTAAGACAACGTGGCGTTACAGTATTATTTTACGTATGTGTGTGTTATCGTGCCATTTGTTTTGTCAAAATATCGTGTAGGTAACGTATCTACAGCTTTTTAATTATAATATCATTGGCAGGCATAATTTGAACGTGTATAGAAATTTTCGGTGTATAGAACCTGGAAATCTTAAAAATGTTATATGAAGGATTAAATTTGGTTTCAGCTCATTTTGAAACGTAACAACACATTTGTAACTTAATATCATAATCTAAAAGAGTCGTTTTTTTTACTGTCATTTTTAATATACCCAAACGCTACTAGACGAGTGTTCAATATAGTGTATACCTATATTTTTTTGTGGTCAGAATTAAATCGTTACTTAATTACAGGTCTTTCGTTCCACCTGTTCGTGATGAGGAAAGCGAAACTCAAAGGAAGGCTCACGCGAAACGCGTTCGCGAGACGAGACGTTCCACTCAAGGGGTCACTTTAGACGAGATCAAGTCCGCTGAGCAACTGGTGAAGAAGAAATCGACAAATGGACCAACGACTACGGAGAATTCTTCACCAACGAGCCTCAAGAAGACCGAAGAAGCCCCAGCAGCACCTGCCAACACGGATAACGGTTCGGTATGTTAACTACATAATATACCCATAATTTCACCTTTATATTTACCGAGGTAGTTATCAGTTGAACCCTATTTCTCTTTTCATTATCGATTTACCCTTTGTACAGGTCGCGCCAAACTTTTTAGCCGCTCTCAATATACCCATAACTTCAGGCTTGCGCACATTTACATATAATAAAAATGTAAATTTAACGTGCCTGCGCGTATTCGATTTTGGTGAAAAAAATTATTGCAGGTGTTTAGGTTAGGAATAAGTAATAAAATACATTTTAATTATTTTTAGAAATGTCTGTCTGTTTGTATAAGCACTTAGCACCGCTAAAGTACTGGCTTCATGATAAATTTCACCAAGAAAATCATAAAGCATATCCTCGAGAATAACTTAGTCTTTGTTTCATTAAAAGCGGTCCACTCTGTCAAAAGTTATTGTAATTTTAATGACGACGCGAAAGAGTGAAAGTAAATAAATGGACTTTATACATTCAAAAGATTTTATTACGATGTTTTTCTTACATTAGGTTCCACGCAGACGGAGTCGCGGGCACAGCTAGTATAAAATATTATTATAGGAATCTAAAATGGGCATTTATTTATCCTAAATTTGTCTCGATTACATATAATATAATACGTATTTATACCTAACTGTGTCTTGTGCACCTATATTCAGAGCGGTCAAAAAGTTTAACGCGGACTGTAAGTTCGCGTCACTTCATATATAATTTTTCATTCTTCATTCTCTAGTTAGAGGGTCTTATTATATTTTTACGCTTAATTATGCCAATTAACTAGTGGTGGGCTTTCTCGATAATGTACAAGTTCGCCTTCTAAGTAAGGTATAGATTTTATATATAGTAAGCGTATGACAGTGATTAAAAAATTAAATACAGACTAAACCTTGTATATACGTTGGTATTGAATTTCGATTTTATATTGACGACCGTACATACGCTGGTTGAGTCATATTTTTTACCTCAAACTGTTGTACACTGGTGACATTTTTTGATAAAACTTTTAAAATTTATTATTGAAAAAAAAACATTATTCTACCCCTTAGCTCATTGTTTTTCTTTTTGCATTACTAACATTGGCCAAGGGCCACTCTTCTCTGAAGAGAAGTTCATTAAAATTTTGTTTATGGTAATTCATATGCTAAATCAATGTATAATGATTTATGTAGAAAAAAACAAAATATATGAATCCTTCTCGAGTTTTTTGTATGATCAACATTATCTCATACGATTATTGGTCGATTTTCAAGGAGTTTCAAGTATTTTTACCTCAAAATATAAAGGTTAATAATGGCAAGGAAATTATCGATGATTCCAGAAAATGGATTTTATCAGAGATAGTTAAATGCGAATCGATTTATTGGTATCCGTTGCCACCGATCACTGTATTCCCACACTATGTTTTTTTCTTTTGGACTTTCTCGATAAAAAGTTCAAGATGTGTACCTTCTAGAGGTCATCTAATGTTGGTTGCTACCTATAGTAAAGAAAAAAAAACGTTTTAAATGCGCTAGTATTCGTTCTCTGTACATGTGATCTATAAATCGCGTATCACGAGGGTTCTAGTTTATCACTGAGTTATTTTAATTGTTAAATTATTATTTTTAACTATTACAAATATTATTTTAGAATAGTACGAAAAACGCAACGAGAATGAGTCCCTATAATAGACTATAAACATGTTCAACTGTAAGCGTGGTTACATTTAATACATTTTCTTAATTAACTACGTAAAAAATAACAATAGTGAATTTTAATTGTTATATAATTCCACTCTTTTAACAAACTGCGTTATATCTAAATTATTATCATCTATTGAAGAATTTAATAAAATAAAAGAGATTTACCTATTCTTTCTTAGCTTTATAACTTTTGTATTCCCGCTGTTCGACGCCATAAAATTAAATAATAATTAAAAATCTTATTTAAGATTTCACGTTATTAATTGTACCACACTAAAAAAAAACCAATCCAATTTCATGTATAAAATATGTTATTAATTGGTAAAATCTGATGTGATTTTATTATTTTTTAAAGTCATCAGTGTACAACCGTTAGAACTATTACCTGTACAGTTACGTATAGATATTGTATTCAAATAGTAAAAAGGTGTGTCGCTCGTTTTGATCATCGCAATCATTATGTGGAAGGAGAAAATGTTATGCTTGAAGTATTCTAAAGTATTCGGTAGAGCCAAATTACTCTTTTACAGTTTTTTAAAGTCTTTTTTTTTCCGAACTGTCTACGTTATTCGCCTTGCTAGGCCTTAACAGCTTCATCGGACTACACAAGAAGGTTTATGTTGTAAAAAGTTGTATTTGTATCTTTCCCTTATCACAATACATTTTACATCTTATTTTTTTTTGTGTGCGTGTGTTGTGACTGAACTCTCCTACGCTGGCGTTTTGAGATTTTTGGCGTGTTCGAGTGGATCGAGAATGGTTTAGATTCACAATTGGAACCGGTAGGTGGCGCTGCGATCGACTTTTAGGATTTTTTTTGTTTTCAAGGCAGAACAACGTCCGCCCGGTCCGCTAGTTACACTATAGATTAAATGGCAATTGACGTTTAGTGTTTAACGATCTAGTGTTTTTGAAACATTTCCTAATACAGTACAAATAAGGAGAATGCGTTTTTAACACTTGTTATGTACATTGCATTTATATATATTACTTGTTATAATGTAAAAATAATAGAATTCCCTTACAATATTTCTGAGGAGGTTACGATGTTTTTTTTTTCGAATTGACTACGCTATTGAACTAGTAAGGTCTTAACAGCTTCACCGGACTACGGTTACCATGGCCTTTTAGCTTTTGCAAATGAAACGTCAATTGCCATTTACGGCATAATGTAAAATAAGAGGAAGCTACAAAAATATAAATACAAATACAAAAAATATGTTTTTTTCCATGTAGATAATACTATATTCGATTTGAGTACATCATTTTTGCTACCTCTAGCAATCACATTTCCTCCTTCCGTAGTTTAGATTTTGCACTCTGTAAATAAAACAATAAATAATGTAAAACGTAGGTTATTGGCGATGATCGAGATATAAAAGTGATTTTGTTAAAGAAGAGATATAAGAAAAGATATATGATAATTAATTACGTGTATTCGATATGATGGATATATGTAAAGTTGTCGTAAATAGTCGATGCATATGGAGTGTGAATGTCGATTAGGCGCGCGGTCCCGGTGTGGGCGACGTAGCGGTTACGTTAGCGTTGGCTTGCGCGACCGCCACTGCTACCGCGACGATCGCCGCGAACAGCGAGCGACGCCCCTCGTGGCGGCTGAGGCTCGACCCAGCTAATAAGGTCCTTAAAAAAAAAGCATTCGCTGTTCCACCGAGCTGGACTGTCTGTCTGCATACACACTACAACAACACAACACCTTATAAAAAACGCTCAAAAATACAGTCCTCGTCAATCTTTATATAGCTTTTTTGAACTGAAAACTTCTTTAGGCGCGTTGAGCGGTAGTTTTGGCAGGAGATAAGTTTTGCGGCTTGCCTCAGCCTAACGACGCGTAGTATAGGGACCTATGTACATGTATATTTTGCAGGTGATCATACTTTTAATTGATAAATAAACTCTATAAAAATGTATATAATTATTGCTTCGATTGCCATTAGATATGAAAACCCCACTGATGTTGATAATTTCGATAGACAAATTCTGAAATTTATATATTGTTATTCACACTATAATTAATATGAAAATTCAAAGGAGAACACATTTATTTCATTGTTTTGAGTTTTCATTTCTGTTGGCAGTCCTTATGACTGCCTCGATTTTTTTCATTGGCCTGACGGACCTTCACCGGTCTACTAAGGCTTGGGTTTTTTTGCCTTGGATATAACTTCGCGAATCTGTCTAAGCTTTATATAGCCTTAAGTTTGGGCTTCCGCGTAATACAATCAAGAGTTCAATACAAAACAAATTATAAATATAAAATATTATTATAGGAATATTAATTTGAAATGAAATTCATTAATTCTTAACTCGTGTCGATGTTATACATATAATACGTATTTATAACTAATAAGATTGGCCAGGACTGTATAGGTGTTTTCATTTCATTTTTACCGAAATTTTCTTTGTCACTCATATTGCAAACTGTTTGTTGTGCGTACATACACACTTTTATTATATTCGAAAAATATAGTAATAATTTGCAAAAAAGAAACTATATTGATGCTCTCGGGGGCCTTTTTAGTTTTACATTTCCGCACGTGTACGCATTTAGAAATAAATAAAGAATATTATGAAAAAAAAACTTACGATGGACATTCTAGAACTGCTAATGTGTTTATAAGGAGTAATTTTGTCGAACTCGCATATAAAATTAAGATGTCAAAATTAGAAAATTTTACTTTATCGGTTAAGACGTTAACATTAATAATTTCGTTTTAATATATAAATTCATTTTACAGTTCGTCATTGTCCATTATTAACCGCTTGTAAAGATATTACCTGTTTATTAATAATTTTGTTTCTATCGAAACTATCGTAAGAACGAAGAATTTTGAAAATATATAAATTCCCAATAATGTCGCATATGTCTCCAACTTTTGTAGTTAGAGTAAGTAGAAATATTACATAACAACGCCATCTTATCAACCAAAATATGTTATAAAAATTCTTACAAACACATAAAAAGAAGTGAAAGACCGTGATGATACCCATCATTGTTCGCTGATTTCGATAAAATGCAAATGCATAATTTTCTCATAAATATAAAAACTTTATAGTGCTACTGACAGTCTCGCTCGGTTGTGAGGTACCTCCGGAAAAAGCGCATGGTGTGACCGATGTTTGAACAAAAATTATAAAGAGAACTTTGCAAAATAATATTTCTAATCATGATTTTGAGAGATTATTTTATTAAATGTTTAATATAAAATGTTTGATATGAGGAAATTTAACTATATTTCCTATAAAAATGTTTAAAAAAAAAGAATTCAAGAATTTATTACATAGCCGCGCCATCTAGTGTTTTGTGTCATAACCAAAATGTCAGTATGAAATTCCTTACAAAGTACATAAAAAAGTGAAAGACCGTGACATACACACACATGACAAAACATAAATTACATTTTAAACATAAAACGTACATACATAACTTAGAGTAGCTATCAAAATTTATAAACGATTAAATCAATTATGTGGATAGTCGGACACAAAGCTAAGACTACTTACGAAAGAGATCTCAAAATCATGTTTGGATGTTTTAAAAATACCTTAGTATTGATGTATAATCGAAAAACTTTTTTAGGCATGTACATTACTGTTCGGAATTAATACCTCTAGTGTTTCATATTACATGCATGCAATAGCAATTTATTTTTGTGTATTTTAATTACAGAATGTGGCTTTTGGTTCGCTTTTTAACCTGTAGTTTAATAATCATATAGAAACTTTACCTAAATTTTAAAATTGATATTCTGAGATGTCATACTAAATATGTGATAGTATAAATAAGTGCAACTATAAATTCCTGTAAAATTAAGAATTAGTGTTTTGAAACAAGTTATTTATACATCAAAATGTTTTTTTTTTTTACAATATGCAATGTCTATAAGTGTTCAAGCTTACATCAAAAATATGAATCTCGCTTCTTCACTTTACACGTTTAAACACTTGTGCAGCGATTCATTTTGGTGTTTTACTGCAGTTCGAATAATGCTTATATGATCGCTTAACTTTTATATGTTTGTTATTAATATCATTAACTTGAATGAATAATTTAACAAGGATAAACTCTGAGTTTAGATTATGCTTTAGTAGATCTGTCGTTGTTAGTATTATGAGGTAGATTTTTAACGACGAGAAAATAGACATTATTTGATATAATTTCTAAGCAAATCCGTTTGTAAAAATAACGTAGAGCACTTGTCATAGTTCTTTATAGAATGAATGTTGTAGATTTTTGCGTTTTACCACAAACTTATCTGATATTAAATGACAATGTGGTCTAATATGGTAGACACGCTAAACCTGGAGGGGGCTTGGCTCTCAAGTGCACCTACAGGAGCTTCGTAACAGATATTCAATTAGTTCATTAGTTAGCTAGACAAGCTAAGACAAAACTCCACCACTTATTTGGGAAATAGAATGGAGATATCGTGAGATATATAATTTCTCAGTTTCGTGAAATTCCCAACATGAGACAATAGTAATAGTGTTGTGAGCATAGAGGTCATATTTTTACCAAAAGTTTCGTAAAGATAGCGATAAATATCGTACGAAAACTTGCATGATTTCTAACAGCCCGCATGAAAAACTGCGATAAGAAGTTGCTGAACATATCAGTCGCTACATTTCAAAATGAGCCAAATACAATTGTAATCGTTCATACGAGATATTAATTTTTTTTAGATTTTCAGTTTTTATTCAACGTGAACGAAACCCTTTTTTTATTTATAATTAAAATTTTACATGTTTAAAATATGAAGATCTATTAAAAAAATAAGATCTATCTTATCAACGGCTAAAATTGGATTTGGCTCATTTTGAAACGTATTGACCTATATATATATTTTCGTAACCTTGGTCAATCAGGTTGGGTCTTTAGATTTTTAAATAGAGGATCGCAATGATATTATAACTAAACAGCTGTAGATACTTTACCTACATGATGTTTTGATAACACAAATGCCAATATAACGCACACATACGTAAAGTAAAACTGTAATGCCACACTGTCTTAGATAAAATGTGGAAGTGAGAAGGCATATTCTCAATATCGATGGTGAAAGAGAAATAGTTATATGTAGTAGGCTGGTCGTTAAAAATTAAATTTTTTGCGACGCCCCCTGAAAAGCTTCCTTTTGATGAAAAAACATTGGGAATTTTTTTTTTTTTAAAATAAAAAAAACACATCTAAAAAAAAATAAAATTAATTTTTGGTAAAAATAATTTTTTTGAAATTTTAGGAAAAAAAAAATTTAATTAAAAAAAAAAAAAAAAAAAAACAAAAAAAATAAAAAAAAAAAATAAAAAAAAAAAAAAAAAAAAAAAAAAAAAAAAAAAATTTTCGTTGGTAAAAAAAAAAAAAAAAAAAAAAAAATTAAAATATATTTTTATTTAAAAAAAATAAAAAAATTATTTTAATATTTTTTCTTACTCCAAAAAATTATTTTTTTTTTTTTTTTATTCTTTTTTTTATAATAAATAAAAATAAAAAAAAAATAAACAAAAAAATAAATTATAGGTTTTATAAAAAAAAAAAATTTAAAGGGGGGAAAAAAAAAATATGTAGCTTAGATACGGGCGGATTGGCGGGGCAACCGTCAAAAGTAAGCTAGTTAGCCAAGTTTTAACAAGGCGCTGTCGAAGCGCTTATGACGTATCTACAGCTTTTAAGTCATAATATCATTAAGAGGATTTTGCTGATCTAAGACCAGAACACCTGTTTCACCGATAAGTAGATAGTCATATGTTAATGTAATTAGTATATCGTAGTTCGAATTGGAGGACGCTGGACGGACGGTGGCTCGAACCGTTGCGCCAGCCACCGAAACCACAGTCACTTTACCTTTGAGACGTCCCCCCACGGGATCGACAGCGAACACCACCACATCTCCTACAGCTCTCAATAAAGAAGAAACTCGTACCGGTAAGATAATAATGAGTAATAGGAGTTTTTGGCGGGATCTTGGTATGTCATGTAGTGGATTTTATATTTTATTCATAGTGTTATTTCGACTCTATATTTTGTAATATTGGTGATGTTTTGCGAAATAATAGCACTAAGCATGAGTTCTGTGATATCACAAAAACTCCAAGGAGTGTTCTAACAAGAGAACCACTATGTGTTTAGAACATTTCATTCTATTTCATTTGATATGTAACAAGTCGTCTTATCGTATGATTTATTCTATATAACATGAAAAGAGCTTATTACAGCGTGTGTATTGTGCTAGATGTGTTGTAAATAAATATACGTCCACTTAATAGTTTTCATTCTCTATTTTTTTTTTGTTATACTTTTTGTAAGTCAGTGTTTTAGAATAAAGAAATTTCAAGCACTGAAAAGAATACAGAAAGGGTCTTCCCAAATAGTAGTTAGGGCTTTAAAGTAACTAAAATTTAATGCTTTAAGAAAGTCATATAACAGCATTAAAGACTGCTAACTGCTGTCCAATTTATGATTTCACAATAAAAGAAAATGTTAAATTTTAATTGCAAAAGTTGTATCCATAGACCATCTTGGGGAACATCTTTGGTTCCGCTTTCATTCAATTTAAACCAATCAATCTCAACAATATTTTCCATATTTATTTATCTCTTCTTGCAGCGTTTGATTTTCTACGAGTCATATTGTGTTAGTTAAGATTGTATCGAATACGTACAGGTGAAGATGAAAAGGAGAGCAGTTCTGAGAGCAAATCGTCAAGTAGTGGTTCCCCGGCGAGCACTCAGGCTGCGTTGAACGTAATACAGCGCAGGCGCAGACCGAAACGACGCTCCACCGGCGTCGGACATGTTGACATGGAGGTTAGATATTAAAAACCCATATCATCCACATATCGATTCATTTGTCACCATTCAAATGGTTATTGCCATTAACATCAGCTATATATTTTAACTTTTTGTCCTATAAATCAGCCTGCGGCATGTAATCTTCGATCAAAAATACGACTACCGTCTCCCCTCTTCGTTCTGAGTTAATGTATTTTCTAACATTTTAGTCCTACCCTAAATGATTTTAGCGTAAAGTCATGTAGTTTATAAAGTTTTTCAATAAGCATAGTAATAAAAATAATGGCATTTCCTCAGATCAGCGAGATGAAGCCAACAATATCATAAACTTTATCACATTAGTACACACATTTTGATATAAATAAATTTAAAAACTAACATGCATATTTAAATAATACTTTTGTTTTCTTTTTTTATTTTACATTATACACAGGATGAATGTTTAGGCACAGTAGCAATATTTATGGAGGATACTCTGCACTCGATTCTCGTTCTAAATCAATTAAAAAAACAGGTGCTTAATATTTGACCTAATTATCTAGAAAAATAAAAAAAATATACACAGTCCTCAACGCGTTCTCTATGTTAAAGCAGTGTCAATGACTGTCGGGTGATTTCACTTTCACTTGAAATGGAACGTGGGAACGCCAGGAACAAAACAAAAGGGTT
Source organism: Antheraea yamamai (assembly GCA_036509395.1). NCBI lineage: Eukaryota > Metazoa > Arthropoda > Insecta > Lepidoptera > Saturniidae > Antheraea > Antheraea yamamai. The sequence goes on along the minus strand of AP028424.1, from coordinate 5,381,912 downwards.
TATAGTCCGTTTTATCATCGAAAGTTATTAACCCCGGGTCGCCCGTTGTAGCTTTCGACACCGGTCATTGCTCTTAGGCTTATAACTTGTGTGTTTATACTTTTGGAAGTCTTAGAACAAACTTTAACTTAGGTTTTCTTGGTTGTTTATTAGTATTTGTTTTGATATTATTATTTTATGTGTTAAATGTGATCATGAAGTGTCATATCCTAGAATGCTGCGAGCGTTTAACTTTTCACTTGGTATAAATAACTAACATTTTAAAAATAATTTAGTTTAAATATAACATAGAAATGGTTTCCGTTAATAAAGACGTTTCACATTATAGTAATCAGTAATATCCAAGAATAATTAATATATAAAACGTAGGCAGTAATATAAAAAATATATATCTATAGTTAATATTATTTTGTCATGTATATACTTACTTGGTCTACTATCATTGCTACACATATTTACGAGATCACAATAAGATATTATTGTTCTACTATCTGATCTCCGCCTCGTTAACTTAGCAAAGTCGTAAATGGTGTTTTTTTAACCATTTTTTTTTGTTTCTATCTTAGGACATTGTCAACGATCGCGGAGGTGGCGGCGAGGGTGACGTAGAGACGGACAATGTTCAGGTAAGTTATATACCATAAGCCCGTTATATTTCAGAACGAGCCGAGTCCTTTTTTAGTCGTTCATAAAATTTTAAGGAGTTTATAGGTCTTTAAATATTACACATTAACACTTAAAAACCACAAAAAAATCTTATAGCCTTCATTATATCGACTTCGTTCACAGTGTATAAAACCTAACCATCTTAAAAAAACAAAGATTTTGTATGAAAAAATAAAATTGCATTTGGTTGATTTTGTAATGTAACGACTCATATGTTATAATACTGCTATATTATAATATCGATTTCGTCGTTACTATACTGATATTATAATAAATTAACTATTTTCAAAAACTCAAATATTGATAATTACTCATAGTTCATTTTTAGAACCGCTACACGCGCCGATTTTGCCAACTACAGTATCTTTGTCATAAAAAGCTATTTACAAACAAATATGTTGATGTGCAAAAGTAGGTATATAAGTTTTATGGTAACACTGATTAATGGAAAATAGATAATATTTCTGGTATCACTGCGTCTTGTATTTATTCCTAATTTTAATCTTCTTCTCATTAATATGTGACAATTCGTACCCGATACGAAATATATATAAGAGTTGTTGAGGTATGTATGCTTGGTACACATATATGTTTCAACAACTCATATATGTATGCATAGTTAGCTTAGCTTAGGTTAGCTCACATAGGTCGCGAACTGCATGTATCAGGCAACAGCCAAAGCCGAGGTGTGCCGCGAACCCTTGAGCTAGTTGTCAAAATAAAATCGGCTGAGTGCCTTAAGCGCTCGCCTTAGTAGTCCGGTGAAGCTGTTAAGACCTTGCTTGGTCAATAGCGTAGTCAGTTCGAAGAAAAAAAAAAATGTGACAATTCGTCGAAAGTGGTGCATATTTTTGTCAAAAAATGAAAAAAATGGGAAGATGACAGTGCCCACACATTTTCACAAGAAAGTTTATATGATACCGAATTGATTTTAAAATTGAAAGCTTCATTTACTTAAGAACTTGTACAGATCTATATCAACTTCGTGGGACTTATATTTGCATGAAAAAGCGGAGCAGGCAATGTTTACTAAAAGTTCAGATAAAATAGCCCGGCGCCAAAATGACTCAAAAATTTAATAAAACCTTGATAACATTTTTTTAAACAATTTCATACTTATGAACATATTGTTACAGTAATAAAAAAATCGCATGTTTCAATAGAAATAAGTTAGATTTTTTTTAGTTTACGGATTTGCCGGCACCCTTTTAAATTATAGCAACCATGCAATAAATAAGCGTGTGTTAAAATTTTCTTTATTAAGTTTCTACTACAAAAACTTGAATTAATATTTTTTTTATTTATAAATAAAAGCAACCTTTATATTTTATGGATTTTTTGCTGGTAATACTTTTTTGATAAATATTCAATTTAACGCCGATACGATTCAGATAATCATCAGTTGAAAAGTACGCTAAAAACATATTGATTACTTCTAATACTGTTCTTTTATGTTTTTTATTAAGTACTAGCGGGCCTGGCAGACGTTGTTCCGCCGTGACTATAGAAAAATCCGTAACAAACTACCGTATACCAAAACCTTCCTCATGAATCACTTTATCCGCTGGTGAAAACCGCATGAAAATCCGTTCAGTAGTTTTTGAGTTTATCGCGAACAGACAGACAGACAGACGCGGTAGGGGACTTTGCTTTATACTATGTAATGATTTTATTCTGTTATGTTAATTTCAAAAATTTATTTTTACGTTTTTGTCCACTTCCCCAATGTCGTTATACGTCACTAACGTTACGATTATTTCATTTAAGCTATAAAAATGTATGATACATTTATTATCATATAATATTATGTATCATAATAATAAATCTTATTGTCACGTATGCAAGGTTTATAATGTAAGTTAGAAGTAGTTTCACTGCTTTAGCACACTTTACAAAAAAATAGTTTTAGTTTACTGAAACTGGCTAAATTATGCTCAATTGTAAGTTGACAAACCACTCAATGCGTATCACACAAGAGCAAGGCGATGTCGGAAATGGCTTCTGTACGAATCGTAATGGCAACTAAAACGTAGCCATTTATTTGCATAATCGAAACTGATACTTAAATTTAGACGTGAAAATATTCTGTTATTACGTATACAGAAACCACAATGTCTTTGCTTTGTTGAGTTACGTTGCGAATGGTGTACAATCATATACCATCTTATAATATTTAACAATTTCTGCTGTGATCTAGCCGTTGCGATATACGTAATTAAGAAGAAACACCAGTATCATCGAAAAAGAATCCCTTTTATAATTGCGCGGTGTGCGGTTCTCACGTTCGTTTTTCCGCGTACCTCTGTTCTCTGGAATGAACTTCCAGCGGCAGCGTTTCCGGAGCATTACAATTTACCATCATTCAAGAAACGAGCCTACTCCTTTCTCAAAGGCCGGCAACGCATCTGTGATTCTCTTCGTGTCCATGGGCAGCAGTGGTCCCTTACCATCAGGTGACCGCGTATTCGTTTGCCGCCATAAGTATAAAACAATAAATAAAGAAATGCATAGCAGATTTTCGAATACAGGTTATGCCTAAAGTATTTCGAAGCCGTGTTGCTTTAATGATTCACCGGACAAAACACGTGTACAAATTCACATTCTATTCATTTGCATTGCTATCTTTTGATTCTGGTTATTAATTTTATATTAGCTCTCACATTGGATGTACACGAAAGGTAAGTTTAATCGCTCTCTGTAGTGTAACTCAAAAAGTTAAAGAAGTTTATCCTTTTTTTTCGAACTGACTACGCTATTGGCCTGACGAGCCTTCACCGGACTATAGCGAGAGTTTAAGGTAACAAGCGCAAGGGTGCGAGAGTGGCCGAACCTCGGCTTGGGCTGTTGCTTGGGATACAAATTCGCGAGTCTCTCTAATCTGAACTAATCTTTTTGGCTTTGGCATATGACTATTATATTGATGTCTATATTATTGGCTTCGTTTAATGCGTTGCTAATGTTCTGCATAAGTTCCAGGGTTTAATCAATTTGAATTATGTTTAATTTATTGTCGAGTGTTGGCGTTCACAAAGCGTGACGCAACTGCCCTAATCTTTTAATTAATTAGTGTTCTGATAATTAATCGTTTCGTATCTGTCTTGGATATCTCTCGTAGTAATCCACCTGGTATTATATAAACAGTTTGTTTCAATGAATTTAAAATACACTAAAATGTAAGCTATTATAAACCTTTCGTGTTAAACTGCACAACTATTATAAGTAACTATTAATGTAAGTAGGATATGTCAAATTATATATTTCATTCAATTCAATCTTTTAATGAAGTATTTTTAACAACAAGAACAAGAAACTTTTTTTTTACAGAAGAAGCGAAACTAAAATAGGTAAATATTTAATAATGTAATTCAACATTCTTTTAATAGTTACTAGCTATGGCTGCGACTCTGTCCGCGTAAAGCCTAATGTAAATAAACACTGACAAATAAAACCACCTGAACGTTATCGGTGTTATTACAAAAAAGTTAAATACGTATTGAATACTTGCTTTAAAAAGGTTTCGAATTTAATGCGCCGCGTTCGCTGAATTTTCTTGCCATCTTGCTCTTTTGTCTCGCTTTGGTTACGTTAGGTTAGACTTGCGAAAAAGGATAACGCGAACTTGCCTCGGGCGAGCGCAGTGTATTTAATTCGAAACCTTTTTAAAGCAAGTATTTAATACGTATTTAACTTTTTTGTAATAACAGAGATTAAGTCCATTTACTCCCGTACTTAAGTTTTTTTTTACTTTTGAACTGACTACTCTATTGGCCTAGCAAGGCCTTAACAACTTCACCGGACTACTAGTACTTAAGTTGCGTCGTCATTAAAATTACAACAACTTTTGATAGAGTAAACCTATTTTAATGAAGACTAAATGTTACTCGAGGATATGCTTTTTGATTTTCTTGGTGAGGTTTTATCGTGAACGTAGTACTTTAGCAGAGATACGTTTTGAAACAGACAAACAAACAGATAGACAGACAGACAGACATTTCTAAAAATGATTGAAATGTATTTTATTACTTATTCCAAGATACCTGCAACTTTTTTTTTTCAACATTTTATCAGTACATGCATGTTATATTTACATTCTTATTATGTGTATAGATATAAATAATGTACTATGTTATGTTTTTCGAAAATGTGCAGTGTAACTGTCATATGAAAGACACCCCTGGAATCAAAGGATACTTGTAAGTCGCTCGCCGCCTCGTGTTCGCGTCGGTGTATTGACGTCAACGAACAAAAGAGGTGTATTTTTGGCGGCCATTACTTTGGATCCGTCATACTCTGATTTGACAAACGATCGTCCGCGTGGTCGAAATTGAATTAAGAGTCACACGTCAACGTAAGCTGTTGCAATGTTTTGACATTTTCCTCCGAAATTATTTCGAATTTTTCACACTATTTGAATTAATGAGGTACCGTCTTTGTTTCCTTCAAAAGATAATTTTTCTTCCCTTAATACCCGTGTTAAAGTGGTTTCGATTTGACGTTTGCCAAGTAAAGTCTTGGCAGTATATATTCTTTCTTGGAATAATCGTACATAATTTGGCAAATTTACACGACTTAGTTATAAATTAATTTAGAATTAGACGTAAAAGCTATTTAAAAATCTTCATATTTATAACAATATCCATTATGTATTGTATATTATGAACTTAATTTAATGTAAAATGTACTGTATTTTTAATTAGTATTTTTAACAATTACTAATATCGACCAATTTCATTAATATTCATACTGTGAATGTAATTATAAAGAATGTAATTATACCATTATATGCCTTTCTTAACATTAAATCTGCAGCTAAAATTATAATAATTCTAAGACCAAGTCGAACTCTCAACGACAACAAAGACAAAAAAATGGGGTGTGGCTGTGTCATGGACACGGCCGTTTGTTGTACGTGAATACGTCACGTAACGGGCGATATTTTCTATATAAATTATTATTATTTATGTATGTTATAATCACAAGAAGTACCCTGGGTTTCCATGTTTTGTTTATGTACAGGCATCGTCGTTGATCCGTTCGGCCGCATTCACTTTTTTACGTTGCCGGCACTGCTTGACTCCGTCATATGATGTTTTATTGGTACCATTCGATTGGTTATGAGATGCTCTTTCCAACTCTATACGATTTCTGTATTTGGATTTAGCTTATCGACGTGCACAGGTCAACAGTATATATTTTTTGATATTTTATTATTGTTTTAACAGCTTATTATATACATAGTCACGATTTTACACTAATGTTTTATATATAATCGATAGACTTTGATAAGAGCTGACGATTGAAACCTGAACAAACACGTCGTAGCTTCACCGAGTCGAAAGTTATAGTAAATGGATATCTCTAAACGCAGCAAAATTATCTCAAAATGGCGGCGCTTTCACCCTCGCCGCGTGCTATATGTTACAGTCCTTACTTAACGTAATCAATTCTTTGATCCTTTAGCTATCCAGTGGTATAATTTTGGGTGTACATAATAGATTCGAAACTACATTGCCAAAGTGTATCCCCCGATTTTGTTATCATTACATTTTTTGGATATACCCTCGTATGGTAGCAAATTTAATGACGTATTCACGTCAAAAAGTTATAATCCAAATATTTTAATTTCTAGTAGTTATAGTTGTAATACCCGACCTTTGATTTATCATGTCGGGGAAGGAGACCGAGACAGCTGGCTAAGTTCGATTTTGTGTAGCGTTATCTTTATCTATCGCAGTGAAAGCACCGTGTAATATAAATAACACTATAAAACCGAAGCAAGCATTATTTCAAGATGAGATTACTTACAAACCCGGGTAACTACTATGATTACGATACAAGATTTTTCATAGAGAGGATGATCGTAATCTTGTTGACCTCTCTCGTGGATCGATTACAGTTTTAGACTGCTGTTGCAATGCGTAAATCGGAAACGCAGTAGAAAAATATGCTACAATTTTACGATCGTCAAGCCCGCCGTCAGTGAGAATAGTTTCAATTCCGTTTATATACGTAAACTGACAAATGTATCTTATATCAATTTTATATTGCTACCTGTAATGTACATAAATAAAATTCAATAGACGAATGTATGTACGTGCATCGCTTCATAACGACTCTAATTATTTGGTTAATTCTTTTTTAATTGCGTATGTAATTGTCAGGAAAAAAACGTTTGAAAAATCCTACGGAAAAATTAAAAAAAATTAATTCAAAGATATCCATATAAAAAGGCTAAGTCAGAAGACAGTAGGGAGTTCTTCAGAAATATTGACAGGTTAGCTGTACCCGCGACTCCGCCCGCGAGGAACCTAATGTTAAGAAACAGTGACTAATAAAATCATCTGAATGTATTAAGTCCATTTATTTTCTCTCGTACTTAAGTCGCGTCATAATTAAAATTACAATGTCTTTTGATAGAGTGAACCGATTTTAATGAAACCAAGACTAAATGTTACTCGAGGATATGCTTTATGATTTTCTTGGTATGAGGTTTTATCGTGAACGTGGTACTTTAACAGCGATGCGTGTCCATACAATCAGACAGACAGACAGATATTTCTAAAAATGATTGAAATGTATTTTATTACTTATTCCAAGACACCAGCAACAAGATTTTCACAAAAATCTAAAAGGTACAGACACGTTAGATTTACATTCTTATTGTATGTATAGATTGATATTCAACTGTTCCATTGTCATTTTATCTCATTACATGATCGTACTGTAAATAGGAAATATTTATAGACTCATTTTCTTCGTTAGTGCATTCCCTGTGAAGCCGAGGCGGGTATCTATCGTAATATATATTGTATGCATTGTTCGTCGACTTCGCACAACACAGGAACACATAAATAACTATATCGAGTCGCTCACATAACCCGACTCACTGAATCATGCTTGGGTGCGACGCGTTACACCTCATTCAGAAATATTTACACGATGATTGTGCCACCAGTTTTTTACGCCAGTTGACTGAGACAACTGGGATTCAAAGTTAGCAAGACACGGTTTTTGTCTCGTGTATCCCGTTTGCGTATGAAAGTTAATGATTAGTTTATTAATAATTATTCGTAAAGAGTCCAACAAAATTATCATGCGTTTGCGAACAGGCATTCACCTGTGTTGCAGTGATGTTATAATACGAATCGGACGATATTTTAACTTTGCAAAATGTTCATGGTAGAGATATTAATGAGCAATGATGATTGTGCTATTGTTATTCATGCAATTTTCATTTTAACATAAACAAAAGCGCACTGTGAGCGTAGACAAGATTTGTCTATTAAATCTTCAATCTGCCGCTGGCAACGACTAATGGTCGAAAACACTCTATGTACAGCTTAGCTTGCTTTCTTTTCATAATATTTAAGGTTGATTGATTCCTTTGCGAATCTCTGACTCCGACTAGGAAAAAGCTATATCAAAATGGATAATCTGTTTTGTAATTCTTTTGAGTTTTTCTTTGTGTCTTCATTTTATAGAGCTTGTATATTATCTAATTAGTATTAACGATATTATAAAATTAATTAACGCTATGTGCTATTGTAATCGTAATCGTGTACATCGTTATTGTTAAAAATATTTTCAAACTCAGGTTTATCGACCTTAAATAAGTAAATTAAAAAATAAAACCGACTTAAAAAAACGACTCTAAAAATACACCAGAACGTCTGTGTCCATAGTCAATTAGCCATTTAGTCATGGATTGTCATAAATCGACCAATATATCAATCACTATATATTTCCTGTTAGATTTTGAGGAGTTTACTAGTGTCTTCTAAATCCAAGGTATAATGCTAATGAAATGAAAAATGGGACCAACTCGTAAATACCCCATACTACCTTTCCAATAAAATAAGAATTTTACAAATCGGTTTAAGAATAATGCAGAAGTAACAAATATAAAAGAAAAATACAACCGAACAGAAAATTGAGAACCACGTTCTTATTGAAGTCAATTAATAAAACACGCAACATGGAAATAATATATGTTATACCGATAGGAAGCATATAATTGTCCAATGAGTCAACCGGTGGAATGTGTACATTTGTAAAAGGTGAATCGTCAATTAATCGTTAAAGCCTGTCCGAGACAGTTATAGTATGGACTGATTTAAATCTAAAAACAACGATTTAACACTCCAAACATACCATTTTAAATGACTGAATTCCACCAAGTATACAACGCTTATGTTGTTTTATAGTTGTGTAAAAGTATAAAAATGTAAACAATGCTTGAACGAAAGTTTATAAAAATCTTGAGAATTTATTTTTGCACATGGATCGAATAATAAACAATGGTTTTCTCAACACTATATATTTAGTAGATTCCAAGTTGTCGATGAATATAAAAGGAGGATTTACTTATCTTATTGATCGTATACGTTTATTATTATAAGAAGCCTGCCTTTAAATGCCTTTTTAAAATTAGCCTATTATCATCATCAAGTTAAATGAATGTTGCTACTCATAATACACCTAACAAATAGACCTAAATAGGTCTAGAACCTTTTTTAAGAGGTTCTAGATATGTAATAATTCTGGCTGGGCGAACATTCCAGTGAGACAAATTTCTTTGTTTTTTTTTTCGGCAAATTTGGCGAATCAGTCAGTGAACGCAAGCATGGTAATGAAACCATAACATGGTGTTTACGCTATTTCTAAGCTCGCCTGAATAGCTACCAACTCTCATGTTGAAAGTCTGTCGTCAAGCCCCTATAAGTGTATTTCGGCAGCTGCAGTTGAGAGCCAGTCCCCCTCTACGTTTAGCGTGTTTTTTGTCTATCACGAACGGGAATAAAAAAGGGCTTGTATCAGTGTGTATATGCGGAGAATATGAAACTTCTTTGACTTATACAAGGTGAATGTTTAGACAGTAGCAATATTTATGGAGGGCACTCCGCACTTGAGTCTCGTTCGAAACCAATAAAAAAATAGGTACTTAATATTTGACCTAATTATCTAGAAAAATACAAACATTATACACAGTCCTCTACACGTCTATGTGTCATAAAGCACAGTGACAGTAACCGTCGACTGAAGTGAAAGCGAAGCCAAATAACAAAGGATAAATTTTCGAAGTTTGGACAAACAAAAGGCTTTATTGGTCGTTTTAGTATCGATTAACTCGTTCGTTATTAACTCCGGGTCGCCGCTTGCAGGTTTTATAACCGGTCATTCAACCTAGGTTTATTTAAGTTATTATCCTTACTTTTGAAATTCTTAAAACAAACTTTACCTAAGGTTCTCTTTGTTGCCTATTAGTATTTGTTTTGATATTATTGAGAATGCTAAGAGCATAACTATATACTATCGAAGTACCGTAATATAAATATTTAGCTATACGTTTACTCATTTTGGTATTACTACTAGACTCATACAGACGCTTAAATATACTTACACATGCAAACAAATACATACCTCCTACCTTACGTTTAACGCACAAGAAAAAATTTTCAGGTTCAACCAAAAATTTCTACTTCAGTCATAATGTCTAAATCAACACTATTAGTGTAACTTATGTTATGCAAGTAATTTTCGAAATGTAATGTATTGTACCATCTAATTGTAAGAAATAATGGATTTTTTAAAAGTATAAATAAATAAACATTGTTCGCAAATTACATTGGCGATAATCCAGCTGTATAAACGAACAGTAAATTGGGGTCAAATGATTGACGTTTTTTTTCCATTGAAAATAACATTCACTTTTTTTTTATTAAATAAATGCGTGTATAATTTTAGAGTTTACCTTTCATTACTTAACGTCTGAGATTTAAATGATATTCTTCATAGTAATTTTCTACTAAGCCAACTTTTTTATGCTGATGTCATAATAAGATTAATAGAATTGATTACAGATTATATTCTCCATTCAGATAACGCATCAATAGACGCAGATCTCTAATCCTACAATGAGTTTCAGCATTTGGTTAAGGAAAATAATGTAACGAAATCATAGTGTTGTGGCAGGCATTTTCTTAGGTCTATCTAGCAATTTGGAAGTCTGTTGCCAAGCACCTTATGGGTGTGTTCAGCTAGCTTGTGTGCTAGCCCTTCTTTATACTTGACCTATTACTATCTAATGCCGCAAAACCACTCAACATAAGATAAATTGTGGAGAAATGTTAGCATCTCTATTATCTATTATGTCTATTATCAAATGCAGGTCGCCGAGCATTTTTTTCGACAACTTACGAGTTTGAATATATAATGAGAATTTATCAACAAATTAAAAAGTAGTAAGTACCGATTGCTTTCATCGAGAAAACATTTTTTTATTTTTGTTTCGCTCGGTAAACTAAAGTGTTGTAATCTAAAATATATAAAAAGAGGTTTAGGTCTGCCGATGTGCCTGCATATTTTTTAGTTTAGTAATGAGAGACTTAACCCTTATCTAAAAAAAAACGATATCTACATTTCGTATAAAGTTATTAAAGCTTAAAAAAACATGATTCTTATAAACACTACGGATTCATAGCTGAGTGGTTTCTTGTTATACAGAAGTGGGATGAGCAGTGTGGTGCGCATACACAGGAAAGTAAACGGATAACAATGTTTTGTAAGCAAATTATATTTTTGCTTACATTTTTTTCTTTTCTACATATAACATATTGTTAAGACAATAAATGAGGGGGACGAAGTCGCGGGTGTTAGCTAGTTATTAATATGTAGTAAGTTTTCTCACTGTTAGTACGTGGTAGATTTTTTGTTAGTACTTACTGATGTCCAAATTTAAAGTCATCAAAACGGTACTACGTTCTGCCACTATAACTTTAAAGCCTTGGCCTACTACGCCGGTCTATACTATGACCATAATCGTATCGAAACGTTCAAAAAAAATCTTTGTATAAACTGATGTAAAAAGAACCACACCAAACCGTCTCGTTACCGACCAAAATCGTAGCGTGTCATGACCGTAGTAGCGATAGCACATATATTCCTGATGAAAATATTTGATTTTTATGGAGACTTTATAAAGGACGCGATAACATACGCCGACGATGAAACGCGTTTTATTAAACAGAGGAAATTTTTTAATTTAAAATTTATAAAGAACATTGAAATTACTTATTCATATACAAATGATAACAATTATAAATGATATTTATGGTACGGGGATGATCCGGATACTAAACGCGTTTTTATAGGAGTCGAAAATTGGCATTTATCTATTGATAAGTTATCTCGATGTTCAGAGTGGTCAAAAAGTTTGGCGCAGACTGTTGTAGTATCTATCATCAAAATTATACTTGATCGATGCATCTTTTGGCTATTTTTAAATTTTTCCTGAATAATAAAGTATTCGCTATTATCGGGTAACAAGTTTCGAGAAAAGCAACACATCGAAAAAGAGTTATAAATAAATAACAAAATTAAAATAAATGTGTTACGCTAATTCTGAAATTAGCTGCCCTAAATACTATAGAGGTGGACGGCACATTTATTTTACAATGTTTAATTTTCTCGAACCTTTTCTTTTGTTATTAAAACTTAACCTTAATTTCGGACGAGGTTGAGTATACTTTCCGGGAATTATATATTACGTATTTACATAGTAATTACAGGCATAACTTATTTATATACATAAATAAATATATGATTACTTCTTATCATTGCTACTCATTGACAAAAATTATGAATGTTGTATTTTAAATCCATTGGTTATTTAGGTATGTGCGTCCCGTGACAACATGAGCTCTCAGGGATCATTACCAACTTATTTATGACGTTATTCAACATTTTCTCATGTTATACAAACCCCGTTTGCGTATGCAGTAATACACAAATAGTTTTATAGTATAATGGCTTTATTTCTGTAATGTTATGAAGTTCCAAACAAGCGTTATGTCCATCTGACTCTAAGTAGTCACTGCAAGCTGTAACTATGTATAATCAACTACAAAAGTACTGTAATCTTAGTGTAATGTGTTGCGACTCGTATGCCTGTGTTGTGTAATGACACACTTCGAACTTGAAGATAGTAGCGCGAGTACAGTCGCTTTGCGTCAGAACTGAACCATTTTGATGTGATAACGTATTATAAATCGATGTACGCCGGCTGCGCGCACGGTAAAACATGACTTATTGTCACGTTCCGCCTGAGCCGACCGTGCAAGCAGGAACGCGGAACAAGCGATAGAGAGATGCGATCGGTGTAAGCGTTCGGCTTGTATAACACCTATCTCTCTTTCACTCCATCGGCCGATGCGTCCGAGTCGTTATCACGCAAACTTATCGTCCGTAAACTGACTTTACAGACAACCAATTTTTTTTTAAATACTTTACAGGTTTTAGCGTTTGTCCATAATATTCTCTGATATTAAATGACAATGCGGTCTAAGGTGGTAAACATGCTAAACTTAGAGTAGCTAACTCTCAACTGCAGCTGCCGGAACACGCCAACAGGTGGTTGGCGACAGATTTTCAACTCGAGGGTGGTAGCTACCAAGGTGAACTTAGAAAACGCCCTATAACCATGCGTCTCTTGCTCCTCTTGCAATACGTAATACACTCGCTATACTGGATTAAAATAAATAGAAAATACGTGCACACGTACAAGGAAAGGCGGAAACATAATTTGCTATGTTGTCGTGCGACTAAATCATTGACGCACTCGTTGGACTGTTATCAATGTCTCGTTTATAATAATTTCTAAATAAATTCCGTACGTGTGGATACGTCAACGGTGGACAGTAAAGATACCAGTCCTGCGATAAAACACGCTCGATTGAAATAATTCCAGCTGGAAACACGTATAGAGAGATTATATTATGCTATATAAAAAAATATAAAGGATTTTGAAATAAATTTGTATATACACATACGTATTGTACTTATATTCTTACGTAAAGAAATAGTGGCGCCGCGCGGGTTCGCGGGACGTGCACACTATTTATTATTTTACCTCGATTAACATACTTTCTGACCTACATATACTTTGTACGGTAATTACTCCACTTCTAAAGATCATAGTGTGATGTTAAACAGTCTATAAACTTTCTCAATAAATAGAGCATATAGAAAAAATCGAGTATTAGAGATTAGCACGTTCAAAGAAACAAAAAAATCTCTTCAGCTTTCTAATATCACTTTAAGTTATTATTTTTTGTTCAATAATGTCTCTACAGGTAAAAGAAGACGTTAAGTTGGTTTAATATTCTTAGTTTGTTTTTAGGATCTTTTGGGAATGAATAAACCTATACTCCCACGACTTCGCGATTACGTAAATTGTATAACTTTACCGACATAACTATGTTAGCCGATAAGGATTTTACTACTATGTCTCAGTGTCGTAGACGATTGAACATAATAATATTTTGTTCGGTAATTATATATATCACAAAAACAAAGTTACAAGTTACAAGTAAAACTTGCTGAAATAGCTAAAATATGAGTGCCCTGTTTCTGTGTGCACACTTACACTTTTCATTGCACATTTAATTGTAGAAAGATATTGATTTGTTTTCCAATTTTGTTGATATCGCACAAAGATATTTCGAATTAGCAATATAAATGGAGAGACGGGTGATCGCAATTTGATACGAGTCCGTTCTCTTTCCTTTGACGCGTTGTATGAAAATCTGTCGCCAGGTGCTTGTGGGTGTTCCAGTAAATGCACTTTAGAGACAGCCCCCCCCTTTTGGTTTAACGTGTTTATTATCTTAGACCAAAACATCATTTAACAATGGGTGTGATTGTGAACGAACACTATTTCATTACAAATGCAGCACTGTCTTGGTTTGTATCATAATCTAAATTTACCTTTTGATATTGATAGTTAGCTATTCCTGCTATCGTTAAGTGTCTCTAATTATTTACAACTAGCGGCTCCGACGGACGCTATCCCGCCCTGATAATAAAAAAAACCTTGACAAATTATTTACGTAAACCTTCCCTATGAATCACTATATCTACTGGTGAAAACCGCATGAAAAACCGTTCGTAAGTTTTTGAGTTTATCGCGAACAGACAGACAGACGGACGTGGCAGAGGACTTTGTTTTATAATATGTAGTGATATTGTAAATACAAATATTTTTTTGATTCAAATTTCCCAAAGCGAAGTATTCGTGTTATCTGGTTTTATGGCGTTTCTATTTGAGAGCTAGTAACACTTCTTTTCATTATACCCGGTTGGTGGAAGTCCGCTGTTCGATAGGTCGATGTGCACATGGCCCCGTGACGTAATCGCCCATGAACATCGTAACTTCCATTATATTCGCCGTCATAAATAAACAATTACTCGTGTATCTGTATATAATATGTGATTAATAATTGAATTTGGAAAGCATAAAAATAATGATGTTGATACCTTAAATTACTCTAATTCCTAAATCGCATGAATGTAATCTATGCGTAATTTATTCACGTCCATTATGTGGGACAAACAGTGTTGTAGATCGCGTCTCGTATCCCGCCCACGTGACGCGTACCCATTAACATGTTTCACGAGATAAACTCGTAATAATTTCTAATGTAAATTACGAAATTTTGAAAAATATTTTCTCCGTCTAACCTAACTCATATACTATTAACTGTGTATTTTAAAAAAAACATATACCAATAATATATAATGATGAGTCTATGTATCTTTTATATACTGGGACTTTTTCTATCGGGTCTTATGACAACGCTTGACTTTAATATTATTAACTGTCAAAACCGAAGTGTTTGTGTGGACCTTTTGGCAAAGCGGCCGTCAATTTAACACCGACCTATTTTAACAATCTAGTCATACACGTTAGTTCTATAGGATGAAGAGAGTATTTGGGTCACACTTTACGAATCGCATTCGCGTAAATTTGTAAATAGATCTTATATTTTGGGAAAATACGAAAAACGAAATCGAGCGCATCTCTACCTAACAGGAATGTTTCGTATCGATTGTTTTGTTATTTTGTGTAATAATTTTATTTATGGATTGCTGTGAGTATGCACTCAGTTACGTCCGCTTTATTTATGTAAGACATCATTTAAAAGCTGTTAATAGATGGCTCACGTTTTTATTTTTAGCACGTACTTCTCTGTACCTGCAGTTCGTAATTTGTACTAGCTGGGCGTGCGCGCTGACATTAGCGGCCTTCACGACTCCTGCCAATAGAGATGGAAATCGTTAATTGATTGATGAGGTGTTACAGATAAAAAGGGATCGGTAGTTTCTATTTACGAACCGGCCGTGGAACATGTTCCTGTGGTATATACGTACACGTATGCTTTACTTTATATTTGCAGGTGATGTGATAGTCATATGTTCGTAGCGATACCGATCGTTCCTCGACCGTCTGAACATAAATCAGTGCGTCATCAGAGTCTCGAACGCGCGTTCTCACCGTGTGTTGCGTGGGAGACAACAATATTCTCACTCGAACTAGGCATAAGTCGAGGAAACACAGTTCAGTGTGTTTTTGAAACCAGCGTGGTTCGCGCGTTCCTTTACAAAAGTTCACGTTTCATTTTTGTTTGAAAATGAGTCGCAAACAGGACAGGTACAGTTCACGGCCGAGGAGCCTCACGACACATTATGGTTCATCACCGAGCGTTCTCGGTTCCATGCTGTCAGGCCAGTATAGTCCATACGCGAACAATTATTCGAGTTATACCCCGAGCACTTATAGAAACTACAACCCCTACAGCGTCGGTCTCGGTCGACCGGCTTCGAATCTGAGCATATACGGTGGCACGAGTTCGGGCTATGGCGGTGTTTATTTAAGTGGTGCTACGTTGGGGTCGTTGAATTTAATGACACCGGTATTAAAGAAGCTGGACAAGAAACTGTTGGCCAGTCAGAAGAATTTTAAACCGAAGCCGGTCCCCCCATTAAAGGTGCAGGAAGCACCACCAGATACATCAACAGAGGTGCATAATGCCGATGCTCCCGTTGAAGAGGTTACACCGATACGGCCAGAGAGGAAACCCCGCGCAAATAAAGCCAGCAATTTAGACAAAGAGCGGTCACGATCACTTAACGCCCTGGATACGTTTGGAGGAATTGAATCACGCTCGCTAAGTTTAACATCTCTCGTGTCAGATGGATATTGCGTATGTTTTATACCATAAATATATTCTTATAATACGTATATTACTTTTAGATATATTCAAAAGTACTATAAAATTGTTATATGCGACTTGAATTTCTATAATTCAATTCTTGAATTGCTAGAAATATGAAATTTCAACTTAAAACGTATTTTGCAATTAATTATTTTTGAAATATAATCAGATAATAGGGGCGTTTAGGATATAAATATTATTGACTTTATAATATAACTAGTGGACCCGACAGACGTTGTCCCGCCCTGATTATAAAAAAATCCTTGACAAATTATATACCAAAACGTTCCTCATGAATCACTTTAGCCACTGGTGAAAACCGTTTGAAAATCCGTTCAGTAGTTTTTGAGTTTATCGCGAACAGACAGAGAGACAGACGCGGTAGGGGACTTTGTTTTATACTATGTAACGATTTGAGGGGCATTTTCACACGTTTTCAAAATCAGCACAGTTTATAACCTAGTAAGCAAATACTTCTCATGCATATTATAACATAATGCTAAAACCGTATGTAAATGGGAGTTAAAATATATGTTAATTTTTTTATTTTGTTGATCTGATTTTTTTATGTAAATAATATAGAAGAATTTATATTAGTCAAATATTTTTTTTATAATAATTACAAAATCGGAAGGTAACCCAATGCTCGTTAGAAAACTTGAAAATTATCTTAGGGGATCGTCTTTACCGAAATTTTAATAACATCTATAAACCAAACAAAGTTTTGATAAAAAAAAATTAACACTTATATCTATATCAGAATAAAATCTATTTATGTCGTAATCAAACCCGCGCCCTATTTATTTAACTGTGCGAATTTTTAGCGTTGAACCATGAAACTTTTAACATACACGACGATATTGAATGCGAAGGGAAAAGTTCCACGCATTCTCTGCTAAATAAAATTCTTAAGACTTATAGATAGACAGACGATAGCTTAGAGCCTAAAATGTCTAGAAGCATGAAATTTTGTACAGATGTTGTTTATATACGTAATATTAATAAACACAAATTTTTAGGTCTTTTGTGAGTTGGGATAATGGTAAGGGGTTAGAGGTTTAAATAGAGGGTTAATGATAAATTGATTCTTGAGTTATTGCTCATAGGAAATTCCAACGAGTTGGTAAACCATAAAATATGTATGTTTACATAAACAATGCCGTTAATGATAATCATTCCACATTGCAAGGAATCGACAGAGATATGAATATCTCGAGGTATGCTGTAGACCAGTGGTTGCCAATCGCGCGCCCGCGGTTGCAAGTGCACTCACGGTTGATCTGTAATGCGCCTGTTGCAAGATTTCCAATATGCCAATTTAAAAATATCATTTCATAAAAAGTGTGATCTAGGTTTGAATTACACAAAAAAACACCCACCTGTAAAAAAATAAATATTCCGCACTTGCTTTGGAAATGGTTGGCTACCGCTGCTTTAGACAATACGAAACGCGTTATAGATGCGCGTTTGTGATTTACCTCGTTTTTATTCTCTAGAAATTTCTTGTTATCGGGATATTTGTAGACGGTTATAATTCCGATCCGATTACGGCTTAATAGTAAATGAAGAAAGTGAGTTAGTTGTCATTTGTCTTTGTTATGATTACAGTCCGGCAGCGAGCGTACTGAAGATGTGGAAGAGCGGGACTACAAGGCGCTATACGAAGGGTCCATGAACGAACTGCGTCGTGTAAGAGCTCTGCTAGCGACTTCCGAGCAACAGTTACGCGAGGCTCGCTCCACGATTACAAGGCTCACGCAAGTGGTATGATAACGTTGAACAGTATACATAAATATATACATATGTATATCTACTATATTTATTTTGATACTTGTGTCACTTTTACGAAGAGTGTTAATTTAGATAGAAATATCGAATATATATATTTTAATGTAATTTAAAATCACATTTTTTTTTTTGTCAACCGAAAAAGTTTCTATCACTATTGAGATTTTAAACATGTTCTACTTTTAATAAACCGATTACAATCTTTCCCACAACTTGTTGTAAAAGCTGTAATTATTTTGTTATTATTTGTGCTGGCGTTACTATACTTTCATAATTACGATTTCATTTAAATGGTTTTAAGGTCTTTTTTCTTTTGAATATTTATAAGTTACACACACACACACAATGCACACATGCATTATTGATATGTTTCTATTATAGAAATATTTGCTGAGCTAATGAAATAATACAACATCAATTACTAGAATACTTCAAAATAACGTAATAACGTTCCAAGTAATGCGATGTTAAGTGATAAAGAAGGAATATGATAATAATATTACTGGTAATAGTAATGATTTCAATTGAGTTATTAAAGTAAAACTTCTTTTGGGTTGTTGTAAATTGAATTTTATGAAACGAAATTGTGTAACGAAGAAGATGTAACAATAAATGCATATATAGGTTTAAGGTTGTGAGAGAATGAGATAGAATGCGTTTCTACATAGTTTCCCTATCCTCGAAATATATACAAAGGGACACAGAGATAGAAACGTTGAAATCTATAGTACATTATATTCTGTTGGATCGTAGTGACTATCGCGCACTTTTAAAAATTATTCTGTTCTGTATATTATTAATAATGTTGGTATATATTGAGATATTACAAAATAATGCCGAAAATTAGCGATCACCACTTCCATAGAGTATTCGTCTTATTCTTTTGAAAATGCATACAATTTTTATAACAGTGCAGTAATTTTTTTTTTTATAGCCGTGCAGTAATTTTTTTTTTATAGCCGTGCGGTAATTTTATTTTTTTTCAACATGAAAATGCACAAGTAACCTTTCATATTATCTTAATGTAATTCTTACATATTCGTATGTTAAATTATTTCCCAGAAAATTATTAACTTAAAAACAGTCGACTGACCCTCAGCTACCTTATAGTTTTATGTTAACCTAGTGCCAAAGCGAACCCCTTGCTGTGCGTTCAGTTAATACTAAAGCCATATTTAGTACATATTTACGAGTGTGTACTTGAAATTATAAGGTCTTGGAACCCATAAGTGTGTAACATCGCGGGTGGTATTGTCGTTACAGGAAACAGGTAACCTGTAAAATAAACACTTATATGATAATTTATTCACAAGCTGAGGTATAAATTCCTATTAATAGGAATATGTCGGTTGTCCTCAGAACCAGAATTCGTTGTCTGAAATCGAGAAACGAGAGAAGAGAGCTATGGAGAGGAAGTTATCTGAAATGGAGGAAGAGTTAAAGGTAAGAATTGAACGTTAATTCGTCACACGTACTTATGTAACATTTACACAATTTCTCACGCAAACACATTAAGAATAATATTGAAACGTTGGTGAAATATATTTTCATCGTCATCATCATCATATTTTCTGAATGGTATACTTGGAAAGTGTTTCATGATTATTAATTAGAGTACGCGGTTGTTCACCGTCGCAAAAGCAAATAATAATGTTGGTGTTTTATAGCAATTGCAAAAACTAAAAGCCGAGAATGAAAGGCTGAGGGCTGAGAATCGAGCCCTCACAAGGGTCGTGAGCAAATTGACCAACTCTGCCACTAAATAGGTAATTGTGTACAATTGTTGAGCTCCACGGCTCATATACGACACTGTGTGGCGTACTCTCTCTCTGCCTTTGAACGCTGACCGTTGAACTCGCTTGAAATTACCTACTCAACATATATGAGCTGTAACATTTCAAAATAAGCTGAATACAATGTTAGCCGTTCCTCTAATATTTTACGTTATTTTTCAAGTTCTTCAAAATTTTGTAAATGTAAACTATGAAGATGAAACAAACTAAAAACCTTATGTACGGCAAAAAATTTGAACTTCCTGTATATTAAAACTGGAGTTATAAAAAATTTAAACATGTTCGGTTTTATTGCAAAATAGTTAAATACGTATTGAATACTCGCTTTAAAAAGGTTTCGTATTAAATGCACCGCGGTCGCTGAATGTTCGCCGTCTTGTTCTTTTGTCTCGCTTTGGTTACGTTAGGTTAGACTAGCGAAAAAGGATAACGCGTTCTTGCCTCGGGCGAGCGCGGTGCATTTAATACGAAACCTTTTTAAAGCAAGTATTCAATACGTATTTAACTTTTTTTGTAATAACACCGGTTATATTTATGATTAATATTTTGTATTTTGCTCATTTTGTTATGTAACGATTCATATAATACCAATCGTAATATCCACCCATTATTCATTCAACAACCTAGTAATATATAGTTTTGGTGGTCGATTTTTTTAAATATTTCGTATGTTACGTATAATTTAATTAGGGTGAATAATAATCAAAGACTGTGATCAAACCTTGTCCGAGTAACATTTTCTAGTGGTTTATCCAAATTTATAAATAGGCAAAGATTTAAAACACTTATTCCCAATCGATTTTCTATTTTATTTTTTTTATGCTTAGTCGATATTAACGAACTTTAGTGTTATCAATAAAAAATTTGGAAAATATTTGCTTTTCTCCTTAATATCGAAATTTAAAAATATTATGCATTATGGTCGAATTTCGATCAGTAGACAGACAGTAGACAGTCCACTAATTAGGATTAGTATAGCGGCGTCTTTGAATAAAATACACGTATTAACATATTCATCCACAGTTTAATACAATTTCGTTATACATCCTACGTTTATAAAAATAAACATTAAGAAGTTGGCAAATGAGAGCGAGATGAACGATCAAAAGCGGTCACGGTCGCGTCACGCAGTGTCCGTATTTGTCGCGAACCCCCCCATAATAATAAATATTAACCGTGTGTTATGGCGAGCATGTTTTGATACGTGTCTAACTTGCGTTCGGCACACCTACGCTATTCGGTCGGTTTATCCGTATAGCGTACGAGTGCTGATATGCGTTGTGTTTTATCAGATTATATCTTGATTACATCTAATAATTACATAGTTATTATATAGTTATATATTACTACTCTCATGTATTTATAAACCAAATGAGTTGTCAAACGTATTAAAAATCAGCTTCGTTATTTTACAGCCACTTATTCAAATTATTTCATAAACATATGTAACTCGTAATAAAGTTTACTAAAAACAATATTAAAGAATTATTGATTAGTTTTTTTTTTGTTTATTTTACATTCTACTTGTAAAGTTGTTAGGTTTAGATAAATAGAAGTCTGTTAAAACATAACGTGCGCAACGCATCGGCTAGCGTGTGTTGCATGACATGTGTCCGTTGAGAAAAGACATGCAGGTTGCAAACCAATATCATTGTAAAGTCATCCCATTACGAAAGCGATCCTCGAAGAATGATTTACAATAATTTATTATACCGTTAAGATTTCACATCATAATTACTATTACATTCGATACGCAGCCGAGGATAATAGGGCGACATCGCATAAATACACTTTACATAATCTATATTAATACAAAGTTTAAAGCTAGTCTAACATTACAGCGTGCCGCACTTTGTACATACTGTATGTAATATAAGCTTTAAGTATTGTCATATTATACGAATATATTGTTAGAATGTGATTTATTATACACGTGATTCAAGAAGATAAACTATTCATCGCTACAAAGATAAAGTTTACCGAGTATATTCGTTAATGCAAAGTTTTATATTAATATAATATATTTGTTAATTTCTCTGTTTTAATTCTGTTTTTTTACGGATCCCTCATTTTTGTATATATACCTTATACCCATGCGTTTATAATTTTTTTTTTTAATTATTATATTCCCCCAAAACCGTGCATAAATGCATCGTCCCATACTTAGCTCCGAGATTTGAGTTAGAATTAGTAATCGTATTATCTTTTTTACTTTAAATTGTGTATATATTTTTTTAAATATAAATTAAGTGTTTTTTTATCGCGATCTTGTGGGTTTACACATCCGATTGTGGGCTTAATGTGCAATATTTAACGTCACATAAAGTGTAAAAACGTACACTTCGCCCAATTTAAGTGTAGAATTTCATGATTTGGTAATCATTTTTGTAGTTGCTCGTGATCTTTATTGACATAATATTGAATGAAATAACGCTGACCATATTGATTGTTTAGATACTTACCCCCAATTTGATTTATGGATGACTCTATTTATACTATTTATGAAATGGTAGAGATTGTTTCTTTTGTAGTAGTTAATAATTTAGAAATACAGAGCCGATTTCGAAATAGCTTCTTTAAGTTTGATTGATACAACGGATATATAGGTTTTTTTACTTTATTCCAATTAAGTTTTATATTGCGATGAAAACGACTGAAATATGAAGTTCTAAAAAGATTGAATTGAGTCCGTATTGTATTTATGTCTGTTATTATTTATGAAATTTCTATGGTTATACATTTCATCCATATCACTTTTCTTAATATTGTATATTAAGTTAAAAAAAAAAATTACATACGTATTTAAATGTGTCTAAATAACTTAAGTTTGCTATATGTATAGATAATATAATTAGTACTTCTTAATAAAAAAATCTATTAGGATTAAATTAACCCAATCGACGTATTTTGCGCTATGATTTCAATAAACATAATTAGAATGAATAGAATATTCAAGTTGCTTAATCCTAAAGTATAGCTTTTATAACTTCCAGTATCAACAAACGTTGCAGGCGGAGAATCAAAGA
The DNA here is from genome assembly GCA_036509395.1 of Antheraea yamamai. NCBI lineage: Eukaryota > Metazoa > Arthropoda > Insecta > Lepidoptera > Saturniidae > Antheraea > Antheraea yamamai. The sequence continues at coordinate 5,358,587 of AP028424.1, read as the reverse complement.
TTGAAAGACGAAAACGGAGCCTTGATCAGAGTCATCAGCAAACTTTCGAAATGAGAAACGTTTAGTAGGTTTGTTTTTAATAATCGTTATATACATATTTATAATAAATCATACAATATATAATATAAAAATAATAAATTCCTGATAAAAATTATGCATTGTCGCTTTATGTGTAATGCTCTGACCAGATTTCTATATATATATATCTGGGCCTATTTTTGTCACATCTATTTTGGGGGCACGTTAATTTTCGAAAGTTGGTAGGTCCATAATTTTTTGTATCTGATAAAGTGCGAAAATGTTCACCTTGTTAATTTTGAGTACTTGTGGCAGAACAAAAACCAACTTATGGAATTTTTTTGGTATTTTCGAATTTCCCTTTAAGGGCACTGCATGCACCCACAAAAAAAAGCCCTGTATATACCTATAATTATATTTTATACATTTCTTTTTATATATAACGTTTTGTAAATGATTTGTTTCTTTTGTAATTCTAAAGAAATTCAGGTTCATTACAAATGTTATATATATTACCAATACATTGATTAAAGTGAATGACATTGAAGTATGATTTTTTATAACATGACTAGTAGGTATTATCCTATGAACTTAGTGGTGTTAGTGGGTTTTGAACATTCATATAGATTGTTAAAACTTGATAATCTTATAAGCAAGAATATGATCACATTAGATAAATCCGATATTACAGAACATGTTATAATGTAAATAATTGTGTTTCAATTGACGTTAATTTACTCGTTTTAATATTATTATTATTGAAAATTATGAATTTTTGTGTCTACATATTATAATTTGCACCCATTTTTTTTTAATTATTCGTTTGTGCATACTGTTTTACAAATTTTAATGCGAAACTGAACCATATCGGGAACACAATTAAATAATTACATTTTTACATTATAAATCTTGTCTTGTCCCGAATTTCTGTTTCGATGAATTTTTTACAGTCCAGCTAGTTTATGATTTCAGTACGTTTCCAATTTTAATACAATAGTCATTGACAGGGTTGACTGTTTGATTATTTAATTGAAATTATGTATTGTTATTTTTTTAAATTTACAACTGTTCATTATTCGATTAGAATTTTACAAGTACAAATATACTATTATACACATTTGTTGCTTTTAAAAAGATGGCCTAATCGTTGAATGGTCTTGATATATACGCGTCTTAGTTTCTCCCCTCCCACTGAGTACAAATATTATCAAATTCCATTTCGAAAATAATATGTTTCAATGTTTTTAAATAGTCTATAATTGGGTCTTTCAAAATTTATTTTCAAAATAATACTAAAATTACCCCCTAAAATACATTTTTGAAGTATATTACGTACTTACTGAAGCGTTATTTTGTACTTAGTCGTAGGAAAATTGATTAAAGTGTTTCGTATTAAAATTGTGAATTAACTCGTGGACATTGACGACTATTTTACACGTAGCATATGCATGTATAAAAAACGACATTGCATGATCGTCATAATTTACAAGACTTATATATTGTCAATGTGTCAGGATATTGTATAGAAGCCGCAAATAATAGTAAACTGTGTTGTTCACATATTATCACTCTGTTATTATTATTTTAATACTATATATATATATATTCTTTTTTTCATGTATTCCTAAAAAGCTGTATAATTAAGTTAGTTATTATTATGAAGCTATATACTAGGTGTGTATAATCGCCGTTATGTTAATGTAGTTTTTGTATGTTGAAACGCGGGGATATGTTTGTTACTCCCGCAAATTGCGTGGAATGAAACTATGTTTTTTTTTAAATCGAATTAATTAAAAATATTATACAAAATAATGATTTTCGTTTTGAAAACAATATTATATAAAAAAAAATTAACTTTTCAATCGATTTACGGTTATGAAATATCATTGTTACAATTTGAATGTACGATTTCCCTGCGATGAACGTATCTCAACGTAGTAATACATTTATATATACACGTATGTATTAATTAATATCATGTATTGTATTGTATTATAAATATTTTTTTTTGTTAAGAATTAGTCGAGAAATTGTAGTAATGTACTAGTATCGATATTATGCATTGCAATGTGAGGTACATGTATCGATATCGTACATCACTACTAATTACTATAGTGTGATATGGATTTTAGATTTGTTGTATAATGAAATCAATGTCTAAAACGCAGGAATATGGTTATGCTACTAAGTCGGTAAATGTCGGTGGCGAATTCAATTATATATAAATTATTAAACGCGATGATAACTTGTCAGTCATTCGTATGGGCATGCTATCGTTTTTAATTTTTTCGTAGAATATTCTTGCCATGATATTGTTCGTTCAAGTATAAAGGACACTTCTCAAAGGTTACGTAACAAAAATACTCCTATTTCACGAAAGCGGGTTAGTTATGCAAATATGGCGTGTATAGATAGATATAGGTGCCTATGTGTGTGAGAGAGTCTGTAGCGTCAGCAACGCAAACTTTTTTTTTTATAAATATTTGATTTTCCTGATACACTATATAATATGTATATTGTGTCAATGTATATTCTTTTGTTATCTTTTCTATATTTCTGCATGCTATACATCACATTTCATTGTTATTTTTTTTTTAATTTCTTTAAGTACTATTATTTGCGTTTCGGTGACTTTCCTAGCAGCACTTTAACTCTCGAGTCTACACACACAGACAGATACAAATAAAATGTGCCTATATATCTACGACACAGTTAACCATAACCCGCCATCGTGAAGTATGACATAAATTAAAAAACAAAACAAAACGATTACTCAAAAGGAAATATAATATTTACGATTTATCACCGCCGACACTCGACTCCATCGACACGTTGTTGTTACAGCTAGTCGTAAGTTAGCAGTTAGCCGGTCGATTATCGATGATATTGACTCGTCAATTCGAATCGATCGAACCCCTGTAATTACTAATGAGTTACTGCTAACGATTAATCGATATCACGCTATGCGTACGATACGCGCGCTGTACGTGATCTGCCACAAACTTTGACACTGCGATTTTTTTTTAAATTCTAAATTTAGTGACATATTTGCCTTGACATAACGAACAAAAATATCACATAGTTATTAATAAATTATATCTAATTATTCGATAATATATAATAATAAACACAAATAATGACGTGCGTGCGATTTAATGAATGACATTTACATAATTATTATATCTGATTATATTTATTTAGTTAACAAAAATTTACCGACTATATACCATGAAGTGATTTAGGAACATACAAGATGATTTAGATGAATTTTTTTTTTCTATTATAAATTATTTTACGCATTAGAAATAAATATGTAGTATATATATTATGTATGATGTTTCACGAAATACTCTTATATATTTGAAGTCTTAATAAAATGATTGTGTGCCGATGTTATATGAACAAATATGTACGAGACGGCAGGAGTCGTGAAATGATATTTGGATTAATATTATATTGTATAAATTTGTACTCTTCAGTTTTAAATTAGATCGATTTTGGATTTTTTGTTCATTAAAGTCTATTTATTTCCAGGCGTAAGTTAAATAAATATTTCTTCATTAATTTATTTTTGGTTTGTTTTCTTTTGTTTTATTTTATTTTTTTACTTCAAAGTGCCTTTCTTTAGATTTATGTGTATATATGTATGTATAAGAAGTGTCGACAAATGTACAAAAGCACAAGATTAGGTAAATTACTATTATATGAAAAAGTGAATAGTGTTAGTGAAATAAAAAATTTCTTAAACACTTGAAATTAAATCAGAAGATTGAGATTGAACGGTTTATAGAATTGGGTTTGTCGATAACAGTGAAAAAGGTCATCGAATCGATCGTGTTCAATTTTTGATTACAATTTTATTTTTAAATAGCTTCATAAAATTTGAATTCAGGGCTTCCAAGTATGTAATGTACAATGTATTTATATTATTACGCTATGCGGTATCGAAAGGTTTAGACTAAACTTAAAAGGTACAGTAATTAAGTAGCTCTCGTTAAGGTGAATGCTCACACCAGACCTGAGTTAATTATTTCTGTTAATTTTTGCAAAATTTAAGAAAAACATATATGAAAAGAAACAGGCCATGTGTATACATAATTAGTACTTTTCACTCTTAATGATGGCTTAGATAATGAATTCGTTCCTTGATGAAAGAGTTGTTTTCAATGTGGACGCAGCTGCTAATGACATTTCTTGGGCAAATTACAAAAACACAGTAGATACTTTAATAAACTATGGTGGTTTAAGAACATACTTTGACCTAGTTTAGGTAACAGATGTAAGTGTGAAGAACATAGTGTAGCAGTCGTATTGTGCTGGTAGGATATTCTATAGCTATAAGGTACTAAAGTTCAAAAGAGGTTGGAATCATCTTCACACCAGCTTATTGATAATCTATAATCAAGCGTCCGTCGGTCGGTTTGTATCAGCGAATACATTTAAAGATGACTTCACTGTTTTGGGGATCTTCACTTGCCTCAATGTTTTATTTTATGTCAAATATTATCGGAATTATCAAAATCAAAAGTACTCTATTCATTTTAAGTCCAAACAAGGCGTTTATGAACGTCCCAACTACCACCGGTTCTGAAAACAACCCAGTCATCGAGAAGAACCGGCAAGAAACTCGATCTGGTTTATCTAGTTGACATACATATTTGTATAATACCTTAAAGTTACAATAGTTATTAGCAAGTAAATAAAGAGATGTGTTAATTCCAAACATCGTTCACGTATTGATACAGCTTTTGAATCAATCATGTCTATTGGAATTAGTAAAGTCGCTTCAAGCTTTTCTTCACAGTTGTACATTTTTCAAGTATAAACCAAACACTTGGGTTATCAATAATGATAATTAAGGACTAATAAAGTTAATTACATGTAATAATATGCATTTTACTGATAGTAATTCTCCATATGAATATAATTTGCAGAAAAGGCTGTGATACAAAATTTATGGAATAACGAATGCGTCATTAGTGAGTAATTATTTTTTACAGGACAAAAGGGGATACAATACTGTTCATATTAAAATTCCTAAAAATGAATGTGGCTTAAATTGCAAATTTCGAAAATATGTAATGGGCATATTATCTTGGGAAATATATCATACCATAACTGGAATAAAGCCATAAATAATGCTTAAAAAGTAAACTAAGATTAAACTATAAAAACTGCAAGTAACACGTGATACTTATTTATTCCCTGTAAGTTTTACAGACATTGTGTAATGTCCATTACAAGTAAACCAGTGAGCGCCCAGTGGTCGACATTCGACCATAGTTCATTGAATTTTTAAAGTTTGAACTTTATTAGGCTTCTTTTATCAATGGCATCGACTTTAAATACATAATTAGGTAGTTCAAATATCTTTTATTTAATTCGGTTAATTTAATAAATAAGTTATTTTTTGCTTTTTAGTGCCTTATTAGTTTTTAACATCGAAGGCGGTTTATTTTTTTTTTGTAAAAAAAATGATTTCACCCATTTTTAGTGTTCATAAATATATCTGGTTTGTAATGTGTATAATAAATCAGTTCCAATTTCACGAAAATACGCAGAGACGAAGTGGGTGAAAATCAAATAAACGATATTTAACCCTCTTAGAGGTTGAATATTTTCTTCAAATTTATACGGGACCACCGCTGAATATAACTAATTCAAATAAAAAAAGAATTATTAAAATCGGTTCATAATTTGCGGAGATATCGATTGACATACATAAAAAAAAATACATACAACCGAACGTAGTAACCTCCTCCTTTTTCGAAGTCGGTTAAAAAATACATACAGTCGAGCATAGCAACCTCCTTCGCAACCTTTTTTGAAGTCCGTTATTGACGGATATCAAAATGTCTTTTTTATTTACATGTGTATATATGTTGTGTAAAATTGGAGCAGTAGTGTGAGTAATGCATATTTTAATTAATTTAATGTACTTATAATGCATTTTATATGAAATAAATAGCTTTCTGCACTTCTCCTCCATATATAAACTTTAAATATGCCAAATTTCAAGTTCATCTGTTCACGCATTTCCCTTAAAAAGGGGTACAAAGTTTTGGCTTCACGTATTTGGCGCTTAAGCCTTTATATTAAATTGGACACGGAAAAAAATTGGTTAAAGGATACGTAAGAAATACCTATATTGACAACTTCAGAATTGGCAGTATGGATTAATTCCTTCGCCTGTCCTATTGGACGACTTTTTTGAAGTCCGTTATTGACGAATGTCAATGTAATTTTTATTTACATCTGTGTATATGTTGTGTAAAATTGAAGCAGTAGTGTGAGTAATGCATATTTTAATTAATTTAATGTACTTATAATGCATTTTATATAAAATAAATAGCTTTCTGCACTTCTCCTGCATATAAACTTTAACTATGCCAAATTTCACGTTCATCCGTTCGCGCATTTCTTTCAAAAAGGGATACAAAGATTTGGGTTCACGTATTAATATATAGATAAGCATTACCATAAAGTAACCCATTTTAGAACCGTGTATTGGACCTGAATTTGTCTCTAATAAGATGTGTAATTTGTGGTATATTTTACCTTATCATTGCTTACAAATTATTCTTAGAATTTTAAATTGATTTATAAAACAATTTTTTACCTGATTCTTTTCATATACACCTGTATTCTAGGAGGGTGCGATATTATACTCATTTTAAGTAGTAAACTGCTTATTTTGAATTCCAAATATCTCACCTTACTTCATTGGTTCAGATATAAAAACAGCGCAAACGAGAATAATGATAATCTAGATGTATTTCTACTCTTTCTCAATCAAAATATAACTTTATAGATAAGCTTTCCCACAGTTACAATGTAAAATAGTAATACATAGTCGGTTAGTATACTTTTAGATAAAGTATTAAATCCTTGTATTGGCAGCATATTCACCGCGACTAGCCTTAAATCCTTTCTTTTATAAATTGCAGCTCGTTTTGGACTGCATTATTCATAGCTTAATAAGATCACCGCACAGTTCTTTTGTACAGGTGGGATAGAAACAAAAGCATAATTTTTGTATATATTTATCTCAATATTATAACAATTAATGTGTATTTTATCTGACTTTGTAGTAAGTAGAGTTCATAAAGGCAATTCACACTGTGTCTTAAAAATAATAGAGACGTTGCAACATACCCTGTAACTCCCAATCCACAATAATACATCGTGCTTTGTAGTATCGCCATTTCCTTATTATCTACCGTATATGTATATATATATATATCTAGTACTATAAACAATATAGTATATGTGCTTTATACAAATTTAATTACTTTCCATTTCTCGCTTATCCAATTGCGAATATTTTGCGTCACAATACATACATACGTGTATGTTAGTTGCATATATATAACTCCCGCTATAAAATTGTTCAATTTAATCCAATCTATAGAATAAACAAGAACCGGAAATATGCTATTTACTATCTCCCTAATATATAATAATGTACATATTATGTATGTACATTTACAAGATTTCAGAGAATGATGATCATTCACGACCCACGGTTTTAGGATATATAACTGATGTAAAAATCTTATTAAAAACCAAAATACTGAATTAAGCTGAGCTTTTTCAAAAACAAGTATAGATTTTCCACAAATTAAAAATATCCATTTATTCATTATTCATAAAATGCCTTTAACTTCTCAGTATTTCCGCCATTATACGTTCCCCACAGGGGTACGCGTACCACAGGTCGGAAATTGCAGCTCTACAGAATCAACATTATGTCAAAAATATAATGGCAAAACAGGCAACATTTTTTGAAAGTCACTATTTTAATGAATAAATATGCTGAAATAAAACACATTTATATTAAATGACAACTGGTGTATATGATGACGTAAAATAATATATACTAATATTTCTATTTCTATTTTTAATATGTATAAAACATTTTCAGTGCGTAATATGTGCCATCAAATTACTAAATCAACGACTAATTATGCAATTCCTAATGTTTGGATAAAAATAGCTAGTAAGATTGTCTTCATGTTAAAATAGGTTAGAACTGACGAGAAAATATTTAAAAGTATGGAGATGGATGGTAAAATATAATCTATTACACGTAAATATATTATTTTTTAGTATAAAAGGTGAGAAAAATCTTTCTGTTGACGTCATATTACACATTTAACCTACAGTTTTGAAGCGATATAGATTCAGTATCAAAAATATAAATCAGCGTATATAAGTAACCTACTTATATCTGTTGCTTGTTACAGTCATATATATCCCCCGAATTAGTTATTTTTAAGTTATCTCTTTTTATATATAGTCGCCAACTTAGTAATTTTGGGGAAAATTTAGATAGGAGAAATTGTATAATGGATAAAAAAAATAGACAATTGTCTTACACTCGTTACGTTTTAAGCAAAACAGAAAAAAGTTACTAAATCCAACTTGGGTAATAGTTTTACTATATTTTACAAAGTGTATCGGTACGGACTACTTTCGGTATTGTAATGTATTTTATATTTATATTACATTAGTTTGATAAAATAATATTCTAAAGTACGTAATCAAATGTATACTTAATTTTGTAATGAGGATTTGCTTATTAAATAAATAAAGTGTATCAGTTTTTTAACGTTAAATGTTGATAGAGTTTTAAATGTCTTTCCTGAATAATAATTTTCTCTATATTCAATTCATACTAGTAATAAAAATATCTACTATACACATAGGAACTAAGTATGTAGTCAGATTTCAAGGTGTTAAACTGAAAATCTTCGTGTAAGAAATATCTTTTATCAATAAATATCCTGTTAAATAAAACTTTCAACGTTGTACTAATTACATAGTATATTTAATCTTATTAATTAAAATGTATATTAAATAATCCTTAATTCTTATTGATTTATTCATTTCACTGTTTAACTACTTACTGTGTATGAATAACGGATGAATATGAAATAATGTCGCTGTAATAATAAGAATAAGGACTTCATAAAACATGAATATATACGCTTTATTGTATAATCTTTAAATAAGATTGTGTATTTTATTGTATAACTTTAAAATAAGAATGTGCATTTTATTGTATAACATTTAAATAAGAATGAGCATTTTGTTGTATAGCATTTAAATAAGAATGCGCATTTTATTGCATAACATTTAAATAAGAATGCGCATTTTATTGTATAACATATAAATAAGAATGCGCATTTTATTGTATAATCTTTAAATAACAATGTGCATTTTATTGTATAATCTTTAAATAAGAATGAGCATTTTATTGTATAACATTTAAATAAGAATGCGCATTTTATTGCATAACATATAAATAAGAATGCGCATTTTATTGTATAACATATAAATAAGAATGCGCATTTTATTGCATAACATATAAATAAGAATGCGCATTTTATTGTATAACATATAAATAAGAATGCGCATTTTATTGTATAATCTTTAAATAAAAATGTGCATTTTATTGTATAACCTTTACTAAATGTATAATATAAGTATGATCATTGTATCGTTTGACGTCGGGGGCCAATTTATAACAACGAAGACGTGTGCGATCATAGCCGAGACAAGTAGAAATAGCAAGGTTCATTTATTCAATTATGTTCTTTACCAAATTTGAATTTTACAGTATATTCATAAGAATCGTAGAAGAAACATGTGTGGGGACGTAATAAAAACACACCACACTCCAGTTAATAGATAACTATTAATTACAATTATATTACAAGCAAGTCGGGTACAGAAATAACAATAACAAGTGTATGCGACGCAAGCGACCGAACCAATATACAAATGTACTTTGTGGATTGAACCGACTGACCGGCCGTCGTTTCCTCTATGCACCTGCACGTGGGGGCGCGGCCAGAGTTTTAACGCGGCTGCTCTGAACCTCCGGGTCGCTGTTATTATGCTACACCACACATGCGTTAGGATAATACAGTTTAATCATGTGTCAAATAAATTTCTTATCATTTCAGTATCAATTTATAAAAAAATGCCTGGTACACATAGAGCTATACGTATTATTTGAAAGAAATCACTTATGTAAAATTTTGTTTTTCGTGACGAATCTTGTTATTTTGTTTCGCACTAATTGTTAGTTGGCACTTGTTGAATCAAATTTATGTACATTAATTAATAAGTAACAATTAAGGTATGCGTAGTGCATTCGGTGTAGTCCGGTGAAGCAGTTAAGACCTTGCTAGGTCAATAGCGTAGTCAGTTCGAAAAAAAAAATAGTGCATTCGAGGAAATAGTGTTTCATATAATATATTATTTCTGCAATTAATACATCATACAATTTTGTGTTACGTTAATAAATACTCCCTTATTTATAACCTGTAGTTATTTAGATATGCATATGCAGAATATACACAAAAAACAAAACTTTTTGTTAATGAAATTAGTTACTGCGAATTAAAATATGTGTGATATGTAAACGGATGTGTAATAACATATAAAACAACCTACGAAAACTGTAAATACTATTATAATTGCACAAGACATAAACTTAAAAATTACAAAGACAAAAAACTAATAGTAATTGTGTTAGAATTTTTATTAAAGAGATTATTGAAAATAGTAAATTTAGAAATCATTATTTTCCTTCAAATATGTTGGTAATGTAAATGTTTAAAATAAAATAAAATAATAGTTTTTGACGTGATAACGTCTTATAATTCGATGAACGCCGGCTGCACGCACTGCAAAGCATGACTCGTTGTCACGTTCCGTCTGAGTGCAAGTGAGAGCGCGGAATAAGCGATATAGAGGCGCGATCGGACTAAGCGTTCGACTTGTGACGCATCCATATATAGATATATAGAATAATTGAATTCATTAAATTCGTCAATGTTTTCTTATGACGCTATCACGTCAAATTATGGTCCGTAAACCGACTTTACAGACAACCAATTTTTTAAATCGTATTGGCTAAAGCAGATTTCGACGCAATATTTCCAACGCAGTAGTCACTTACACCACTTCCAATATAAAATCCAATGCATTAAGAGAATTATGACTAGAGTCAATATATTTTATTTGATAACCTATTTTAAAATTATGTAACATCAATTGTCAAAAATAAAAATCGATTATTAATTGCAAATATATTATTATATAAACATTATTTAAGTCAAGGTTTGAAACTTTCTTACCTTTTCTGTTATTACGAATCCAATGAAGCATCACACGTCGTTCAATTTGTATCTTAGAGTAATGTATTTATAAAATAAGCTTCAGTGTTCTGATGTCTGGTATGTAAGTTATATATCTTATACACTATGTTATAACACTGTTCGTTGTAGTGTCGATGTCATGTCAATTTTGTACAAATAAAAATGTGTTAATAAAAATACATTTTTGTTTTATTCTAAATATTAAAATCGTGTTTGGAAACTTATTTTAACTTTTCAACACCTGTGAATTCTACTTATTTTTTTAATAAAAAAAGTAAAATACTAAACTGTAGTAATTAAAACTGCAACATTAAATATACTCAAAACGCATTCCATAGAACTGCAAAATTTGTTTGTTTTTAAAACCTATTGTGCTTATATTATTTGGAACTAGCTTTACCCGCAGCTCCGCATGCGTTTTTTTAAATCGTATTAAATAATTATAGAATTGTGAGACTACGTACAATTACTGAAACGCTCTTTAAAAACAATTGTAAGTACGACGCGCACGCCACTAAAAGTAACATGTAACGTGTACATTAGATATATAAATACAAAGAGCGTGCCAAATGAGGTTTGTCATCAGCATCACATTTGGAACCTTAACCCACAATATAACTACCTCAGTGCTCACTTACACTGTATAAGGAACTATTGAAACAATAACTTTAAATATTATTATTAAGATTTACATTACATTTAATATACATTTCCATTATTAATTAAGATTTTGTGACTATACAAAAAATAAACGCTTGTCTGTTCCGCAAGACATTGTATTATGGAACAGTTTACGTAATACGTTTATAATCTAAGATCTTATTAGGAAGGCCTCTATATCATTAATATTATTAATAATTATAATGTCGAATTGTAAACAATAAGCTGATAATTATTTCTCTTATTAAAAATAAAGAATGACTTGAAATCTCGCTAAATTTAATGCAGACAAAGTCGCGGGTAACAGCTAGTCAAAAATAGAATAACCTCAATTAATTTTTATTAGGTTCGCTATCTACCAGTGAAAATCCCGTGAAAATCGATGTAACCGTTTTGGTGATAACACAGCGGGCTAAGCCACAGTTAACAGCTTGTATAAATTAAAATTGTTTTAATTACTTTTTATAAGATCAGCTATCTGTCAGTGAAAGCTATGGGAAGATCGATCGTACAGTTTTGGAGATAGCAATGCGGGCGACGTCACGGTTAACAGCTAGTATAAACTAATATTGCTTAAATTACTTTTTATAAGATCAGCTATCTGCCAGTGAAAGTTATGTGAAGATCGATCGAACCGTTTTGGAGATAGCATTGCGGGCGAAGTCACGGTTAACAGCTAGTATAAACTAAAATTGCTTCAATTACTTTTTATAAGATCAGCTATCTACCAGTGAAAGTTCGGTGAAGATCGGTCGAACCGTTTTGAAGATAGTACTGCGGGCGAAGCCACGGTTAACAGCTAGTCTAAATTAAAATAAACTAAATTACTTGATATGATGTCCGCTATCTGCTGGTGAAAGTTTTGTGAAAATCCGTCCAATCGTTTTGGAGATAGCATTGCCGACGAAGCCGCGGTTAATACCTAGTGTAATTTAGAGTAGCCTAAGTAACCCGCTGTTATTTCAGCTATCTGTCAGTGAAATTTTTGTCAAAATCGGTCCAGCCGTTTCGGAGATTACCCGGAACAAACAGACAGACAGACAGACCGAGAAAAAATTAAAAAATTGCATTTTTGTTATCAGTTGCGTGTATACTTTCACACCCAATCAGTAAAAAAGTGTTATTTTGATATTACATACAGACACTTCATTTTTATTATATGTATAGAAGATGTAGGCGTTGTTTACCAGGTTAATTACTTTGTGCCTCAAACAATGTCTTTTTATTAATAAAATAAATAATAGTTTAAAAAACTACAAAAATAAAAATGCGTCACTGTTAATATCAGCACCTCCAGATATCAGTATTTTTATCATTTTTTTGTCACTTTTTACAAAAATATACATTTATTTCTAATTTACACTATTCTTAATACAAATTTATTAAATGTTATTTTCTGTTTTAGTTGGATTTTATATGAAAGCGAGTTTTTTTAAACTATTATTTATTTATCATTTTTTAGTTAAAAAAATTATTTAACTTTTTTTTTCGGATTATTGCATTGTCATCGACCTTTGACAGGTGTGCAAAGTTTGAATTAAATCTGATCGTTCAAAGTAGGACAAAATCGAGCTCAAAGGGGTCGGTTACATACATACATACAGGTGAAGCTAATAAAAGCGTGATAAAAACTGACTGAGCCGGTTTATGCAGACCTAAGTTATAAATATAAAATGTAGAAAAAACATTGAATTAAAAACATTGTGAAGTGCTGGAAACTGAAACTATGATGTTATTCGATTTTTATTGAAAATACTCAATTAAATCATAGAACTCGACAACAGTGCCACCCACCGAGTTCAACTATATGCACAAAAAAGTTTATGAAAACCCATCAAGGACTGTGAACATTAGAATGTTATATATAAATTCTTCTTTATGAATGAGATACATAAATAAAAACATGAAACGCAAACACATTCGATATATTTATTTAACGAATTTATTGACAATGACAAATAATTATTATGAACCGTAATTATAAAATAAGTAACAAAAATACCTAATAATTTTATATGTAGAAAAAACTAAAATATAGGCTTACAGTTAATTTGATCACATTCGTATTAAGAGATATATTATTAAGAAGCATAGGTTTCAGGTAGAGTAAACGGTCCCATGAGCTAAATATGATACGAAGAGTATTTCAGGTATAAAACTATATACCTAAATATGAGTACATTATCAAGACCCTTCCGTGAATAATGATTTCTTTATATATTCACCGTTTTGAAATTTTGTGGTTTTGGGCTCCAACCAAGGCTCCGAAATGTTTTACCTGCTTGGCCCTTGTCGTCTTCTCGTATCAACAACTTTCTATAATAATATACTACTAAAAATATTCCCCGCGGGAAAGGCAATATTATTTGGATATTACAAAATACACTTATTATTTCATTATGTTATCTTACAATTATATTTACAATATACAGAAAAAATATATGAAAGCAAGAAGCCACATAACTCATAAAAGCATAAGCGGTGTTTTGATAAATTTTTAAAGTTGAACATATTTTTGTGAACCGAAAATAAAGTCAAAAGGAATACTACTAACTACAATATTTCTTATAATACATTAGTGTTGAAATAATTTTACATTCAACCAAAGTTTCTCAGAAGCATAGAACAGAAGTTATTTTGGCATCAAACTTTAACATGTTTTCGATATATAATAAATTACATTAACATACTTTACATATAAGATGTTATTTCATTAAATACTTTAAACGCAATAGCTTTTTGTTTATTATAAACATAAAATAATTATATAAAAATTTTACACTAATATGTTAACAAAAAGTGTTTGTCAAAAATTAAGACTGCAATCCTTTTCATTCAAAATATGTTCAGTGTTTTTATCATTATTCATATATAATATATCGAAAATTTTCATTGGATAATGATCAGCTTTGCTACGTTTTATCTTTCATCATTTAGTAATACTACATAATCTTATAGCTTCCTATATTATTGTCAAAGAAATTAATCTGGATAGTATTAATTCTTACTGTTCAGCCATCATATGTCTATCTAATTTCAAATTACTGATGACTGGATAAAAGTTCTGCAGTCGGCTCAAATTTAACTTGGCAAAAGATCGCTTGCCAGTCGACTTGATCTGACACGGCTGGCCGTGAGCCCTTTTTTTAATCTACCTAATGTATCTGATTGTCTTGTTTGAGTGTACAAGTTACTAAATATTTTGTAGAAAAATATTTTTTAGTTCCTTTTTCCCCAATAATCAGTGAGTCACAAATGGATGCATATTGCATATTTATCACTACATATTATAAAACAAAGTCTTCTGCCACGTCTGTCTGTCTGGCCGCGATAAACTCAAAAACTAATAAACGCATTTTCATGCGGTTTTCACCACTACGTAAAGTGATTTATCAGAAAGGATATAATTTGTCAAAGTATATTTTTCATTATCAGGGCGGAAAACGTCCGCCGAGCCCGCTAGTATAGTATAAATAATATCCAAATTCATTAATATGGCTATAATAGAACGTATAGTAGATACAACATTTCAAAAGTGAGTTTCCAGTTTTCAAACATTTATATGACGTGTATATCTAAATTAACAAATTTCAGTAATGAAAATTTAAAAGAAATGCAGCCTTAGAAATGCCATTTAATTTTTTTTTAATCCAACACATTTACATCTTTGGTTCAATACCTAGTAAGGGTTGGTGATCACTACGAACACTGTTATTTCGACTTGAATAAAACTACACTTATTAGCGTTTCAACACGCAAGTCTATGACAACGGTCGAGGGGAAACCACGCACATTGAGACGCGTTAAAGCCACAGGGCACATATAGATAGTTCGATTCACAACAGTTGATTAACAGTTCGATAGATCAACGCACGGCGACACCGTTAATTGTTATCACTGCATTCGGCCCTGTAGGTTCGGGTTCGTAAGCCGAATCTGTGTCACTTCGTCTTCCATACGCCACGTTGTCAGTGAGACTTTCGCTGTATGGTGAGTCATACACATTGTCGGTGACGTGATCATAGATATGTCTACCGTTCGTGTCGTGCAGTGTCGCGTAACTCATAACCGCTGCACTCTGATCTTCTTTTCTTTCAGCGCCTTCGATGTTTTCTGTGTTCTTAACTGGTGTCGCTTTACGTCTATAAAAAAAGAACATTTAACGGCACATAAGTGAAAATATAAATTTTTTGGCGAGATCTTGGTGTGTCATGTAATGGTTTTTATAATTTATTCATAATTTTGTAATATTTGCCTCTAGATCGCACATTTCGCACAATTAATAATAGATCATTCATAACTATATTCAGGACTGCATTATAGTATTACATATTTAAGGCTAATGCTTTTATGGTCGATACTCTATTGGTTTTCATTGAATTGAATGAATAAAATGTGATTGTTTAAATTAAAGCATAAAGATGACGTCACCAAAATCACTTTTACAAGTGAAATAAATAATATTATTATTGGAGTTTTTGACGGGCTCTTGGTATGTTATGTATGCGGTTTTTATATTTTACTCATAATCTTGTTTAATTTTCCTATATATCTTGTAATATCGGTGGTGTTTTACGTAATATAGTTTGGTTATTATACATCAGTGAAGTGGATAGAAAATAATACCACGGAGCATGGATTCTGACTTGCCACTAAAACTCCCTGGAAAGTTCTAACAAGAAGGCCATTTTGTTAGTATATTGAAATGATCACAAGAAACTTGTAATATGATTACCTACTCGACAATGGCAGCAATAATCTAGTAGAAGATTAGTTGCCAAAAAAAAAAATATAATGCAGGAAGCCTACAAGAACCAATTCCATGTCAGTCTGAATATTGATTGCTTATTAATTTTTAAGCAATAATAAATTATTTAGTTGATAAGTTGGAGTGTGGGGTGTTTTACATGATTTTTCCTTGGTTTTATTTTTCGTGAAAAATCTGATCATGTCGGTATGTTAATAAAATGTATTTTATAATTAATAATTTTACTTACAGTCTTAGGTAGATGACTCCGAGTAGCATTAACAGGAACAATACAACTCCGCACCCGACACCTACACTAAGAGGTAACGTTCCGCTATCTATAGCTTCATTGGAAGCCAGCTCACAGATTGGCTCTTCACCAGACCATTTACCATCGTCCATACACTTACGAAGAAACGGTCCAATTCGTTGGAACTGCGGCAAACAGTGATATTCGATCGAGCTTCCAAACAGAGTTGAACCATTTGATATAATGATGCGACCATTTTCAATGGTACCTGGCGATTTGCAGTCGATAGCTGAAAATATAGAGATTAATCATTAGGGCCAGAAAACAATTTCCGAGCGAAAAAATGTTACTGATACGTCGTTGTACTAAATGGAGCGATAATGTTGTTAGTGATTGGTGTTCTAAGATCAGAGTTGAATGAATGAATGTATACTTTATTGTGCCTTTTAGTTTATTTGTACACTGGCAAGCTTAATGCCATAAGTCATTTTGTTCCAGCTGACCACCGGTTTCGTTGTCACAAATATATATTATCGAAGGTAGTGTAAATATAAAATAAGAAAAAAAAAGAATGAAGTAAAAATGTAATAATAAAATTAATATAACTAGCGGGCTCGGCAGACATTGTCCCGCCCTGATTATAAAACAATCCTTAACAAATTACATACCAAAACCTTCCTCATGAATCACTTTATCCATGGTGAAAGCCGCATGTAAATCCGTTCAGTAGTTTTTGAGTTTATCGCGAACAGACAGACAGACAGACGCGGTAGGGGACTTTGTTTTATACTATGTAATGATATTGACATATAATTAAAAATAAATAAAGTTAATGATGAGTAATAATTAAATTATATTAATGAATAAAAACAATAAAAGTAATTGCTTAAAATTGTTTTGTTTTCAATATTGAACTTATATATTTATAAGTTATGCATTACTCTGACTAGATTTGTAAATAATAGGTCTTTACCTATGAAATTGCCGTTCTTCAGTACTTGCCATTTCAAATCAAAATAATTTTTGTTTGGCTAAGAATTCTAATTTCAAATTTATTTTATTTTATAAGCATGGAATTCTTTTTCCAAAAGTAGTCATTTGTTTATTGATTAGTGTTACATTTTCATCGCATTTCAATCTTTTTTGTCATCATAGATACGTTAAAAATTCGAGTAATTATGGAATATGAGTACCGTCGTGGCAGCAACGTGGCACAAGCGGCACATAACATCAACGACGTTTACGGAGCTAACACTACAAACCAACGCACCACCTGTTATTGGTTTACTCGCTTCCGTTCTGGGAATTTCAACCTGAAAAATGAACCTCGCGGTCGTCCGAAGAGTTTGGTCGACAATGACGAATTAAAGGCGATTGTGGAACCTGATGATACACAATCTACGGCTGAATTAGCAGCAGCTTTCGACGTTAGCGTCAAAACAATATTGGTCCATTTGCGTCAAATTGGCAAGGTAAAAAAGCTTGACAAATGGGTGCCCCACGAACTCAATGATCGCCAGCGCGAAGTACGCGTCGAGACGTGCCTTGCACTGCTCAACAGACACACAAATGAAGGAATTTTGAACCGCATTGTTACCTGCGATGAAAAATGGATTCTGTTTGATAACCGCAAGCGCTCAGCAAGTTGGTTGGATCCTGGTTCAGCACCTAAACAATGCCCTAAACGAAAACTTACCCCTAGAAAAGTGAAAAAGATTCATCACAGCTTCTTACCAAACGGGGTGAGCATTACTGCAGATGTGTACTGTGAAGAACTGAACACAATGATGGAGAAGCTGGCACATCTCCAACCAGCATTGGTCAATCGCTCGTCTCCGCTGCTCCTGCACGACAACGCGCGACCTCATACTGCACAGCAGACGGTCTCCAAGTTGCAAGAACTGGGGTTGGAAGTTCTCCGTCATCCGCCCTACTCACCAGACCTTGCGCCTACAGACTACTACTTTTTCCAGAATTTGGATAACTTCTTGACGGGAAAAAAATTCAATACCCGAGAGGCACTACAAAATGCCTTTGAAAAATTTGTTGCCTCCCGTCCAGCTGATTTCTTTAAGAAGGTCATCAATAAACTGCCACTGCGTTGGCAAAGATGCATTGGTTGCATGGGTGATTACTTCGATTAATACAAATAAAAAATACATGAAAAAAATTCGTTTCAATTTTTTCATGCAAAACGGCAATTTCATAGGTAAAGACCTAATATAAGTATTATAATTCTGATAGGATAGGAAGAGCTCGATTTTTTATCTGTGTTTAACACACAGTCTTAAACTATTGTGTTCATAAACGAATTTAATGTATACTTACGTATGCAAACTGGTACTGTGCCATTCCATTGTCCTTTCGGCATGCAAGTTCTGGTTAGGTGTCCCTTTAAGCTGTAACCCCGTTCGCAGCGGTAATGCGCCTCACCCCCAATACTTAGAGTAGACGTTACGACAATAACTCCCATGCTACCCTTAATCTGTGTTGATGGATCCGAACACGTTATTTCTATAAAAATAAACGGTTAAGGTAAAATATGTAGTATAATATTAATATTACAGGAATCATTCACTTTATGAAGTCCGATTTAGGTAGAAATACCCAAAGAAATTCAAACAGATACATATTCTCACACTATGAGATTCATTAGCTCAAATACTAACATCATTCTAATACTTGCAACTTTATAATGTTATTAGCGGGCCCGGCGGACGCTGTCCTGCCTTAATAATAAAGAAATCTAACATTCTATTGCAATGCCACCTACCGGGTCCAATTGTGAATCTAAATCATTCTTGACAGATTTCATCAAAACCTGTGGAGCCGTTTAGGAAAAGTTTAGTCACATACACACGGACACAAGAATTATATACCTATATTTACTAGCTGTTCCTGTGACTTCGTTTGCGTGGAATAGTTACTTTGGGCTAACGCTAACACGCAGCGGAAGCTTTCAAAAGTAATAAAACCCCGATGTTGAAACATTCTTCATTGGTACTCCGCTCCTATTGATCTTAGCGTGATTATATATAGCCTTCCTTGAGAAATGAGCTATCTAACACTGAAAGGATTTTTGAAATCGAACCAGAAGTTTATGAGATTAGCGCTTTCAACCAAATAAACAAAACCTCCAGTTTTATAATATTAGTATAGATATATAAATAAGTACGTGCACACGTTCATTATCTTTCCATACACCTATTTTTACATACACAGATACTAAAAGCATAGAATGTAAGAATATAAAAACTTGCATAAAATTTCTCAATTTGTTGTTATGACCTAATAATGTCAGTTTATAGTCACTTTTATTGTATTGTATGTACAATTGTACACCTTAACATGTTCACATTAGTTATAACTGTCTCCTACAATGCAGAGTACCCTAACGTAAGAGACAGGGACCCCTTTATCTGTAGAAATATAACGTAATACCAAATAAGGATTGTTATTATTACTACCTTTGCAAATAGGTGACTCAGCGCTCCAAGTGCCATTATCTTGACAAAGTCTTCTTGTGACCCCATCCAGTTGCCAATGTTCATCGCATTCGTACAAGGCAGCTGCTCCGTAGTACGTCGCGTTTGTGGCCAGAGTCACCTTACCGTTTTCTATATGACCCGGATTCCCACAGTCAACATCTATAAATTGACAGCGTAATAATTGAAATAATGTATGTAATTGGTTTGGATTATTTCTTTATTTGTCTGTTATTATTAATCCTTACTACTATTATAAACGAGAACATGTTTGTTTGTTACACTTCCACGCCTTAACTATTCAACCAAGGACGCACAGTCTCGAATAATAGCAGCGCTCAAAACCGGCCGCAAAAACTCCCTAATATACATACGTGGTTAAAGTTATGCCATAAACTTATGATTTTGCAAATTAATCCTTACCTGAATGGATTAAAGTTGTTTGTACAAGGACGCAAGAGACGCGAGACTATTTGAAATGACTGCATAATGCACTCATTTTTGTGTGCCGGCTGTGAGACGTTAAGTCTGCATCTTGGGTTTTTGTATATCAATGACTTAGATAGATTAGTTAGATTAGATCTACATTTAGGCGACTGTAGCTGCGTTCATAAGCATATATCACATAAATATTTATTCTTATCAGTTAATATTTTATTGTGGTATGTATTAAATGTTTTACGGAACTTTTTAATTTGTTTTCATTTATCTAAATACAATTTTTCATAATTAAAAAAATTAAAAACAATGTGTTAATTTCTTTTTCTCTGTGCTATTTTAAGTTTTATACTTCACTAACTTTAGGCCACAGTATCCTAGTGTTTATATAGATTTGACATAACCCTCATGCAGAATATTTTTTACTGGACGAAAATTATTCTATGTTATGTTCCATACATCTGACAATGTGTATGCAAAATTATACGATTACCAATTGAATAATTAAGGCATGACCAATAAATAAACGCACGTCCGCATTTATAATATTAATTAGGATGTTATACTTTTAGATGGAATTAAACTTACATTGACAAGTCGGTGTCGTTCCGCTCCATTGACCGTTGTCCTCACAAGTTGACAAACTCTCGCCGAGAACCTTATAACCTCTCTCGCAACGGTATTTCACGAGAGCTCCGATACGGTAAGTGTTACCGACAGTCGTGCTCACCGATGTCCTTATCAATGTCCTACCATGGTTCCTATCGTTACCAGTTACTGAGACGATGCTGTTTTCTGCGACTACTGGATCGGAACAACGGATTTCTGGGAAATACAAAATTGCCCTTATATAGAAAATAACTTCTAGGTGTTTAATGACTTTCATATACGTTCACTATCGAATCAACACGTTATACTATGTTTCTTATTCTTCTATTTATATTCGTTTTATATAATATACTATTAATTATTGTTATGAATTATTTTCCAAAATGGGCAAACTAGTAAACGTTCTCTATGTTTGGGCTCGCTCCCTAAATTGGCGATTTTCTTACATAATTATACATTTTGTTAGTATCATTACATAGTATAAAACAAAGTCCCCTACCGCGTCTGTCTGTCTGTCTGTTCATGATAAACTCAAAAAGTACTCAACGGATCTTCATGCAGTTTTAACCAATGGATAAAGGGATTCCTGAGGAAGGTTTTAGTATATAATTTGTCAAGATTTTTTTTTATATTCAGAGCGGGACAACGTCTGCCGGGCCCGCTAGTTATTCTATATTATTTGAAATGAAATAGGCCGGTTCGCAGTGATGTAGCATTAAGCATAGTATAACCTCGGGTTAAAATAATATTACTATTAAAAATATTTACATATGAAAAAGTTTGGGCAAAGTTGCACGGTTTAATGTAATGTACAATAATTTTCTTATTTTAATATCAGCTGATTCCTGCTTGCTTCATTGAGGATTAAAAAAAATGGAAAAGAACCAATGACATCCATAAGTCCTAAAATCACTTACAAAAAAATCAACATGCAATGTTCATACTTCTATGCCGATAACTTCAATAGTTTTCACTTGATTGAGTCTTAAAGCAACTGTATTTTCATTACCTATATGTATTGATAGAAGGTTAAGTACTTCAGAGCGTTTACAGTGGTATTTGAGATAAAGTATCAAATATACGATTTATAATACATAACAGTTTATTTATTTCTGTTTCCCTTTCATTAAATCATATATACTGTATTTATCAACTGTTACGTGTTTTATACTGGTAATTGCGACGATAAGCTATAATCCAATAATATCATACCTTCACATCTCGGTGAAGACTCGCTCCACTGGTGGTCTTCAGTACATGTCCTCCTGACTGGACCAACTAGCCGGTAGTTTGTCGTGCAAGAGTACTGTATTACACTCCCTAGATCAGTTGTCCCGTTGAGAAGTTCTGCCGTCCCATATGGTAAAGGCGGTAGCTTCCCACAATCCACATCTACAACGGTCAATTTTTTTTTATAAAATACTCTTATATGAAAAGATTTAAAGAACGTGGAAGAAATTTTAAGTAGTTTTTTTCTTAAATACAAATTTCCCTTACATTCGCACATTGGTGAATCACCGGACCATTCGCCATCTTGCTGGCAAACGAGACTGCTTTCTCCAACCAGCTTGTGTCCTTTTTCACAGTGAAAATCGATCGTCGAGTGAACGTTATAATCAAATGCTTCCATGTAACCACCGTGAGGCACCTCCGGGTCCGCGCATGTTATTACTGTAATAATCATTTGATACATGAGCATACGTTATTAGGTGAATTAATAATTAAAAACTAATATGTATATAACGTAGCAATCCTATCCAAGGCCTTTCAGTGATAGGATGATACTTCTGAGTTTTAAGTTAATACATCTCATATTAAACAAGCACTCAAGACTAAACTCAAGTACTCTTGCTTTACATAAGTAGGACATTGTCAGAAACAAATTGTACAATTCAAATTGTTATAATTTAACTTTGGTCTAAATTAAAAAATTGAATTCAAAGCATTCAAAGGCATTCGGTTTGCAGTTGTTTGTTGTTGTTGTCATGTTGTTTATCTAAAACTTGTTTATCTTATGTTATTAATTTAAAAACTCTCTTTATTTTTCTAATTTGATCTTATATAATGAAGTTTCTGGAATTCAAGCGTCGTGGTATCTCAAGACCAATAGAATTGATTCTATTATCTATTCTGTACATATAATTAGAATGTAATTCTAAGAGTTCTGTACTTTTTTAGATATTTGTAAAATAATTGTTGTAGGAGTAAGTAATAAAACATATTATAACCATTTTTAGAAATGTCTATCTTTTAGTTTGGACACGTATTACGGCTAAAGTAGGTACTGCGTTCATGATTAAAAAAATTCAAGGAAATCATAAAGCGTATCTTCGAGTATTATTTAATCTTTGTTTCATTAAAATTAGTTCGGTCTATCTAAAGTTGTTGTAATTTTAATGATGACGCGACTTAAGTACGAGAGAAAAGTAGATAAGTAAATGGACTTAATACGTTTAGATGACTTTATTAGGCAAGGTTTTACGTGGACGAAGTCGTGGGCACAGCTATATAATAATGAAACTAGTGTGTTTAAAAAAATACCTACATTCACATGAAGGTATATCGTGCGACCATTTCCCATCTCGATTGCAAGTAAGTTCCTCGGCTCCGGCCAGCCAGTAGTCAGGCTCGCAGCCGAAATGTGCAATAGACCCGTAAGTTGTTGTGCCATTGAGGAGTTGGAACGATCCCTTGTGAACTTGAGCTGGTGTGCCACAGTCTACGTACTTACACTCAGGGGGAGTACCAGACCATGTTCCACCGAGTGTGCATTTTACTGTCTGTAATAATTATTCAAGAAAACTCTATTATTGATTCACTTTTTGAAGTAATGAAATAAGTCAGCTATAGTATTATATTTGTATTCGATAAATGCGCAAACTTTATAAAAAATTATAAAAGTAGAATTTAGGGATGTACATATATTTATATTTAACAGTTGTAAATAGGTACAATAATGTGAATACAACGTAAATAAAATAGTAAATCCTGAAATCTCACGTAATTTATTACGTATTTTCCATCTTTTGAAAGACATAAACGTTATAAAGATTACGCTGTGAGAGTTTGGAAGCGCGTTCTGCCTAGAATACTGAATAGGTTACTAAAATCTATAGCTGACAACCTTGATAATAAAAACAGAAGCCAGACTAAAAATATACTTAATTGATATTTTATATTTCAAAAATGGAACTGAATTGTAGCAGGGCTTCACAAAAAATCTTTATTTTTTAAGATTAAGGTTAAGGCTGGTATAATTTTATACTATTCTTGAGATAACCAGTTTTATTATAATTATATTAGATAATAGTTCAGTGGTATTGTCTTCATATACCACGTTCGTCGACGTAATATACGCTATTTATCGATAAAGAACAACACGGTGAAACTGTAGCATAGATATTTTTGCCACAATCAGCACCTAACATGTAACCTAAGTTTAACAATTTACAACACCTATCGGAATGGTTCACAGATTTAATACAGACAGCTTTATTGCGGTTTTATCGCGATACCGGTCCCTTATTATGTATTTCGTAAAAATAAAACGATAGCAAAAGTGATTAAGCGTCCATTACAAAATACGAAATTTAGATTATGTATTCATAAGTAAGCCTCTCGTTCTCATACAATACTTCGCATTATTGCTACACCGATGGAACTGGATAGTGTAGTATTATATATACTAACAGTTGTTCCAAAAGCGATGAATCCATTCTGACAAGTATACGTAGCGATGGAATCTGCCCTTTGTCCGGTCACAGTAACAATAGCGCCCGATACTTGCGGCGGTTCTGGGCACCAATCGAATAAACATTTGGGAGCTTGACCATCCCAAATACCTTCGTCGCCACACTCTCTTTCCGGATCTCCTACGAGGGTGTAATTCTCACGGCAAGAGTATACTGCTATTGCCCCATGAGTCGTCCTACCGTTTTCTAAAGTAACGTCACCATCTTGAATTGGTGTTAGAGTACCGCAGTCGACATCTGAAAATTAATTAATTTTAATTAATTTCCATATTATTCATTTGTAATGGAAGAATGATTGACGATCAGAGTCACCTACACAATTTTACGGGTTAAGAAAACTGATATACGTTAGGACAAGCGAACTATCAATGGGTTCGCGAGGAGGACCCTCTGAGCGGCTGTCTCTGTCAATGGAGGTCCGGTAGAAGCCAGTACCGTAGCCGAGCCTGGGAAGATGGGTAAAGGCATACATTCGACCGATATGTACACGGTTGTCTCCTGACAAGGTCGGGGCCTGGTCACGTTTAATGCCGGGCCTACCGTTGGGGTGGTACGATGAATACTGTAGAGATCTCGTGACGTCCTACTACAGCGGCGGACGTACACTGTGGAGTTTTAGTCGATAAAAGTCCGATACTATCCTCTCTCCCCTGGGAGGGTTGGTCCATGCAAGATTTCCCGACGTGAAAAAAGGCGAACTCTCGAGTTGTGACCTCGTCTCAGTAGATGAAATGGGAGACACCGCGATCGAAGAAGACAGGAGTGATTTATTACGGATAGCAGAGTGTCGAGTAAAATAGCGTAGATTGGAAGAAAGCATTTTACAGTAGAAGATCGTTAAATCATTATTATTTACGTTTTTTTTATTACTTTTAAATAATAATTTGAAAAAAGACAAATTTATATTGATGTAAGATTTTACTTCTGTATTTACCTGATATCGTATTATGTATGAA
Source organism: Antheraea yamamai (assembly GCA_036509395.1). Lineage (NCBI taxonomy): Eukaryota > Metazoa > Arthropoda > Insecta > Lepidoptera > Saturniidae > Antheraea > Antheraea yamamai. The sequence continues at coordinate 5,332,501 of AP028424.1, read as the reverse complement.
TATAGTATGTAATAAAGGTTCAAGTAAATGCCAATAGGAAAACAAATACCATAAATATTTGCAATTATAATTAATCAATAATTGTTGTAACAACGTCAGCATTTTGGTAATTATTTTTAATAGCGGTTCCATTAGAAGTCTTAATAAATATGGATGCAATTACACGCTCCGTCTCGATTATTTTTTAATAGTTCTTATGAATAATTATAAATAATGATATAAGTGACATATTGAAAGTATGCAGCGTCGGCAATTATATTAGACTTCCTTGAATAATACATTTTAAAGAAAATATTTTATACCTTCATTACATTTTATAGTATTCTTTCGTTCTTATTCATGTATATCTGGTTTGCACTATCTGAAAATCGTGTATTGATTATTTTGTATATCAATACGAAATCTCTATAAAATGAATCAGGTTTTTCTCTTTAAAAAAAAAAGTGATTACTGTTTTAATAAATCGTGTTTAAGAATAGCTAAACAGAGGTAGTTATCGTAAATAGTATATTCATAAATACATACATTTACAACTAGGCGCAGTCCCCGACCAAAAACCGTTTTCCATGCACTTTCTTATTTTGTCTCCAAGTAGCATATGACCTTCTGGACATTTGTAGGTAATTGAGGATCCAACTAGGTAACTACTTCCCTCGATTGTCGTATTCAGAAGTTTATCCGGGCTACCGCATGAGGGCGGAACTGGTGAAAAAATAATTATGCTATAATTATCCAACATTTCATTATTCGACGGAACGAAACTTTATTTGTACAAGAAAAGTTATGAAATCGCGTTCGCTATTATATTATACATGCATTACTAAAATATATGAATTAAAATTAACTTGAATAATGAATATTACGATTGTTAATGAAGACGATGATCTTAGAATAGTACTAATTTGGTATTAATTTTTGGGATTCAGTTTTATACACAATATCATATGGGAATTAGTAATGTAATGAATGTTTTGCAGATGCAAGTACGGATACACATTATTTAAATCTAGCGGCAATTTTCCATATGAAATAATTGTCAGTTGATTGTCTGACACGCACAGTATGTAAATATATATATATATATTGTCTATTTATACCTAAGTTTGTGTTCTGCGCAACTATAATCGGAGCGGTCAAAAAGGTTTGTAGTAATCAAATACCAATCACGCTACAAAAACAATATTGATCTATACGAAATTAAGTTAATTAATGTCTGTATTTACATTTAGCCCTACTTGGACATAAGGTTTGTTTTTATTTTTAAAGTGAAACTTTTATTACATCGTCTCAAACTTTTTCGTCTGTGTGTTGCATGTCGCGTGATGGTCGGCCGCGGAGTAGGGATAAAGTGAAAGGCGCTCATCAGAAAACCAGAGTCAATATGGCAGCGCCTATAGTTCGCAGCAGCTGACCGTGTAGTGTATAGACTATTTATAGTTAAATGTCTATAATGTGAAAAAAAAAGTTTCACTTTTACCGTGGTTTCATAAAACCACACAATCCTTTTTTTATTAAAATTTTACAAATTGTTATAAACCAAAGCTTAAACAATATTTAAGTACGCAACAAATACTACTACTCGCAACAATAACAACAATAACAATATATATATATACTAGCGGACCTGGCGGACTTTGTCCTGCCGTGGTAATAAAAAATAAAATCCCTAAAAGCCAACCGCAGCGCCACCTACCGGGTCCAATTGTGAATCTAAACCATTCTCGGATCCACTGAAACACGCACAAAAAATTTCATCAAAATCGGTCCAGTCGTTTAGGAGGAGTTCAGTCACATACACACGCACACAAGAAATATATATATTAAGATAACAATATAGATAACAATGTCGTGTTAAAATATGCAAAGCATTATAGATCTAGTGACGTTGATCTTACGGTTGTTATTAGCAAGGCAGATATAATGTAGATACTATTTCTATAAGAATGTAGATTTTCTTTTTACAAGAATTAGTTGTCGATAATTTATTTTGCTCACAATATTAATTTTGTTTTCATAACTAGCTACTAAAATTGAATTAAAATCTGTTGAGATTGAGTAGATAATTTTTTTATTCTCATTTTTATTATTTTTCTTCGATTTCTAAAAGCATTTTATTCAGAGATGATTTATTTCTGCACGATATATACTTCTGCTAAATAAATTTTATGACAGTCAATTAAAAATATTTTATATTCTCTAAAGTTATATTTGACAATTGTGGTAAATTATCAGTTGAGCAAATAAAAAAGTTAATGTACACACAAAGCTACATATTTATTAATGTATATTAGCCAAGATATTGAAATCTGTATGAATTATATTAAAGTTTTACAGTTACACTCAAAAACTTTTATTTCAATAAACTCACTTATTCAATGATTCGTTAATCGCTAACAAGATGAGTTCTGAATTTATATTGGAAGTAGTAGAGTAAGCCTATCATTATTTGATATAAACGTTAAAGATCGGTTTTGCATTTTTTGCCAAGGAGAACTTTAATCAGATGAGACTTTTTCTAGAGATTAATTCTATTCATTTTATATTAAATACTAGCGGTCCCGGCAGACGTTGTCCTACGTTGATAATAACGAAAAAATCTAAAATTCAAACGCAGCTCCACCTACCGGGTCCAATTGTGAATCTAAACTGTTCTCGGATCCAGTCGAACACGCATACAAAATTTCATCAAAATCGGTCCAGCCGTTTAGGAGGAGTTCAGTGACATACACACGTCCAGAAGAAATGTATATATAAAGAAGATTATCTTATAACACATTTCATCAAAACATTCCTAAATATTATTGTCCTCTTTTTCAGAATCATCCAGATTTCCTAAATTATAATATCCTTGTTTCGCTCTTATTTCTTATGATAAAAATAAGTCTTGCTAATTAAAATCTCTTTCCACTGAAAGGCATACCTCCAAACATTTAGTTTGCCTTCTAGACGCGATAGTTCGTTTCCTACGCAAATAAAGTTTGAACTACAATATATTCGTCTGTGATATATTTTAATTTATTTAGCATACCTAATTTACGTATAGAACATCTAAAATACTTAAGTATGGCATTTTAGGAGTCGTCAAAAAGTCTGTACATCAATAATCGTTAAATTAGCTAAAATGTAAGCCTTATCTTTTTATGATGTTTGTTAATGGGAAAACCGCGACATATTTTTACCCGCGACAAATTTTTATCCGCGACATATTTTTACCGACCCTCCCGATGAAATAACGGCAGTCAACGATCAGTACCAGCCTGTCTTTCCAAACAAAGCGTGCTCACGCCCACGCCCGCGTAACCACAGATCACGCCGCCGTGGTCTGGGGATAAAATTTCGCTCCCGCACACCAGACTAGGCCCCCCTCGGCAGCGGCTCAAGCCTAGGTCCGTTCCCTCGGCGTGGAGCCCTTGAGTACGCTGCTTGCGCGATACAGTGACACAAAATCTTTCATCACTGCGACAACATTACACATATCACCTCCACACACGTACACGCATACACGCTTACACTTGCAAGTCGAAGGGTTTTATTTTTTTCCCTTATCAAACTGAAATTATCCGATACGATATATATATATGAGCTGTTGAGGTATGTATGCTTGGTACACATATATATTTCAACAACTCATATATGTATGAATAGTTAGCTTAGCTTAGGTTAGCTCAGATAGGTCGCGAATTGCATGTATCAGGCAACATCCCAAGCCGAGGTGTGCCGCGCACCCTTGAGCTAGTTGTCAAAATAAAATCGGCTGAGTACCTTAAGCGCTCGCTTTAGTATTCCGGTGAAACTGTTAAGACCTTGCTAGGTCAATAGCGTAGTCAGTTCGAAAAAAAAAAGTTAATGGGAACAAAGTGTATTCTAATTTTAATCGATATCGGTAATACCATAATTGTAAAGGATTTATTTACCCAGCGTTAATTTAGTAGGAATTATATTATTACTTGAATAATGAGGCACTACTCATTTAAAATAAACTTTATCACAATTAATATAAATTCTTTATTGATAATGAAGTTTCAGTTTTGTGATACGGTTTGTCTTTAATAAATAAATGGATGATACTTCCCGATAGCCTGTGAAACCTTCATTTAGCATATTTTAATTTCTACTGCCAACAGAAATGGGCAACAAAAAAAAATTGAGCCCTCACGGGACGCCTTGCAGATGTGAAACATCGAAATTGTTTTGTATAAGTTATATACCTAAAATAACAGATTACGAACAGATTTATTAAAGGGCGCTAGGTCGTCGGTGCGTGTCGCATAACACTAGTATAACAATTTGAATCTTATGTTTATACAGATAGGGTTGCAAATGATTTTCAGTATTTCGTTAATAGTGCAAAGCTCGTGTTTTGCGTCGCCACGTCGCGCCAAGTTAAAATCAGGTTTACCCGCACCTATAGATGTTTCACATCAAAATTAATTATTTTAACAGATAAATTACTACATATGCAACGAGTGTAATAAGAAAAAATCGACGAATTAGTTACAAAAAAAAAAACCACAGAAAAAATCAGTCAAATCGGTAGGGTAATCTCATTAGAGACATCTTGTAAGAATGTGTCGCTATGACAGGCTGGGTTTTGACACGAGTGCTGATTGACCATTTCGAAAATATATAAAAAAAATAAATATTTGAAAAACACGCCCTGCCGAAAACGAATTTAAAAGGTAAAAAACAAATTTTATTAGTTTACCTGTACATGCAAAGCGAAGAAATATTTTAAAATATATCATGTAAGCTGGTCTAATTTTAGCGCTATCCGATAATAGATGGCGTTGTGTTAACGTTAGCCAATATTTCTTTTTATTCTATTTTGTAAGGCGGTAGAGCCACGCTGTAGCTATTACTAGTTTAAGCATGAATGAGTCGGCTCGCCCGGGGTAGTACCACCCTCTAACAGAAGAACACCGACGTGAAGTAACAGTGCTTGCATTTTTGCGTTTCGTTGGGTCAGTGAGAGCGCCGGAGGCCCACCTCCTTTCCCCCTTTCACTTCCCCTTTCTCCTTTTCATACCACTCCCCCATACACAGGCTGGCAACGCACTTGCGACTCGCCTGGTGTTGCTTGTGTCTATGGACGGTGGTGATCACTTAACATCTGGTGACCCACCTGTTCGTTTGCCTCCTTTTGACATAAAAAAATAAAAAATAAGTTACTCTTATTATGATGAAATAATCCTGATGATAACTCAATCATATACGAAACTATTCACTCATTTCTATATTCGCAGTCTTTTTAAATCCCAATTAAATCGTTTGCAGCCAAATACATGTTTGTTTTGCATGTAAAATATATGCCAATAGATTATATAGTTTTAGATTCTGGTCATTACGCCTTCAATTTGGTGTCCATGTCGTAATAATTGAAGAACAATAGTTTTTCATATATAACAATAGCCGCTATACTGATTAAGAAAAAAAAATATTGCTAATAGCATTCGAGATGATGTAGAGATTTGAACGATAGATACTTCATACATCCAAATCTGTTCAAATAAAAGTTGACAGCACAAAAAACTCACATACATAAATTACTCTGAATTCAGTACACTCCTTTCTTGGGCAGTTGCGTAATTATACGACAACGATGGTAGCAACAAGCGTACGGGCCGCCTGATGTAAAGCGAGGATCGTAATTGAATGAGTAGGTCAAACTTATATGGTTAGTAGTCTTTCTAGACCAAAAAGTAGTGGAAGCTCGATATTGCGCCGACTTACGAAAAAGATTTATTTTTTAACAATATAAAGAATATTAATTTATTATTTATTGTCAAGCCTTTTAACAACATCATGTAATATTTGCAACAATTTATTTTTACCTGATCCAATTATTTCGTTAGTCTTGCTCAAATATATATAATTGTAACACGATTAAAATCTTAATTGTCATTTCGAAATGCCGTTGCATTGACGAATATAATTTATGCAAATATGCTATAATACATTGGCGTGGAACGATTCGCACAGCTTCGACTCTGTGTGTATATTAACCTACAATATATTATGAAGTATATTGAAACGATTTCGCTCATGCACATATATACCTGTAAGAAATAATCTCAAAACTGTTACCACAGTATAATATGGATAGAAATGACATGTCAGTTCTGTAGCAAACACGACATATAGAAATATCATAAAGATATGACGTATTTATGTAGTTATCTTTACATATTATAAAGATCAATATGAGTATGGTCTCTCTACTAGTGGTTTAATAATTCAGAAATCACGAAACTATTTTATAAGATTTTTTTTTATTCGTATGCGTATTTTAGTACATATTTTAGCATAAATTTGTTAGATCAGGCCATGAAACAAGCTAGTATGTTAAACGTTGTATAGTATAATAACTAGAACATTATGTTACTATTATAAAAGTATATAAAAATTAAATAAAAAAAATATTAAGGAATAGAAAACAAAAATATGTAGGGGGGCGGGGGGCAAGATGGAGAGGTCGGGCAGAGCGAATAATTGTCCTAGATCAATGCTCAGCCGGTAGAAAGATGAAAACTTTGCCACAGGTTCATCAGGTATTGTAAGGTAAGGTGTAAAGTATCCGGTTTTTGATATTTTTCCATAACTATGCTATGAATAGGATCTAATATATAATATTTAATGTTATTTTTTGATTCACTGTTCTTAAAAGATTATAATTTATGCTAATAAAGTAGCCGACGGGCAAAACTAACTGGGTAAAACATATACCATCCGTTTAACTCTATAGATAATTAGTTATTTGTTAACGATTAAAGTTCATTTAGCTTATATTATATTTGTTATTAATATTTTCGTACAAAACGGTATATAACTATAAAATAGAGAGACAGGGCGGGCCAGCTAGCCAGAATAAATCTGGGAAAAAACCGGAGTAGGAGCTGAAAACAAATAAAATATGTGGTACACCGAATGTAACTTTGCACGGACATATTAAGTGCATCTTTAACTGTTATTTATATTCATACTTTTGTGATGATTGTTTTGATTTATGTATCCTGTCTGTTAACTATAATAACGATTCTTATAACTATATGTTTGTCCGCTATATGATGATGAGTTCTTACGTATGCAGTGAACGTTACAGTTACGTTAATAGTGAAGGAAAAATCATGGTGGAAATACAATATATCGCTAGGTTTTTGTTTAGTTCTCGCTTGCCTGATTACCACTTTTTTGTTGAAAATCTGTCGCTGAGCATTTAAACATTCGGCTTTCTGGCTTTTGCAAATCCGCTTAATAGCTCATTATGTTTCTGGACCACTATAACCACAATTATATTTCTGGATCACTATAACCACAATTATATTTCTGGACCACTATAACCACATCAACATTCCACTGCAGGTAAAATGGTGGCGATATGCTAACTTATCAAGTAAGGTTACCTAACTCATTTCAGCCCACGTCGCAATTAATTAGTTGCTTTAGCTTCCGGAGAAGAGAAAACAAAAGTGCATTATAAGAGCCCTGTTATAAAGAATGAATAAGATAACTACTAACATAAAATAAAGAACGTTTTAAACAAAGTATTGCAACTTGTCGAATACTATCGCTCCGCAATTCGCCTATGCCAATCAGAATAAAGTAGATATGTACCTATAGAGGTGACACTCACGGTACTGGCAGATCCAGTGAAGATAATCCAGATTACAGCCGACGTCGTTCCACAGCCAGGCTCGGCCGCCGTCCAGCATCACGCAGTTCTGTTCGCCGTTGTAGTTGTTCGGTTGGTCTTTCCCCCACGTCGGTTTTGACACCATTTCTCCTGTGTAAGCAAGTAAACCATCGATTTACGTAGAAGTCACGATATAAGACATCAAGTTCGCAAAAAGTTTTACTGTCATATTTATTATTAACTAGCGGGCCCGGCAGACGTTGTCCCGCCCTGATTATGAAAAAATCCTTAACAAATTATATTATATAACGTTCCTCATCAATCACTCTATCCACCGGTGAACACTGCATGAAAATCCGTTTGGTAGTTTTTGAGTTTATCGCGAACAGACAGACAGACGCAGTAGGGGACTTTGTTTTATACTATGTAATGATATTATTATTAATATTATTATTTATTATTTGAGTATGATGGTGGATGGGTATAGGAGTAGAGAAAAACCGAAAAAGGTATGCATGGGTGGACTGTGTGTAAAATAAATTAATACTGAGATTCCATGTGATATACAAGAGTGAAAAAGGCAAACATGTGCCAACCCTACTTAGGTGGTATAAGGGTGAGAAGATGATGACTTATTATCATCAAATTACAAAGTTTACACCTTTATCGGAAATACGTTCAGTACGATCATATCGTTTGATTACGTCTAAATAATATTGCATGTATCTTACCATCGACCCATTTCCAAGTTCTCGAAGTAACACCTGGTTCTTTTTGCGCTCCAATCCAGACGAGTTGAGTTTTTAATTTCGGTTTCCTGCGTTCCAACTCTTGAATTAAGAAGCTTGACGTTGCGCCCTACATGATATTATTAATTAGTATAAATATATATAAATAATAAATCAATTGCCGTATATAATCGATTTACTTCAGAATGGCCTCCTCTATTTGTCTGATTGCTTTTGGTCGTGTTTGTAATTTTCAGAACAAGGTTTACATGAAAGAAAATACTTGAAAAAGCGTACGGAAAAGTGAAAATGTTGGATAAAAATCTCCATACGAAAAGGGTGCGTGGATAAGTGAGTAACAGTAGATAAGGGTTGTTCAAACGGTTGATCTCGAGGAAAATTTGCCGATATAGAAATATTCACAAATTTTGTTTTAGTAGGTAGGTAACTAAAACAGAATATAATGAAGAAACTAACATTTATTTGATCTACACTTAGGTCAGAATAACCCCTCAACACTAGCTTTTATAGTTTTTAGCTGGAGTTACCTTTTTAGAATTTATTGTGAAAAAAATTGTTGCAGGTGTTTAGGAATAGGTAATAAAATACATTTCAATCATTTTTAGAAATGCCTTGTCTCTGTCTATCTATCTGTTTGTTTGGACACGCATCACTGCTAAAATACTGCTTTCAAAATCATAAAACATAACTTCGAGTAACATTTAGTCTTTGTTTCATTAAATTCGGTTCAGTCTATCAAAAGTTATTGGAATTTGAATGACGGCTCGAGATAAGTACGAGAAAAGAGTAAGTAAATGCAATTTCTATCTCTTAGAAAAACAGGATATTATATAATGTAAAAATAATATATAAAATACTGTAAATTACAGACTATTTTTTACATTAATTTAAATATTTAATAAGGAAGGAGAATGAAACAAAGTGTGTTTCAAATTTATACTTACTTATATTCTGAACATGCTAACAACAAATTTCTCCAGTATGATTTACGAAAGCAAATTACTTTAATTGCTGTTTGATAATGAGGGAAACTTATCATCCATATTCATTGGATCGAGGACGCCTATGCATAAATAGTAGATTCGTATTCCCACTCCTTACTTACATAGTTGTTCACCGGTTTTCTAACATTTACGATTTCTACATATAATGGGACATATTTATGTGATAGGATTTCTCGAGAAAACTTTTCATTTTGCATTAAAATTATTACTACTTTAACTTAAGATAAACAAGCCGCTTGAAATTGATATTTTGTATTTGATTAAAGCGATATAATTTTATTTATATACCTAACAGTACCTGCGACTCCGTCCGCGTGGAACCTAATGTAAAATAACAGTGACTAATAAAATCATCTGAATGTATTAAGTCCATTTACTTATTTACTTTTCTCTCGTACTTAAGTCGTGCCGTCATTAAAATTACATTATCTTTTGATAGAGTGAACCGATATTAATGAAACCAAGACTAAATGTTACCCGAGGATATGTTTTATGATTTTCTTGGTGAGGTTCTATAGTGAATGCTGTACTTTATCAGAGATGCGAGTTCATACAATCAGACAGACAGACAGATATTTCTAAAAATGATTGAAATGTATTTTATTACTTATTCCAAGACACCTGTAAATGTTTTTTACAAAAAATAAGTGTGTGTGTACTTTATGTACACGCGTTAGAAGTTATACTTCTTTGGCGTAACAAAATAAAAATCTTTTCAAAAATTTTGTCTTTCGCTTTATTCTACGTTTGTAGAAAAAACGACACTAACAATAGAAAAAAGGTATTTAATACATTGAACGTTTTAATACAAAGAAATACAAACAACAAACACAAAGAAACAAAATGTTGACTTCACGCTGTCGGTTTTTCGTAACAGTGTGCGCACGCATTGTAAAAAATTACTCTCATCATTTTTCCCTAACGCGCCAAAAGAAGTATAACTTAAAAAAAAACTAAAAAGTACAGAATGTTAGATTTACATGTTTAGTATATGTATAGATGTTATTACTTCACATTCATTCAAAACGATCACTTCAGAGAATTTATTTAAATGAATCTCCTTAGAATATGGTAAACATTGCGAAGTAGATAACGTATATACCTGAAATCCGTGAATTAAATCCCCGCCGTGGCTCTGGCACTGCTTTCTCGCCTCTTCAAAGGAACCTCCTTTCGCTACGTTGAACTCGTAACAGTTTCTGGAGAAGGCTGCCAGTTCAATGTCCGCTGATGCACCAACTGGTGCGCAGCGGTCGTTCGAGAATTCTGTACATTCAAATAACATGGAATCTCAAGCACCACGTAGTTTTCATGCATACAAATACGAAACTATATGTTGAAATTCCTTTTGTGAGAGTCCTTGAGTGAACTGTTACATTCAAGAAAATGAAACATTAAAATTAATGAAACCTTTATAAGATGTAATTATTGATATTATTTGGTCTTGAGGAATTGAGCAGAGTCAATACAATAGTTTATATTAAAGTATAGCGAATGGTAATACAGATATAAAACGGACAAACCTTCCGTAGTAAAAACTTCGACTTCGCACAGCGACAAGGACCCTTCTACACCAACTAACTGTAGAAACACATGTTGACCGATCAATGGTCGAGCACATGTGAACGTCTTAGTGATACCTTCATCTAAAAAAATTAAAAAAAAAACACTATTAACACTAACATTCCAATATATATTTTTGTATAGTGATTATTGTCTATCGCTGGACATATACGCGTCTACTAAATTATACAAATTACACCAGCGATAAACGTTGAAGAGTGATGAGTTATCATGGTACGGGCTTGTCATGAGAAGGAATTAAAATCATATAACTATACGAGTGCTAAGCATGAAGTTGAACAAATATAGGAGTAGATAAGAGAAGTGATAGACCGTAAAGAAGGTATGGATGGTTTGTGTAAAGAATTATAGATGTATAAAAGTTATGAATACTGAACTGATAGCTGGTAGAAGAGTTTGGAAGAGGAAACCACGTTGTATCGACCCTATTTAAGGTGGAATAAAGATATGAAGATGATTAATTGTATTCTAACACATCACTAGTAGAGTTAGTGAAATATAAAGCAAATTTAGCAGGTGTACTTGGATGATATTTGTAATTATATGTTCTGATTAATGTTTCGCAAGACATCCGTTTAAAGTAAACTATCTTACAATATGTGATTGACTTGTAATGTTTAAATCCCGCCTTGTACGCTAGGGTGCTTTTATTAAATGACTTCCTTTTTTATTCGGTCCCGAAGCGAAATGTCCTTGGATAAATATTAAAAGAATACCTGAAATTCGAATACCCTTAATATAAAATACAGGTAAACTTAGATATATATTTTTTATAACTCGACGGCACTTTATACTAACATATCATTCGAACTCAAGAATTACTCAGGATCGAGCGCTCTACAATATTGCCCAATGAGACTTAACAGTAACTGACACCGATGAACAGCAGTACAGGTCACTAAAATCAAATTTTGTAGAAATTTCCTGTTTCTTCTTTGTGGTTATTTTATTGATGACTGACTCTACAGGGAAAAAGGTGATAGGACATTTGTAGAAAATCTAATTTTCTACAAAAAAGTCTTTAAATCAAATCTCTAAGACCGATATTTCTCGAGATATAGATTTTCTGTCAAAATTAAAAAAAATCTAACATAAATTACTTTAGGACCGAATAAAATGGTCGTTTAGAAAAGCACCTTATTTAACTTAGAATAAAAAGGTGCACTAACCCCAACCTTGTTATAAACATTACGAATAATATATAAATAAGAAAACATATCATAAATATTATATACGTATTTGATTCAATTGCAGAATGAACTCATATTTAATAATCCCACGCTGATATTTGTCAGAGAATCATACCTAATGTAATCCGATAAGCTACGATATAAATGTAATGTATATACAACTATGTTATTGCTCCATTTTCAAGTTAATGTTACTATTATTAGAACTTTATTTTAATAGTTAATGTTTCGTCGTTATTATAATATCTTAAAGGTTTTTATTTTTACTTAGACTTCGAGATAACTTATAATGAAAGCGTTGTCTCGATTCAAAATGTATGTTATTTTACCATTACTATTTATTTAGTGTATTTAGGAAAACCATAAAGATTTGGAAGCCTACATTCTATCTCAAGTCGCGAACTCTATCTACTCTAGTATTGCTAATTGGTTCAGCGACTTTCATATATTTAGCACACCGACACAATGATCACATTAAAGGTAAAATTACATAGTGTTAATTCTAACATCGAAATACAATGTAGTCATTCAGATGTGATTTATATATTAGGATAAATATAACTTCGATGTAATATTTATTATACTATGCTTCAATACAATGGAAAAAAAATTACAAGCAATAGCGACAGTAAGTAAAAGTATTTTATTAAGGGAACTACACATATTCCAATTCGATTCCAATTTAATTTAGTTTTTATCGAAGTAGAAACTTCTTAATCCGTTTTGAGAGATTTAAAAAAATATTTGCTAAACACTTATGGGTTCGCGTCATCGATGACCCTGACATGCTCGTAACGTTTGTATATGTACAAACTTTGACTACTAAGGGCAATTCCAGAAACAGACGGGAGAGCCTATAACTTCCAAGGAAATTCACAATAGGAGGAATGAGAACAAAAAAGAGATGTTGGAGAGGTGGAAGCAGTTCCTGAAGAACGCACGGTATGGTCGACATACTATCAACGCAGTCCAGTCGGTCGTGCCAAAATGGTGCGCAAAAAGTTGGAGCTTCCTGTTGTTCCGACTGGTGCAGGTACAGACCGGGCACGGGTGCTTCAGTAGGTAGCTGCATCGGATCGTACGCACATTCTGTCTGAGTGTTTTGCGTGGGAGGAGTAACGCCTCATTCTGGCTAGGGTAGTAGGACAGGATTTCTTGCTACCGAGCGTGTAAAGGCTATGCTTGACAGCGGGTGTATTTGGAATGTAGTGGCGTCCTTCTGCGAGGAGGTCATCTCACAGAAAGAGGTGGCGGAGAAGGTACGCGAGGAAGACTCTCTAAGAAGTAACTCTCTCTGCCAACGGAACGTTGTTGAAGAGAAGGGGGTGTTATGCTTGCCTCTTTCTACCACCGTAGCCGGACCTGTGAAGATAGGTTGGGGGACCATCATTTTCTGACAAGTTCAGGGCTCAGCCACGTTTAACGCCGGGCCGACAGCTGCGGCGGCATGGTAAATGCTAAAGAGATCTCGTGTCGCTCCACTAAAGCGGCGGATGTACACCGTAGGGTTTTAGTCGGTAAAAAAAGGAGGCCTCAAGTAAGTTATTAACAAGGATTTAATCTATGGAAAATTTTAAAAAATCTTGAAATGAGACGGCACCGCCATTTAACATACAAAAAATTCTTCAAAATTCCCTTAATCCCTTCTTTATTACTAAGGAAAGTTATAAAAGGATCGTGTCCTGCGCCCTTGAGCTTGTTACCAAAAATCTGTTGAATGCTTTAAGCGCTTGCCTTAGTAGTCCGGTGAAGCTGTAAAGGCCTGTCACGCCAATAGCGTAGTCAGTTCGAAAAAAAAAGAAAAGAGCGAGCATCTTGCTTTACAAATATTCGTAACTATATAAAGTAGTGGATTACTGTTTCGGCTACTTAAGATGACGTCTACATAGGATGACGCCATGCTTTTATAACTGCCACCTCAACGTCGCAAAATAAAATTTAATATATATCATTATTTCCCAATAATCTCATTAGCAAACAAATATTTTAAAAATAAAACTGAACCAAAGCGAGTGCTATTTCACATCGTTTATTTTCATGATATTATTACTCGAAGATTTCAATACGTTTCATTTATTATTTCAACGCAAACATGTATTGCGCGTTATGAGTTGCATGAATACTTTAATGCCGAACGATTGGAGCGGTTGCGATCTACAAGGACACCTATACACTGAACTTCAAAAAGATCATACTTTAAATATTTATTAAAAACGAAAAATTATTTTAATATACCCCATTTATGTATACTACAATTTATTAAATAATGAATCTGTCGTTAAATGTATTTGTATCGTCACATTCAGAAAAACTGAGGTTTCGTTTAAAGAGGCACTGGTCACAAATTCGTAGCAAGATCTTTCGTAATGGTCAATCAAATTGTATATATTATTAAAATAGATTAATGGTTTACGAGCTAAATGAGTCTTAAATACCAGGTACTTATTATTTATATCTTTTATTCATAGTACCACGAGAAATTCACGGCACTACAGCTAATGCAGGGCACAAGACGAGTACAGGGCACCCCAAAAATAACGATGACCATCGAAAGATTTAGGAGTCAAGCACTGTCATCGTAGGTTATTATCTAAAAGCTTCCTTCTGCAAGGTAGTCGTCTAACAGAAGGAGGCGGCGGAGAGGGCTCGCTAGGAGGACTCTCTAAGCAGCCCTCTCCTTACCGTAGCCGGACCTAGGCAAGATGGGTCGGGGGCCCATCTTCCGATGACACAGGTCCGGCGGACAGATGTGTGTACGGACGCGGGCTGTATACACGGCATACGTATAGAGATCTCGTGCCGCCCCAATACATCGGGGGATGTACACCGTGGGGTTTTTGTCCGTGCGAATTGGACATAACCCACTCTCACCCCCGGAAGGGTGGGTGGTATCGATAAGGGATTCCCCACTTTAAAAAATGCTAATTACCTAAAAAACATTACTATTGTTTAAAATAGTGAATATTACAAAATTTCCTACTTTATTTTATACAGTAGAGGTGACCTTAATTACGCTAGAACTCATTAATTTTTTTTTTTTTTTTTATATCATAGGAGGCAAACGAACAGGTGGGTCACCTGATGTAAGTGATCACCACCGTCCATAGACACTTGCAACACCAGGGGAGTCGCAAGTGCGTTGCCAGCCTGTGTAGGGAGGGGGGAGGAAGGGAAGGGGAAAGTGGAAGGGGAGGGGAGGTGGGTGTCCGGCGCTCTCACTGACCGAACGAAACGCAACAATGCAAGCACTGTTACTTCACGTCGGTTTTCTGTGAGAGGGTGATTATTTAGTGATTATTTTAAAATAATTACTTATATAATATGGTTAATTTTGAATGATATAGTTTAAAAAAAGTACTTTAAAAAAACCACCTAGGACGGTTTAAGTGTTACATAAGTAGAAACTTTGTAATTTCTGATCCTCCCCCTTTGTCAGCAAAAGTAAGCAAGGCTATGTTACCGCAATGCCCTTCCCCATTCCTACGTAAATATTTATACGTAATGACTACATTTTACAGGAAATCCGAGAAAGTAAACAATATATATTCCTAATCATCATCCAGACCCACCGTCCACTATACCATCAAAAATTAGCAAATCAAAGACCTCCGCCCCCCTTTAGTGCTTACGTAATATTTAAATGACCCCTGTCTTTACGACTCTATAGTGTCATGCTTTTAGCGAATACTATAAAGTTTATATACTGTTTCAATCATTCATATATAATTTAACAACGTTGTTATTAATTATTTTCCAGACAAAATTGCTTTAAGGATAGAAATGTATTGTTATGTGATAAACAATAACTCCAGTGGCCTCAACGTCTCTGCACAATAGGCAACAATGAAAAATACTGCTATTCTTACAATTCGTAGTCTCGAGGAGAATACGCCTGGGTGATATAATAAGCAACATATTAAAGTTAAAACTTTCTTGTTTCGTTATTATAAATCTCATAAATTATTTGTTCGGTTGTCGAACAATATTGCATGAATGTTTTAATATTTTTACCGAAGTAAAATCTTTTTTAGCCGCGTTGAGCTACTTTTGGTAGGAGAAAAACTTACTTCGCGTAACGTGGGTTGCGTCACCAATGACCTCGACATGCTCGTGACGTATTGCGCTTGCATCTGAATAGCGACGCGTAGTATAGCGACCTATGTATATGTAATATTGATATTTTGTATTGAGTTTGTGCAGCCCATTGTATTTTTGAACAATTAATAAACTGTACAAAAATGTATATAACCATTTCTCGGAGTGCCAATCGATGTGAAAACTAGATTAATGTTAATAATTTCAATTCACAATTTATGAAACAGATGTAATTCAGACCATAACTCATTTAAAAATATAAAAGAGAAAGGGGTTATTCCATTGTTTTGAATTTTCACTTCTGTCTGCCTCGACTTTTTTATTCAGAGCAGAGTATTTAATAAAAGTTTAACCAAAAATAGTGATATTATAAGCAAGAGTTGAATTACAATATCATAAACGATGAACATAGTTCAAGTTTAAAACTATAGAATTATGAAACCGCTTCTGACTACTCGCAGCTTCGTTACTCTATGTTTAAAACACTAAAGTAGAATACTTTAGAATGGACGATAACAAACAAAACGAGATTCTAAATAATTATCAAAAACTAATGATAACTACTCAGTTAACACACATTCACAGAATCATTTAATTAATCCAATGATGAATATGTTAGTTAATACATAAAAGCTACAAGTGGTAACTGTATTTGTGGATAAAGTGCCATGAAACTTTTATTAGAGTTATAACTGATGTTGAGATTCAAAATATATCGCTAAATAACTATTCCGTGGACATAAGAATTAAATCCGCGATATTGGTTTGTAACGCTGAATCTTATACATCGATATTTTTTATTTGATGGTTTTAATGATATCAATACAATGATCGATACTAACTTTTTTTAAATTTATATTATACTTGGCCCAAATAAGAGAAATTATTGATTGGTTGATGAAGTAAAGAAGTTAATCTGCTTAAAAATTTATTTTAATAAATTATTACTATACCGATTTATACAGTGTAAATACAGTAGTACCTCGATAAATTAAAATTCAAGGGAAACAGTTTTTAACTTATCAAGGGCACAGATTTATATTACACACGCACTTTCGCTGCACCACCGAAAGCCAAATCATGCCCTTTTTCGAAGTTTTCTAACCAGTCATTGTTAGATTTAAAATTATGGATTTTTAGCGAATTGACGAACTCTTGAGCTTTTTTTTCACTATGAGTCTGTAACACTGATGAACACTGAACTTTTACTTCGGACACTGTTTGAACCTCGTAAATAAACTGGCAGACAGTTTATGTTACAGAGCTCATCGAAACATTTCTCTAAGTAACAGAGGGCCAATACTGAAATTATTAGTTTAAGTTATCGAGGTTTTAGGCCCTGAAGGGAAGTGGA
Organism: Antheraea yamamai; assembly: GCA_036509395.1. Classification (NCBI taxonomy): domain Eukaryota; kingdom Metazoa; phylum Arthropoda; class Insecta; order Lepidoptera; family Saturniidae; genus Antheraea; species Antheraea yamamai. The sequence goes on along the minus strand of AP028424.1, from coordinate 5,314,895 downwards.
ACAGATTATTATGACTAAATTAATAAAATCGGCGTGAAATGAATGAAATATGAGGATTTATTACACTTGATTCAAATTGGCGTCATCTATCGACCACTGCACCATGCACTGGTCATAGTTCGTCATAGTTTTGTGAGTGAGCTGAGTAGAATGCCTGAGCTAGTAAGCGTATTCCAATCGCACTTCAATACGGCATCTTTTGTATTTGCTTTCATAATGTATTCACAAACATATTGTGTGGTTTCAAAATATGAGAACACATGCGTGATAATTGCTCATAGGTACGTATAGACGTTGATCTCATAATATTGCCACAAACAGAAAATATAACATCATTAATATCTCGTTACATTTTAAAATAAGCCAAATCCAATTTTAGCCTTTCCTAATATTTTACGTTATTTTACAAAATCTTCAAATTTTGTACATGTCAAATATGAAGACCATATAAAAACTAAAAACCTTATGAACGGTAAAATTGGAACTTCGTTCTCGGTGAATAAAAAATGGAAACGTAAAAAAAATAAACATGTTATATGAACGATAAAAATTGGATTTGGCTCATTTTGAAATGTAACGGCTCATTTCTTTTCTCGATTTCTCTGTCTTAAAATACTTATTCTTAGAATATACCTATATTTATATAGCACCATGGAAGATTATTTTGGCTAAATTATTAAAATAGCCCTTAACATAACCGACCTCCGTAAAAGGGCTCTAATATACGCTTCATTACATAGTATAAAACAAAGTTCCCTACCGCGTCTGTCTGTCTGTCTGTTCGCGATAAACTCAAAAACTACTGAACGCATTTTCAAGCGGTTTTCACCAGTGGATAAAGTGATTCATGAGGAACGTCTTCGTATACAATTTGTCAAGGATTTATTTAGAAACAGGGAGAGATTATTATTTGTAAGTATTTAACTTTTAGTAACAAAATTATTAACGAAGCCAAATATTTCACTACCAAACATTCAAAAGGGTACGTACAATAAGCAATGATATTATAAGTAAATAGCTGTAGATACGTCATAAGCGCTTTTTTTTTCGAACTGTCTACGGTATTGACCTAGTAAGGCCTTAAAAGCTTCAGCGAACTACGGCTTCATAAGCGGACCGCCCACGCCGCCTTCGTGAGTGTACGAGTCCTAAGTCCGCGCCTCGCGATTCAACATTGCAAACTCGCTTGCAACTGTTGATATCCGCGCCTAGTGAGTTCCCAACGCAAGATCCCCGGGTGATGCGCAAGCACCACCCAGGACTGCACCGCGACGTGAACAGCGATCACCGTGTGCCACCATGCAGCCCAGCTCTGGCGGCACCCACCCCAAAGGCCCTTTTCAGGGCCAACCGACGACCCAGCAACTGAACCCGGACCCCGAACCCGCACAACCGATGACCTCCGCTACTCCAACCGGACCCCCCTGCGTCGAGAGACGACCGCAGCCCGCTTCCCCGGACGCCGAAGCGACACCCAGACGAACGCCTGGGACGAGTCAGCCGCCTGTCCACGCGTCTAGCGCAACGCCAACAGGCGAGAGACTCGCGAAGCTGCAAGCGTACGAGAGAGACCTCCGTATAATTGCCGAACTGATAGGAAAAGATATCCTGTCAGAGCATATGCTCAATTGGTGTGCCCTAGGTCTAAGGGTACGCGAATCTGAAACGGAACAGAAATCCATGTCAATCGAGGACCAACAAGCCCTAGAACTAGCGGCAAGGGGTGAGTTTCACCCCCCTGAAATCCCCTACACTGCATTCTCCAAAAGTCCTTTGGGAAGAGCAGTGAAAAGATATAGAGAAAACGACAACTCCCAAGAGGAAAAACGATCGCGCCCCCGTATCGGCTCGATATCCTCTGGACTACGAGAAAGTCGGAAAGACGATGTAGTAGCACCTACACCGTCACCACACAGGCGTACAGTGCAAAGAAGCGACTCACGAGATCCCCCGCCAAAACCGCAAAGAATATCATCGAAATCTCCAAGGTCATTGACCGCGCCACAATGTAAACAAACATCAGCTGGCGCGACCTTGAAATCCCCCATGGCATTGACCGTGAAATCTCCGAATACCACAACATTGCAAACTACGAGCAGTGGCGCTAGTGAGCCACAAGAGAAGCGGCTCTCATTAACGTATAGCCGATCGAATACCTATGCAGTGGTGACATCTACAGCAAAAGCAACAGACGGCTCGACCAATCAGGGACAGGCTAAACCGGTCTTACCGCGCGCTAGCCAATCGGAAGCCTCAATGGACAATCAGAATGTCGCCGAAAAATCTACAGAAAATGCGGAACCCCAAAAAACACAGAAATATCCACCAATAGTAGTGGAGAATTTTCCGGAATGGATTACGCACTTTGAAATCCTTGCGCAAAAACTAGGAAAACCTCCGAACGCGAGACCTTTTGGAGCCGGGGTGCGCTTCCACCCACAAGACGACAAGGAGTATCGCGTCATACAAAGCTACCTAAGCGAGATTGAGAAATCCGAAAACTTAGCGTGGTTTTCATACACGCTACCGTCAGAGATGAGCCTCAAGGTAGCCATAAGAGGCTTACCCTCCGGAACTGACCCGGAAAAAATAATAACAGCCCTGGAAAAGAAAGGGTTTCAGCCGGAAGCGGTAAGAAACATCCGGGCGCGCGGCGACCGCCCGGGGAGTATCTTTTACGCTACGCTTAAGAGAACGCCCAACCTAACCCCGGACATATACAATGTGGACGAGCTATGTATGATGACCGGCATCAGAATAGAAGCCTGGAGGGGCAAGACAGGCCCCGCGCAATGCCACAGGTGTCAATCCTTCCGGCACAGCTCACAACAATGCCACCGCCGGCAAGCGTGTGTGAGATGCGGCGGGCCACACTATGCGGCGAACTGTGATCGTCCGATAAGCGAGCCCGCGACATGTGCAAACTGTGGCGGGCCGCACTCGGCTAACCACAATCAGTGCCCCGTGAGGAAACGCGAGGCACGCAACAAGAGAGCAGGAACGCTGGCCAGAACAGGCCGGAAAGGGGTAACCATCCCACAACAAAACGTCGTGGCTGAGGCGGCACCGGCAAGCCTGATGGCGCCGGCAAACAACCCGACGCAACGTGGAGACTCAGCGCCCCCTACCAAAAACAAAAAACGTTCCAAGAGGAAAACCGCATCACAGAAAACTCCAAAAACAGACGAAAACCCGTTCGAGCAACTTATCAAGATGGCGGAAACCTTTAAAAACTGCCTCCGCTCTGTCCAAGAGGTAGAGGGAGTCCCGAAGGAGGCACTCAGAGGACTATTAAAATTATGCGCCAAATAATGGATAGCACGGCCCTACTAAAAATTGTTGACTGGAACGCCCAATCCCTAACAGGAAAGAAGAAGCTGTTAATGCATTTTCTAAGAGAGCACAGAGTTGACATAATGTTAATATCTGAAACTTTTTTAAAGGAAACGGATACCCTGAAAATACCTAGTTACACTATCTACAGAAAAGACGAGACCAAGGCCGACGGCGCCGCCTATAGGGGATTGGTGGTACTAGTCAAAAACAAAATAGTGCACCAACAAATCCCCTATAAAGAGTATCAATCACTCTATGCGCTGGGAGTATTGATAAACTTCGACGGCCGAAACACTAGAATATTCGCAGCCTACAGACCACCTACGATCGCAATCGGTACATTAGAAGCCGACTTACAAGAGCTCCTCACACACACACCGGAGCCGACGGTGATCGCCGGAGATTTTAATATCAAAAATCGACATTGGAACTCTTCCATAACGACGGCGATAGGAAAACGAATATATAAACACTCTGAGGATCATCAATACGAGATCATCGGCCCAGATGTCCCAACTCATTATCACCACGGAAGTTCCTCGAAAGATGTATTGGATATCGTCATGTACAAGGGATTAAACAGTCCGCCCGCCCAGACTGTTTTACCGGACCTGCCATCCGACCATAGGCCGGTTTTATTAGAAATCCACGCCCCACCTATAAGAATAGGTATCCCCCCACCGAGACTAGAAGTCTGTTGGGAAAAATTCAGACAAGAATTAGAAAATAGAACACCCACTCGACAAATGACGACAGCCTATGATGTCGAAAATCTAACAAAAGACATCACAGAGAGCATCCACAGCTCCCTGGAGGCATCGTCACACACAAGAACACGAGATCACAGCAGAAGACCGCCCCTACCACGTCGTATAAAAGACATGATAGATGAGAAACGAAGAATCCGAGTACAATGGCAGAATACCCGTTGCCCGAGTCTGAGATCTCGCCTCAACTCGATGGTGACGCGCGTTAAGCTCGCACTAGACGACCATGCGGCCACTGCATGGAACGCACATGTCGAGAGCATAGGAGACCACATCCCCTCAGTGCACCGGCTGTGTCGTAGCCTGTCCGCGGCCCCCAGAAAGCCACACCCGCTATTGGGAGACGATGGGAAGCCGAGATTCATGGCGAGAGAAAGGGCGGATATATTCGCGACCCATCTCGAGAGACAATTCTCTCCCAATCTAATACAAGATCACCGTCACCACGAAACAGTCATAAACTATCTGAGAACCTATGAACAAGAATTGAGAGAAAGAGACAACATCCGACTCTTTGTAACGCCGCGGGCAGTGCAACGAGCGATAAGGTGTCTCAAACCGAGAAAAGCTCCGGGAGCGGACGGCATCACAAACACGATGCTGCGGCACGCACCGTACAAGACAGTCGCGGCATTAACCCGCCTATACAACGGCATATTACGTGCCGGCCACTTCCCCAACGAATGGAAGCTGGGGGTGGTTATAATGATCCCAAAACCAGGGAAAGACCACAAGAAAGCCGAAAAATACCGACCAATAACATTGCTCAGCACACTATCAAAAGTTTGCGAGAGACTTCTGCTGGGCATGATTAAACCGCACATAGAACTACGAAATGAGCAGTTCGGGTTTCGAGAAGGGCACTCGACGACCCTCCAGCTAACGAGAGTCATCAATACGTTCGTCGAAGGCTACAACAACAAGCAACACGCCGCCATGGTGCTGCTAGACGTAGAAAAAGCCTTCGATAAAGTGTGGCACGAAGGCCTGATATATAAGATCGCTACACAAACTACAACACCAGCCTGCCTACAAAAAGTACTGATATCATACTTGAAAAACAGACGTGTCCAAGTGAAAGTGGAAAACCAGATGTCATGTGAAATATCAGTGCGGGCGGGAGTCCCACAAGGGAGCTGCCTCTCGCCGCTCTTATATGCACTGTACACAAATGATATCCCCGTCGTCGGCAAGGCGAAACTCGCATTGTTTGCAGACGACACGGCATACTGGACGACATCAGTAAATAGAAAGAGAGCAGCCGAACTACTACAACCGACGCTTGATGTCTTACCCAACTGGCTGAAGAAATGGCGGATCAAAGTCAACGTTGAGAAAACACAAGCGTTTCAACCCAGATACTCGAGATCCGTAGTGCCACCTCTATCACTTCAGGGTAACACACTTCCATGGAGGAACGAAGTGAAATATCTCGGAGTCACGATAGACAAGAGATTAACCTTTAAAAAACACATAGAGGAAATCATTACACGCGCGAGGGAGGCGAGGAGAGTGCTGTGCCCGGTGCTAACCTCGAGACTTCCCTATCGCACCAAACTAGGCCTCTATAAGACGTACGTGAGATCACGTCTCACGTACGCAGCCCCGGCTTGGTTCGGTTGCGCGTCAGATTATCTTAAGCGCAGACTACGAACTCAGCAAAGCCAGACGCTAAGGACGATAGTCGGGACCCCACGATACGTGAGGAACGCGACGATCGCACGCGATCTGCGAATAGAGAGCCTAGATAAATTCATAAGCAGCCTCGCCACGAACATGTTTCGTAGAGCAGACATCTCGGCACACGTACACCTCCGAAACATCGCGCCATTACATACTAGACCGCCCGATGATAATCTCATCGAAGAAAATAGAGACACCCAGGGAAAAAAGAAGAGAAAGAAAAAAATACAGGCCCGTTCACTCGTGCGCTCCCCGGAGCACGAATGAGTGAGGCGCGCCGCAAGATATCCACGCGAAGACGACATTACGCCTTCACATATAGACACTCCTTCGCATGAAGGAGGCGAACAATTGCCACCGATAGAGGGTTTAACCCTGGAACGGTTTCCCCGCACGCCCTTCACGGGGCGCGCGAGACGATTGCGAGTGAGTGAGGCTTCATAAGCGCTTCAACAGCGTCTTGTTAAAACTTGACTAACTAGCATATTTTTGACGACTGCCCCGTCAATCCGCCCGTATCTAAGTAACATATAATTATTTCTTTATCACCGCCGATATTGAGAATATGCCACTTTACTTCCACATTTTATCTAAGACAGTGTGGCGTCATAATATTACTTTACGTATGTGTACGTTATCGTGCCATTTGCTTTGTGAAAATATCATGTAGGTAACGTATCTACAGCATTTTAGTTATATTATTGACAATAAGCCGCGCTACGCTACACCGCGCGCGCTCTAGCAAATACCGCGCGGTGGCAAAACGTGACGTCACTGCAAAGAATGCATGCTGTTTTCCAAGTAACTAGTACAAAAAACTTCAATAATTTCCGCATTTATTAATGGATTTAAACCTATAAAAAAGGAAAGTATTGCTAAATATAATGCCGACATGAAGTTATATATCAATATTTTATTATGTAGTTGGCATTCATTACGCGATAATAAGATGCGGTTTGACATGACTAAATCATCGTGGCGTTGATATCACTATTGTAATAGTGGGAACAGTTTATATCTATTGTTATTGTGCTATTGAAGAAAAATGTATCATAGTCGTTAGCGGTTATTAGAAAGCACATCTTTCGAGAGTTAATGAGTTGATACTTGTGTTATATAATCAATATAAAATAACTGGAATGTTTGCTACGAATACGCTATCACATCAGTCAGTATAAGGCCTCTTCCCGAAGTAAGTTATGGGCATAATCACCACGCCAGCCCACGGCGTATTGGCGATTTCAAACGCTGAGAATTTCAAAGTTCTATACTTTCCCACATACTATGGTGTACAAGAAAATTTCTCAGGTGCAGGTTTCCTCACAATGACTTCTTTCATCGTCAGCCGATAGTGTCACCATTTTAAATTAATTATTGTACGCGGATTTCGAAAAATTCATTGGTTTATTGCCGGAGTCCGAACCTGCGGATATCGAATTGATATGACATCGGTCAAATCACATTGACAACGATGTAGAACATCGCGATGAGCTCTGAGTGGATTATGATTAGTATGCAAAAATTAGAACTGCAATAGTACTACGTTCAAGTGTGCGACACATTAAGGGTGGAATCTATATAGCGTATTCAGCCTTATCTTATCGTTAGCTCAGCTTAAACTCCACTAAGTAGTTACTCAGCGCAATTTTAGGTTTCGAATTTATAATCTAACTAGCGGGCCCGGCGGGCGATGTTCCGCCCTGATAATAAAAAAAAAAACCTTGACAAATTATATACTAAAACGTTCCTCATGAATTACTTTATCCACTGGTGAAAACCGCATGAAGATGCGATCAGTGGTTTTTGAGTTTATCGCGAACAAATAGACAGACAGACGCGGTAAGGGACTTTGTTTTCTACTATGTAATGATTACGCTAAGCTTGTGATTAGCTTAGCTTCAATATCTTGTCGAGTCTGTAAAATGTCTTTAATTGTAAAAGATAGATTGAGCCATGCATGTTGAAAGAATACTGAAAAATGAAAGAAATAAGTCAACCTTTTATAACTATATTTTAAATATAACTATCGCCATATTTTTTTATAAGGAACAATTGTTAAAAAATTAAAACTAAAAAAAAAATCTATCGAAATCTGTCCAGTCGTTTTTACGTGATCCACGCACATGTACAACGACTGATCTCCATGATTTTATTTATTATGTATTGCAACTGAACAATTATTTTATGTTTGTATGAACGCAACATTTTAGTAATTGAGTGACAAAGGCTTGCGCTAGACACAATTTATCTTTACTGGATTAATTAAATAACGTACAGTGACTTTTAGGAAACAACCAAAATTGAACCGAGGGAGATTTCTGGGCATCTCTACTGAAATACGAACGTAGTAGCCGTCTGTAACCGAGATTGGTTCCTCCATTGTGTACCTACTAATCCGTTTAATATAAATTCAGTTTTGTGCAGTGGCAATGCGACGAAAGTGCTATTCGAATTTCAATTAAGGGAATTTGCAGTATAAACGAGAGTACGACACTTTGGAAAACTCTAGTAATTGACTGTTCGGCTGCTAATGTCACATTAAATTTTGTTTGTTTTCAAGCATTGGAAACAAAGATGATCCCGTGTTAGAGTGATAGTCAGTAGTCAGATATTTACATTAACTATTTAAGTCATTCATTTCTAAAATATTGTAATTAAACATGAACGTTGATTACCCCGATATATTAAGTGTTAGAGACTATTAATAAATGTTCAGTCTTAAATAATCATCATCCTTACAATAATAAGTATATTAAATCAAATATAACTGTACTAAATCACCGACTTAAATGAGCAATAAATTACTTATATAAACACAATATAAATAAATGTTGCATCCCTTCCCCTTCCGCAAAAATAATTACATACTCGTATATACAAGTATAATTCCAATCGTAAATCGATGCAAAAGAATATATGTTCTTTAAATGAGCTACATTTTTTTTTTCGAACTAACTACGCTATTGACCTTGCAAGGTCTTAAGAGCTTCACCGGACTACTAAGGCGAGTGCTTAAGGCACTCAGCCGATTGTATTTCAACAACTAGCTCTAGGGTGCGCGGCACACCTCGGCTTGGGCTGTTGCCTGATTCATGCAATAGAGCTACATTTGTATAAGATTAATGTTATGGTATATGTTTGTGTGATAATTTATCAAAATTCACTGATATTTATAAAAGTATGGGTACTATCGGAATGTGATATGTAATGACCGCTTATATATAATAATATAAATATCCGGAAGCACCTTCTTAGGGTTTGTAGAAGCGTAGAGAGAATTTTCATAGAATTATGAAACCGCTTACACTTACAATAGAAGTCGCATAAGCGTCGTGCCTGCCTTACCACTCATACATGAATTTTTCATGTATGTCCTTCCCGACTCCCGTAAGCACGATCAGTCTTTTCGCGTAGCTCTGACAGTGAACGTCTCCGCTAAAATATTATTATACGCAGTAAATATGTCTAATTGAACAGTGAATAATTGTAAAAATCATTACAGAAAGAAAAACATAAAATCTAGTATCTCTTTTCATGTGTAAGTATTGATTGAATTAAGTTTCTTTGTGAAATAAAATATTAAACTAAACCAAACTGTCATGGCAGCGCGCCATATGTCTAAGACGCTGTAGTGATGTGCCTATTCGGATTGTATCGAGTATCTATAAATTGATTTTTTATTTTATAAGCAATATTAATTCTATTATTAACCGATACTTTTGATAACTGTTGTGATATTTTTTATTTGTCATTTAAATTATATAATGTTTATTTATTTATATATTTTTAGAGATATGTTCAGTGACAAATTTCGTAATGTTACAGCTTCCCTAAGGATCAGAAGATGAAACAAAAATGGATTAATGTAGTTCGCAAAGATGGTTGGTTTCCTGGCCCTCGGACTACAATATGTTCAGAACATTTTGAGGTAACTTGTTTTGATTCGAGCAAGAAAAGGCGATACTTATTTCTAAATGCAGTTCCATCTTTAAAGCTTGACGTAAGGCATTATTATTTATTATTTGTCCATTTTAATTGTTTGCTTATGGTTTAACGTAGGATAGAACTATTCTAAATAAAATAAATTATGCGTTCTGTGTTTTAGATTGACCAACATGTACAAGAATCATCGATGGACGTAGAAGATACAGCTAGTTTTGTACCAGATAAATCTATTGATACCCCTCGTAAAAAAAAATTCAGGTCACGTATAGAATGCTTGGAACGTATTTCACATCAACGTCTATTAAAAATAAAACGCTTACAATGCAAACAAAGGCGTCTGAAGCGCAAATTATTTCGAATGGAAGATTTACTTCAAGAGTTGAAGCAAAAGGATTTAATAAACAAATCAAATATTGAAGTTTTAAGTAGTGTAAGTACGCGCTAAGTGCACTACCTCAAAGGTGGCGTGGAAACGTGTGCATATTATTTTTAATTATTAAATATTTTGATTATTAAATAAACACATATTAATTATATATACCTTATGTACTTAAATAATTTAATAAGCTCTTTGCAGTGAAACACTGCTATCCAAAGATACCATTCCACGCGGGCGAAGTCGCGGGTACAGCTAGTTAATATATATTTAAACATCACACTCTATTACATTTTTAAAAGTAGTAAAGATAAAGTAAATTCGAAGAGTCGAGTTTATAATAATCTTATTTTATTTAAGGGTTACAAAATTTTGTATTATAATATTTAATTAAATATATTTTTATTGTATTTTAGTGATTAAGATGCTATTGTTACAATAAATAAATTGAATACATTTTTATCGAACTTTTTTTTATCATAATTAACATATCGATACAGTGTCCGTACAAGTTTGTAATGCACATCACTATAGAAACAATGGGCGTTACCCCGCGCTACCCCCACGTCCCTCCTCACACCCGCGAAATCGGATCGCTCGGTTCCCATACTAAAAACCGATTGTGCACTCTCTATTAACTACGCGCAGGTTTGTTACTCTATGGAGAATTTTGAACGGAATTTAGGCTCGGTTTTTCATGACAACATAACCATATCTACAGGGTGATAGAAACCTTTGGCCTAGTTCCCTCTAGGTGCTGGAACACCTAAAGAGTGGATGCAAAAGTCCCAATCTATCTAATTTCCCAAGAAGGTAGAAATAAAGTCGTACTTGAATAAATATCCTTAACTTAATGTCAGATCGACAGCGGCATGTCATTCAAAGACAACGATCAATTGAACCGCGAGCTATTTCGAAAGTGGTGCCATCTTTTGATAACAAACAAAGACAATAGAGGACGATTAAATGTCATAATATATACAAAAGTCAGTTTTTGTATCCGCGTTTTTGGCGGGATATCGGTCTGTCATGTAGTGGATTTTATATTTTATTCGTGATCTTGTGTTACTTGACTCTATATTGTGTAAAATTGGTGGTGTTTTATGTAATATAGTTTGTTTATTTTGCATAAGTGAAGTGAATGGAAATTAATACCACGGACTATGAATTCTGAGATGCCACAAAAACTCCATGGAAAGTTCTAACCAGACGGCCACCATCTTGTTAGTTCATTGTAATTATATCAAGAAACTTGTAATATCGATACTCACTTGACAATGATAGTAATAGTCTACTAGAAGACTGGTTGCGAAAAAAAAAATGGAAGAAGAACTTGTAATACTATTAACTACTCGACAATGGCTCATTGCACAGGTGAGGCTGACGAGAGGAGACGACTGGTTGTGTACCCAATAGTCTCTCTATAGTAGGACGAAGCCTGGCGTTCACTCGCCAGGCCGCCGCAGAGGCGGCTTCTCAGGAAGACAGCAGGTTCGTTCCCTGCCCGCCCCTACCATGCGGCGGACGGTACACCGTGGAGTTTTAGTCCGTGCGAGTCGGACATAACCCACTCTCTCCCCCGAGAGGGTGGCGTATCCATAAAGGATTTCCCCACGTAAATAAAAAAAAATGTAATAATCTAAAAGATTGGTTGCCAAAAATAAAGTAAAAAAAGTCAGTTTTGCTGCGAACGCAACCTTTAAATTGATTTCCATATATAACTATAGAAGTTCGTAATATTTCGAAAGGAGAATATCTTTATTACGTTATTTAATATTTTTATGAAAAAATAATTATAGATAACAAACCTATTTGTTAAAGTATAATAATATAATAAATTTCAAGTCAAGAGTTTAAATAGGTTTTTTTTATTATTATAAAAAAAGTTACGCTACTAATTAAAAATATAATTAGCCTCAATTATTGTTGTTTTGAAATTTAATATTAGAATAATCTAGGCAAGGAGAATCTGTTAAGTTATAATCGTATATGCTTTCAAGAGATAATTCCATTATTGGTGTACCATTATCATTTCTATGACAATTCACTAATGCTGCCCTGTGTTACGAGCCTAATCCTGAATCATCTATAGAAAGGTGTTTTTATGTGTCTTAATATTTGAATAATTGTTTATCTTCTAATTGTTTTATTATTTACTAGCAGGACCAGCAGGCGTTGTCCCGTTCTGTCAATAAAAAAAAATTATGATGATGATTTAAGAAAAAAGATATCTGCCTGAAAATAATCAAACATCAACCTTCAATAACTTTTAAACGGTGATGATTATAAAAAAATTGTAAAAGACCCTTTTTGTAGATAATTCAATTTCCTACAAATACAAAATATATGTCAAAAGAAATAAAAAATATTACAAAATGAAATAATTACCTTGTTCTAATTTAAGGTGACGGAATAATAATTAAAAATGTAAATAGCTATATTAAAATCAGTTGACCTCTACACATTTCTTACATTGCCAGCCAGTATTGATAACTACAAAAGTTTATAACGCGGCAAAAATACGATACAATTTAAAAGTATAATGCAAGTTTTAATGAAATAATTAGGGAATTAAATATTTTTTGCATATAATGGAAGGGATATTTACTGTTAAACACAGTAGTTTTTAAAGGAATTAATATCAAAATGAATATTTTCATAACACAAAATAAATTACCAATATAATGTCATTATAATATTGAGAATGGGACACGATGAGGGAATTATATTTGAAGTATTCAGTCAGCTACCGTTCCTTATTTTCAGGCGAGTAGACTAAAATTATGTATGGTCCGAATAGTTATAATGACACAGTTTGCATAAAAAAGTGCGAAACTTATAACGTAATGCTAATAACACATAGAATTCAGTGTGGACACAGTTTTCCTAAATTTCTGAGAACTAGTCATTTACTAATATTTATGTTTACTAATACTATAAATGTGAATGTGAATTTGTCTGTTACGCTTTCACCTTTCAACTACTCGACCAATCGTCATGAAGTGCATACACGTTCTCTGGGGGTACAGAGAAGGACTTAAAAAGTAATGTTCCGAGAAATAGGCGAAATCAACGCGAACGAATCCACGAACAAAAGCTAGTATATAACATGTACAATAAGACATTGTAGTATCACACATGATTTTGTTTCCTCGTTATATAAGTGAACCTAGGTTATTAGTACACGTTACACGCCACCTATTATGTAATCCTACAAAAAATTATAATCTTCTTTACATCATTATTATACTATTTAACATAATGACGTTTATTACGCACACGTTACAGACCGTAGTTAATTAGTCCAAGTACTTCTTCGTTTGTAATTTATTATAGACAAACCAAGTAGATTATTACACAATGGCAGTAGGCATCGGAGAATGTCCGTTTTTAATTGACAGCCTTAGAAGTATTTTAATCATATACAGACCTTGTAACGAATAACACGAATTATGAACTGATTATGTTTTTTAAATTTTCAGTTGCTTTTAAGTCATTTAAGACTAAGAATAGGTGCATTAAATATTATATATGCTGGATGGATGCGTTAATCATTTAAAAGAAAGTGGAAATCATGTCAGCAGTGTTCACATACTCTCCAATGCTCATTGAGAACCGGTGTGGAAGCGGGGTAATCGTGTATGTACTGCATTTTAATGTTGTAAGGTGGATTAGTCGTTTAATTATACTTGTGTGAAGCGTTCATCTCCAATTTAATTTCGCTTACTACAATCCTAATTGAAACTTAATCTTGTTAGGGGTTTGCAAAATTAGTTTATTTGTTGTTTAGTATGTTACGATGAAAAAATGTACGAACTATTTCCTACCTATACATGTTTCTATATTAGACGAGATATTATGATGTTTAAAATCAAATCTGTTAAAGTAGGGCTGAAATAGTATCGTATTTTTTTTAAAACGATGATCCTGCACGCAACCGCAGAATAAATATTGCTTACCATAATACCAATTGGAATATCTGGATAGATATATACGAGACAATATAATAAAACAAATGCTATACCGCTGAACTTTCTTCCACGGATTTATATAGTTTTATCTTGATATATATTATAAGATGGTGAACGGGCTAAACCTAAAGGGGACTGCCTCTCAAGTGCTGCTGCCGGAATACATGAACCGGTGCTTGGCGACAGAATTTCACCTTGAGAGTGGTAGCTGGCTAGGCGGAGTTAGAAAAAGCACTACACCCATGCTATGGTTGTATCACAATTATTTTTATATCATAGGTGGCAACGGACATGTGGGTCCACCTAATCTTAAGAGATCACCATCATCCATAGACACTTGCAACACCAGGGGAGTCGCTAGTGCGTTGCCAACCTGTCTTGGGGGAGAGGGGGAGTAAGAGAAGGGGAGGTGGAAGGGGAGCGGGATGTGAAGGGGAGGGGAGGTGGTCGTCCGGCGCTCTCACTGACCGAACGAAACGCAACAGTGCAAGCACTGTTAATTCACGTCGGTTTTCTGTGAGAGGGTGGTACTACCCCGGGCGAGCCGACCCATTCATGCTGAAACCATTAACAGCTTCAGCGGAGCTCTACCACCTATAATAACAATGTTCTCCTTAACCGAAAGCTCAACCACAGTTAATATGATTCGAGCCTACGTCCATCGACGTTGTGTCCAATCACGCTATCAATTAAGCCAACATCGCTTATATAATCAAAATTTATTGTTTTTATTCACTCAGTCAACCAAATTTCTAGTAAATTGAAAATTAATTAATAGTTATAACCTATATGAATAATGTTCACCAAAATAAGGTTTATCTAATGGATACGGAAACACATCACCTATACTCGTATGTAACTATGCAACATAAAACCACACACACATTCGTACATTCACACGAGCTTGCAATTAATTAACTTACGAAAAATGTAATGCGAGCGAGATATTCCCAATATACAGTTTATTTTTGTTTGCTGGTTGGAACACTATGTTGGTAATATTCTCTTTAATAAATAAACGTCGAAACCGATGTTTTAATAAACAAATAACTACGTATCATAAAGTCAATTAATCCTTTTATCGGGCTCAGTTAAAAATATATTATATTTGCTTCAACATCGTTCTATAAATAAAAATATGCGTTTCTTTGCAAAGTAAACTTTCTTTCAATTTAAATCTCGGAAGCAAGAAATTTCTTCCAATCAATTTATTTGCTTCAACATCGTTCTATAAATAAAAATATGCGTTTCTTTGCAAAGTAAACTTTCTTTCAATTTAAATCTCGGAAGCAAGAAATTTCTTCCAATAAATTTATATTACCGTCTCCTTAGTTACGGGAATAGTACTACTAAGAAGTCTACAAATACTTTTCATAAGGTAACCTAATATCGCAAATGCTTTTACCGTGCAAATTTAAAATTAAGTTTAAGGGAAGCAACGATTTTTTCGTGCCAAATAGGTAGAAAACTAGATAGACAGGTACACGGTGTGTTTAGTAACTGAAAGCATACTTTTCTAAAGACACTGCAATCCAAGATTATTGGCCAAATGTTCTTAATAATTAATAATAATAAAAGCAAGACGCCTGTGTACAACCGCAGGGGTATTTTTTAGAAATTTCGGCAACTCATAGTTTCACTCTAAGATATATATAAAATTAGTACATAAATAACAATATTGATAGTACTTATTATCGTATTTCTGCATACTGGAGAATGGTTGTTGCGTTATAGTATTGTAACGTATGCGCTATAAATTATATTAATATATGTGTACATCAAAATATGTTATATTATCTTTAATCCTAGAAATTAGAATACGCCTAATATTCCATACTAATATTATAAACCTGGAGGGTTTGTTTATTTGTTTGGTTGTACGCGCTAACCTCAGGAACTACTGGTACGGTTTAAACAATTATTTCACTGTTAGATAGCTCATTTATCGAGGAAGGTTTTAAGCTACATATCATCAGGCTAAGACCAATAAGAGCGGAGCAGCGACGAAGAATGTTTCAAAATCGGGGTTTTTTCCTTTTTGAGAGCTTCCGCTGTGTATTAGCGTCAGCCCAAAGTAACTATTCCACGCGGACAATGTCGCGGGCAGAAGCTAGTGACAAATAATTTTTTAACTATTATTTTATTTAAATTAAAAAACAGTTTTGAAAAAAAAATATCGTGTCAAGAATGTCGGATCAGAAAAGTTCGCAAAACAACCTCGAGAGGCGAATATCTTTTTAAGAATCGCTGTTGTCTTGCCAGCCTTCAAATATCAAGGCGAAAGTGTGAAAGTTCTGTTATTTTTTTTTATATTTCAACGCTGACGAAGTTCCGCAGAGTCGAAAACCGATGTTAGGGTTCCATCGAATTACAAACACACTCGGAGTTTATTTGCGAGTTTCCAAATCTAAGTTAATTGGATATATAATCAAACTGTTTAAAATTTGGTATCTCTTGTATTGAAAATTAATAACATTAACCACAATCAATTAGGCTCAAGACACTAAAGTCAAGGTTGAGTCCGTGACCTCTTAGCTCAATAGTAAGGCTCGCTCCCATCATTACTCCATCGGTAAGTGGTTCACGGTAACTTCCAAATGGGTCGCGGAGGGATTTATTTACCCGCGTAGTTGTTGCTCCAGTAACCCTATTCAAGTGTATAAAATTCTCTATACACAGTACGAATTAACCGTGTTAAATGTAGTTTTGTAAGATTATTGTGAAGAATTAGTTAGATGTAAGTTCTTTAATCTTTCTTTTTATGACATCTAAGATAGTCAGGTAATATTATACATGTGAATGTGTGCTTGTTTGTTATGCTTCTACACCTTATCAACTCAACCGACGATCATGAAATTTTGCAAGTACGTTGTCAAGAGTACATAAAAGCATAGTATGTCATTAATTAAGAAAAAAGTACTGCCCCCAATACATACACAAAAACACTTTTTAGTAAATTAACGCGAGAATAGCTACGGGTACAAGCTAGTTATCAATATTTTAAATCTCAAGTCAGTGTCTTTATTTTTACACGTTGATCTCTGGAACTGTCAGCCTGATTTGAACTTTAATTTCCGTTTTTAAGTGTTTATGTAGTGTGTAAGCTTGTAGAATATATAAAATTACGTTACAACGCTTTCAAGCGTAGCAATTACCATAAAAATTGTAAATCAAAGAGTGCACTAAATAAGAACAATAGTAGGGGCTATTCATATAGCGAGACGCGGGGTGTCGGTGAGCGAGGGAGAATTATTAGCAGGGAGTATATATGGTATAGAGGGAGTATATAGAGTATATTTGGTAGTATTATTAACGAAGCAAATAAAATAGTAACTGAACATCAATTCTGTTAATATTTTTGAAGATTTCCCTATTATCTTTTATCTCGCTCACTCATTCCATTTTTATATGAAATTTTTCTAATCTAAAGTTTTCGCTTTTGCCACGATTTTCCAAACATTTTCCTACATGCAAACCAAAAAATAGCGAAACTGGTGCCTCCCTTCTGAGATAATGTGCTTACATACGTTCGACGATTGATTTTAATTTATATATACTAGCTATGTTCTCGACTTCGTCAGCGTGAAACCTTATTTAAGAAAACCGTTATTAATAAAATCATCTGAATGTATTAATCCCATTTACTTTTCATTTTTTTGTGCTACTTAAGTCACGTCGTCATTAAATATACAATAACTGGTGATAGAGTGAACCGATTTTAATGAAATAAAGAGTAAATGTTACTCGAGAATATGCATTATGATTCTCTTTGTGAGGTTTTATCGTGAACTCAGTATTTTAGCAGTGATACATGTTCAAACAAGCAGACAGACAGACATTTCTAAATATGATTGAAATGTATTTTATTACTTATTCCTAGGCACAGCAACAATGTTTTTCCCAAAAATGTAGATTATAGACACGTTAAATTTTCATTCTTATTATATTTATGGAAAATATAAATTAGCATTACTAAATTAGCTATGTTGAATATTTTTAAATGTTGATGTAATTATTATAGCTAATAAAATAATTCACTTTTAATAATTTAACGACTTAATAAGTAGATATACAAAAGTATCCTTATGATTGTGTTCAGTAGTTAGATTTAATTAAGTACGGGGGGCTGATGCTACTCGTATCTTCTGATTCCCCTACACGAGCTCTCCAGGTGGAGCTAAAAATTAAAACAATGTTGACCGCTGCACTGTACCACATAAATTGAACTTCGCAACGACAAATAGAGTACCTAATCAATTAGTCGACGATAATAAAAGATGAATACTCTATTTACTGTTCACTTTCATTTATTAAACACGAGTGAAACCCTGTGTTGTATAATTTTAAACAGTCCTTACTGATGCGGCTTTAGAAACAAAAAAATGGTTTTATTAAATCTCCCTTCATTTCAAAACCCTGACATGGACCGTTTCACCAATGAGAGGTATTTAGTTAACTGAGTTCGTATTGTGTACTTAGAAGGTTAATATTGGAAAGTTATTTTTTATCTTTATATTTTATTTTGTAATTTTTTGCAACAAAGCTGTTAGTGTATTTGTAATGGACTCACCAATTGTACCGGGGAACCAGGCGCATAATGGATTCCTTTGAAGATCTGAACTGCTATTTCCGACCCTGATCTCCAAATCTTGAAGCGGTTGATGTCCTGTCGAAGCAAAACATGAACTATGTACCATATATAATATTCACAAAAATAAGACTCAAAATGTCATTGATATACAAAAAGCCAATCTATATGTCAATGCAAAATGATAATTTTATTCTATACTTTACTATTGGTTGATACGTTTAAAGAATATATCAGTTTCCTAAGCGTCCTATTTAGACCGAAGATAGCAACGAAGGAAAAACCTGGTTGCCGATTGGAGGAGATACGTGCCTGCATTCACTTTATCCTTCAATTACTAGTTTACGATCTTTTAAATGTTATTATACTAATTTTATACGAGCCGTGTAATATTTATATTTAGGTGAACTTAAATTATCATTTTACATATATCTATAAATAAGACCATAGTAATAAGTTTTGATTTCAGATTGTAAATAAATGTATGGATTTATTGAAGGATGTATGCTGTATGTTTCTGAGTGTTGGGCTGCGAAAGAGCCGAATGAGAGAAGATTACATGCGGCAGAGATGCGAATGGTAAACTAGAATGGATAAGAATGAGTTTATCAGAGAAAGTTTGAAAATGGCACCAGTGACAAAGAAGTTGAGTAGTAAGTAGGTTAGCATGATACGTGCATGTATTGAAAAGAGATGACAGTCATATAATTAGAATAGTTTTAAGTATGAAGGTGGAGGGATATAGGAATAGAGAATGGCTCAAAAAGATTTAAAAAGGTATCGATGTATTATGTGAAACTGATATGTGCGTATTGAGGATGACATCTGTCAGGGGAGAGTGGAAGAGAAAAAGGTGTCGTGTCAACCCTACTTAGGCAGGATTTATTTAAATACTAGCTTCTGCCCGCAACATCAGTTTTATAAAAACCGACAGAGAGACAGACATTTCTAAAATTGATTGAGATGTATTCTATTAGTTATTCCTAGACACCTGCAACAATTTTTTCACGAAAATCGAAGAAAGTACAGACACGTTTGATTTACATTCTTATTATTATATGTATAGAAGAAGATGTAGAAGAAGATTATGGGACATCAACATGACAATACATTTATAAATATACTAATGATAACAAATTTGAAATTAAGTTTAAATGCATTCATATTTATAGACAACCATAGCATATATATATATATATATATATATATATATATATATATATATATAATAGCGGGCCGCGCGGACGTTGTCCTGCCTTGATAATAAAAAAAAAATCTCATATTCAACCGCAGCGCCACCTACCGGGTCCAATTGTGAATCTAAACCATTCTCGGATCCACTGGAACACGCACATAACATTTCATCAAAATCGGTCCAGCCGTTTGGGAGGAATTCCGTGACATACACACGTACAGAAGAAATTTATATATAAAGAAATGTATATCCCTGTTCAGTACACTATTTACGCGTTTGTATTTTAACTGTACTTGAGTGCTAAAGTCATTTTTAAATATTATTATTTTATTCAATTTTTGTAATATTTTCGCTACATACAAGAATTTCTTTTTCTCCACAATACCATTGGTTAGCTGGAAAGAAAATTCTCTGTTATATTAAGCCTGTCAGTGTACGCACTTAAAAGCGCAATAAAGTATTCATATCTCATTCGTGTGTGGTGATGTTATTTCCATCATTTTTACAAATCTACAAGTAGGACCTAAGTGCTGTTGATACATTGTATCGTGAAATACTATATAAGACTAGTTTAGAACAAAGTATTGCTAGTTTTTCATAAAAAATCGTACATGCTATGTTTAAGTTACATATACGAATACAAAAATTTACTATGTAAGATAAAGAAAAACGCGCGACTTGTGATAAGCGGCGGTTGAAATACCTATCACAAAAAATAAATACAGACTACCTAGATTCGAAATTTAGCAACACAGATTAATTTGAAAGTGTTTTCTCGTACACAGTACAAAGAATAAAACCAAATAAATATCGACACTTAAAAAATAAGACCAAATTGGATACTGTAAAGAACTAATATTTTAAATTATAATAATATAACTACTTACTTTGATTACGCACTATGCTTTAGTGTTCCACGTTATTGGTTTACTTTGTTAGATGTTGTGACTTAAAAGATACATTTATTATGCTGTTTTATAAAAAAACTAGCGGGCCCGGCAGACGTTGTCCCGCCCTGATTAAATTTAAATCCTTGACAAATTATATACCAAAACGTTCCTCATGAATCGCTTTATGCATTGGAGAAAACCGCATGAAAATCCGTTCAATAGTTTTTGAGTTTATCGCGAACAGACAGACGCAGTAGGGGACTTTATTTTATACTATGTAATGATATTTTCTATTCTAAGCAATATCTACTTTATTATATTCGTTATTATTTAATGGTTTAAGTAATCTATGACAACATCGACATTTTGTCTCGACTTAATTTACTTTCAACCTTAAAACTTGTTCCATATGTTACAAGATATACAACTATCTATTTAGCTGTAACTCAGCACTATATGACGCTACAGTGCATGAAATTCTATGTTTAAACGATCAAAATCAAAAATATTTTATTCAATTCAGGCCCTGAGAAATCGCTTACGAACGTCAAAACTACCACCGGTTCGGAAAACAACCCAGTCATGGGAAGAACCGGCGAGAAACTCGATCTGGTTGAACTTATTCTAGTATATATTTTTACAAACATGGATACATTCGCTTCTGGCGGTTGCCTAGAGAAGGCAGTCTTTGTGTATATATTCGAACACTGAAGTGTTTACGCAAAATTTCTTTAGATATTAAATATTTATTGCAAAAAGTCGTAATATCAACAAATAGTAACAAACGCATCTGGAGCGGTGGACACATCTACTCATATAATGAAATGATCTTAGCTCTTAAGTTGGACCAAATTATACATAAATGCTAACATTCATGAAGATCGATTGAGTAGTTTCGGAGTTCATCGCGAACAAACACCATGACACTAGATTTTAATATGTTTAGATAATATATATCTCTAAATGTATGGATATAAATAAACGTTTTATATGAAACATACATATATAACACGGTACGGTAACAGAATATCAGTCTTTAACATTCAACAGGAAAATTATATTGTAGCGGAGTCACGCCCGAACAATTCTGTCTACCCTTTAGCAATATAGATGTTGTAAACGTAACGATGTCAACCGTGGCCGACGTACTCGAACGCAATCGCAACGTATAACATATCCTTTGACTTGAATAACATTAACAACATAATAATATTAATAACATCGTCATTTAATATCAGATCAGATTGTAGTCAAATGCAAAGACCTATCTTTATATATAAATTTCTTCTGTACGTGTGTATGTCACTGAACTCCTCCTAAACGGCTGGACCGAGTTTGATGAAATTTTGTGTGCGTGTTCCAGTCGATCCGAGAATCTTTCTGCTTTTCTGCTCTCATTACATATATTATTTTTGTTACTCTTCAACTTATTATTATTTGCTATGTATAGTGTGCACGTAATATATTAGTATCATCTTTTATGATGATGATATAAGAAAAAAGAAACTTCAACCTGCAATAACTTTTACACGGTGAGGTTTACAAAAAAATTGTAAGAAACCTTTTTTGTAGAAAATTCAATTCTCTTTTATTCCTTTTTATTGCGAATTCAAACACATATCTAATTGTGTTTCCCATTCCAGCGATCTTGTCCATGTAAAAAAATTACAAGTATATTTCATAATATTGGAGCAATCAATAATAAGGAAGCTATATGTTTTAACACGTAATACACTAAACTCGTATGTACGTTGATAAACTTAAGGTTACCAACATTTTTTGGAAAAATAAAGTATCTTATTATGAAATAGCAATAAAATAAAGTATTATGAAATAAAGTTTTTTCAAATTAATTAATCTATTTATTCCCTTAAAAACATATTGTTGCATGCTTTGAGCACATGTTAGTCGTTTTCGAAAGTTTCAAAATTAATGTAACAATCAAAATTTGAACAACTAACTCGTTTTTTATTAAACCTGTCGAACTGTTTCTCTCTTCTGGCCATTTCAGAATCATTAGTGAAAAACCTCTTTCAGTGAAAACCGAAGTGGCGAGACTAGAATTTGAATTCAACTAAATTTTAAATACATGAGGAAGTATTGAAAATCGAAAAGAATTCATTACTTATACCAATAAATTTCTGATCATTTCTGGTAAAGCCTTTTCAATTCATTTTGTTTTAATTCGTTTTTAGTGTATCTATAATATTATACTCTTAGATATACAGCATAAGTATCGATAAATAATAGTTCATTAACTATCCGTATGAATGTATCATGTTACGCAACACAGTATAAAGGGGAAATAAAATATTTTCGCAAATATTTTATTTTTATGCAAAAGTATAAAGTATATTTATCAAAAATAAAGTAGGACACGTTATTATAAAGTATGTTTGGCAACTCTACGTGATCTGTTATTTATATTTTAAATAAAATAGCCTATATCACCGGCTATAATTTTAGCTATCTGCTTGTGAAATTCCCATCAAAATCGGTCCAGCTATTTAGGAGATAACCCGGAACAAACAGACAGACCGACAAAAATTTAAAAAAGTAGATTTTTGTTATGAGTATTTTGTATACTTACATATCCAGTTAGTAAAAAGTTGTTCTTTTGATATTACGTGCAGACACTTCGTTTTTATTATATATACAGATTCAATTTCTGACCAAAACGAACCAGATGATTGTGTTACACATCACTGTAACTTTATATTTGACAACTCTGTACGTCTGTAACATGTTATTGTATATAAAACATAGCTTACCGCAACACCCTCTCGTGGTGACCCTGACTACTTTGACAGCATAATGCCTGAGCAGATCAACTTGCCACCAAGGCGATGCTTCTCGTTGCGTCTCCGTGCATCGTTTACCATCATGTTCTGTAGTCTTCTCGCCATCGTTGCCGTTTGCTGCTGCACCGCCACGGACAGTCGTCGATTGGTTCGCCGGTTTTCGAAATGCCACGTTCGTCCCTGTACAAATTAATTTATGATCTTTAATTGATACACTTCTTGATTCATCCTCACAAAATTTTTACTAAACTTTTACTGTATTGTTATTTATTGACGTAAAACATCTATGTCAGTGGGTCAGACCTACTGTTGGCATGGCGACGTAACGAAACGGTGCGGCATGAGTCGCCACGCTATATGACCTTGAATATTTAATATTTGTACTTAATTAATATAAATGATTACTAAATAGACAGTCGTCTATTTCTTGACACAAATCTTAATATTATATTTTTGATTACGCTTGTCGCATTTATTAATCCTTTTGTGGATATTAACTGTACAAAATAATTTCAATGTTTCACATTTGCCAGGGGTCCCGTGACGGCTCACAATATAGGTATATTTACTTATTTATAATGGACCATCAACATGACAATACATTTATATATATACTATTAATAATAATTTTGCAATTAAATTTAAATATAGTCATATTTATAGACAGCCACGACATGCTCCAACAATTAACTAAACTTCAATAAAATTACATTTTAAACTATTTTACAAATTTAATATAAATAATATGAAACTGACAAACTATAGCAGTAAGAGAAGGAAAACACTAAAGAAAGTCAATTCCTTGATAGTAACACTATCTCGCTAGTTTACAATAAACACGACACTTCACTTAACACAGGTGCCGATCTAAGCAGTAAGTACACAGGTTCTGATTGTAATATGATAATTCATTGATTTTTTATTTCAATAACGCTGAGATTTTTTTGCCAAAGAGTGTACAAATTATAGATTAGTAGATGTAAGACTGGTAACGATTTTTTTATTGCTTTAAAAGCCACCAATAACTAATAAAAAAAAAGAAAACAGAGGAGCAAAAAGTACTTAACAGTTTTGTTTTCGCCTGTTTGCATATACATTTGCCTAGTTTTTTTTTATATCACTGGAGGCAAACGGACAGTTGGGTCACCTGATGTTAAGTGATCACCACCGTCCATAGACACTTGCAACACCAGGGTAGTCGTAAGTGCGTTGCCAACCTGTCTTGGATGAGAAGGGGAGTAAGGGAAGGGGGAAGGGGAGGGGAGGTGATCTTCCGGCGCTCTCACTGACCGAACGAAACGCAGCAATGCAAGCACTGTTACTTCACGTCGGTTTTCTGTGAGAGGGTGGTACTACACTGGGCGAGCCGGCCCATTCATACGGAAACCATTAATAGCTTCAGCGTAGCTCTACCACCTACAAAAAGATACACTTCGTAATATTTTTCAGATAGACTAGAGATATATAATAATAATTACCACAATTAGTTATAATAAAACGTTATTTAACTTGTAAGGATAGTTAGTACGTTCAATTTGCGAAAGTGCTTGCATGGCAGCATGCGAACCCGAGATCCGACCAATTTAGCACTTTTACGCTGGTCGTTATTTCGGCTGTTTTTTATGCTTTTCACCACGTCACGTGAAGCATCACTACTTATTTAAGACAAACGTAATAAAGAATGTAATGTAATTTAATCATCGTCTAGAATGAATTGTAGTTAAAAAGGTTTTGACCTAAAAAGTGAAATTGAGAGGTGCTAGAGATGGGAAGTTTGATACACGAAATATAAAACGCGGATACGGAATTTTAAAATATACAATATAAATAGAATATTTACCGCAAAATGCTGGTTCCGATGTCCAGTCTCCCCGTAAAGTGCATTCTCTCTGATGCGCTCCAAATAACTCGTAACCGTCGTCACATTCGTATGTTGCTATTGTTCCCGGAATAATTTCGTCGCTTGAAAGAGCTACTCGAGCGTTAGGTGGTACTGCAGGATGGCCACAGTGTCTTTCAACTGGAATAAAAAAAGTTACATTATTTTTTAGAACTTTAGTTCAAGTTGGATTTAAATCCATGACGTGTTTTGCTTAGAAATTCTATGTGGAGTTATTTATAAATAAAAATGAAAAACCCAAAAGCAAAAATGACTATTTTTTTTCGTTACATTAATAACCCATTCTCTTTTTTGATTCCCAAAATCCGTATGAAAGCATTATTCATGACAACGAAATATACATAAATACATTCGAATTATTATCTTCCTTATGGATAATCGACTAAAAAAACCTTCAAATGCAGATACCGGTAAACATCGATATACGCGTATTTTAACACATTTTAATTACAGTACAATAACTTGCAAAGTTTCGCAAAATATAGCAGCTTTGTGGATATAATATAAAATGTAAAGTTCAACAAAACAATAAATACAGTACCCGACTTTTGATTTGGCATGTCGGGGAAAAGTCCGAGATAGTATTTGCTTATAACAGCCACTACGTTGTACGCTAGAGCGAATACTTTACAAAATGGAAGTAATAAGACTGTAGCCGGATGTCTTTTTTCTGATTTGCTAAACGAGATGTACTAATGTACGAACACAAATTTATTATAAACAAAACGGGAAACTGCGGGAAAAACGATACTGGAAAAGGATAGAAAAAAGATAATGAGTGACGCTTTTAATTCGATCACAACATACATTAGGCTGAATTATCTTGTTAATTAATTGATTGATTAAGCTTAATTAATTCATTGCGACCAAATTAAGAGCACATAAATCATTAAAAAAGGAAATACTTACGATAAACATGTACGACATTATTAATACATAGTAATATTGAAAGAATTCAATAAATTTTCGTTTAAAAACATACATTGCTGTCTCTGTTCATAGTTAAATTGGAATGCCTTTGTCGACAATTCCAGCAACTCGAATACGAGATATAAAACGTCATTGCCAATTAGTTTTATTATTAAACCCTAAGTTTCCGAATCAAAATTTAAATATCAAAATAAATGGATGCTACTTTTATTGAATTATTTAGTTTTTATAATATTATATATTTAAAACAGCTTTTTTTAATAATCGATTAACAAATATTGTATAATACGATAATATATAGTATCGTTGTGAAAACAAAAGTTGTGAGCTATTGACCTATGAGTTAAGTACTTTAATTTGTAAAAGATTTTCCAATAGTATCACTAATTATATACATGAACTCAATTCAAATTAGTTTTATCTAAGTGTAATACAATTCACTATATTCACGAACTCGGTTCGGTTTAGACTTGTGCAATACAGTTTTACGTATGTAAAGTGTTTATTACAATAAATATACAGACATACAATATAGATTCTTTGCAATATAATAAATGTGTTAAATGTT
Source organism: Antheraea yamamai (assembly GCA_036509395.1). Taxonomy (NCBI): domain Eukaryota; kingdom Metazoa; phylum Arthropoda; class Insecta; order Lepidoptera; family Saturniidae; genus Antheraea; species Antheraea yamamai. The sequence continues at coordinate 5,287,945 of AP028424.1, read as the reverse complement.
ATAAAAAGTATTTGTTAAAATCTACTGTTCTTGAATATTAGGAAATCAAATATTTTCTCTAGTTAGCTCTCTACTTCTCTTATTTGATAGTACGCTTGTGACTGGTGTTCGACTGAACTGATATAGATTTTGTTTTGTTTTTAAATATACCTTTAGCTAGGTTTTAGTATATTTTCGGACAATAAGTTTTATATAAAATAAATAGGAAGGATGATAGTAAATTTCATTGGCTAAAAGATTACCACTATCATATTATTTTGTCTAATTGATTAAATGTTGTATAGTGTATTGCAATAAAAATGTTATACAATATAACAAAATTAAAAAGTCGATAGTACTAATACCACTAAGAGTCTACTTAGTAAAACCGTAATAAACGGATTGTATAATAACTAATAGTTAATATAATAGTAGAAGTAAAATAAATAAAACTAGAAGTATTAATAAATTAATAATCTGTTACGACTTAGAAATATAAAACTAATATTTCAATGAAGGGAAATATCCTTTATTACAGCAAGCACAAGACCAACACAGTTATAAAAAAATCAGTGTAGCAATTTTTTGAAACTGTCTGTAGAGCCGTATATCGTAAGGTCTATATTCGTTTGAATGGATCTTAAAGCCTTATGGTTCTCAGGACTTATGGGGTTAATACCAATTATAGAGGAATTGGGGAACGTTTTGCTCCCCATATCGAAATCAATAGTCTAGATTTCTGTTGCTACACGTACTAAATGATATTGGACAACGTATAAAATTAAAACAGTTAACAATCGATGTCACAGCTTCTTTTAGTCTCGACTTTAAAGGATATTACTCAATATACAAGTTTACCTTCGTGGACCAAAATATATATATAACAATAAACCATTTATATCTTGAACGAATATACTTAAAAATCCTTTAAAAGTTGCCTTGTTGTTGATTATAAAATTAAGATACGGTGATTTTATTATCATATATTTTAACGATGAAATCTGATGTAATCATTATTATTTTTATTACATAGTATAAAACAAAGTCCCCTACCGCGTCTGTCTGTTCGCGATAAACTCAAAAAATACTGAACGGATTTTCATGCGGTTTCACCAGTAGGTACAGTGATTCATGAGGAACATTTTGGTATATATTTGTTAAGATTTTTTTTATAATCAGGGCGGGACAACGTCTGCCGGGCCCGCTAGTAATAATATAAATATATATCGAGGCGACGTGACATTGAGGTATCAATTATAGAAGTATGGCGTAATCCTATGTAGATGTTCACTACTGCATATAGTTACGAATATATGTACAGATATGGACAGTTCGACGGTGCACGCGAGAATGATCCCCTCCCTTTTTTTCGAACTGATACACTATTTGCCTGACAGGTATTTACAGTGTCACTGGACTACGATTCCCGATCCTTTTGTACTACGTTTTTTTTATAGCTTTTGCTTTGTATTATATGTTAGGGCTTAATATTTCTGTCGGTACACAAATATTTTTTGACGATAGACGGGACCTTTGCGCCGACTTATATTATATCGATAAATTCCAACACCGTTTGAATGAGCACCACGGATATTTTCGTTACATAGCTTTTTTTCAACGGAAAAGGTTTTTAGGCCATCCATTTCATTATATTTAGCCCCTACATAGAACTGCAGCGCATAAAACCCGATATCACTTGAAACACCGATCGTTATAAATATTGATGTTAGCGACGTACTCTATGTTTCTACTGAACATACTTTAAAATGTATAAGTTGCAATATTTCTTCAAAAAATTCCATTGAGTCAAATTTTGGTAGGTTCTAGAGCCACACCAAAACTATTACAGGTTTAATCAGGAATAGGTCGGCTCGCCCGGGGTAGTGCCACCGTCTCACAGAAAACCGACGTGAAGTAAAGTGCTTGAATTGTTGCGTTTCGTTCGGTCAGTGAGAGCGCCGGATAACCCACCTCCCCTTTCCCTCGCCCCTTCTCCACTCCCCCTCCTTCAAACACAGGGTGGCAACGCTCTTGTGAGTCTTCTGGTGTTGCAAGTATCTATGGACGGCGGGGATCACTTATCATCAGGTGACCGGCCTGCTCGATTTATATTATTATATTTATATTTATATTATACTAGCGGACCGGGCGGACGTTGTCCTGCCTTGAAAACAAAAAAATCCTAAAAGTCGACCGCAGCGCCACCTACCGGGTCCAATTGTGAATCTAAACCATTCTCGGATCCACTCGAACACGCACATAAAATTTCATCAAAATCGGTCCAGTCGTTTAGGAGGAGTTCAGTCACATACACACGCACACAAGAAATATATATATTAAGATATAAAAAAAATCTATCGTTAATATTTAAGTGTCTACGGATCTTTGAAATATGATTTTTTAATAATTTTGCGTTTTTCTTAAACGTATTTTGCGGCTGAACTATTAAAATTACAATAAAAACTTAAACGACGATTGTGTAGTTTATTTGACGCTCTATAGAAAAGTCCTAACGAAGTCTCTGTATCATTAATAACAACAAAGTTACAACTTAACAAAGTTTATTTTTTCTAATTTTTCGCTTTTATTGGTCAAATTGGTTATGATAGGACAAAACATTTTTTGCCTTGCAGTTTGTATAGATTATATGATAATTTGCGGCGAGAATAAAAGGAGAAAATAAAAAAAAACGACTTTTTTTAGCACATCCTAATATATATACTTACTTATAGATAGGTATTTTCATTTTTACGACCGAAAATTGTTATGATATAATAAATAACGCTAAGAAAACTATAATCAGATCAAAGGTAATGGCCAAAGGATATTGTGCAACAAATACAAACTGTACCAAATATTTCAGTGAAGGACGGCCTGGCATTTCGTTTAGTACTCTTTCGTAAGCGAGCATTTTACTGTTTCTAAACAAAGCTTCTGAATATTCTAACGTAATTGTATGCCATTTCTATGCGTCTCAGCATATTATATGTACGTACGTTAAAATACTTCCTTATATCTTTTGTATTTCTTTATGTTACTATGATGTTCTCTTTAAATTTCTTACTTAACCCCTCGGCTGAGTTTTTAAAACCCATATCTCAAAATGGTGGATTATGGTTTTAATTTTTTTTTTATTTCACGATATCGTAAATTGTAAATTTCATGTAGTGGTAAAAAAAAGTTCGTAAAAATGATAAAATAATTTAAAAATACATCTTACATAAAAATGATTTTACAATACATAATTTGTTATTTTTCAAAGTTTTGTAATAAATTAGATATTTATGTAAGCTTATGCAGTCTGTTGACCTGTGCCTCATGAAGTCTACATTCGTTTCTTTGGAGCTTAAACCTTTACCGTGTTATTACAAAAAAGTTAAATACGTATTAAATACTTGGTTTAAAAAAGTTTCCTAATAAATGCAACGCGATCACCCGAGGCAAGTTCGCGTTATCCTTTTTCACAAGTCTAACCTAACGTAATCAAAGCGAGACAAAAAAGCAAGATGGCGAACATTCAGCGACCGCAGTGCATTTAATATGAGACCTTTTTAAAGCCAGGGTTCAATATGTATTTAGCTTTTTTGTAATAACACCATTATGGTTTTGGAAAATTCAGGGCCTAAATTCATTCTGACCCCTCGACCGCGACGAGGCCCCGCATGAGGGGCCGACACCTGCCGGGGAGTAGACGCAGTGCCAGTTCGGCAGCTCCTGCTCCCCGGCCTATTGATTGATTGATTGAAGGCAACATGGTGTTTTAGTCCGTGCAAGTCGGACATACCCCCTACCCGGCTAGGGTGGGAATCCGTAGCGATTTCCCCACGTAAAAAAGGGCTTAAATTCATCATGTTATAGTTTGTTTAAACATTACAATATTATAAAGGAAAGATAAAGAATATACAAAATGAGAATGAGTGAATGTAGAAATCAGACTCAAATAACCTAGTTCTACGATCTCTTAATATCTATATGTCAGCATTAAAATGGTAAAATCAGATCATAACTATGTCCGAACCTTAACAAAGCAACGACAGCGCTGTCTTTGTATACGAAATATCAAAGTTTTCTTACGAGTAAATGTGAAAAATGCATATTTAAATTGTCTGTATGAATGGTACAACCTGCAGATATCATATTCTGCCAATCATATCATAAGTTAAATTAAATACTTGTTTTGTATCCAACCAATTTATGTAAATAACTAGCGGGCCCGGCAGACGTTGTCCCACCCTGATTATAAACCAAATTATATACCAAAATCTTCCTCATGGATCACTTTATCCACTGGTGGAAACCGCATGAAAATTCGTTCAGTAGTTTTTGGGTTTAACGCGAACAGACAGACAGACAGACGCGGTAGGGGACTTTGTTTTATACTATGTAATGATGAAACTTGCAGCTTGTCATAGCGTTGACATGTGCCTCATAAATAACTCATATATATGGAGTATTCCGTACCAAATTGATCGCTTTTAACCCAAACACCTTTTGGTTTTTCTATAACACTTTGGTTTATTAGTTTGGCTTCAAAAAAAATTAAAAAGTTCACAAAAATGGTTTTGATAGAGTAGAAAAATTGAACGTGGTGGCGGGACAGTATTATTTCAACCTTCTATTACTTCATTACGGACGACTAGTCTCAAATCTTTGTATGTACTGATCAGTGAGCGTGGTTCTATCGATCTTTCGTTTGAACGTAAACGAAACAACCGAACAAAATTACAAACACTAAAACGAAAACGCTTCTTAATTATATTTTATGGATGTTACGAAAGCGGTGTTTTATGTTTTCTAAGATTTAATGGATGTGTTGTGTAACTTTAGTTAAAGCAATGCAATTACCTATTCTGCATTTTATTCCGTACTGTTTGGAACATCTTTAAGTTGTGGATGTCTTGCACGAATAGAACCAGAGAACTGTCTGAAGTCTTAAGTGCTTTGGGCAGAGTTTTGCAGAGTGCTCTGTAAGTAGGGTCTCGTAGAGTGCTGAGTGATTAGTCACGATCTTGAAATCTTTGTAAAAGATGTCTATCGTAAAATGTAGAAAAAAATTGTTGTACAGTTAGATCCATAAATTATAATTTATACAAGTATTAGAGACTCAATACATTTGATTTTATATCTGTAATTAGCGGGCCCGGCAGAGATTGTCCCGCCCTGATTTAAAAAAAAACCTTGACAAATTATATATCAAAACCTTCCTCATAAATCACTTTATCTACTCTGGTAACAACCGCATGAAAATCCGTTCAGTAGCTTTTGAGTTTATCGTGAACAGACAGATGCGGTAGGGAACTTTGTTTTATACTATTATACTATAATAATATACTATATAATATATTATAATGATAATTATGGATAAACTCAAATAATAGTAACCTATTTTATTTTATTTTTCATCTCGAGAGCTACTTTATTGGCGAATAGATAACAAGGATTTTATTTCTAAAATTTACATTAACACGAGTGCAGCCGCGAGCAAGAGATAGTAATTGTATAATTCGTTTAATATTAAAGTGTTTCCCTGTTGCGCATAACATTATTTAATTTGAATGAATGCTGAGTGAATGCCACCGCGACTTCAGAAGAATTCGATTTTTATTACTATATTTTATTTTATTAGTTATTGTCGATTTATTTAGTAACTAGCGGGCCCGGTAGACGTCCTGCCCTGACAATGAATAAAAATATGGACAAATTATATACATAAACCTTCCTCATGAATCACTCTATCTACAGTTAAAACCGCATGAAAATGCGTTCAGTAGTTTTTGAGTTTATCGCCAACAGACAGACAGACAGACGCGGTAGAAGACTGTGTTTTATACTATGTAATGATTTATAATCAACATACTGAAGTACAGCATTATATTGGATAATATGTTATAGTTTCGGTACAATACAATAATAGTAAGTCAATACTTTTGCAATAACTTAACGAATCGATTTTTTACTCTATTTCTATTGTAACAAGACCTGACAGTCTTACACCTATTAGTGGAATGTGCAGCATTTAACAATGAAAGACGATTGTGTAACGTGTAACAACCTAAAAGACTGTTTAGATATAATGGATGTACACGAACCTTAATTTTCTTAAAAATAATAAATGTTAATAAACCAGTGTAATCGAATCTACAGTGTTACTACAATGCATGAATTTCGTTAATCATGGTCGCTAATAACCTGAGATGTTAAAAAGGACCTAAAAAAAAATAATAAAAAAAAGTTAAAATCTGTTTAGAGAATAACGCCTGATTAAAAAAAATCTAAAATCGGTTCAGTGGGTTTCGATTTCATTGGCTTTTATAATATCTAATAAGTTTATGATATAGTATCTATATTTTTTAAAACGTTTGAAGTGGTTATTCTCGTATACATGTGTCAACGACAATCGATTCTACTATCGCACGGTGATTTAAAATGAAAGTGAAACCGTATTGAGAATGTAATTTGTGTTATTTATTATTGTATCAATAGCGAAAGTCTGTGGGAGATGCTTCGTGCGTTGCGTGCGCAAGCGAGAGACGATCATGTTAATTGCGTTCCTGATGGCTTCCGACTTGATGTATCTCGGGAATATCTTAACTATAATCATACGATGTTTCTATAGCATTACCTTTCATTAATGAAGTGCGATATGTACTTAATTCACCAAAAACCTGTGAGATACAAACTTGGTTCACCAAAAACCTGTGTGATACGAACTTAGTTCACCAAAAGCCAAACACCAAAAGCCTTTGCGATATGAACTTAATTCCCCAAAAACCCCTACCGATAATGTTATTTACTTGTAAAAAATATTTTTTATCACAACAGAATCCTTTTTATTTTATTTTTCTAAAGTGTTACCATTGTATATTCCGGCTAGTTGATCCCGAAACGCGACAACCCAAAAGAGAGTCAGTCACTATGACTGGTGCATCACCGATTGTAGTTGTGATCCCGTTAGACACAATTATGATGCCTTATCACTCAATAAAATATACATGATATACATTTATAAGCCATAAATTGAGCAACGACTATTATGTCTTGTTATTTGTATATATTACTCTAGTTGATACATGCCGCTTTGCTGGGCATTAAAAAAATGGCAAAGTGGAATTCAAAAAATAAATGGCCTAGAACCATCTATGAAAAATTATATTCCTATGCTGATACGTTCAGTAACTTTGACGTGAGTAATCTTCCAAGATTCTGTATCATTACATAGTATAAAACAAACTCCCCTGCCGCGTCTGCCTGTCTGTTTCTCTATTCGCGATAAACTCAAAAACTACTGAACGGATTTTCATGTAATTTTCCCCAGTAGGTTATGTGATTCATGAGGAACGTTTAAGTATATAATTTGTCAAGATTTTTTTATCATCAGCACAAGACAACTTCCACCGGACCCGCCAGTTTTTATTATATTTAGATAAAAATTAAAAGAAAAAACGGCAAAGGACTAATGGAATCGAAAAAATAAACTGGTTTCGAGCGAAATTTTATCGTAACATGGAAGTGGCTTGCGCTGTTGTAACACACAATGAAGTTAGTTGAGATTTAAGTATACTTTCTTATAATCTATCTATCTATATATATATAAGAGATTCCCACCTATATATTGACTCATCACGATATCTCTGGAACCATAAGGCGTAGCGACTTGAAATATGGTAGGAATATTCCTTTCGCCGAGTAGAGGTCAGCTAAGAACGGATTTTACGAAATTCCACCCACAAGGGGTTTTGCGGGGGGGTAATCAGGGCGAGACAACGTTAGCCGGGTTAGCTAGTTATTCATACAATCCTTACATAACTCTTATACAAACTTTTATTTATGCTATTTAATTTGGTCTTTCGAACTTCTGAGTCAGTTCAAAACAATTAAAACACATAAAAATATTCCTCATTATATTCACACCAAAGAAGTATAACTTCTGAGGTACGTATAATGTGCATATACACTTATAACGCGTAATATTGTTTTGGTAAATTCATTCTACGATTTTCTAATTGAAACTAAGAAGAATGTATTTAATGTTTCCTTATACACTGGTCCATTTATTTCACATTTAAAGTCTATTCGATTAACTCGACAACCAGCGGAAGTAATATATGGTAGCAGTGTTATTTCATTGCTTCTTCACAAGTACTTAGATAACCAACTTGTTGATTGTGACATAATAGGGTGAGGACGCGATTTAAATTACAATTGCAATTGCAATCGAATACATCATTCTGTGTATGTCGCACTCGTTTACCAAACTTGCTTTATAGAACTTTCTATTATGTGGATCCTTTTATATAAATTACTAGCTATGCTCGCGACCCCGTCCGCGTGGAACCTAATGTAAAAAACAGTGACTAATAAAAACATCTGAATGTTTTTTTTTTTCGGACTGACAACGCTATTGACCTTGCAAGGTCTTAACAGCTTCACCGGACTACTAAGGCGAGCGTTTAAGGCACTCAGCCGATTTTATTTGACAACTAGCCCAAGGGTGCACGGTACACCTCGGCTTGGGCTGTTGCCTGATACATGCAATTCGCGACCTATCTGAGCTTACCTAAGCTAAGCTAAGTATTCATACATATATGAGTTGTTGAAACATATATGTGTACCAAGCATACATACCTCAACAACTCTTATATATATTTCGTATCGGATAATAACATCTGAATGTATTAAGTCCAATTACTTATCTACTTTTCTCTCGTACTTAAGTCGCGTCGTCATTACAATTGCAATAACTTTTCACAGAGTTAACCGATCTTAATGAAACCAAGACTAAATGTTACTCGTTAAATGCTTTATGATTCTCTTTAATAATTTTTCGTGAACGCAGTACTTTAGCAGTGAGGCGTGTAAAAATAGAAAAAAAAACGCACCTATGTGTGTACTTATGCACGCACGTGAGAAATTATATTTATTTAGCTTAAAAAACATTAAATGGAATTGATGTTTTAATCACAAAATTATAATAACTTTGAAAGAGTTTAAAATTATATTTTTATATATCTGTATACAGACAAGACACCAGAAAGAAGTAAAATAAAGTATTTATCAGATAATAATGTAATGATAATAATTTATACCGTAAACAATAAAAACAATAAATACCGATTCTAACCATACGTTCGATCAAAAACGTTTATAATATTTAAAAAAAAAAACAATTTTATCACGAATACTTCAAAGAAATTATCATTCAACACGCTACATAATTTAAAATCACACAAATACACATATATATTTATGTATGAAGATATGAACACGTGTTGTAGATTCATATAGATTGTATATACACTAGCGGTCCTGGCGAATGTTGTCCTGCCTTGATAATAAAAAAAAATCTAAAATTCAACCACAGCGCCACCTGCCGGCTCCAATTGTAAATCTAAACCATTCTCGGATCCACTGGAACACGCATACAAAATTTCATCAAAATCGCTCCAGCCGTTTAGCAGGAGTTCAGTGACATATACACGTACAGAAGAAATTTATATATAAAGATAATAACTCCCTTCAATATAGTTATCAGTTCTCACGATAACTTAACAGACAATTACCAACCATCCAACTTCATGGTGTCGCTTTTGGGTGTCGGTGTGCGCGCATCGTAAAAAATCGCTCATCATTTTTCCCAAACGAGCCAAAAGAAGTATAACGTTTAAAGTTAAGTAACTGTTTCGCTCGTGTGTATTCTTTGTCTTTCGTGTATTGCACCATTAGGGAATCGAACCAGGGCGATCTAGTCACGTATTCACGTCGGCGATGCGAGACGGATTGTAAGTGGACATACAAACGAAGCCTCATTCATAGCCAGGCCAGCGCTCGCGTAAGCGATCTGTCCTATTTGTCTGCTATTGCGGAAATATTTGATATCTTTATTTACTACTCATTCCTATTAGCAAAATTATGAATAACAATGAAACGCTTATCAGTTACAAAAGGAAAATCTACAACACATGCATTTTAGCTTACTTAACTTATCGATGCCAGATATAGACACTAACAGAATAAGGATTCTCAGAAACGAATAGAAGAAAGTTTTATGAGTAGATAAAGTAAGAGAGAGAGATTAAATAAAATAAAAGCATAAACAAAATTTAAAAATATTATAACAGCCTATAAACAATTTAAATGAAGATGAATAGAGTACGTGATAAGACAGGAAAAAGAGAAACGGACTAAACTCATAACAAAATAGTACCCCAGAGAGAATAAAAGAAGCCGAGCTTGACAGAATAAGAGATGGTAGGTCAATATAAAAAAAAAATTGTTGGCCTAATACGAATCCAAATTGCAAGAGATAAGGAAACATGGAAATCTTCAGAGGAAGCTTTTGTCGAAGAACAAGTTGTAATTGAAAAACCCGATACCGATAATATACAATTAAATTACAACTCTGTAACCAATGCAATAAAGACTTATTCTATTTATTTTATCTATCACCGGTTCCATCCCTGTTACTAAATTCTATGATGATACTAGTTTTGCCCGCGGCTTCTCGCGCTTATATTGTTATCCGTTTACTATTACTATTTATTGATATTATTTAAATGACATAGTTGAGTTATGGTAAAGTGAAAATTGTACAAATTTATCTTTGTGTATCTATGCATATCAGTTTTCATGGTGATTGGTTGAACGGTACGCAAGTCGATGTGCTATAGCGCCATATAGTATAGGTTTATAAGAAGCGAGTTTATATCAATTTTCTTACAGATATTTTCTATTTACAATAAGCTACCGTCATGATGAGTTAACATTTTCTCAAGCACCAAAATAATCAATCACTCTATTATTCTATCTGTAGATACAAATATATACGAAACTTTTCTGATTACTATTCTTTAATTTGAATTCAGTTATAATTATAACGTGTTACTTTTATGTATGAATACAAAAACAAATATATTTTTTGTTTTAAAATATTTTTTTAGATAAATTTCAATAACACTTCATAAACGGAATGATCTATGATAGGGAAATTGAAAACGAGGTTGCTACCGGCCGATTCGGCCTTCGTGACTTCACAGATTATAAACAAGTTTACCATCTGTCTACACTGTGGTAAAATGCAACTAAATTTGATATCATCTGTAGGAGATTTTTTATACCATACTAGCGGGCCCGGCAAACGTTGTCCCGCCCTGATTAAAAATAAATCCTTGACTAATTATATACCAAAACGTTCCTCACGAATCACTTTTTCTACTGGTGAAAACCGCATGAAAATCCGTTCAGTAGTTTTTGAGCTTATCGCGAACAGACAGACAGACGCGGTAGGGGACTTTATTTTATACTATGTAATGATGTATTTTTTGAAATGTCCCCAATACGTTGAAATAAATTGTGTGTGGGTGGATTATGTCTTAATGGAAAACAAGTAGTATGGACCGCTGTATCGTTGTTGTGTCATCTTGACCTACGACTATAAAAGGTTAAAATATCATAAGCAGACGGTGCGTCGATGACAGCCTTCCTACTTGAATGTTTAAAGCAAATCTTATTGATATTGTATCCATATATTACAAATATTAGATTGTATTCGATTAAATTTTTCAGAAAAACATATTACTGTATTAAGCTTAATTAATGAAGTATGTAATTAAATAAACATGTTATAATATAACTTTTGAGTGTATTCTCCCTGCACATTAATGTAATATCTATAAAATGTGATGACATAGTAATTTAATTTACAAAGTCGCTTTTCGTTTCTGGCAGTGTTTTTCCTTAGCTATTCTACAAAACACAGTGAATTTTGATTCGGTCTCCAGTGTTGTTTAGAGAATTTATTGTGGAATGAAGTCGTAAGAAGGTGTTTTCGGACCCTACAACCCTAACCAAAAACTTATGAGATACATTAAAATAATGTATGTTGTATATTTTAATTATGCTTACAAAAATGGAATATATCTATCATTTTTATATTTTAGATTTTATTAAAATAATGGATTGTTTTCGATGTCATATACCTATACAGTACTACCCAATTTCATATTATAGTTTCTTTGAACATTTAATACACATCATTATTATCATTATATCATGTCCTTTTAATGAATAGAAAATATCACAAATTTAAAACTACGCATAGCAAAAAAATGAGCTTCTATGACTTGATGAACAATAAATATCAAAGCCTCAATAAATCAATTTAAATCGTATAGATATTTATATAGTATCAAATATACAATGTAGGGCATATTGCAGTCATAGGAAGCCTGGACGGGTCGCTAGTTATGTAAAATATGTAATTTATTACGAATAAAGTATATCTAGTATTACTAGTATATCTAGTAGTACTCCGAGTTATTGTATCTATCTATTACTAAAGTAATTTTCAAAATCGTCAATAAATCAATTTAAATCGTATAGATATTTATATAGTATCAAATATACAATGTAGGGCATATTGCAGTCATAGGAAGCCTGGGCGGGTCGCTAGTTATGTAAAATATGTAATTTATTACGAATAAAGTATATCTAGTATTACTAGTATATCTAGTAGTACTCCGAGTTATTGTATCTATCTATTAGTAAAGTAATTTTCAAAATCGTGCATCCGTACAAATAAACAAACTATACTTCGCCGTATTCAAAGCGAAAGAGATACTGTTACATTTTAGTGACGAAATTTCGTGACTGCGTAATAGAATTTTGACGTGAAATGTATTCGATTAAAAGAGAAATGGTTACAACTAGCTATATTTTCATGTTTAACACCCATCCCACGTTTGTCCGGCGAGGCCAAGCCGCCTGGCCGCCTGGCCGAGATAGTGACCAATAACGGTTACCGATTGTTCTAAGCATAAAAACCTATACGCGGAGACGCGTGCGCCCTACTTGACGGTGTGGTCCAAGTTACAAGAATCATTACAGTTTTTTTTTTTTTAATTATACATCTATTTCTGATTATATATTTCTTTGTGACCATGTTACTTATGGTTAAATTATTTCGAAAGATACATAAACATATATAGATTGAAAGTCGTATTATTTTATTTCAATTTAACATGTAATAACAACTTACTACAGTAAAATTATCGTAGAATTATTATCTCATTCTCTTTTACACTCACGAAACTATTAGTTATGTGAAAGCCTGGAAAATACGCATTTCTTTATTTATAATAGTAATTCTAAATATTATGTTTATGTATATTTATGTATTAAAACTAAATTTAAATGATAGGCTACAACAAGAATTGTGTCTTAAGTATTTTGGGCTCTATCCTATTGTACAATTGTTGTTCAATGTAAAACATGAAAGTTTTTCTAAATAAAAAAAGTAAATATGAACTATTAATGAACCAAATATTATTAAGAACTTAGGACCATCTCAATTACGAAGACACATTGGCTCACTGAATGTGTTTTATCATCTGGGTCTGCTTCTGAAGAATTGTTATTATTTTCCCTTCACTACAGAACTAAATGAGCTAATGTACGAAATTAAAGATACACGATAACATCAATTTCTACAATTGTATAGAAGTTTACGTATTCTTATGTTTGCCGGACTATAAATATGTGGAATAGGCTCCCATTTGGAGTATTTAAAATTTCTTACAATATTGGGTCATTATACGTGAAAGGTCATTGCTGCATGACTGCATGACAGCGATGACTGCAGAATTCGTCATTAGTTATTGCAGATGTTAGTGTGTTAGTGCAGCAAATCATGTGCTGTCCATTCATTTAATTGAACTAATATACGAAAATACCAATTATTTCATTTGGAATGACCAAAACGTCGTCGACATCGGATTAATGCGCGCAATTCCTATTAAAAATTTTGTACCATTTATAGCAAACAATAAAAATATTTAATTCTGTTTGTATTTTAATCTCACAAAACGATTTACTCATAAAAGGTGTTATTGTAATTAATAATAATTGATGCACAATCTCTCTAACATTTGTCATAAGCTTTTGACTTACACCAAACAATTATATGGCCCAGAATGTAAACGGAATAACTATTTAATGGGTTAAACAACTGGGTTGTCTACAAAGTGATGATTAATATATTACTCTTTAATTTAAATTATACAATACTAGTAACGACGGATGACTTTGTCTGCGTTAAATTACAATGTAAAACCATAAAATATAACCTAGTGGAGTGCAAAAAATTCATTATATAGGTGTACCACGTTCGTAATGATTGGAGTTTATCGATTTAATATGATATAAATATCCATTTTTATATATAGATAACATATCATTTTATGTGAGCGTTTTATTTACTAACGTAATCTTGGAAATTAATAATTTAGTGCAGTATAAAATATTGTACGATGAAATTCTCCAAGATTATAGTAGGAATATACGATATGAAATCGCCTATATTGCCGGTAAGGATAAATTTCTGTATACTACAGAATTTAAAGCGTTTGTGACAGTCAGAAAGACCAATGATTATTGTACAAAGATGCCTGGCGCGCGACACTATGCGCCACACACTGTCGTTTATAAAAATTGAGTCATAATGAAACAATGCAAACCATTAGAAACATAATTAACATAATATATCGTATATAGTAAACAATATTGTGACCGTGTTCGAAATGGAAACTTATAACTGATACATCTTGTTTATAAATACGTAGAGTAAGGTATGTTAGTACATACATATAGTACTAGCTTCTGCTCGCCACTTCGTCCGCGTGGCATAGTTACGTCGGGCTAACGCTAACACGCAGCGGAAGCTCTCAAAAGGAAAAAAAACCCGATGTTGAAACATTATTCACTAGTACTCCGTTCCTGTTCGTCTTACCGCGATGATATATAGCCTACAGCCTTCCTTGAAAAGGATTAAACGAAAGAACTCTTAAATGGAGAGCTAAGAAGGGATAAAAAAAAACAGTTTAAATATAGAAGAAAATAAAAATTTTTTATTGTAGATAAATATTTTAGACTGTAGGCGTAAAAAGCATGATGTCAAGTCTATTGTAAATAATTATGGCATAATAGAAAAAAACCATTAAGATTTTTTTTAAAGATGACTGTTTATCCAATAAAAAATATACATATTAAATACACAAATTCTAAATCATATAGCTTGGCGATGCGTATCGTGGCAACGTATGCCGCGGTGATGCGTCGCCACGCAAACAGTCGCTCAGACCCGCCGATATAGGAGTTTCATATCGAAAATCTAATTAAGTGTCAAATAGATTAGTGCATCTAATAATTCCTACACCCTATGACTTTTTATTATCAATTTCAGTAAAGTTCTATTGCCTGTCCTTCATAGATCGCTACTTTTAATAACCACACAACATAGCAGCACGAGTACTTTGTGGTAAAAAAGATGTGTTGGTGGTATGGTAGACTCACTATATCTAAAAACCTAAACTGCATATACATCATGACTTTTTTTTAAATTTTACAGTGTTGTTTTTACAGATATTGGGGAATACTCTTCTTTAGGCCGGTTGTTTTTTTATTTCTCTGAATGTATAATATAAGTAAGAAAATAATCAGTATAAGAGACCTATTCAATATTTTTGTCTTGTTCCTTACTTCTTGATCAAGCTAAAATTGATTTAGTTCAGAAATCATTCGATATTTCATAAACATTTAAGCTTGGTTCACTTTTTTGAGGCATATATTTTTTATTGGACTTCAATATAGTTATGTGATTCAATGTAATGTTTGATTTATAGACTAAGTAGGAAAAAAATATAGTTAACAAACTTTAAGAGACTCTGGCTTTCACGTATTAATTGATCTAAAGTACGTGCAGATAGTTAATATTTGGACTACTAGTATTATTCTTTCAGCATCTGCGTCTTTTCTATAAGTATACTTAATTGAAATCTTTAATTTACGGACACCACAATAGAAAACATTCGCAACCGATATTCTATTCTATTCCTTTTTAGATAAGGTCTAAAGAACATCAAGAAACTATTTTTTATATAATAGTTACTGTTCACTTCCCAACATTCTAAGAGAAAAAAGCCCTGATAAACAAGGGCTACGGGGTAGGGGAAGGATCGCGCGTTCTGACAGTCCACGAATCCCAGGGATTGACCTTCAAATCGGTGGTGATCCTGCAAACAAAGAGCAGAAGGATGCAAATCCACGATAGTGTTTCACATGCTATAGTGGCAGTATCCAGACACACCCACACCTGTGTCTACTACACCGACGTGACTGATGACGCAGTTAGTAGGTTCATCCGTCGGGCCATGAACGCTCCGGCGCGGCATATTGTGGATTATAATCTAAAGATGGCGATAGAGGACCGGAATGGAACCGCCATAAAGGCAATAACGTCTTAAAAAAAAATCCGTCATAAAATAGTTAAATGAAATCATAAAAACAAAGAAATAAATATATATAAAAAAAAAATAACAATAATAATAAAAAAAAACACCAATAGATGCTCACAGATACGATTTTTAACTTACACTTAAAAAGCGATAGCCAAAAAATGGTGCGGACCGAGAGTCTGCAGAAAAAGAAATAAAAAAAATCATTCTAAGAGTGCAATATACTTATAAGGTTCCATCATCATCATCAGCCTGTATCATACCAGTAATAAAACGACTCATATATAAAGTAGATATAGTAATATTCCCACTCAATTTTCTCAATCGAACAAATGTCATATCTTATTTCGTATAGATCGTATTTGTGTTTAATTTCGAAATGGGAACTTAAAACGGTGTCAGTTTCTCGAAATAAAAAGCGAACGTTGTACACGATATAAAAGATATTGCGTGTCATTATTTATAAAAAAACGATAATTAATGTTATCTACAAAGTAACTAATAAGCATTTGCATAGAGTAATTATATATCGCTTATCATTAAAACAATGGGAAATGTAATGTATTATAGTAAATGTAAGCGTGAGAACTAATAGACAATAGTATTACGACATTGTTAGTACTTATGTACATTCGGTGATCTGTAGATCTCTATTCAGGGTCATTATCTACAATAGACGAACATTTACACATAGTTTAAGCTAAACTATAATTATTTTTGTAAACAAAACACAATTTTCAACATCGCCTTCAAAATTCTTCCTTATTTGGGAACTTCATTAAATTAACACAGTAATGGTCTTGGTTTCAAATTTAATGAAGTCTGAGGTTAGGGTTTTGAAAGAATAGTGACTTTATCTTACTTATCTGTATCTACCTATGTATATCTTTTCGCTTAATTATCTGTGAGCAGTTTAAAGATTTCTAAACGAGAGCTAGATTCTGTAAAAGTAGCAGGATAGATGCCGCGAAAGTTATTTACAAAACTAACTAAAAATGACAATTGTCTATTAAGTTATCGAGAAAGATTAAAGCAAGTATTTCTCGCAATAGGGCTAGCAAATTGACTCTATTCCTAAAAGACTAGGAAACTTTGTAGAAAACATACGCATACTCTTGACAAATTCCATCTTAATAATAGGTCTTTACCTATGAAATTGTCGTTCTGCAGTACTGGCCATTTCAAATCAAAATAATTTTTGTTTGGCTAAGAATTCTAATTTCAAATTAATTTTATTTTAAAAACATGGAATTCTTTTTCCAAAAGTAGTTATTTGTTTATTGATTAGTGTTACATTTTCATCGCATTTCAATCTTTTTTGTCATCATGGATACGTTAAAAATTCTAGTAATTATGGAACATGAGTACCGTCGTGGCAGCAACGCGGCACAAGCGGCACGCAACATCAACGACGTTCACGGAGCTAACACTACAAACCAACGCACCACCTGTTATTGGTTTGCTCGCTTCCGTTCTGGGAATTTCGACCTGAGAAATGAACCTCGCGGTCGTCCGAAGACTTTGGTCAACAATGACGAATTAAAGGCGATTGTGGAAGCTGATGATACACAATCTACGGCTGAATTAGCAGCAGCTTTCGACGTTAGCGTCAAAACAATATTGGTCCATTTGCGTCAAATTGGCAAGGTAAAAAAGCTTGACAAATGGGTGCCCCACGAACTCAATGATCGCCAGCGCGAAGTACGTGTCGAGACGTGCCTTGCACTACTCAACAGACACACAAATGAAGGAATTTTGAACCGCATTGTTACCTGAGATGAAAAATGGATTCCGTTTGATAACCGCAAGCGCTCAGCAAGTTGGTTGGATCCTGGTTCAGCACCTAAACAATGCCCTAAACGAAAACTTACCCCTAGAAAAGTGATGGTCACTGTTTGGTGGTCTAGCGCCGGTGTGATTCATCACAGCTTCTTACCAAACGGGGTGAGCATTACTGCAGATGTGTACTGTGAAGAACTGAACACAATGATGGAGAAGCTGGCACATCTCTAACCAGCATTGGTCAGTCGCTCGTCTCCGCTGCTCCTGCACGACAACGCGCGACCTCATACTGCACAGCAGACGGTCTCCAAATTGCAAGAACTGGGGTTGGAAGTTCTCCGTCATCCGCCCTACTCACCAGACCTTGCGCCTACAGACTACTACTTTTTCCAGAATTTGAATAACTTCTTGGCGGGAAAAAAATTCAATACCCGAGAGGCAGTACAAAATACCTTTGAAGAATTTGTTGCCTCCCGTCCAGCTGATTTCTTTAAGAAGGGCATCAATAAACTGCCACTGCGTTGGCAAAGATGCATTGATTGCATGGGTGATTACTTCGATTAATACAAATAAAAAATACAAGAAAAAAATTCGTTTAAATTTTTTCATACAAAACGGCAATTTCATAGGTAAATACCTAATATCTTGAATAATAGACGAAGCAAATGTTAGATGAGCAAATAATGTTCTAAACACAAACATGCTACGTCCCAGTAAGCAAATGTAGGAGGAATTGAACTGTTTGAAAATCACGGGACGTCAAAGACTTTGATAAGTATCTCCAGAAAGTAATCATTTTTTGAAATACATATAATATAAACTTATTCTGGTTATCGCAATAAAATCATAGTACTGTGATAAGTAGATAAAAGCGCTCTTTCGAAACAATTCTATGCAATAAAGTATATTATATTTAAATTTGTAATAAAATTGTATTCCAATAACATCAAGCCGGGTTGCATGTCTCCTAAAGGCACTTCAATATCAAATATCGATATTGACTTTAAATATACACAGTACAGTATATGCACAGTACAGTCATTTTGCCGAGCTACGATAAAAAAAAAATAATAATAATAATAATATCACGGCATTGTTGTCTCATGCATATTGAATATTGAATGTTACCTGAAACTGTCGGAGTGGTTGATTTAAAATAAAATATGATAGCATAGGCTTTATTATGCGACGCAATTATAAATATGCTATCGAAGATTATGACACTCTAAATATAGGTAGAGAAATACACGTGTGTAGACGGCTGTCTCCTGATAAAAAGGAGGCTCCGCGGCGGCGTTTTCTATCGCTGGACCAACCGCCGCGCTGGGGTGGCACGATGGAGTCTGTAGAGATCTCGTGTTGCCTCAACTGTAGTGGCAGACGTACATCGTGGGGTTTTAGTATGGGTTTTAGTCTGTGCGAGTCCGACATAACCCACTCTATTTCGAGTTTTTCTATTTCATCATTTTTCTATTTCATCGTTTTTCTATGTCATTCTATTTTGAGATTTCTCCACGTAAAAAAAGGGTAGAGAAATACATCTCAATGTCATGTTAATATATAAGAATAGCTAAATACTGGATAATATTGTGTTATGTTTTATTAATCTGTTTATGATTATTTATTAATTTTCCCCCTAAAATTTAATTACGTGTCTTAATAACTAGTGACCAGCTTACTTCATTACATATTATAAAACAAAATCCCCACCCGCATGTGTCTGTCTGTCTGTTCACGATAAACTCAAAAACTACTGAACGAGTTTTCGTTCGGTTTTCACCAGTAGGTAAAGTGCTTCATGAGGAAGGTTTAGGTATATAATTTGTCAAGGTTTTTTTTATTGTCAGGACGGGACAAGTCCGCCGGGCCCTCTAGTTATTAATAAATATAATGTTACCTCAATTTCTAGACACTGAAAGTGTTTCTGACAACACACAAATAAAAGCTTTGTTTCAAGGTCATGTAACCAAGAATGTATGTGCAACAACTATTAGATGGATTCAAGTCATTCAAGCAATATTCTGAGTCTGTCTTGTCTGACTTTATCGTTACATTCCAAAAAATATAAGTTGGTAAAGACAAGATGATGCCTGAAAGGTGGAGTCTTATCACCCTTATTTGTATTCTTCGTTATTGGAAAAACTGATAATATAAAGAAAAGGAAATGCGTATCATAGCAGAAAACTTTATTTATTTTTTCTTCGAACTGACTACGCTATTGACCAAGCAAGGTCTTAACAGCTTCACCGGACTATCAGAAAACTTTAGATTCCATTCACAACTGGTGCAATTATAATACGCTGAAGGTCAACGCAGATTAAATTATTTTAGTACTTAATCCTTTCTTTACAATAACAATGATAATTAATGATAATTATTTTGTAATGCATAATATTAGCTACTGTTTTGTACATTATAGGTAACTTATCTTTTGGAGTCATTAAAAATCCACATAGACCAATATAATTTGTTTATAATTTTATAAGCCTTGCTTTAAAGACAACATTTAAAAAAATACTTTAAAATACTGATCAGTAGAATAATGTAAAGATTTCAACACGGAGCCTAAAAAGACGAGCACGTAAAAGGGTTTGATGTTTATCCAATATTTGGATCTGCACTGTGAAAGTTAAAAGTACCTTGCGATGTCTGCAACTTGTCTACAAGACGGAATAAATATTTACTTCTCCATTACAGCCATGGAACATATATAACACAATACAATATTTGAAAGCTGGAGTTAGAACTATTAGTAATCTATTCATATAATAAGAATGTAAATGTAACGTGCCCGTACTATGAGATTTTTGTGAAAAAAAATTGTAAGTGACTAAGAAAAAATAAGTAATTCAATACATTTAAATTAATTTTAGAAATCTCTGCCTGTCTATCTGTTTGTTTGTGAACGCATCAATGCTACAGCACAACGTTTATGATAAAACATCATGAAGAAAATCATAAAACATATCCTCAACCCTCAAATGACATTTAGTCTTTGTTTCGTTAAAATCACTTCCTTCTTTCAGAAGTTATTGTTATTTGAATTATGGCGCCAGTTCAGTACTAGAAAAATTAGGCAAGCAAAACCATTTCAACCTCATCAATTTTTTAAAATTATATTTATACTAGCGGGCCCGGCAGACGTTGTCCCGCCCTGATCGCCCTGACTATAAAACAATCCTTCACAAATTATATACCAAAACGTTCCTCGTGAATCACTTTATCCATTGGTGAAAACCAAATAAAAATCCGTTCAGTAGTTTTTGAGTTTATCGCGAACAGACAGACAGACATACGCGGTAGGGGACTTTGTTTTATACTATGTAATGATAATTTATTATTATTATATTATTTTTATTTTTTATATTTTCATGTTTCTTCCTCTGTATAGTTCTGCAACAACTCAGACGAGGCCACGGGTTATTAGCTAGTTTTAAGCATTACTTTGTTTATGTATGTATATTTTATACAAAAATTACAACAGTAGAGTAGATTTTTATGTTTCGCTAACTCATCGGAACGATGACAGGTAACATGATTGGACACATAGTCTGCCGATATCGGTTCGAATCCTAAATTGAACCTGAGAGTTCGAGGAAAGAAAGCATCGTGATGAAATTCTAATATGGTGGTTGTACTTTCTCTAATGCGTCAAGTTGAAAATACGTCACTTAATTCTTGTAGGTGTGTTCTGATAGCCACATTTGAGAGTCATTTGTCTTTGGGCTTAGCGTCTTAGTCTTATGTAGTAAGCGACGTAGTTACTTAAACTATAACGAGATTATGGTAAAATGCTGAAAAGCAAAAACAATTAAAATGTTTTACTAGTAGCGTATTATAGCGAACGGAAATAAGAATAATCAACGTTTATATTTTTATACCCACTAAGACCTTGAAGTTTAAGCTATGAGTTTTATTCTCACGAGTCGTTTCGCCTCGTTGGTCATTTAACCATAAATTAAAACATTCAACTGACCTATTTTGAACTTAAATAGTAACAAAGTGATTTGTCATTGACATCTATTTTGTCTCTGGAACCATTCTCGAACCAAAGACAAAGCCCTGTTTCTTAAAATGATCTCCGTAAATGTAGAGTGTCCATGCCACACCAATAAAAAAAAGGAATTATGTACATACGATTATACGATTGATTTTTTTTTTTAAAGTAAGTAATATAAATTGTGCTTATAATTTATATTATTTGCTTTTAAATAAAGCAGATTATTTTTAACAAGCAATCACTGACAGAGTACCTGTACATATAGCATGAAGCGTAATTTATTAAAATAGATTATTAAATATAAAGCTACTATTTATATTATATGTTGTGAATTTTATTATAAACTAGTAGCCCTGGCGGACGTTGTCCTGTCCTGATAATAGAGAAAACCTTGACAAATTATATACCTAAACCTTCCCCGTGAATCACTTTATCTACTGGTGAAAATCGCATGAAAAGCCATTCAGTAGTTTTTGATGTTATCGCGAACAGACAGACAGATGCGGTAGGGGACTTTGTTTCATACTATGTAATGATAATACTTCACCTGAATTCACGTTAAGGCATAAGACCTTCATTAACGTTACGTAATCAATTACCAGGAAATTCAGGTCAAAAGTAGATCCCATTTATAATATTAAACCAGAAGTTATACTCCGATGGTAAAATTCTTCTGTTCCATTGTTATAGGACAGAATGGAATTTAAATGGTGTACTTTCAGTTTAATAACTTATTGAAGGTAAATCTTTTAGAGGATCATTTTATATTTTCAAAACGCCGTCCTCGTTAGTCTGATATAAGTAATACTTTTTTAATATAGTTTAGATGAAGATTAGGAATTAACGAATAATGTTCGAATCGAATCGGATATTTCGCTCGATTTTCGAATCCAATTATTCTACTCGATTCGTTGATGATTACGTAGTAAAATTGAATATTCGCACACCTCTATAAGGCTTGTAAATAATTTCATTTGTATATAAACAATTATTAATAGCACAGCTTTTTTTTTTCTAACACCATACTCGTTCTTGCTAATTGATTTCGGGCGTGAATGACTTATCTATCACGCTCAGATGAGCTATCTATCTCTCTCGGTCTATAACATGGTGGCTATTTCATTTTTGAATAAGTAGATATTTGGAATACAACTCTGAAACTTTAAATTACCGCGAACAAAAGAATATCACTTCCAAAACTTTTTCTACATACCAAAAAATTCATTTAAACTTTTAATGTAATAGCTCGTTATTGCCTGATAATTGCTTACAGGTACATTTTCCATATCGATATCAAGATATATACGTGTCACAGATGCGTTACACACATTCTATTATTCCGTTAATCACAAAATATGGTCACTCCACAAAAACGCAACAAGTGTGTCAAACAGATGTCGCCAATGCGCCCTTGGTGAATGATTTATAGGACAGATGAGCCGCTCTGTCGTAGTTTTTACGACAGGAAGGAGTGTGTGGTCACTGACATTATTATGGTCAAAGTTTCATTTGGTCACAACGAAAAAGAAACAAGATAATTGTCCCGTATAGTGTATAGCTTCAATATAAATGTTTAGATAATTAACTGGTTCTTGTACTCTCGTAGAATTATGGAGTATAAAACTCCCTGAAGAACTTTATTACCAATTTTTTCAAAATATTGCGAGCACGGAAATATATTGAGATTGGGCCTAATTAAAATTTATATGGAGAGCGACAGCAGAAAGATAAAATATATGTTTAATATTTATTATGAAAACATGCAGTTAAATAAGATAAATCACCGGTTTTTTACGTTTATATTCATTGCCAAAACTGATAAAATTAAACACATATTAATTTCATATCAACAATGTTGACAATAATTCTCTTGTTTGCTATAATTAGGTTAAGGATCTTATGAACTACTTAAACAGCTTAAGACGTTTTTAAATACTTATGAGTAATAATAAACTTACGTACAGTGTTATTTGTCAAAAATATAAACTTATTCAGATGTCGATCTTCTTGTAAATTATTATAGTCTTAAATGTTCAAATACTTACAACATAAGTTATCTCTTTTCTATTTACTATCAAAATAGAGGTGATTGATAGATTTCTTTTTTGTATTGTATTGTAAGTTATCATCCTAATAATAGGCTAAATGTAGTCAAAGCTTTCATGATCTACTTGATTATTAACTAACAAAATATATTAGTTAAATAACAACTATAGAAGCATTCACTGCTATTCGAAGGGAAGGATTTTTTAAACCTTATTTACTTGTATTTCAGTCATTCGTTTAGTATCACTATTTATTGAACGCTAGTTTATTAGTTAAAGTTTATTACGTATAATATATTCACCGTATGTATGCTAAAACAATAGAATTTACAAGTTGATTAGATGCACAGTGTAATTCTTTACAACGAATTTCAAGGGACCGAGCATTTTTTTTCGTTTTAAACAGATTTCGTTATACGTAAGGAAGAGAATAAATAGATGGTCTTGTGGTAAACCAACCAAATTAAACAAATTTCTACGTTATAGGGACTTTTTCGTTATAACGAACGACGTTATAAAGAGTTTACATTGTATTAAATGTTTTTTTTTCAGTGTTGTGTTATTTACATACAATATTGTCTGCCTTTGGTTTGTTACATCAGTATGACATCACGCGTGTCGGGTAAAAATCTAAGTTTTTTTAAATACTTTTTTAGAATAATCATGTAATTCAAGACACAACTAAACAGTGAAATCAATTCGTAATATTCATAAATGATATTATATTACTGCTGTTTTATATTTAAGTCCAAACTAAACTACAGAACAATCGGTTCATTTCGTCAACATCTATACCTGTAATTATTCATTTTAAGTGTACATAATAAATGGAAAGATATTTTGCAATAGAACATGTTAAAATATACTATAGTCTCTGACTGGACGTCCTTGTGTATTCGATGTGGTGAATCGCATTCATCGCCTCACAGACGCGCGGATAGAGAAGGTCTACTCGGAACAATACTTCGTTCTGGTCACGCACGAATACACGTCACGTCTCGTCGTGGTTGTCCCAAAAGTAATATCAGTTAAAAATACGTACTACTCAATTGGCCACGATATCACGTGAAATAAATGGTATTTTAAAATAAAATTTAATACGAAAGAAATATGGCCTATGTATGTACCCGGCGAGAATGTAGTACACTAAGCGTAAGAATTGTCAGAGTCGATTCAATATAAATTACATTCTACAAACATACAAACTTTACCTATTTATGTATAACATGCCAGTGAACATGCGCCCGTAATTCTTTTTCTTTATTTTCTTTTTGACAACCAATCTTTTAGTATATTTTTATTACTGTCATTGTCGAGTAGGCAATGGCAAGTCTCTTGCGACCATTTCAATGAACTAACAAGATTATGGCTGTCTCGTTATAAATTTCCAGAGAGTTTTTGTGGCAAGTCAGAATCCATGCTCCGTGGTATTATTTCTTAATCACTTCACATAGGAAACTATATTACGTAAAACACCATCAATATTACAGACTATAGAGCTAAGTAGCACAAAATTGTAAATAAAATATAAAATCCACTACATGACTTTCCATGATCCCTCCAAAAACTCACGTAACTCTTTTCTTCTGAAACAGCTTCACAGAATTTGTTTTTTTTTTTTGGATTTCTTGCAAAAGGAACATATAATCTCAAACGTTGGGCTTGTCAGCACCAATCATTTTTTTATGATCTGTGTGATTTAGTATGATCTGTGGCAGGAGAATCTCGGCCTATCGGGTCTACTAGTAATAATGTTGATATTCAGTTAAGGGCTGAGAAAGCTATTAATATTGTTAGAGCGATGTAGTGTTTTTAGATATACTAATGGTCGTTTGGTGGTCGTTTGTTATGTCATGGTAGGGGAAAATATTCATTACGCGTTATGCGTTACGCGTTAAACGTAAGGTAAGGTATGTCTATAAGTGTCTGTCTGGGTTTAGTAGTATTCCAAAATGAGTAAATGTATAGTTAAGTGGCTATACTAAGGGACTTTGTATAATATATAATTTATGAGCATTCTTATATCTTAATATATATATTTCTTGTGTGCGTGTGTATGTGACTGAACTCCTCCTAAACGACTGGACCGATTTTGATGAAATTTTTTGTGTGTGTTCGTGGAGATTCGAGAATGGTTTAGATTCACAATTGGACCCGGCAGGTGGCGCTGCGATCGACTTTTAGGATTTTTTTTATTTTCAAGGCAGGACAACGTCCGCCCGGTCCGCTAGTTTATATATAAAAATCAATGTTTGTATGTTTGTCCTCAATGCATGCCGAAACGACTGATTAGATTGTGATAATCATTTTGTAGGGTATTCTGGGGATGCCCGAAATGGTTCCTAGCCCAAAAAATCTATATATGTATATATAAATGTTTTTTTTATCAATAAAATTGTTTGCCTTCAAGAAAGAAATGGCTTTTTCTTTTTATTGAAACTTTTTACACTACATTTGATATAGTTTTGACATGTTTGACATATTTCAATGAAACATCAGTTATCACAATTAATCTATTCCATTTGTATCAATGTAATTGTTTAGGAATTTATGTAGTTCTGGCATGGATACGAGGACATAATGGGATCCAGGGTAATGAAGCTGTTGATCTTATTGCTAAAGAAGCTATCCATACTGGATATTGTGATCATTATAAAATCTATATTCAGGATTTATCCTCTTCGAACAGGACTGATTTGTTTCCATTATGGAACTCAAACTGGAATGAATCCAACACAATTACAAACAAATCATGTGCTTCCATTCAGAACAACATTCCTGGTAAACCATGGCTTTATAAGTTTCGTGACTGTTACAAACTTGAAGCGTCTACTATCTGTAGACCGACGATCTATCTGTAGAGGTGTGCTCTCCAGTCCATCTTGCAGAGCTCAGACTCAGGGACAACTGAATATGTGAAAATATTTTTTTTCAATTGCCCCAATCTAGTATGGTATTGTATGGTATTTTACT
This sequence comes from Antheraea yamamai, assembly GCA_036509395.1. Classification (NCBI taxonomy): domain Eukaryota; kingdom Metazoa; phylum Arthropoda; class Insecta; order Lepidoptera; family Saturniidae; genus Antheraea; species Antheraea yamamai. The sequence goes on along the minus strand of AP028424.1, from coordinate 5,260,880 downwards.
TAACAATATACTATGTCCTTCTGATTTTCACAAAAGCAAAAAGATGTGTATTTTCTCCTTTCATCTATACTCTGACTAATTTTATAAGTTTTATCAAAATTAAGTTTTAACATAACACGATAACTATTATGTAAATATATATTTATTTAAGGCATGATGTCTCTAAGTGTTGTGTTTGTCTTTGTGTATCTCAATGGCCTAATCTGGAAGAACTAAATTATATAATAAAAATTTAATACTACCTATGAAGTTACTCTCCCACTTGACTGACTTGACACTGGTAGAATTCGTATCTATGAAACTTTAATATTAAAAAGTTGAAATTGAAATTAGTGAGTTTGGAAAATCGGGGTAATCTCTGATAATACTGATCCGACTTCCAAAATTCTTTCACAGTTACAAAGGTGTATTAGACTACTGCTGTTGTTGTGTGTTGTTGCGAGGATGGTAAATGGAGCGCAGAGGTGAGGGTCAAAGAAGCAACCCAGGGGATACCGGGAAGACATTTCTTACCAATATATATGTATAGGATAGTTTGGATTCACAATTGGACCCGGTAGGTGTCCCAACAATCGGGTTCTAAGGTGTTTTTTAAGTTTTTTTACGTTTGGGAAATAAAATCGGAACAGGTAGTAACCGATTTGGCGCAGACGAAGTTACACGGGATATGCTATTTAATTTAATATATATATGCAAAAAAACTATCACTGCCTCAGCGTGTACACACACAATGTTTTTTTTTAAATAAGAAGTGATAATTGTTACATATGTTTTTTTGAATTACTATTTACAACCAAAAGAGACTAATAGTCTATCACACTAAAAAGCATATATAATTTACTAAGCATGCGGCTTTTCGAAAAATGATTGGAATACGCTCTTCAAGGTCTGAACACAACAGTGATGGTCCTGGTGTTGCAGTTTTCCATAGGCGACGGTAACCATTTAACCTCAGATAGGCCGTCTGTCTGTTTGCTGGCATAAAAAAGCAGAAAAAGTTATATGTATATATCTCTCAACTTAAACGATATTACATTCATATGCCAGTAATATTGAGTATCTAGAAATATAAACACGAAGCCTATTATTGTGGAATGTGGTTAATTAAAATCAAGGGTAGAGGGAGTTAACTTTCTGTACGTATATATGTTTTGTGTTCATGTTCCCCTTACTTCGCTCCCCCAAACAGGAAACGTGCGATTATATAGCACGCAGCTGTAACTATATTTTTATAAATTAGCGTAGGCAGTTGTTTAAGTTAATATTAACCAACTTTATTTATGTTTTCTTTTTTATTATAATTTTTGACAGCGTCATATAATTTCTTGTAAAATAAAATTAATATACCGAATCGTAAATTAGAGCAATTTACGTAAATTGCCCTATTCTCTTGATCTCCTATTAAAAATATATAAAAACAGCAATATTCACCTAGTTTTTAAAGATAAATTAATTTCGAAACCGAATTCACGTAAGCAAAGTACATTATTACATAATATTAATAACATTAATTTAGATAATAAAATATCTTATTTAAAATGTATGTTACTTCTTTGAGACCGTCAAGAAAGTTTTAAAATAATATAAATTCGTTCGTGGTTTTACCGAATTCGCTGTTCCATAACTACAGTAATTATCAAATCAAAGGTATAAATAAAAACTTAGAGTATTCATTTATACGTTAAAAGAAATATTATACACATAATAAAGAAAATACTACTGATTTCTTTGTATATGATACGGCCATCGTAATAACTAGAAATAAACTTGTAGTTTAACGTATCTCAAGCTTGAAATCAATCTTTCCTTTGTAAAGCTTTTTCGAGTACAAAGTTTGAAATTCTACGATCTGGGGCATGAACAAAGGATTCCTTTGCTTCAATAGAATATGAGAGAGTCACATTGAGCTGGTTTTGTGAAAATAAAACCGTCCCTAAGGTCTCCGCTCGTAAAACGGAATGTTTGAAAAACGACTAATAAAACACCAATCTTTTACTTTTCTACAAACTGTTAGTAAGACGAAGAGAGACATACAACTTTAAATTAAGATATAGTTTTCTGTTGGGCCGATTTGAATTAAATAAAGCGTATATGTTGCCACATGCTGCGCTAATATCATCTTTAAAAACCTCATGTAAAGCATTTAGCAGTTACGGAGATTATCGTGTTCAAACAGACATTTTTTTATTTTAACTGTACACGGTCCTTACATCTTTCATAATCGATCTTTGGCAAATATTTTTATTGTATATACATGTTTATTTAATAGTCTTATTGTAGTTGTGAAAGAAGAAAAGGATAGAGGACGTATTATCTTATATAATCTTTTTTAATTGTTAATGTAGATATAAATTGATATGTACTCGTATATCTATTTCGCTTGCTCTTTTGTAAAATTAGTGCAAGGTTTAAAAATAATGTATCTACATTTCGACGTACATTATCCCTTCGATTCTTCTTACTTACTACAAATTAAATCCGAGCCCGTCTCATTTGCGATAAAGTTTCTGGCTACAACTACAAGTCTAAATAAAATGCGGATGCAAAAGTAATAACCATTATTTGTTTCATAGGTATATTTACTTTGCCTTACATTCACTATGTGATTGTATATAAAATTAAATGTCGAATTAGCTTCCGTTTCGATTCCTGACGTTAAACATGCCTCGTATGCTGATGATACAAAATAATCTCAATTACACATAGTAATACATATATATCTATCTCTCTGTCATCTCTTTAAACCTGTAGTCCGGTGAAGCTGTAAAGGCCTTGCAAGGCTATTGGCCTATTGGGGTAGTCAGTTCGAGAAAAAAAACCTCTTTAACAATATAACAATTGTCCTCATCGTCCTATTCTTAAATTAGACACCTTATAAGATACTCCAGAATTCACTGTAGTAACGGAATCATGCAACCTCGCAGGGAAGTCTGTCTTCTTATCTACAACCAACATAATAGAATTGCAACTGTGATCGTTACTTAAAATAAGGGTTAGTGTAGAAATGTGTTTTGCGAATAAACAACTTATTTCTATTTATACTATTTATAGCTTCTGCTCGCGATTTAAATAACGTTCAGGTAGATTAAATTTATCTCTCGGAAGTTGACTTTCTTTTTGTATGAAAGGCCGTATCTCCGTTTCAGTATAAGTGATATTTTATGTGTACATAAAAAGTAATGATGATCGATTGAGCAGTTAAGGTATAAAAGTGTAAGAAATAAACAAAACTCACATTCTTATTCATATTATTAGTTAGGACTTTAACGAACTAGACACCGAACCTGTTGATACAATTGATGATAATTTAATGTATATGCGTAAAAACTTTGAAAAAACTGCATTTAGTAAAAGACCGGCATTGTCTAAATACTAGAAACTGTAACAAACTGGTCGTCCTATGTTTCAGACTTAGCAAAACCAGTAATAATTGTTTTATGTAATAGTGTTACGTTTTACAATAAAGTCCCAAAGCGTGTTACCGCTTTACCGGAATGTAGGTTTAAACGCCATGTCAAGCGGGTTTTGGTTAAAAGTGGTCAAAAGGTTATCTAGAATTAATCAATATGTGAACGATGGTGATGTCTGGAATTGAATCCTCTCTGTGCATACACTATAAACGATTGTACTGGAAATATATGTGTTAAAAAGATGTACCCGATCGAGTTTTTTGCCGGTTCTTCTCGATGACTGCGTTGTTTTCCGAACCGGTGGTAGTTTTGACGTTCATAAGTGCCTTATTAGGGCCTAAACTGAAAAAGTTGTTTTGAATTCTGAAAATTCTTACACTGATAATAAACGATTCTATCCGAAGAAGTTTATATTTTAACTAGCTTTTGTTTGCAGCTTCGCTCGTGTTAATATGCTATGCTATTCTCTTTGCCACAGCTTTTGCCAAAATTTCACGATGATCCGTTGAGTAGTTAAAACGTAACAAACACACAAAGTCACATTTTCATTTATAACATTAGTTAGGACTGGCTGTGACCGCGACTTCGACCGCTCGGAACCTAATTTAATAAAAAATAATGACTAATAAAATCATCTGAACGTATTAAGTACATTTACTTTTCTCTCGTACTTAAGTCGCGTCGTCATTAAAATTACAATAACTTATGATAGAGTGCACTGATTTTAATAAAACTAAGACTAAATATTACTCGAGGATATGCTTTATGATTTTCTTAGTGAAGTTTTATCGTAAACGTAGCACTTTAGCAGTGATGCGTGTTCAAACAAACATACAGACATATAGACAGACTGACATTTCTAAAAGTTATTGAAATATAGCTTATATACCTGCAACAATTTTTTTCATAAAAATCTAAAAAGTACAGACACGTTAGATTTACATTCTTATTATATGTATGTATAGGTTTCCTACAATTTAGTTTGTATTTGTGTTCGGTATAACCACGATGACAATTTTCCTATTACCTTCTCTAGGTATAAGACTACCCCTATACCAAATTATATGATCGAATAATAAGTACAATACTTGTAAATCCAACAAGCATATACATACGTCTTTACATTTTTAATATTACTATCCTTTGCGTTTATATTGAACGTGTACCTCACTCCGTATCTCAAGTTTACTTATCAAGTAAGGAAGTTAAATGCAATTTTCCAAGGTAAATAGTAGGAAACTGCAATATTTATGCAATATAATATTCCTCTTAAGTTTTCTCTTGTATAAGATTTTTAAGACGTTGAGAGAGTATATTGAATCACTTGAATTTCTGTTTGTAGAAATTTCCTTAGACCGTTATTGTTGCAGCTCGATAAAACATACCTTCTTCTTTTATTAGCTTTTATTATTGGTACTAAATGCGTAAATTCGGAATACGATTTCTTAATTTTAACATATCAGCCTTCCAGTTTTGGTACTCAGAGTTTCACGAGATATATAACTTTTTCTGATGTATGCATATTGGCCCATCATTTGTTCGTATTCCTTTGCCAAATTGCAGGCCTACTTGTATTTAACTACTTTTCCCTTTTGTCATGTAGTGGACAATATTCTATTATACTTTTGTATCTATTCTGTTTTGTTTTCGCTTATAGTCCATTTTATCGCTATTCCAATTACTAAATTTGCTTTGGTATATTTTCCATTTCCATTGATAATATTATTCTTTGTGTTCTTTTCTGTTATTTTTGTGTGATTTTAATTAGTCTTTGTTTTTTAATGAGTATATTTATATTTTTGAAGTCTGGCACTTTCAACTATCCGAATTGATTAGTACGTTAAGTGGTCCTACCATGAATACAATCGAATCATTTAAATACATATAAATGATTATCAAAGTAAAATCCAAAGAAACGTTTTTGTACATATCATATACAATTATATACACAAAAATGGATGTCAATATATATGTTGGAAAAACAATAAACTTCGATTTTATGGTATCGATTTAAATATAACTCGTTACTACATGACGCTACAGAACATCAGCTTCTCTACCTTTTGCTCTAAGTTTAATTATTACAATAGTATTATTAAGCCGTAACAAATGCAAGCGGAATAGTGGGAAATATTTTATTATTATAAATAAGCAAGTTTTGCATGTTTGTAGTGGATATTTTCAGATTTTATTCATCCAATTCTGTATTTTCTTTTGTATACTTTATTGATATAGGTTATATTTTATTTTTACTGTTTTATAATACAACTAATAGGCACGAAATTGCTATATAAAGTGTCATAATTAAATATACATAGAGTAAATTTTGCAGTACAACGTAATCTGAGAAAATTGCAGGCGCTTTCTGTCCATAAAACATTTATTTGTATGAAATTAATTACATTTCAAAACACGTAATTTCGTGTCTACAAAAATATTATTACTACTTCATCGGTTTACGTTTCGAAACATTTATAAGTAACGTTGAACGAATAACGAAACTTTGATCTGTAATACAATATGTATATATTTTTTTTCAAATTATATGCACAGCGAGGCGGCGAAAGATATTGGCTTTTGGAATGACGTTCTTAATGCGGGTTGTGGTGGGAGTTCACTGGTCCTGCCGGGTCGAGCGTATGCCGTAATGCATGAACAATGTAAAGATGTCTGAAGAACACTAGTTTTAGTCCGTACGGATCGGACATAACATACCTTCAGTTACCCGGCAGGGTTGGTATCCATAAGGAATTTCCCCATGTAAAGGAAAGTGGTTGACTGATAGGCAGATCCGTGCGGCCTGCTCCGTGGCCCCACGGTTTTATGGGCGCAAACATCGGAGAAAGAATAATGACCCCGAGGAAGAGGCCCGGGTGTATAGAGACTGCAAGGAGAGGCACTACGGGTCGCTATCAGTCGGACTAAGGATAGGGCACGAGAGGAGCTCCTCCAGACGCTGGAGAGGAATCCGTATGGGCGTCCATATTATGTGGCGCAAAAGAAATTTTGAGGCCAGGTGCCCTAGATTACAGAGGATCTACGGAGCTTTCTTCCCTCCTTTCATGCCTTCTGATCAGGCATCCAATTTGAAGGTGCCGGTCGACCCACGTTCACGGAGAAAAAAATGGGAAGGACCATTGAGCGCCAGAGAAGAGCGCCCGGTTCGGACGGGGTCTCGTTGGGGCATTTAGCCATCTTGGGAGATCAGGAATTATTCGAACGCTGCCGGTCAGACAATTCCCGATTCTATAAAAGACGTGACGTCTGTCTCCCACCGAAGGAGGGCCGTGACCCGGACGGCGTGACCGCGTACCAGCTCCTAGTGTTACTGAACATCGTCCGGCATATAGAAGAAGTGCGGCCCGATTTGTCGAACCTACAGTACGGCTTCCAGGCAGAACACTTCATTATAGATGCCTTAGCCCTCCTAAAGACGTCCACGAAGGTGACCTCTCATGGAGACAGGTTGTTGACAGTGTCTTTAAACATCGCATTTAGGGTCAATCTCCGGGCGGTACGGTTGCACGCTTTGCAATCGCACAAGTGACCCCATGCCGCCCCATAAAAGCGGGGAATGGTATACCGCAAGATTTTTGTGGATAGGAGTCACAGAAAACCCTTCTACTCTTCCAAGCGGTAGAGAACTATTGATAGGTTTCCTCCCGTTAAAAAACATAGGAATTGACTTGTAATAATAAATAACTCAAGGAGAAAACGTCACACGTCTCAGTCTCTTCCATGCGACTTTCTATCTCTGTCTCTGTTTCTTTCATAAGAGTACCGTAATTGGGAGAAAAGTAACCCAAGTTTATTCTCCTATCGTGTTTGCGTCACTTTTTCAGGCCAATATTTCAAATCATATTTTGGACTTCTTTTTTTAAAAAAAATTTAATATATATCTGAAAACCCCTAAATTCGATATTTGCCTTTCCGTATTGCCTTAAGCGTTCGCCTTAGTAGTCCGGTGAAGCTGTTACGATCTTGCTAGGCCAATAGTGTAATCAGTTCGAAAAATAAATCTCAGTATTGCTTTCACCGTAATTCACTGTTCTAGTATAAAAAGCGCTTGAAAAAAATTATTTAAAATTCTTCTTTGTGAACAAATCTCAAATTTTCAAGCGAAAACTTTCAGTAAACTAAATGAAAATTTCATAAAACCAGTATGCAACTATAATGAAGCCAGCGGTCATCAAAGGGAATAATATTCATGAAGCTTATGGAATTTATAAGCAAAAATAAAATTTCTCGAATGTTCATATTGAATGTTGTCGCTGTAATTATCGTAAATTTATATGTTGTTTTTAGATTCGTACGTACAATACTTTTATCGCATTGTATCGTATAGCAAAGCATGAGCCAATTATTGTATTCCATCATTTACGCGATATTCGCGAAGGTGTTGTTCGAAAGTTTATTAGAAAAGGTATTATTATGATATACAGTTTCAATAATATCGAAAGAACGTTCTATACTTATTATTAGTTCCTTGTAAATTAAACAACGATACGCTCCTATTAATACAAATAATGTAATGTTCATAAAATCTCTCAAAATTTACACAGTGTACATCGAAATTACCGGGATTGTTTACAGACAAAGCAAGTCGATACTATACGAAAGAATGGCGCCAAACTTGCGACATCATAAACATAAAAAAGCGAACGCTACTATCTTTACTTATACACACTACAATTAAGGGCGATCGACAATTGTTTCTTGACTTGATCTGGTGCTTTTCTTTGCGATCATTGAGCGATAATAAATCGTTTTATATACGATCAATTAAGTTTGTAATCGTTATTTCCTAAACGAGCACTATCTGTTCGTACACTACCTGTTATTAATTAAAATTGTCATAAAATCCCATAAAGAGATATATCAGTTATACACTTTTATTCGCTCAGGAAATTACTTTATTAAAAATTCGTGGAGCTGAGCATTGTTTTGGAACAACGTGTTCATTCGTTAGGGCTAATATAAACTCTTTGTGTTGCTATCATTGCTACAACAAAAATAACATTATGCAATAATCGCTGAAATCTACATTCAAGCTATAAAAAACCAAATGTTTATCCAAGTGTTTGATCACCAAAGAATTTATTACGCTTCTATAAAAATAGACACTGTTCAAATTTAAACAATTTTTAACGCTTGTCTAACTTAACAGTTTTCATGTCATTATTGCGATCATTATATTTCTGTTTGCCGGCTAGAGACTTTTCGTAATAAATTATGTTTTTGACGGTAATAATTAATTTGGAAGATTTAGAGCAATTAAACAATTTTTGATGATTCTCAAGTAGATCATAACGACTCTTATACGACATTATTTACATTTGACTATTTATTTAATCTGATTGTACTGTTATTCTGTGATATTGTTGTTCCACTCTACGTACTTTAACGTAATATATTAAATTCATAGCTTATTTTAATAATTACATCATTTTCTTTTAACTAAAACGGCACAATAATAATAACCAATTCCGCTTAAAATAAAATAAAATTCTAACAAAAATATTATTCAATAATGCAAATTGTTTGCAAAATATCTGATGTAATGGAACGTTTAAGAATAAGATTGAATTGAATGAATGCTATTCAGAGTTGCCTGCATAAAAAAACTTAAACCAGATGTTTAGCTAAAGACCGCTTACGCACGTTTTTGTGATTAAGTATTTTAAACATGTGTTCAATAAGGTTTAAAATTTTGAATACTGTTCAGTAAAACTCCTGTTAAACGCGTGTTCATTTTTGTTTTTATAGTAACACTGTATGTACGTGTTGCATGTCGTATAAACTATTACAGTTTGATAAGGGAAAAAAATAAAACCCTTCCACTTTCATGAAATAGACATATTTATAGAGTATAAAAAACAATTATAAAATTTCATTCAACAATGGAGCGCCTTAACTGAATACTATTATGATAATAAAGAATTCCCAATATCCGCTGCAAATTGAAAGTCATTGAATTATCCGCATTTCAGTCTAAAATTAAATTGCTACTCCAGACGGACTATATTTAATTTAATGAACTAAGCGCCAATCCCGGTCCGATTTAAAGGCTGAATAATTTATCATGTAAAATTAATAATCATTTAGCGAGATTTATATGAACGTATTGTTGATTTAGACTTAAGTGAATAGAATATTTTATTGTAGCATAACAATTTGACAACACTGTTGTTAAAACTTGATTAATATATCTATAAAGAAAATTACTACTTAATTTCATAAATATTTCTACATGGTCACAAAATAATAAAAAACTACTTGAGATATGTGAATGCCAAGTCCAACGTGTTGCAGGGTGAGGAGACGGCACAGTACTTAGAGCATGCGACCCGAGTGCAGGTTTAAGAGGCCCCTTACCGTTGCGTCAAAACTCACTTCCACTCACCGTATTCCTAACCCTAACTTACTTATTAACGCTGCCCTCCAACTTTCGGTTATTCTAACTTATATCTACACGTCATGACTATGACGTATTATAAATTTTGCATTGGCTCAATATATATTTCAAATGTATCCATACATTCACATCCATTTTCCCGTCGTACGCAATATTTGTACTCTCTTTTTCTAGTCTCATATTCAAGTTTGAAAGAGCAAAAAGAAGTAAACTGATTAAATTCCAAACAATGTGTACCAAATGCCTAACATAATAGACATCTCGTTTGCAGTAAACTCTGTTTGAAACCTGAGGCCGTTATTGAAATCAATAAACACGATTTCAGCAAATACCTTTAGTATATCAAATAAGCCGAATCATTTGGTATCAAATAATTGTATATTTAAATTATGAAATACTACGATTTTAATTACTAAAGACTGAATTCCATGGAATTTATTACTCCTTATAGAGAAAAACACTATTAAAGTACATATTGGAAATGTACACTGGGTAAATGAAATCGGCGCAAAAGGGTATATGGGGCGGCAACCACCATACCCACAGAGGCCGCAGTATTCTACTTCGACAGTGGACTGTATTGGTAAAATGGTTGAAATTAGATGCTATCCCACAAAATAAATACCATATATCTTAAACTATCATTGGGCTGAAAGTTCACTTACTGCATGGAACGCATAGATTACCGTGCAGCGTCGGGATCTGAACCAATGAGTAAATGTCATCCATTTGAGCAGCATTCACAAAGGTACGTAATATCTTCTCTTCTAATAAACCACAGGGGTTTCAAGATGAAGGTGGATTAGCATTGTACGATACCTTGCCGCCCTAACAATCACGGTCTGTCGGTACACCGTGGGGCTTTAGTCCGTGCGAGTCGGACATAATGGGGAGGGTGGCGTATCCATAAGGGATTTCGCCACGTTAATAAAAAAAAAGGTCTCAAGATGAAATTCTTTTAATAGCAAACGTTGACGGTAATGCTTATGGTACTGAGGCATAATTGTTAACGAAGAACCTCACAAGAATATTACTAAAAGGGCAGTGGGAGAAGCTACTTTTGGAAACGTCGAGATTTGTAGAAGAATCATTCATTGACACAGTCCCCAAAACAATTTGACGTAATTGGCAAACATTGAGCGTAACACCAACAAGAAAAGGAGCTCAATAGTTTTTATGTAGCGACCACACAGTGGTCAAACCGGCCTCAAGGTGGACCGATGATATGGTGAAGGATGCGATAATTTTGCCGGATGCAGCGCAAGGTCAACGGTTATAACAATATTTCGGGGGAGGCATAAGTCCAACGTCTGACGTCTTTTAATTGAATAGTTGGAACTGTTCAATAAAATAATTACGAAGTACAGTATAGTAAGGTCATTATGCAACTATCTTTTTAGCTACGATGGCGCTTAATGTATTAGAATTATGTTTAGTTTATTTAAAAATTCTTCATAATGACAAACAACCTGTAACCGGTACGCAATTAGAATAAGACACCGTTTGACATTTTTATCGAAAAGTCAAGGTCTCCTGATCGAATTGAGTGCAATGTTCGTGCTTGTCGCCTACTCATACCTCATGTTTTAAGTTCCCCATACCGATTGTGGGCGATTCAAATGTAAACAACAAAGGAAATCGTATCACAAATTACATTTGGAGTTTAAGTATTGAAGGTGACATTCAATATCTAATATTTAATTATTATTTTATGATGTATACTAGCTGTGAATCAAATAAATTACTAGATTGACAAATAGCACAGGGTAAAATTAAGAAGCCTTCTATGAAAAGTTCTGCATCGAACGAGGACATACGTACGTAGATACGTTCAGTAATTTGACGTTATCGAGCATCAAAAGAAAAGCATTTTCATTATATATATTGACCACCGGGCCCGAGAGCCGTTGTCCCGCCCTGATTATAAAATATCCCTGATAAATTATATACCAAAACGTTTCTCATGAATCACTTAAAAAGAAGGTGTTAGAGGTTTTGAGTTTATGAAAGAAGAAGAAAAGGGGGGAATTTTTTTTTAAATTATTAAAAAAAAAAAAAAAAAAAAAAAAAAAAAAAAAAATTTATTTTATTTTTTAAATAAAATATAGTTTATAAAAATATATAAAATAAAAAAAAAAAAAAAAAAAAAAAGGAAAAAAAAAAAAAAAAAAAATAAAAAAAAAAAAAAAAAAAAAAAAAATAAAAAAAAATAAAAATAAAAAAAAAAAAAATAAAAATTTTAAGAAAAAATGGGGAAAAAAGGGGGGGGGGAAATTTAATATTTTTTTTAAAAAAGGAAAAAATATCCACTGGTGAAAACCGCATGAAAATCCGTTCGGTAGTTTTTGAGTTTATCGCGAACAGACAGACAGACAGACGCGATAGGGGACTTTGTTTTATACTATGTAATGATAATGAAAGTCAGTATAGTAGTTGGAGTATAAAAGCTTGGACAAAGTATGATAGTCTGGGGAAGGTATGTCAAATGGAAAAATCAGTGCTGTACCTGTTGAAGTACGAAAATCTTTAAAGCTAATGTTGAATAGATAATAATATATAATAATATAGGTTTTTGAACTAATTATGTATATTTGCTATTTCGTTTATTTTTTCTTTTACTACTGTACTTTTGATGTTTTTTTCATTTTATTATTTACATCTTTTTTCATGAAATCCACGTCGACCAAACATTTTAGAATTACTTTTACCGTTAAAGTTTTGAGTTTCAATAGCCATGGAAGTTGTTATTGTTCAGTAGTTAGTGTGTTTGGGACACCGAGTAGGTTTGGATCCTCTTTTCTAAGCTCGTCGGGCTAGCTACCAGCTACCACCACGTGCACCAGCTCACATTGGAAAACTGTCGTCACCAAGCTCCTATAGATGCGTTCTGATAGATTCTTAGTCTCTCTACGTTTAAACGGGTTTACCAACTTGTACCACAGCGTTATTTAACATCATGTGAGATTGCGGTGAAACGCTAAGCCTTATAAAGTGTAAAAAATACTCGAAACCAATAAAATCATCGCCCACTCAACGATGTCTCACTTTATTGACCCATCATTTCTTCTTAATTTCTAATATAATATATGAATACGGTTGTCAACTTCTTTTGACAAAAAATACTTATAATCTTTTGAAATAGGGGAAAAAAGTATTTGGGAGAAAATAATGTATTTTTCAATTTTATTCATTTATCCCTTTACAACATATGGTAATTGTAAAATATATTGTTATGTGCAATTTATTGAACTGTTCCAATCCTCTCGCCATTTCAGATTCACTACCGAAAACCTCTTTCAATGAACGCTGTATTGGTAGGAATTGAGATTAAATTCAAGCTCAGTTTGTCAATGTAAGTGCGTATAGAAAAACAAACCAATTTCTTAAATAACTTACATCCGAAATGAAATAATATCGAAATGAAAGTTGCCATTTATGTATAATTTGTTTCAACATGAGAGATAGGATAATTTAAACTTTCGATTAATGACCTCAATGTTTTTTAATTACAAATTAAACAATTGTCAATGTTGATTATTTTTATCGATTGTAAGTTTCATCAGTCTCAAATAGATGGCGCTTTAAATTAGTTTGCTGACAGAAAATTTCTTTATCAACTCAGGTTCATTTCTATGGCGTACGTGTTTGATTTAATTCACCATATAACTTAGCGACAGTAACGCGTGGCCGTGTCAGCTTGTAATTACATAAAATTTATGTGAAATTTCATGGAATCACTTATTTAATAACATTAATGTATGGTGAAAACTTGGACGAATATGATGAAAATTACACTTATGAAATAAATATTTTTGGTCTGGGGTGTTTTTGGCCGGGGTGGCGCTCGTTTTTATTAATTTAAGGAGGAAAACGTCCGCCGGCAATAACATTATAAAATAGAAACAATATCCCAGAGTCCTTATTTTATATAAATTCCTAGAACAAAACGAATTACTAAACATGTTTAAATGAGATCTTTATTGCATACATATGACGCCGCGATGGTGTTTGGCCTAAAAAATGTTTTTGTAACAGATCACGCGCTAATTATGACAATTGTAAATGTTCTAACGCATGGTCTGCGTCCTTGTTCATTCGCGAAACTAGTATGAGAACTCAAGAACGGGGTCATTGTTCTCGATCGTTTTTGAAATATCCAAGTTTATTACTCGACTCGTGCTCAATACAAACTGAGCTCAGAAGTAGAAAACAGATATTTAGATCTATTTTCAGGTTTCTATAGCAATTTAAATCGGACTTATTACAGTTTACTTAAATACATATTGGCGTCTCTTATAACTTAAATTAGGTGTTCCCGCGACTTTGTCCGCGTGTAATAGCTACTTTGGGCTGACGCTAACACACAACGAAAGATCTCAAAAGGAAAAAAATCCTCGATTTTGAAACATTCTTCATTGATGTTCCGCTCCTATTGGTCTTAGCGTGGTGATATATAGCCTATAGCTTTCCTCGATAAATGAGTTATCTAACACTGAGAGAATTTCAGTACAATTTCAATTTCAAATCGGATCAGACCACATTATGCGTTAAATACGCAATGGCGGACTTAATGCCGAAAGCACTCTCTGCCAGTCAACAGATGATGCAGAGATAAATGTTGTTAGCTGTAAAAGGTGAGGTTTTTATGAATTAGTATAGATACAGCTCAAGCGTTTTCTTTTATTTTATCACCACTAAGTGACGTCACTATTCTTCATAGTAAATGTAGTGTAAAATAAAAATAACGGCACACACCGTTATAATTTTATGATCTGTCATCAAAAATCTATCATTAGTCATCCTGCAAATATAAATGTGATAAGCAACATGATACTTAGTGTGATGAATTTATCACTATTATATTGTGGTCGTAGCTCAATAACGCACAAGTTGCTACTACCTTACTTACTTAATGAACATAGGCCGGCTGAACCCAGAACACGGTTATTCTAAATGTTCCACTTTACGGACTTTTGTTTCTTGTATTTTTTTATTGAATTTGCATAAATATATTCAAAATGAAGAATATATTGGGAGTGGCTACAATTTGATGCAAATCACTTCCCTTCTCCTTCACGCGTTACATGAGTATGTTATTATAAGATCACAAAGGTTAGATACACAGTACACACAGTGCTTTCAAAGTCCGTTCAATGTCTTGTATTAAAGAATACATGCTTCATCTTGCACAAAATTATCAAACGATTTGATGGTAGAATCATTCTCCATTAAACCACAAAGATCAAAGGGACGTATCCAAAGATTCTAACAAAGTATATGCTCTAATCTCTTCGAATTAAATTATGGCATTATTTTTGCTAATTTTGCACATATGTGTTGTCACAGGGCTGGTGTTCAACATTATTATTATCAGCTTGTAAGAGGCCTATTGTAGAGCCATTGGCCTCTTCACGAAGCAAGGTGTGGACATAATCATCACGCCAGTCCACGACTTATTGGCGATTTCAAATTCCGAGAAGTCCACAATTCTATATTTTTCCACATACAGTGGTATCACAAGAGCGTTTCTTAAGTTCAGATTTCCTCACTATGTTTTACTTCGCCGTCAATCGATAGTGTTACCAATTTAAATTAGTAAGTGTGCGTCAATTCCGAAACATTCGTTCATATATGCCGCGATTCGAACCTACGGATATCGGATTTATATACCACCAGTCCAATCATCAGACTATCACGAGTGCTATCATCAATAATTTTAAAACGATTAAGATATTACCTACGATTCCTATATTCTGTTAATGTGTCATATGGAAGGAAAACCTAAGTTCTACTCTAGCTCTAGCTGTTCTCGTAGAATCAGGTGCTAGGTTTATCACAACTTATTTTAATAAGTAGTCATATATGATCAAACCGTTTCCCAGTAATAATACTACCGCTAATGGTTTTAAAATCAGTAAAGATGCTATTTATGCAAAATGTGGTCTGTGAAGTAATTCTAGTCGTGTTATTGAATATAGGATCCAGGTTAAATGACCTAAATAATAATGTGAACATAGTGACCTCTGGCGATGTCCTTGAAATAATAACAAAAACTTGACCGCTACAGCTTCAAGGAAATAATCGGTATCTTCCCTTCTACCCCTGTAACTCTAAATTAGGTAGGAGTGAATCTACACCTCAGCTAATCGAGACCTATAAAATAGAGTTTCTTCGTGTCACCTTCGAAACTCTACTTCCAGAAGTTATACTTTACGTACCTTAGGATACACATGTATGATTATAAATAAATATATTAAGAAACGAATTACCAACTAGTAAGCACAAACAATTTAACAAGATGCTCTATTATAATATAAATACGCATATATAATTTTCAAGTTCAAGTTGAAGATCCCATACGTATGCCATAGACAAATTGTAGTTATTATAAAATAAATCTTATTGTTATTGCGATAAAGTCTAGTGCATTTGTTTAGAATTACATGTGTTGGCGGAAGAGACAAACATTGCCATTAAACTTATTGGTATTTATACGGCTGTATAATTATGGTGTAGCTTACTGCATTGAAAAGTATAAAAACATTAATTTGCTTGTTGTTTAATTTATTAACCATCTATACATATAATAAGAATGTAAATCTAACGTGTCTGTACTTTTTTGATTTTCGTGGAAAAAATTTTTGGAGGTGTCTAGGAATAAGTAATAAAATACATTTCAATCATTTTTGAAATGTCTGCCTGTCTATCTGTCTGTCTGGCTGTTTGTATGAACACGCAACACTGCTAAAGCACTGGGTTCACAATAAAGGCTCAGAATAATACATGGATGCAGGGTTTTGTTTGATTAATGGTCTTAATAGTTTTGTTTTTGAATGCGGTGAGTTAAGTATAGAGAAAAGTAGATAAGAAATGGCTAATATAGATGTTTTTTGTCTGTTTTTCATAGATCACGTGGACGAAGTGCGGGCACAGCTTTTATTATATATACTTCTATACTATTATTATAAAGGTGGAGGGTTTCTCTGTTTGGTTGAACTCGCTAATCTCAGGAACTACTGGTCTGATTTGAATTCTTTCAGTGTTCGATAGCTCATTTATCGAGGAGGGCTATAGGCTATATTTCATCACGCTAGGACTAATAGGAGCGGAGCAGTAATTAAGAATATTTCAAAATCGGGGATTTTTTCTTTTTGAGAACTTCCGCTTCCTGTTAACGTTAACCCAACGTAACTATTCCACGCGAATGAAGTCGAGGGCAGAAACTAATTATTTATAAAATGACATAGACAAAGGTAAATTTAGACACTTATACAATTGGTAAGCTAGCTATCTATCTACATAGTATGGCTGGCAAAACAATTTTTTTACTCTATCAGCTTTCAAATAAGTTTTGATTCCATTTATACACATATCATTATTCCCACAACGCATTCATATTTTCTTCGACCTTTCTCTACTTTCATATTCATCCTCCTTCTTACTTAACCCCATTGGATTGTCCAAAACTATGGGTTTAAACTCCATACAATAGAATTACACTTTATGATGGAGTGGTCAACAGCAGTACAAGTTTAAAAAAAATCCATTTTATGTAATTACAATTTTAAGAGATTGGTTAGATATTTCTAAATCTAAATTTAAAATATTCATAGTGTGACTATATATAAATATAAATAATATATAAGTGATTTACAAAACACGCATATAAAGATTTAAAAATATATTATCAATCGATTGATAAATATATAATTCGATAGAACAAGATTATTAAACTCGTTATAATTACGAAAAAATGAGGTGTACTATTATTAATTTAAGCAACCTTAACACGGGGGATTTCTCTTAATTCTTGTGCAAAAACTGTAAATAATATAATAGCGTTTATTCTGATAACAGTGAGGTTCAGTTGCAACACTGCACTGTGACGATTACAAAACAATAACCGCGGTCGCGCGATTCATTCCAATTCGGTGTAGCGCAGCGGGGCGCAGAACGGTCCGCTGAATTGTTACTATAACAACTCTTAATTTAAATCCAAATTAACTGCATTTCATTCACATCATAATAAATAACCTCTAGTTATTATCCTTTTTCGGGCAACATCCCCGTCGTTAAGAAGAATCGGATAGAGACTGGATTGGGTTTATATATTTACTAGCTTCTACCCGCTACTTCGTCCTCGTAGAATAGTTACTTTGGAGCAACGCTAACATGCAGCGGAGCTCTCAAAAGAAAGAAAAACCGATTTTGAAACATTCTTAATCGATGCTACGCTCCCACTGGTCTTAGAGTGATAATATATGGCCAATAACTTTCCTTGATGAATGAGCTATCTAACACTGAAGGAAGTTTTCAAATCGAACGAGTAATTCCTGAGATTAGCGCGTTCTACCAAATTAGTTAAAAATTACTACTCTCTCGTAATTAACTCGAGCCGTCATTCAAATTACAATAACTTATGATAGAGTAGACGGATTTTGATAAAACAAAGACTAAGCTACTCCTGAAGGTATGCTTTATGATTTATGATTATGCTCTGTCTCTCTGTCAGTTTGTATGAACACGCATCACTGCTAAAGCACTGGGTACACTATAAAACCTCAAATCACAAATCATAAAGCATATCTTTTTAGATCCACGCTGAAGCTATTACTGGTTCCAGTAGGAATGGGTCGGCTCGCCCGGGGTAGTACCGTCCGACCCACAGAAAACCGACGTGAAGTAACAGTGCTTGAATTGTTGCGTTTCGTTCGGTCAGTGAGAGCGCCGGATAACCCACCTCCCCTCTCCTTCACCCCTTCTCCACTCCCCCTCCTTCAAACACAGGGTGGCAACGCTCTTGTGACTCTTCTGATGTTGCAAGTGTCTATGGACGGTGGTGATCACTTAACATCAGGTGACCCATCTGTTCGTTTGCCTCCTATGATATAAAATAAATAAATAATCGCATCAAAATTGAACGGATAGTTTTTGAGTTTATTGCGAACAGACGCGGCGGATGACTTCGTTTTATAGTATGTTGTGATGATAGTGATACATAAGCCCAAGAAGTTTCACTACTTTCGCGTGAGCACACTGACACACGTACTGTTTTTTATGCACTACTGTAAAAATAAGGGCTATTCGATTTTACCAGTAAACGTTACGATTTGCCGAAATGAGTCGATAATCGCAAAAAAAAAATTAACTGTGTTCGCGCGGCGATCTTTTTTATAACACATCCGACTTAACGTATCCAAAAACATAAGCCTCTGATCACGATAGAATTAAGATAAACTCTACGATTTACTATAGGCCAGTCATATAATATATATACCATATAAATGAGGGTCAACTTCGGAACGAGAGATAATGAGCTATAAATCCGTAAACTTAAACCTTTATATTGCTAATTTAAATATTGTGTCAAAAGTGTCACGTAATCTCGTGTCCGCGTCTTAAGATATCTAAGGTCAAAATTGTTTTTATTTCTGTAAATATCTTGCTTCATATAGGTTTAATGCAGTTTGCATTTAATATGAATGTTGTAGAGAATAAAATTCTTTACAAATTTGTCTTAAACGTTTTGTTATATATTTAAAAGTTTTTGGGATAGAAGACGAAGAGCGCACAACGCTTAGGTACCTGTTTACAGTACAATGCAAGGTCAATTGTTAGTCCCGATAAATGATACGCCGTATAAGGTCTATATATCTTCAAAAATATATAATTGTATGTAATTTGCATCTTTTATTATTTATTATATTGTATTTTTGTAATATTTCTAATATATACATTTTTTTTCGAACTGCGAGCGCGAGGCGAGCGCTTAAGGCACTCAACCGATTTCAATTTGACAACTTGCTCAAGTGTGCACGGTACACCTTGGCTTAAGCTGTTGCCTAGTTTATGCAATTCGCGACCTAACTGATCTAATCTAAGCTAAGCTACATATTCATACGTATATAAGTTACTGAGATATATATGTATACCAAGTATATATATCTCAATAACTCTTATATGTATTTCGTGTCAGATATTTTTTTGTCTGAATTAATTCAGTTCGATAAGGGAAAAAATACAATTCTTCCACTTCCATGTGTAAGCATGTTTGCGTGCACGTACGTGGACATGATTGTGTAAAGTTATTGCAGTGAAGAAAGATTTTGAGTCACTGTATTTGCGCGAGCAGCGTGCTCAAGGGCTCCACGCCGAGGGAACGGACCTAGGTTTGAGCTGCTGCCGAGGGGGCCTAGTCTGGTGTACGGAAGCGAAATACAGTTTATTAAATAATTAAACATTTGATAGGTTGCACAAGATCAATACAACATATAAATATTAGATGTACACAGGCCCCTATACTACGCGTCGCTAGTCTGACTAGCATGTCATGACGCAAAATTACTAACTCATCTCCTGCTGAAAAATACCGCTCAACGCGCTTAAAGAAGTTTTTACTCCAAAAGTGGTGGTATCGTATTTAGATAGTGTTTCGATAGTCATGGGTTGAGTGTCTTACAATATTCATAAATTTTTGGTCATACAACGTCTTGATGAAATCGTAGCATGGTAGTGTAGCTACCGAGAATGTCATCCTCTCTGGCAGACTGGCTGAAACTTTTGTACATATTGTAAATAGAATATCGTTCAAACAATTGAACACATAAATGAAATGTCGCCTGTCTGTATAAATATATTTTATGATCATTTTAATAAACAGTCTATTTTACACTCTCGAAGTCTTATTATTACGCTGTCCGTGTTAGTCTGGAATGTTCTAGTAGTGAGCCGAAGCTCCTACAGTAGCATTTCTAATGACCTATCCTATTTTTGAGAAGAGATTCATATGTGAAATTACTTAGTAGTGACAATGAATTAGTAGATCTGTTCCAGTAGCCACGATTTTAAGCCGGTTCACTTTATTAGCTTGTCCCTTATATTTCTCTATCACTTCACCAATGAATTTCAGGTGGAAGTTCATACCACCAGATAAAAAAGAGTTATCTTGCAGAACCACTTGTATAAAAATACTAAGTTACTTACATTTTTACCTTACATTGTTATTTCTTTCTATTATAATAATTATGCTTATTTTTTTAAACTAAAACTATCAACCAGAAACCATTTTATGATAATAATTGTTAGTATTATTAACCTTCATGTGACTGACTTTGATGTCATTTATATAATCAAGGTTACTGAATTTTATTTCGAAATTAGGTTTTAGAATAAGAGAATCGAGTAGCTACAAAGTAACGAACTAAATTACCTATAATTTAGTCTTATTTAATTTGAATGAATGTTATAAACTACACTAGGTACTTTTGTAAAATTGCCATTTTGAAAAACACATGGATAGATAATAGCGACTAAAACCGAAAAGAATTTACCGAATTTGGTTTTTCAATTGCCAGTAAATAGCTTTTTGCACAACTCTTGTCACTGTAACGAATAGGGTTGGTGAACGATATCGTGTACTCAGTAAGTACACTCAGAAATGTAATCATGTGCTTTTATGAATAGGTAACGTTTACACCAGTAAATTACGTTTACGTTTTATTTATGTAATAATCATTACTAATTATTAGCTAATATTTTTTTGTTAGCTTTGTATGTAAACCCTAAGCATTGTATGTAAATCACCATTTCACAGGCCTTAAATGAGATGCAATTTATTCAAAGCGTAATAAAAATATGTATTAAAACTGTCTGTTTTTAGTTAACTTGCCTGCGTTAAATTCTGAATGTACCAATAGGATTTGAAAAACATTTCCATTTTATACCCTAGTATATTTTATACTAGCGAGACCGGCCGACGGTGTCCTGCCCTGATAATAAAAAAAAATCTTGAAAAATGATATACGTAAACCTTCTTAACGAATCACTTTATCTACTGGTGAAAACCGCATGACTATCAGTTCAGAAGTTTTTAGTTTATCGCGAACAGACAGACAGACGTGGCAGAAGACTTTATTTTATAATATGTAGTGATAAAAGCAGTAATTAGAATATAAGGAAAGTAAAACTAAGTAAATATGAAGTAATAGTGGGGGCTGCTGTATGACGCAACGTGGGATTTATCGGCCGAGAGCGGATTCATCCTCCGATGTGAACCGAGCTTTACCGAATACGGCCGAAGTATGAATGTCTATGTCAGCAAGGTACGATATACTGCGCGGTTCCGTCGTGTTGGCTTTATACGTAACAGCTGTGCTTTCTTAACTTTTTGAAACTCGCACGACTGGCACAATAGTAACTCAGAATTCTAACTAAAAAACGCAAGTGAAACCGCGACGCACATCTAACGTAGACTATTTGATAGCACTACTCTACAATAAAATGATTCTATTAATAAGAATAAGAAAGACAGATATAGTAACACGCATGGCTACTTTTATAAAGAATAAACATTATAAGATAATTCAAAATAAACCATCGATACTTAAAGTTTAATTCATTCTAGCAAAAGACTGATTATAATTACAATTATTGTCACAAAATAAATGAAGTTTTCTTGAACGTAGTTTTGGAATTATCACAGTACTCGTCATGAGGAATATCTGCAAGTGATTTTATGCAAAATTTATATCAACGTCATTGTTTACGAATTTATGTAGTTCTGGCATGGATACCAGGACATAATAGGAACCAGGGTAATGAAGTTGTTGGTCTTCTTACTAAAGAAGATATCCAGACTTGGATATTTTGATCACTATATTACCCATCTACAGGATTTATCCTCCCCAAACAAAACTAATTTGTTTTTATCATGGAACTCAAACTGGTATGCATCCAACCAAATTAATGGCAAATCATATGCTTCCGAATATATTCAGGATAACATTATGGGTAAGCCATGGCTTTATAAGTTTCGTAACAGGTACAAGCTTGCTGCGTCTACTATCTGTAGACTGACGATCTATCTGTAGAGTTGTGCTCTCCAGTCCATCTTGTAGAGCTCAGAATCAGGAACAACTCAATATGTAAATGTGGGTTGGACGAAGGCATTCTAGAACACATTTTTTTCAGTTGCCCCAATTTTGTATTGTATGATATTTTACTTAACAATATACTGCGTTCGTCAGATTTTAACAAAAGCACAAAGCTGTGTATTTTCTCCTTTTGCCAAAACTCTGGCTAATTTTATAAGTTTTAACAAAATTAAACTTTAAGGTAACGCAATAGCTAACAGTAATTATTATGTTATATTATAAACAAATATATATTTATTTAAGGCATGATGTCTGTTTGTGTTGTGTTTGTCTTTGTGTATTTCATTGGCCTAATCTGGAAGAGTTGAATTATACAATAAAAATTTAATACTACCTATAAAGTGACTTGACACTCGTAGAATTCGTATCTATTAAACTCCGATATTAAAAAGTTGAAGTTGAAGTTAACGAGTTTGGTTGTTCAGGGTAATCTCTGGTACTACTGATCCGATTTTGAAAATTCTTTCACTGTTAGAAAAGTATATAGACTCCTTTTTTTGCTACATATATTGCATATATGATGCATTGCATGCATTATTTGCATATATTGTTAATAATTGATCACGATAAATGTAATTAAAATTAGCAAAATTCTATAATATGGCGTCCGCTGCTTGAACGGTTTGAAATAAAGGAATAAATTCTATGGTAAAAATATTCATTACTTTTACAAAGAAGTCCGCAACAATATATATATCTAAGTTTAATATTTCAGTCAACAAGATGATGGGCTATGTGTCAAAAGTAAAATAAATTTGACAAGATTAAGTTTTAATGTAGATTTCACGTATACTTACAAATTTGTTCTTATAGAACAAACAACTAAATTGGACCCGATCGGTGATACTGCAAACGGATGCTAGGCTTATTTTAAAAGATTTCTCACATACCAACTGGGAATAGTGAGTTCCTGAATAGTTTTGATTCACAATTGAGAACTGCAGGTGTCGCTGTAATCGGGTATTAGGTTATTTAAGATTTTTTGTGTTTATAAATATAATTGAAACCGGTAGTAACCTACTTGGTGCAGACAAAGTTGCACGGGTCAGCTAGTTTATCATAAATCAGAAGAGAAAAAACGTTTACTACATCATTACATAGTATAAAACAAAGTCCCCTACCGCGTCTGTCTGTCTGTTCGCGATAAACTCAAAAACTACTGAACGAATTTTCAAGCGGTTTTCACCAGTGGATAAAGTGATTCATAAGGAACGTTTTGGTATATAATTTGTCTAGATTTTTTTTGTAATCAGGGCGGGGCAACGTCTGCCGGGCCCGCTAGTAAAATACAAAAAACCTTTTTCACATTAACAAATTAGTACTTGGGCTTTAACTATTTACGTTGAAAGTGACAACCCTATATAAAAGCGAACAAGTGTTGTAAGCAAAATAGGAAGATACCGCTAGATAACATCAATAACAGTTATACCGATGACAAAGTTGTTAAGGAATTCGTAGATTTCTTTTTATATATTTTTAAAACGGCCATAATAATCGTTAGCTTCTCTCTATTTACGAAAATGGCCGACAGTGATTATTACCGTTTTGATAATAAAGATTTGGTAAAATTGATTATTCATGTATTCTATATTGTAAGTAAAATAACAGTCATGACCAATGAGAGATGAGGTCAAGGGTAGAAAATCGGTTAATTTATCAAATCGTCACCGTTCATGTATGTCAATTATCATATGTTGGTTACGTTTCGTTCATAAACATTTTATTTTAACGTTAAATAAATATTTGTTCTTTATACCGATATTTACCGGTTTATTCTCTATTTCTTACGTTATTATCGGTTATTACACTCGACATTGATGTGTCCTCGTTGTGGAAATGATATTTCCGTGAAGTAAATCTCGCCATTTCGCTTAGCAAATCATAAGTTAATGGGTTAGATTTATAATGAAATCTCTACTTCCAACGAACAACGTTTGCTTATTTCCAGTTTCCAAGCTTAGGGTGAAGATTCAGAGCGGACCTGCATACACAACTTTGAGAGTTTCACCGTAGTTTAAACGCTATGTATTTTATATGTGTGTCGTTGCATTTCAAAATGAGTTAAATCCAATTTTAACCGTTCCTAATATGTTACATTATTTTTCAAAATCTTTTAAATTTTGTACATGAAAAGGTCATAAAAAAACACCAAGAACCTTATGGCAGAACTTGAATTTCGTTTTCGGTGTTTAATTTTTAAGATCTTAAAGAAAATTAACATGTAAGAATATTTGAATCGGAATGAGCTCATTTTGAAATGTCACTACACTTATGTAATTCAATAATTACGTAGATGCTTAGTATATACCTAACGTGGGTATATATACTATTTTTTTAAACTCACGATATCGATTCTTTTATACCTATAATAAAGTATACTTATCATAGCGCCACTTAGTGCCGATTTATAATAAAAGAGCAAAAAGATATTCTCCATGATAAAACATTTTTGCATTTTCCTAAGAACGCAGTTGTGGAATGAGCTTCCAGCTAAGTTTTGCCCAAAGTGTTATGGTGTAGGATTATTTAAGAAAGGAATGAACAAATTGCATGTGTTATTTCTGGTATTGGAAGCAGATCTATCGGCTGCGTGACTGTCTTTATCAATCGGGCCGAATGCCAGCATGCAGCGAACTCTATGAAAAAAAATAACTATTGTAATCACGAAAATAAAATCTCATACTCAGTCCTATCCAATAGACTGAAATATTTCTCAAATTATATGAAAAAGTAATAACAGACGCTATTAGCAGAGTTCAAAAACACGCTAATTGAGTGTTTTCATAATACCTCGAAACAATGTGAGCCTATCTTTATCTTACCAATACAGTCTCGACATATTGAGGGCATTTAACACTTTCAAAGAATCATATCATTCCATTGCGGGCTGTGGGTGTCTAAATACCAGTTACCATCTGACGTCATTCATCAGAAATACATAATAATTTATTCATATATTCAGTACAGATCTGTCGTTTATTACAGGATTATTCGAGATAGTCAATAACTTATTTTTCTATGAATAAAATTAGTCACAGGAAGGATGCATCAGATATGATATGACCGCATGGCTGTATAGCTCTTGAGCAAATTTACATGGACGAAGCGTAATTTGCACGGAAAAGGGGTCATTTATTATGTTTTTTTAAATACTGTATAGGTTTTAACAAATTTAGCCTGAGCACAATCTCGTCTGAACTTAAATGACGACGTGGTCTACGATCGTAACCACGCTACACTTAGAGGGGACTGGCTCACAAATGCATGTGCCGGAAAACATCAACAGGTAATTGGCGACAGTTTTTCACTGGGTGTAAGATAGCCAGGCGTAGTTAGAAAAAACTACCACTGTGCTATAGTTTTATCACCATATTTTTGTTCACTGGAAGTATTCTGTTGAAAGGAGTCGGACCTACGTCCAACGAAGGTCTCCAAACACGCTATCCACTAAGCCACCATGTTGCTAATATTAAATTTCGACTCACAAAGTAGGTACTACGAGAAAATAGGTTTCAATCCCCTCCCGTACAAGATAAGGGCATGTAGAGATTTTTTAACAGTCTTCACCTACTCCCACTGAACTGTTACATAACTAGTTAATTGCCCCAAAAAGTTTTTTTTGTGACAGTTCCAATATACATGTAGTAGTTGCGATGGACCAAAAAGTTCATACGACCTTAGTATATCATTTTTTGTTTATTTTACAATATGATATAATGTATGTAGAAACTATTCAACAGTTTACTTTCAAAGACATATTATTCTCGGCCTTTTTCGCATACCATTAGTAGTACATTGAGGTTTAACGTAGGGGCCTTTCTCTTATACTAAGAATAGCGATGATACTCATTATGTGACGTGATTGCATATTAATGAATGAAATGCTTTTCGTAGGTATGCCTTCTTTTTCATAGATATTTCAGCAATAGCTCTCATATATTTTTTTAAATCTAAAGTGTATCGTCGGTGTTAAATGCATTATCATTCTATTAGCTTGGTTAAAGATAATACCTTACATTACAATCATACATCATCAACAGCTGGTATTTTTCGGCAGTCGAATTATACAACTCTTATGTATTTATGATCTTCTGTAGACAAAGTCTAGTTTCTTTTAAATATCTACTAGTGGTTGTCCATATATTTATGTTTTAATGTACTTTTAATTAATATGTATATTAGTATGATTTATACAAAAAATATTCATATAATTTTGTGCAGAGTTTAGAAGTAATCAAGGTTAGTATTAAAGTTCAAACGTTATTATGAGTTGTATGTGATATTTTTGGGCACTCAAGTAGTGGTATTTTCTAGTAGAATGTTACTGACATTGTCGAGTAGATCATTTACCTACTCGACAATATCATTGTATTACAAATTTATTGCGATAATTTCAATAAACTAACATACTGGTGGCCGTCTTGTTTAAACTTTCCAGGGAGTTTTATGGCAATTCAGAATCCATGCCCCGTGGTCTAAGGACTTATTTCTCATCCACTTCACTTGTTCACAATAACCAAACTATATTACGTAACAAACCATCGATATTACAGGATATAGAATCAACAACATGACATTCCAAAATCCCCATAAAAAACCCTATCTGATATTACAGGTACATTGTAAATTCGGTATATTTTAAACAGCAAAATTGTAATAAATGCGGTGCCTCGACGACCCGAGTGAATGGCCGAAGGTCGACCGCTATGACGTTTTCCGCCATGCGAGCCTGTTATCGAGTGTGACCCTTAGCGAGTGTTATTGTACATATAATTTATATATTTAAAATATACAGTCCACTAACGACCGTCCACAACTTCATCTGTTTGTGTTCTTTTTATTAATTTTCCCGTAACAGATTATAACTACGCGGAAATAGTTGTCTGATGATAGGATTTTTTTATACTTATTTAATAACTAGCTGTGCCCGCGACTTTGTCCGCGTGGAATAGTTACTTTGGGCTAACTAACACGCAGTGGATGCTCTTAAAACGAAAGAAACTCGATTTTGAAGCATTCTTCATCGGTGCTCCACTCCTATGGGTTTTAACGCGATGATACGTAGTCTACAGCCTTCCTCGATAAATGATTTATCTAACACTGAAATAATTTTTCAATCGGACCAATAGTTCCTGAGATTAACGCGTTGAACCAAACAAATAAACTTTATAATATTAGTATAGATAACTACTCTTCTCTAGTACTTACCTCGAGCCGTCATTTAAATTACAATAACTTTTGATAGAGTAGAGAGACCGATTTTAATAAAACAAAGACTAAGTTACTCCCGAAGATATGTGTTCATACAACTACATTTTAAATAGTGCTCATTGAACTTGATACAATATTCTTATATGTTACTATGGTTACTGAGTTATGTAGATGAAAGCGTGGTAAATAAAACAAAATGGCCGCCAAAATGACCAAAAATACAATATAATTCAAATTACATACATAGATACAGATATATGAATTTCAATTATATTTATACTTGGAGTCCAGTACAACGCACGTCTTACGCACATGTTTACATTGAACAACATATTTTTGCTAAATTTCATGCGGATGAAGTCGCGGATAACAGCTAGTCTAAATAAGAGTAACCTAAATTACTTCCTAGAAGCTCCACTATCTGCCAGTGAAAGTCCCATGAAAATCGGTCCAACCGTTTTGGAGATAGCACTGCGGGAGCAGTCACGATTAACAGCTAGTGTAAATCAAAATAAACTAAATTACTTTTTATAATGTTTGCTATCTGTCGGTGAAAGTTCCATAAAAATCGGTCGAACCGTTTTGGAAATAGCACTACGGGCGAAGCCACGGTTAACAGCTAGTCTAAATTAAAATAGACTAAATTACTTGTTATGATGTCTGTCATCTTCCGGCGAAAGTCCCTTGAAAATCGGTTCAACTGTTTTGGAGATAGCATTGCGGACGAAGCCGCGGTTAACAGCTAGTCTAATTTAGAGTAGCCTAAGTAAACCGTTGTAATTTCTATCTGCCAGGGAAATTTCCGTCAAAATAGATGCAGCCGTTTTGGAGATTACCCAGAACAAACAGACAGACAGGCAGATCAACAAAAATCGCATTTTTGTTATTATTAGCGTGTATACTTTCAAACCCAATCAGTAAAAAAAAATATTTTGATATTACATACAGACACTTCATTTTTATCATATGTATAGATTTTTATTGAATGTCATACATTTCATTCGACGAGAAGTTGTAAAGGAATTTTACATTCGTTGCAAAGAAATAAAGTGCAGGAGTTTCGAGGTAAATTTAATTTTCAGAATTGTTGCATCGATTCTAACAATTCGTACACCAATACGGATCTACGTTATCCTTGAGTATTCTATGGTGTATTTAATTCACTTTAGTTTTCAATTCAATGTAATAAAATAAAACGTATTTTATTTTGTCTGTAATGACTACAAAATCACAAGCAGTTTTTAATATGATACAAAAAAACCAATTCGATTAAAAATATTGTTAGATTGTTTCTTGCTTTCAGTCTAGCGAATTTTATAAGAAGTATATTGTGGACAATATATCATGTTGCAATTATTTTATTATCTTTAAGCTAGAAATTGGTTAAACTCATTCAACTTATAATTTAACAATATTAAGTTTAGCCGTCTGTTTATCTAAGATTATTCTCATATCATTTTTTTTCTGCAGACTTTTAGTCCGCCCTTTTTTTCTGCATTCCTTTATTTTATCTTATTAGTCTTATCAAAAATCGTTAAAAATGTAAGCAATTATTGATATTATTTTACTTACTCTTAAAAGTATTTTACATTTGTTACGTTACGTTAATTTACATTGGTTACTTTTTTTTCATTGACATTATTTCCTTTATGGCGGCTGCATTTGTATCTTTTATTGACATTTTAAAATCATAATCTAAAATGTCCCGCACAGGAGCAACCATGGCCCGATGGATGAACCTACTAATTGCGTCGTCAGTCACGTTGGTATAGTAGACACAGTTGGTTCGGTGTGTGTTGGTGTGCTGCGATTTCAGGGCGGCTAAGGCGGGCGAGGATTAAACCTCGATAAAAAAATCAACGGGGGGGAGCAATAGGGGCTTCTTCTCTTCGCTGCTGGCTGAACCAGGGGGGGAAGGAGCGGGGGCCCCGTACCTCCCATTGCACGGGTTCGGTGGGCTGGGAGGCAGCCTCGCGACCAGGCTGTTTCAGCCGGGGGTGGCGAGAAAGCGCCTGGCGCCACGGGTTTTGCGGAGATTGCTTACGCAACCCCGTGACACCCCCAAAGTGCGGTGTACCGTTTGCCGTGGTGTTTTTTAGTCTGGGGGTACCCGAGTAGTCTAGGCCACGGGTTACCTCTATGTAAAATTTCATTAGTTTCCGTTCAGAAAGAGGTGACAAACAGACATATTTACCTTCCCACTTATTACATTATACTGTATTGTACTGATGTTTTGTATTTATTGTACAATATTGTACAGTCCTCATCGATCTTCTTGGCCGCTCCCTTTGAATATAGCCGCATGTTCGAGCTTGCGCGTAATACAGTCAAGAGTTTAAAATAATATATTGTTGTAAGAATCTAAAATTTGCATTTATTTATCCTTAAGTTGTCTCGGTGTTGTATAACAAATACATATTATATGTATATATAATACAATAAGTAGTTATGTCTAAACTTATGTTCTGTACAGCTACCTTCAGAGTGGTCAAAAAGTTTGAGATGGACTGTACTGTACTGTGTTTTTTTAATTAAAACATATATCATAGAACCTTATATGGAAGTAGCGGAATAGCAAATAATTTGTTAGTTACAAACGTGTACGTAAACACTAGTGGGTGTAGAGCCAACGAACGCTCTAAAATGTTTTACATAGGTAGTCATTTCAAATGAACAGAACATATGTCGCGAGCGAATTAAGTACTGCCATTTGCACGTACACTACCATATTTGTATAACCTTGTACAGGCGCCAGTGTGGACTTTATCATTTTATTTAAGTATGAACTTATTCTTACTTCATTTTAGAGCCACACTGTACACTTCATTTTTTTTTTCGAACTGTCTACGCTATTTGCCTGGCGGGCCTTCAGACTTTCACCGGACTACCACGGGATATTTACAACTTATGGGTTAGAAAAAGTCTTCTTATAACCTTTTAAAAGTCGTCTAATATTTTTGCTTGCATTGTTGGCAAAATGTCCATTGAAGGTTTTAACGGAATCATTGCCATTCGATCAAAGCATAATCTGGTATACTTTAACTCCTTAGCCCTAATTATTATTACATGTATATATATCCATGGAAACCATCCGATTATGAAAATTATTCAACATAATTATACTTGATTGACATTTATTCTTATTAAATTGTAACGCGAAGGAAGTCTTTAATAATACTGCTTAATCAAAAGTAATTGGTTGTCACAATAATAATAAGTAAACAGGTTATTAATGAGTCGGCGACGCTGTTGCAAGCGTCCGTAGGCAACGATGACCGCTTACCATCAGGCGGCTCGCATGCTTTTTTGCCAACATCGTAGTATAAAAAATATACTAATTTGGCCGAAGCAAGAATGGCTCAGGGTTAATATATTCAGAGACCTCGTCGATTGACGTAGATTCGTATTACATTTTCTCTATCAATTATTTCTCTCTAGGCTTAGTCTGTCACTATCTTGGACCGCATCATAATTTGACATCAGATGAGATTATGGTCATACTATAATACATATAAGAAAATTAAAAAAAATTATACGAATCGGTAATCATTTTTATGTATGCATTCGTCGCTCATTATATATTAACAGTATTATGCTGGTGGAATATTGTAAAATCCTTGATCTGTATGACATTTAATACGCTCATTGAATGCGCGCTTACTACAATGATATTATAACTAAAAACTGTAGATACGTTATAAGCGCTTCGACGGCACCTTGTTAAAACTTGGCTAGCTAGTTAACTTTTGACGGCTGCCCCGTCAATCACTATGAAGAACCATGTCTAGCGGGTTTTAATATCTAAAAACTATTACATGGCGGAACAATATGTGAACGATTGTGACGTCTGGAAATGACGCCCCTCTCTGTGTATCTACTAAAAACGAATGTAACTGTTTATGTTTTGTAAATATATACCATGAAGACATAAACCAGATCTTAGTCTCTTGCCGATTCTTCTCGATGACTGTGTTATTTTCCGAACCAGTGGTAGCTTTACTGTGCATAAGCAAGCGCCTTCTCAGGGCCTAAATTGAATAAAGGATATTTTGATTTTGAATCCGCCCATATCTAAGTTACATATAATTTTTTTTTTCACCAACTATATTGAGAATATTTATCTAAGACAGTGTGGTGTTACAATATTTCTTACCGTATGTGTGCGTTATCGGGCTTTTTTTTGTCAAAATATCATATCGGTAACGTATCTACACTTCTTTATATATCATTTTTTTTTTTATTTTGGTTGGGAAAGGGGATTGTATGGGGCCTGAGGGAAAGACAGTAGAATCCAAAAACAAAGGCGACCACCGAAAGCATACTATCCATCCCAGCCCGCGTCTGTCGGTCTCAAAGCGACCAAAGTCAGGGACAGTACCACCCCCCCCGGTTGCTGGATATACACCGGCTGATCCCGGAACGCGACACGCCCAAACGTGCCACTATGGCGGGTGTTCCACCTGGTGTACGGTGGTCGCGATCCAGTCGGGTACAGACACCCTACCACCCCGCAAATTATATATCATTACATAGTATAAAACAAAGTCCCCCACCGCGTCTGTCTGTCTGTCTGTTCGCGATAAACTCAAAAACTACCGAACGGATTTTCATGTAGTTTTCACCGGTGGATAGAGCGATTGACGAGGAACGTTTTAGTATATAGTTTGTCAAGGATTTTTTTTTTATAATTAGGGTGGGACAACGTCTACCGGGCCCGCTAGTATTTTATAATTGCATCATTATAAGTAGGCTTACTACGAAATGTCCAAAAAGCGTAGCGTAGCGTAGTCATACTAAATATTTAAATAAAATAGAAAATCTACACACGAAAGGCAGTATTGTTTTCTATTGTTATCTTTCAAAATAATTGGATGAAATTCTTTGAGAAGCGTGTTTAGTTCCGTATTTAGAAGCGTATGTATTAGAGGAACGGAACGGACGGATGAACGGAGTAGAACGAGCCTCACGGATATAGAAGTACAGGTAGGCCAAAAGCACAATAGAAAGACGAACTGCAATCTGTAGCTGGTAGGAGGTAGATAGACGTTGCGAGTACTCACGATGCTTGGCTTTCTCTGGAGGAGGCTTTTACCCGAAGAGAGGTTCACGAAAACAAATTATACATTAATAAAGTAATAATTAGTGGAATAAACAGGTTTCTTTTATATATTTTTTATTTATTATGTATTAGAGGCATTTATGAATCTTATTAACAAAATATGTAATGTAAATGTAATAAATTATATGGAACGGTTCAAATGCTTTTGTTTACTAATATTTTGTTACTATTAAATGTAAGTTCTACTATCCTAAGGCATAACTTTATAGAGAAGAAATAACGTATGTCCTTCCAATTTAATCCCATTATCCTATGAACTATGGTACATAATTATACATATATGATCGTCAAGTGATTGCAATTCCATTATAATGTATTAATTTTTAAATTTTTAATATTACGGAGAAAAAAATACAAATTATTGAAATTAACTTCTCATGGCACGGTAGGGAAAAATTTTCGTTACGAATTACGCTTTAAACGTAAGGTTGGTATTTGTGTGAATGTATGTATAACTGTCTGTGTTGATCTAGTAGTATATAGAAATTAGAAAATGTATAGTTAAGTATTTATACTACGGGATTTCGTATAGTTTATGAGCATTCTCATATATATCTAACTAGTTGTGCCCGCGACTCCATCCGCGTGGAATCTACTCGTAATGTAAGAAACATTGACTAATAAAATCATGTGAATATATTAAGTCCATTTACTTATCTATTTCTCTGTCGTACTTAAGTCGCGTTGTCATTAAAATTACAATAACTTTTGATAGAGTGAACGAATTTTAATGAAACGAAAACTAAATGTTACTCGAGGATATGCTTTATGATTGTCTAAGGTTTTATCGTGTACGCAGTACTTTGGTAGTGATGCTTGTTCAAATAAACAGACAGAGAGACAGATAGAGAGACATTTCTAAAAATGATTGAAATGTATTTTTTTACTGATTCCAAGACACCTGCAACATTTTTTTACAAAAATCTCTAAAAAGTACAGACACGTTAGACTTACGTTCTTACTATATGTATAGAAGATATAGATTTAATACATAATGTCCAAGAAGTTTTACGTCCCCAGCGTATACGCATTGCTACATGCAATGTTTTTCCCCGAAATTTTTCCTGATATCACAAAAGCTCGTTAGTGTATATTATACAAAAAAGTAAATAAAAAAAATCGATTGAGAAACAAAGGGGGAAGATGTCCTAATCTGTTGTCCATGCCTATTTATATATACAGTATCGATTTCATTTTCGCGAGTGCATTTGCGAAACCGGTCTACCCAGCGATGACGCCAAACGTGAGTTGGTTAACAAGTTAAGTTTTCCAACTACGACACGGTGTCGCTTTTGTAACGTTTTGTTATGCACAGACGAGAGGCACAGTGCGTTGTTCAACGATAGTAACGTAACGCACGGGGAGTGGTTTTCGTTCCTAAAGCCTGTTGTTATTTTCGCAAAACTTAAAAGTGAATACATTTTGTTAAATATAGTTGTATTATTTTAAATTGAATTCATGTAAGAATTGTAATATTTATTGAGAGTAGGTTTAAAGTATACAAAAAAAAATGTTACTTCAATTTAAGATATGAAAAATATTCCTGTCTATTACATTTTTATGTTGTTTTTTTATGTCAAAAACAGGCAAACGAACCTGATGTTAAGTGATCACCACCGTCCATAGACACTAGCAACACCAGGGGAGTTGCAAGTGTGTTGCCAGCCTATGTATGGGGGAGGGGCAGGGAAAGGGGGAAAGGAGCTGGGCCTCCGGCGCTCTCACTGACCGAACGAAATGCAACAATGCAAAGACTTTTACTTCACGTCGGTGTTCTGTAAGAGGGTGGTACTACCCCGGGCGAGTCGACCCATTCATGCTGAAACTAGTAATAGCTACAGCGTGGCTCTACCACCTGCAGAATGTATTTTTGTAGTAAATTTATAAAATTAAGATTCAAAATTTTATATTGTACTTAACTATTAATGTACCTTTCCCTACGAGAGTAAATCCTTACTAATGTTATAAATAAGAAATTGGGTTTGTTTGTTATGCTTTTATGGATAAAGTACCAAACCGATCATTATGAAATTTGGCATATAAGTTGTCTGGTGTATAAAAAAAGATATGCGATTTTTTTCAGAAAGTACAATGCCGAGGGACACGGGTCATCAATTAATTAAATGAGACGTTTTTGAGGATTTTTAACCCCAACCTCCTGGTGGCATGTCGTGAGATTTGTCTCGATCCCAATCTCGATCTTTCAAATCCTGTATTTTGAATATAAATGCATTGGATTTATTCACTCGGCCCCAACACCTAATCTCACACGAAATCTTTCAATATGTATTTTCAGTATAAATGAGTTGAATTTATTTAAAACATCACAATTTGCTTCATTATTTATATTTTAATGGTTGTACAATGATTACATTAATTATTGCATCTCGAAATATCAATACTAAATTACTTGACATGGATTTGAATTTATACAAACCATAAATCAATCGAATAAGTAATAAAACACCTTAATTTAAAGAATTGGACTTTACAAATTCTACAAATTTAGTTTATTATACAATATTGATAACTTTCTATTGATAAATAATAATTATTTCTGAAAATACATGAGGTTAATAATCCTCATATTACAAAATGACAATTTATACACTGGACAACCGAAAAGTCGATTGCACTCCAGATTCCCATTAATCGATAGCAATTATTTATCTCAAAGAACTTGGCAACTTCTTGTTCTTCCTTCTTAATAACTGTATTCTCAATACCACTTGGTCAAAATTAAAACATTAAGATAGTATATCGATTGTTTCTCTTTTTCTATCTCTTTTTAATTCGTATGATGAAATAATTTAAGCCACGGTAATATAAGTACCATAAAGTTCAAGAAACGTATTTATTTTATTAGCCATAAAATATTAAGATTTAGTGTTTAGTAGAGATATATATATCTTAATATTCTAAACTAAGTGATCACTGCATTCTATAGCTATATACCAAAGACCTAACAGGATCGCAGTTATTACTCCCGTGGACTACAGTCGCTACTCCCGAGGACTAAGGGAACTATAGTCGCTACTCCCGAGAACTTAGAGAACTATAGTCGCTACTCTCTAGTGTCTAGTAAGCAGTGTGACCAGTTTTGTGGCAGAAATAGGTTATATAACTACATACTATGAAATAATTACACATTTACTTATTAAGTTTAATTGGTTGATACTTTCAAATGTTCACACACGTTGTATTTTAAAGTAAATGTTATTAAAGAGTATAGAACTACTAAAGAGGTCAAATTTATTTTGTATTTTATTATCGACTAGCTGTGTCCGTGTGGAACCTAATGTAAAAAAACAGTGACTAATAAAACCATCTGAATGTATTAAGTTCATTTATTTATCTATTTTTCTCTCGTACTTAATTCACGTCATCATTAAAATTACAATAACTTTTGATAGAGTAGAGCGATTTTAATGAAATACAGACTAAGTTACTCTAGAGGATATGCTTTATGATTTTCTTGGTGAGGTTTTATCGTGAATCCAGTACTTTGCGTACACAGTATGCGTGTTCATACAAACAGACAGACAGACATTTAAAAAAATGATTTATATGTATGCTATTACTTATTCCTAGACACTTGCAACAAGTTTATTCATGAAATCAAAAAAGTACAGACACGTTAAATTTACATTCTTATCATTACATAGTATAAAACAAAGTCCCCTACCGCGTCTGTCTGTCTGTCTGTTCGCGATAAACTCAAAAACTACCGAACGGATTTTCGTGCGGTTTTCACCAGTGGATAGTGTGCTTCATGAGGAACGTTTTAGTATATAATTTGTCAAGGATTTTTGCATAATCAGGGCGGGACAACGTCTGCCGGGCCCGCTAGTTATATATATATATATATATATATGACATCGAGACAGCTCAAGGACAAATAAATGCGAATTTTATATTACTATAATAGTATTTTAACTTTGTTTTGTATTAAACTTTTGACTATATTATGCGCAAGCCGGAATATATGGCTATATTCAGAGCGGTCAAAAAGATTGACGAGGACTATAGTTGTGTGTCTTTGAAGATTATAACAATTGTTATTGTATACAGTCTATCTGACATTATTATCCAGTAATAAAATAATATAAAAATATTTGCGATTACAACTTTATCGAATTGTTACTTGAAGTTTCGTGTCCGGTCTTACAACAACAAGCGACCTTTAGTTAACATGTTTATGGACAGTCTAACCTTAACACCTTTATCGTCCATGTAATGTTTTATTTCATAATTTTATCAAATAATGTCATTAAGTAAATTGAATGTAACTTACAAAATTTTCGTAGTATTAATTAAATTGATTTAATTTGTAATATTACTTATTTTATATTCTACTTATTTATATTCTAACTATTTTCCCAGGAATTTTCCGACATTCGCGGCGACTTAGTGTGCGGCGATGTGCCTTTAGAGCTCGTCTTAGCCCGGTGAAACTTAGAAAGGCCTGTCAGGGCAATAGCGTAGTCAGGTCGAAAAAAAGGCTTCACTGTATTCATTATTATTACTTCCAATATAAATATTTTTTTTTGGTTCATCTTACGTCTTAACTTTAAAGTGATTCGTTTAAGCTATGATTCGTTTTAACAAAGTAAGAAAACCTATTTATTAACCCCAACATTATGTTAATACCCATCAGCTTACCCTTTTAGAACGAACGATTAAAAAAAAAATTTTGTTTCTCAGCCATTTGAACTTTAAAACCAACAACAATTACAAACACCAATGTTAACATTATTTAGAATCAAACAGCAATGACTGTCATACGAAAAATTTAACGTGTCTGAGTCAATGGAACGTGATGAGTTATTGTGGAATTTAGTACGAATAAGTGGATATAAGTTGAAAAATTCGTTAAACAGAGGTCAATGTTATATTATTAATATACTTTCTATTTATATTCTGCAATGATTAAAATGTTTTTGATAAATGTATTCGAAATGTCTATGTTACATTAGCTCATACGGGTAGTTTTATTAATTCGTTAAATCGAGATGTTTGATATATTGAGGCTC
Organism: Antheraea yamamai; assembly: GCA_036509395.1. NCBI lineage: Eukaryota > Metazoa > Arthropoda > Insecta > Lepidoptera > Saturniidae > Antheraea > Antheraea yamamai. Next base: position 5,222,760 of record AP028424.1, on the reverse strand, counting down.
GTCATATGAATGTTACACTGTACTAAGAAATATGTATACGTATTGTACAATATTACATATTAAAAAAGATACAATATCACGTTTATAACAATGAAATGAAGTGAAGGCAAAATATTTTTAGCTAATTTTATTTACTACGGTACTAAATATCGAAGGAGGCGACAAATTAATGTATTTGAAGTGAAACAACATGTCTTTTTAAACTATTTATCGTCCACTAGCGGGCTCGGCAAACGTTTTCCCGCCCTGATAATAAAAAAACCGTGACAAATTATATACCTAAACCTAATTCCTTGTGAATTACTTTATCTACTAGTGAGAACCGTATAAAAATCCGTTCAGTAGTTTTTGAGTTTCGTGAACAAACAGACGTGGCAGAGGATTTTGTTTTATAATATGTAGTGATTTGATATATAGGTTATTCGACTCGTGTGTTTATCACTGTCAAAGGAATTCCCGTCGAAAACTCATATAGTCGAGGAAAAGCGCAGCAATTTAATCTTATTCTCGGGCTGGAAAATTCGTAAATTCTGGGCTGCACAAAGGTATTATTTGCATTCGTTTCGTTCAACTCGACCCTCTACTTTTGTTGATACTCGGGTTAAACGCGAACATGGAATATAACACGCCCGCTGTAGGGTATGCGATGTTAAAGATAGACGATTCAAAGCGAGAACGTTGGATGGTAGAGTATTTCAAAACGAGAACGTTGGATGGTAGAGTAATTTCAACTTTTACCTGGTGTAAAGTTCCTACAAAGATGGGATAGCGAAAATGAATTTATTTAGAACCCAAAACACACTTCTCATTTACCAGCATTTAATATCGGTATTTAACCTGTTTTACGTGCATTTTTATATGAGTTGTTTATTTTTTAAATATGTTATAGGTTTTAGCGGCTGACCACAATATTTTCTGATATTAAATGGCGATGTGGTCTAATATTGTAAATATACTAAACCTAGAGATGGACTGGCCCTCAAGTGTTACAGGAACATACCAACAGAAGCTTAAAAGGTGGTAGCTTGCTAGAGGGCGCTTAGAAAAACCTCTACAAGCGTACTGTAGTTTTATTACGATTTCCTTTACCGAAAGCTCCTACTCAGTTGCAAAAATTCGAACGTACGTCGACCGATGCGGTTTCGAAACACACTAACCACTGATCCATCACTGCTTATAATGGTCGTCACCCAAACGAGTACAGAAACCATATTATTCCGGTTTTGTAATAGTAAATATACGACAACTGATCCAGAATGCGTTAATAACACTCTACACTAATATATTCCCATAAAATTCGTTAAATAGAACCGAAGCTTTGACTATTAACGTAAAAAATAATTCCGATAAAGGCGCAGATTATACGTTGCCACACCTGTGTCTTTCCAATGACTCGACATCAGCGTCCGCTAAACTCATTTGATGTGTGTAAAAACGCCAACCCGGTTATCGTGCTGCTACCGATAGTAACGCATAACTATAATGTATTCCCAAATTTGCATTTAGTGCGACCAAAGACAAAACTTCGTGCTGATCATGTGCTAGCGCTCTACGAACTAACACTCACTGTTGGAAACACTTTGAACAATAATTGATAAATAACAAGGAGACATAACAAAAAAAATACCTATAGTCCTTTTAAAGTGTAGCTTGATAATCCTATCTTTTAGAAAAAAAAAACATTTTTACTAAGCTATGTAAAAATCAGTAGTTCTTCCGTTTCTTCATACATGAGGTCCAAGAGGCAATTTAAAATATATTTTTTACATTTGATCTTGAACATCTTAGAATAAATCTTGATTAGTGAGTAAATAGATATATAATGAGTAGAACAGTAATATAAAAAAAAAACTAGATTTATGTATATAGTTTAACCGCAACAAAGAAGCATCCAATTAATCCCATGGTTATAAAAAAAGATCAGAATCGGTCGGGCCCCTTGACCCTTTGATGTTATAAGCGCTAAATTCATTTACACATGGTGATGCAAACTTATATCGTAATACATTTTGTTGTAAGTCATTAGTGACTTAAATAATATGACAATCAGTTTAGAATATTTGAGCTGTAAAACAGACATTTTTGTGCATGACCGGCTTTCTCTTTCGATTAACTTCGGCGTTGTAAGGTCACATGCAAACGCCGGCACAGTTATGACACTTCTACGTCTATCTTCAAGTTTCTATAATTGAGGGGTATACAGGATTCATAATTTGCGCGAAAGATGATTTCTTATATATTATTATTATACTTGCGGGCGTGGAGGACGTTATCCTGCCTTGATAATAAAAAAAATCCTAAAAATCAACCGCAATGCCATCTAGCGTGTTTATTTGTGAACCCAAAACATTCTTGAATCTACCAGACCACACACAAAAAATTTCATCAAAATCTGTCCAGCCGTTTAGGAAGTGTTCAGTTATCTACACACGAATATAAGAATTACACACAAATATGTTTTTTTTTATATCATGGGCGGCGAACGAACTGGTGGGTCACCAGATGTTAAGTGATCACCACCGTCCATAGACACTTGCAATACCAGAGGAGTCACAAGTGCATTGCCAGCCTGTGTTTGGGGGAAGTGGGGAGGGGAAGAGGAAAGGGAAGTGGGCCTCCGGCGCTCTCACTGACCGAACAAAACACAACAATGCAAGCACTGTTACTTCACATCGGTTTTCTGTTTGAGGGTGGTACTACCTCGGGCGAGCCGACCCATTCATGCTCAAACCAGTAATAGCTTCAGCGTGGCTCTACCACCTACAAGAATGTATAAAGATTGAGTCACTTGGCTTGTTTGTATTCGATGAATGTTTATACTATACTGTATTTAAATTTCTTCATTCTCTTAGTTAACTTACTTAGTTACTTACTTACTATATCTCTCTTTAAAAAAAGTCGAAGCAGTCATAAGTAGTGCCGATAGAAGTGAAAACGCAAAACAATGGAATTTTAACTGTGTTCTCCTTTGAATTTTTAAATTAATTATAACGTGAATCACATTGACATATAAAAACCCAAGATGCACATTCTCGAATAAAAGTAGCGCTCAAAACCGGCCGCAAAAACTCCTCTAGAGTATGTGTACATATGTGGTTATGCAATAAACTTAAGATTTTGCAAAATCAACCTTAACTGAATGATTTAAAGTTGTTTTTAATCCATAACACAAAATTATGCACTCATTTTTGTGTGCCGTCTGTGAGACGTTAAGTGTGCATCTTGGGGTTTTGTATATCAATAATGAATCATTTAAATTTCATAATTTAAAATTGAAATTATTATTATTAATCTCTCTTTCACATCTATTGTCACTCCGAATAATCATTACATAGTATAAAACAAAGTCCCTTACCGCGTCTGTCTGTCTGTCTGTTCGCGATAAACTCAAAAACTACCGAACGGATTTTCATGCGGTTTTCACGAGTGGATAGAGTGATTCATGAGGAACGTTTTAGTGCATAATTTGTCAAGGATTTTTTCATAATCAGGGCAGGACAACGTCTGCCGTGCCCGCTAGTTTATATGTATATATATATATATATTAGAGATGTGCCGATTACGACTTTGGCCGGCTAGCCGATTAGTCGGAGGTAAGTCGTAACTGCCACCTGCGAGCCTGTCTGAACCTGTTATTTATTTCGCATTGTTCTTTTTTGCTTTTATACGGATCAGAGCGGTGATTTGATGCAAAAAAAAATTATTGTGTACAAATATGCTGTTACTGGTCATTAAAGTGATTCAAAGAACTCAATTAAAATTTAAACATGTCAAAAAGAAATTCTCGTGTATAGATATGTTTTACGTTACGTTTTTTACGATATTTCTTTTTCGCTTTTATGAAGCGGCTAATGTTTAGGATTTTTCGACATTTTTTTTTTACTGTGCATAATGCAAACTTATTTCAATATGACTTGTTTTGTAAATAAAGAAATCTTATTCTCTTATTAAATAAATAAAGAAATTATTATAAATGTTTATTGAAGTTAAAAAGTTATTATGTTATTTGTATGTTAATAAAGATGGTAATTTTATCTCATAAATGTCATAGACATGTTTTCTTTACTAGCAAGTAATTTTAGAAACTGATTATCAAAGGAAAAATTTGCTTTACATTAAATAATGTGTAAGACTGATTATAAAATAAGGATGTTAATAAACAGTCAAGGTTTTTATTGAATGTAATTTCGTCTACATACTTTTTAAAATGAAATACATAAAAAGTAAGAAGCCGGATAGTCGGCGCTTATCGTCGACTACGGTAGTAGCCGTATAGTCGGTTTACCGACTAGTCGGCACATCTCTAATATATATATATATATATATATATATATATATATATATATATATATATATATATATATATATATCCTTACTAATATTATAAATGATAAAGTACTTCTGTCTGTCTGTCTGTCATGTTTTCACGCCAAAACTACTGAACTTTGGTATGGAATGTATGTATGTATGGAATGAAATTTGGTACACAGATAGTCTAGAGCCTGAGACATAGACTTTTTAATGCGAAAAAAGGGTTGTAAGAGGTTGAAAAGGCAGATGAAAAGTTGTATGGAAGTATCGTCATTTTAGAGCTAAATGCTTGAAATATGTTTTTAAGGCTGTTCATTCGATATAAATAAATACATATGATATTCAAAGTTTGTAAAAGCTTCAAGCCTCAAGGGTGTAAAGTAACGATAGGAAATATGGGATGAAAGTTTGTATGGAAATATGAAAGGTTCCCTTTCAATTTGAAAAATTATTTCAATGTTAGATAGCTCATTTATCGATGAAGGCTGTAGGCTATATCAATCATCACGCTAAGACCAATGGGAGCGGAAAACCAATGAAGAATGTTTCAAGATCGATTTTTTTTTCCTTTTGAGAGCTTCCGGTGCGTGTTAGTAAGCCCAAAGTCATTATTCCAAGTGGACGACGTTGGCGGCCTTTAAAAAAATAATACAGTACATTTAAATTACATACAGTTTATTAATTCATCAAACATATGATGGACTGCACAATCGCAATATTAAATATACACAGGCTTTTGTACGGCGCGTTGTTAATCTGACGCAAGTCGCGCAAGCGTAATACAATCGGTCACGCTTACTAGCATGTCATGACGCAAAATTATAAATTAATTTCCTGCCAAAAAAATACAGCTTAACGTGCCTAAAGAAATTTTCACTTCAAAATAGTGGTGTTGAAATGGACCTCCCCAAACATATGTATAAACGCATGTACACTAGATTTTCAAATCCATAATGTCCAAAATTTCTGTTCCACAGCTTTGTGCATTGCAATATATATCCGAACCATTAAAACTCGGTCCGAACAATTGATAGGGATTTAATAAATATAGCACTCTGCCCTCTAAAATCCCAGTTACAATCACGTGCTCGTGTTGTGTTTGTAGACCGGTCTTTATCTCGTTCAGTAGCACACAGCGCTTGTTTACGTATATGTGTGAGTGTACAGTATACGTTAAGGACAAGTGAAAGCAAATCAAAGCCGGCGCGGCGCAGCACGACGCGACGCGTGCTGCTTCGCGACCACTACGACTCGACTTAAAAAAACACAGCAAATTCTTGACACAGATTTTTATTTAATTTCCACAATAAATTTTCAACTGTGCGACGTTTTTGACAGGATACTCATCGTCACTAAGCGGTAATTTGAAGCTTATTGACTATTTGAATTGAAATAAAATATTAAAATAAATAAAAATGTATATAAGCATTTATGAACGGTTGGGAAATTTCATTTTGCGGATACGGTGTTATGTACATATTTAAGATACAGGAAAAAATACAATAATAGGATAAAAAAATAAATACTAAATATATAAAAAAATATAAAAATACTTAAGTTGTCTCAATATATATCTTTTTTTTTTTCGAACTGATCTCGCTATTGACCTAGCAAGGTCTTAACAACTTCACCGGACTACTCAATATATATCGTTATACATAGAATACGTGTTTATGCTTAAATTTGTGTTCTGCGCTAATATTTCCACAGCGGTCAAAATGCTTGCAGAGGAAAAAAAAAGTCGAGATTTTAGAATTTATTTAGCAGTTCACATGAAGTTTTGGATTTATAGTAGAAAATATAAGAAAAGCCGAGTAATATACAAAACATGGAACTAACTATAAGTAAAATTGAAGATGATACAGAACTAAATAGTTTGTTAAGTACAGAAGATATATATCTATACTTAATATGATAAATCTGAAGAGTGTTTTCTTGAACGCGTTAATCTCAGGAACTACTAGTCCGATTTGAAAAATTCTTTCAGTGTTAGATAGACTATATATCATAACGCTAAAATCAATAGGAGCGGAGCACCAATGAAGAATGTTTCAAAATCGTTTTTTTTTTCATTTTGTGAGCATCCGCTACCTGTTAGCGTTAGCCCAAAGTAACTATTCCACGCGGACGAAGTCGCGGGCAGAAGCTAGTATATAATATGTACACTGGGTCAGTTGTTTATTTCGATTATTCATATGGTTTTAACAAAATAGCAGTAGGTACACACTTAATATACAAAATAAAGTACTCAAAATAAGCAACTGGTGTCATGACGCTTGACCGATCGAACTATTTTATTAGTTTTCAGAATGAAGAGCGACTTTTAGCGATGAACGTGATATATTTTTTGAGGTAGTACTCATAATATAATGCAATGATATCTATACATATAATAACATTATAAATTTTACGAATCTATACTTCACGGATTTTATTGTAAAAAATATTGCAAGTGACTAAGTAATGAAATACACATTAATCATTTTTTAAAATATCAGTGTGTCTGTTTGTTTGTATGTACACGAATCACTGCTAAAGTATAACGTCTATGATAACCCACCAACACAATCAAATCCTCGAGTAACGTTTAGACTTTGTTTGATTTAAATCGGTATACCCTATCAAAAGAAATTGTAATTTGAAGGGCGACGCCAGTTAAATACGAAAGAAAAGTAAGTATGCATATGCACCTCTATTTCATTCAAAAACCCGGGGTCTTCTGTAGTATATCTCATATCTTCTATCTATTAATCTATATATAAATAGAATGATAGCTATAGAGGTCTGCTGTTGTACACGCTTCACTCAAAAACTACAAGATAGAGATCGATCAAATTTTGTTACTTTTATCTTTTAGACACTTGTTCTTATCTAAAAATATATCACAATTTTTTTATTTAACATACATTTATTTCAGTTTTAAGAAACTAGGATTTTTATAAACACTACGTGTGTAGCAACGAAGTGGGCGCAAGCTGTGTGGTGCGCATGCGCAGGAGCAATGAAGTAAATGGATATCATTTTTTACAAATAAATTTTATAAGCAAAGTCTTTTTTACGTTCAATTTTCTTATGTTTTTTCTTTGTACATAAAGTATATTTTTAAGATAATAAACGACGCAGACGAAGTCGCGGGTATCGACCAGTTTATAATATATATAATAATCGTAAGATAAAACTGGAAATCACGATTAGACAAATATAAAGTTGAAAACCGCTAATTCACATTATGTGACTGCATCGGAAAAATGAACCTGAAAATCGTTCAGCAATGCTCGGAAGGTCCGTTGAGAATAACCAGTCGTTTCATTTAAAAAGGTTTTAAATTATTACGCAAACAGCAATATTTCTCATCTAACACAATCGAGGAGCAATAGCCTTATAAAATAAGTAGCGGATGCACCTTCGTAAAGAGTTTTGTCAAGAAGAGCGAAACTAATAGATCGCGTGTAAACTTCGGCGGTCTTTGCTATCTGAATTGGTTACTTTTTCTTCCTATTGGCCCCGATGTAACGTTTTACTTTTTTAATTCGTGTTATACGAGTACATAGTAATTTATATAGTAACGTATACATATATCTATATATTTTATGTACTATTATGGTTTTTTTGTACGTGTAATTTTAAATCCACGATATCCTCTAAGATGTTAAGATGTTCAGGTGGTTTTTGGTGGTATTTTAAACATTAACAATTCCGTAATACATTGTTTTTATGTACATCATAAGCTTTAGGTAGAGTTACCAATGTAAGCGCGCGAAAATTGCAATACATCAACGTTCTCATCTTTTTTTGGTAATTCCATGTTTCAGGCTCATTATAAAGTTTTTTAGAAAATAGTGTTAGGTTTTATAACAGAGTCCCAAAGCACATTACAGATTTGCCGGATAGTGAGTTGAAGCACCATGTCAAGCGGGTTTAAAATCTATTATAGGATGGATCAATATGTGAACGATGGTGACGTCTGGAAATGACGCCCCTCTCTGTGCATCTATCAAAAACGAATGTGACAACGTATGTTTGTAAAAATATGTATAATGGAAAATTAAGCCAGATCAACTTTCTTGCAGGTTCTCCGCGATGATTTCAGTACCGGTGGTAGTTTTGACGTTCATAAGCGCCTTCTCAGGTCCTGAATTGATTAGTAGTTTTGATTTTGGTTTTATCATTACATAGTATAAAACAAAGTCCCCTACCGCGTCTGTCTGTCTGTCTGTTCGCGATAAACTCAAAAACGACTGAACGGATCGTTATGCGGTTTTGACCAGTGGATAAAGTGATGCACGAGGAACGTTTTGGTGTATAATTTATCCAGGTTTTTTTTTATAATCAGGGCGGGACAACGTCTGCCGGGCCCGCTAGTATAAATATAATATATACATTATGTATTACATATATAAACCTCCCGGAAGAATTCTCTAGATGATAAAAACATTGTCTGTTACGTAATTTAATATAACTAAGGGGACACAGACGGACGCAAAAAGCGAGTTTGTTTTAGATTATCTATAGATATTTATTACTAGAAACTAAACAGTAAATATTTTTTTAATGTAGACGTCGGAACATAAACGTTTTCATAGAACAATGAGACATTGAAGCAGCTTGGAAATGAGATGGCATAATAAATCAGGATTCGCGCTTTTCTAAATATACAAAGAGTTCCTTTAACGTGACATGCAGATGTGGTGTTTAAAAAAACCCCACAAAAACAAAGGAAACATATGTCGACTCGACTTACGACAAATTGTTCTTTTGTTTTATAGAAAAAATTGTCGAGACAGTCATAAGGACTGCCGATAGAAGTGAAAACTCAAAACAATGCAATTTAAACTGTGTTAATAATTAATTTGTTAATTGATATTACTATTATTAGTCTCTCTTTCACATCTATTGGCACTCCGAATAATAATTATGTACTTTTTTATACAGTTTATCAATACATCAAAGACGTGATAGCCTGCACAGTCTCAATTAAATATAACAAGATTAGATGTACACAGGCTGCTATACTACGCGTCGCTCGCTACGCAGCGCAATACTGTCGGTCACGCTTACTAGCATGTCATGACGCGAAATTTATCGCGTGTCAAAAAAATACCACTCAACACGCGTAAAGAAGTTTTCACTTCATAAAATACTTTTCTATAGTATCAGCCTGGAAGTCTAACTATTTTTGTATATTGTCTGTTAGTGTAATTTTATATTTTGCTTGTAATAATATCTGGGTATTCTGTAAGGTTATAGTTATTCGATTCCAGTATACTTATTAAATGCGTATAAAAAATTTTGAATGACAAAATAGTTTATACTGTACAGGTTTTTTTGCCACTTCTTTTTTCGGGGCACGCTAATTTCCGAAAATTATATGTCAATATTTTTTTTACGACCTCTACTACAGAGACTGACCACCTATGCGACCCGGTAACCCTTCAAAAAAGATTGGTTAGATTTTGTATTTGAATAACTTACGTATTAAAATAAATCCACAAATGTTTGTAAAGTTTACCAAGACTGAGTTTATTCGATATTTTTAAAATTCCTTTCAAGTGTATTGCGTGCCCTCCTAGGCCCCTACAAAAAAGCCCTGGTTGTATATGTATATATTATGATACGTTCGAACAACGTTTTACACCGCCGCGTCGCCAAATAAGATATTATCTTTTGCCGCCCAAGCGGCACCATGTCAAGTTAAACCGGATACTAACGTATATAAACTGATTTCTACACAATTTTCCTTAGCATTCAGCCTGTGACGTCACCTCATTTATTCCACAATTTCCACTTTACTTATAAAAATATATATTACAAAAATAAGTTTAAACGGGTGAGTTACACTGTAGATACAGTAATTGCTGTCGACCTTCAAAACGTCACAGGCGTAATGATACGACACTTTTCTCATAACGTAACTTTCACTCACTAAATAACATTTATTCAGTTTTAATTCGATTTGTCTACATTCATTTAATGCTTACGTCATTTCAGCATATCTGAAGTTATATACACTTCAAAACCGATTCATTTTTATTCAGTTTTGTATAGTTTTAAATCACTCGTTAACAAGCTAAAGTGCCTTTCGCAACAAAATTATATATTTCAATATGAAATGTAACACGGTTAACTGTTAAAAGTAAAACGGAAACCTATAATGTGGGAACTTTGGTAGATATTATATAGTAAAATATTTCGCGAATGTCCATTGTATTACTCACCTTGTGTCAGAGCTGGCGCAAGAAAAACGCTCCAAATAACAACACAAAACAACATTCTCGCTATAGTCTCGTTACTTATAATAACAAAAACAGAATCACTTGTCCATGACTTCACTCACCATAGACACAAAAATTATAATACGAAAATGGATTCCGCGCGAAAGTAAAAGTTTGACATTTGACACGCGTGTAAGCTCAATCGTGGAGCGCCTAGAACAACTTACCGGAGGTGCGCTTGCGACTTGACTGCGGCGGTTAGCACGCCGCGCAAGCCTGTGCCCCCACTTCGCATCGTCCGCCTTTCACCGTTACAATTCGTAACCCGAAAGACTCTTGAGCAAGGCTGTATGACGATTGACATTCAACAAAAACAACACAACCATACGGAAACGGCGCGCGGCGCTTGTTGACACGACTGTGGTCCTGGTGGTATTAAATTCACTGTCTATTTTAGGCCTGGGTGTGTATTGACATTTGAAAATGTTTCCCATTATTACTTTGGTTAAATCAAATGGTACAAATCTAAACAATAATCACTTTTCGAAAGATGTAATCGAGGTCGACGATTGTGGTTTTCCGTCTGTTCGCATTTCTGCAAATATTATATTCTAGACTTCTAGAGGTTATGTATATTTTTCCAAACGATATTTACTATCTCGTACAGTACATTCTGCTTAGTATAACCACATTCAAGAGTAAAATATGTTACAACTTAAGTACAGCCTTGTTTGAAAGCTTATCAAGAGACCCTTCGACCACTCTTTAACATCACATCAGACTAGGGTTGTCAACTTTTTAAAGAAAGGTAAAGTAACATATTTTTCAATAGAAAAGAAAAAGTATTTTTCAAATTTATGTATTTCTTTCCTCAAAAACATATTATTGTGTGTTTTTGGCACACGCTAATTCTGGTCTCATTATCTCAGAATATAAATTGTCCATTTCAATATTTAATCTGTTTTGTAATTTTGCCTCTGTTATTAACATTTCAAATTATTTAAATTCAATTAAATTTTAAAGATATGTAGTAGGAAGTATTGATAGTAAATTAACTACTCGAAATAACTGTTCAATTCTGTTTAATCTTATTTTTTATTCACAATCTAGATAGTTACCAGCTTTTTTTCATGTTGTTATTCGTCTTTTAAGCTATTCACAATAGTAATATAGTTATAGCATAAGTGTTGATAAATAACAAACAATGCAGTATTTATTCATATGCTCTCTCCACCACCGTAGCCGGACCTGAGAGAATGGGCCGGAGGGCCCATCTCCTCATTGCACAGGTCCGGCGGACGAGTGGAGGCAGCTGGTGTGTACCCAGTCTTCCGCCGGGCGGAACGTTGGGGCGGCTCTACAAGGTAGATTAGCTAAATTCGATCCCTTGCCGCCCCAACAATTACGGTCTGACGGTACACCGTAGGGTGTTAGTCCGTGCGAGTCGGATATAACCCACCTTCTCCCCCGAGAGGATGACGTATAAGGGATTTCCCCACGTTTAAAAAAAATATTCATACGAGTTTTCCACTTTACGCATCACAGTATATATTATTTTTATGCAAAAGTATAAAGTATGTTTATTAAACTTAACGTAGTATACGTTATTATAAATTATGTTTGTGAACCCTACATGAGGCTCACAGACTACACCGCTATAAAAAGTGTTATAGTGCTTGTCAATCTTTTTGGCCGCTCTGAACATAGCCGTATGTTTGGGATTAAATTTGAGTTCCGCGCAAGTTTATTCAGAGCGGCCAAAAAGTTTCTCGCGGACTGTACTTAGTTTCACTTTTATTACAGTAATCTCGTATAGCCGATGCGGTCAGGGATGCCAATAAACATTTTGTAGGTACTGTCACGTAGATTCTCGGAGGGTCTCGTAGATTCTCGGACGGTCTCGTAGATTCTCGGAGGGTCTCGTATATTCTCAGAAGGTCTCGTAGATTCTCAGAGGGTCTTGGAGGGTCTCGTATATTCTAAAGCATACGTGTGTACATGAAATACAAATTAAAGATTAGTTCGTGTTATTTTTTTTTTTTTGGTTACATTGGTTACATTGATAATGTATAATAAACCTGAAAAAGTTTATTTATAGCTCGACCATTCCTAACGTGGTCATTACTTTGCAATATTCTTATTCAAATTGTAATCGAACCATAGTACATTTAAAGTTATAGAGATCGTCTTATGGATCACTATAGTGTAGTTCAATGTAGTTTTTCATGGAAGGGTCTGATAATCTAATAGGTGAATCTCGTAGTCACGCAGATATCTCGTATGGTCTCATGAATTTCTTTTATGGTCTCATGACTTTCTCGTATGGTCTCATGAATTTCTCGTATGGTCTCATGAATCTCTCGTATAATTTCATGAATCTCTCGTATGGTCTCATGAATCTCTCGAATCATACGTATCGAATAGTTACATTAGGCTAACGCTAACACGCAGCGAAAGCTCGCAAAAAAACATTTTGAAATTTTCTTTTTTGGTGCTCCGCACCTGTTGGTCTTGGCGTGATAATATAGCCTAATAGCCTTCCTCAATAAATGAGCTATCTAACACTCAAAGAATTTTTCAAACCGAACAAGTAGTTTCTGAGATTAGCGCGTTCTACTGACCAAACAAACAAACAAACCCTCCAGCATTACATTACTAGTATAGATGACAAGTTTTAGTGTTATTTATAAAAAAATTGGTTAGTTTTGCATACTATTAGAAGCGCCATTCATATAGTGCTTGAATAATATTTATGGAGAATAAATGGATATCGAGAATCTCCGTGTTCAAATATTCACACACACCAATTTTTTCTTATACACACGAAAGTTTCAACATAAATATATGAATATATTCTACAAAACCAATGAGAATACTCAAAGTTAGACGTCGTCAAAGAGACGTTATTCAATGAACACCGAGCAACTTTTTTGCGATATTTAGAATGTCAAGGACAATAAGAAACTTTATTATTTAAATTATATACGTTATTGAGGTATATATGTATTGATATAAATGCTAATTAAATAATAATGGAATTATGCACTACTGTTTTTCTGTATGTAATGAATGTATGTTCCTTTCAGGCATAGTCACGTGAAAACTACTGCACGTATCAGAATTGGGCATAGACCACGTGATTATTCCATGTGGAATTGTTTTCAGATAATTCTAGGTTACTTATTTTTTGGATTCAGTTAAATAAAATAATAAAAAATAAAAGAGGTGGTAGAGCCACGCTGAAACTATTACTGGTTTCAGCATAAATGGGTCGGCTCGCCCGGGGTAGTACCACCCTCTCACAGAAAACCGACGTGAAGTAACAGTGCTTGCATTGTCGCGTTTCGTTTGGTCAGTGAGAGCGCCGGACACCCACCTTCCCTCCCCTTCCACTTTCCCCTTCCCTTCCTCCCCCCCTCCCTACACAGGCTGGCAACGCACTTGCGACTCCCTTGGTGTTGCAAGTGTCTATGGACGGTGGTGATCACTTACATCAGGTGACCCACCTGTTCGTTTGCCTCCTATGACATAAAAAAAAAAAAAAAAAAATATTTGACCAATTTTGGATGTGAAAAATGCAATAGTGGTAGGTCAGACCAATGATCCGAGCCGAGCCTGAGGGGATGGGTCGGGGGACCCATCTCCTCATTGCACAGGTGAGGCTGACGAGGAGAGACGACTGGTTGTGTACCCAGTAGTCTCTCTATAGTAGGACGAAGTCTGGTGTTCACTCGCCAGGCTGCCGCAGGGGCGGTTTCTCAGGAAGACAGCAGGTTCGATCCCTTGCCGCCCCTACCATGCGGCAGATGGTATACCGTGGGGTTTTAGTCCGTGCGAGTCCGAACATAACCCACTCTCTCCCCCGAGAGGGTGACGTATCCAAAAAGGATTTCCCCACGTAAATAAAAAAAAAAGGTCAGACCAATGATGCGTCGCCACGGTATGTGTCGCCACGCTATATAATTTTTAATTGTTCTATTTAATAAATATACATGTTTATTAAATAAACAGTCATATTTTTCTTGAAAAAAATCATATGTTTATTTCTGATTACGTCATATTTATTTCCTGTCGTAAACTACCCTTTCATGCATTTATTTCCTGGACAAAATAATTTCAATGTTTCACATATGCCAGAGTTCCAGCAACGGCTCATAATAAAAAAAATGAGTGCGTGTAACCGTCACACGCGATTGAAGTAAAACTATGGCACTACAAATAATAAAGCTTTGATTTTATTTGTTACTTACTTACATTGAAACCAGAAGGCAGCACGGTCGTGCGTCCATATATACATAATTAATTCTATTGTATGATTTTTATTATTATTCAATTTAATATGTTTTATAATTTATTTTCAAAAATGTTTGATTGATTTGTTTATAAACTATTTATTGACAAAATAAAAAAAATTAAAAACCGGATGGTACAGAAACGTCGTTGTCGTCCAGTTACCTCCTAGTCGCGCCTAAGGAAGTTTTACTTAAAAAAAATTAAAAGTTCATTTAATGCAAGCGGGCCAAGCGGGGAGATATCAGCTAGTGTCTAAATAAAATCATTATATTTTTTTGTGTTTTATATATTTATCAGTTTTCGCTATTATGCATTACCTAGCAAATATTTATTCTAGTATTAGCATAACTTGATTTTCTAGGTTTCGCTGTCGTAGATTTTGTGATATAAAGGTGATATAATATATTACCCGCGTCGGGGACATTGCATGTCTATAAAAAGGAATTTTAAATATTCTGTAAAAGTATAATAATAATATATAGTTAATATTAATTAAGTGAGGTAAGGTACACTGGAATTTGCGTAATTGAAGTAAGAAATACTGGGATTAATCTACATGACCTAGGATACAGCGGGTCTTATATCGCTCAAAAACTGATTCAACCCGACTTCCCTCACTTCTGCTCATTCCCCTCCCCTTCCCTCTCCGCTCCTCACCATTTTTTACCCACCCCCGCCCCTTCCAATCGTTTCCTTTGCCCCCCCCTAACCGTCTTAAAAAATTACAGTTAAATGACATTACTCTTCTTAAGTTTTCTGTTCCATTGGTGATTAAGATAGCCCGAGCAGCCAAGAATGAATTGTGATGATTACGTTATGCTATTATTGTGAATATTGATCTTTATATTGGTTGATGTGGATACGAAGCATATGGATGGTCGTCTTGGATATCCCTTAAAACGGTTCACCTCTGACCGCCTCTCCGCAAGTTAGTAAGGTTACTGAACTCAGGTATTACCTAATGTCTGCTCTGGGAAATAAGCCCTCATTAGTAGTCATTCCGGAGCAGAAGATTGTAATGAGACCCACTACCACTACAGGAGGTAGAATCAAGGAAACGTCACAATTCTTTAAGCACCTGTATTTGAAGACTCCAAGCCCTCAAGCGATATCCTTCTGTGGTGTTGGTGGTATCAGGAAACCTTAACGTATACTCCTTAAATTGGCTTAGTTCTTAGTCTACCGACTTCACAACGACCTGTGTTCAGACCTATTGGTCCTGACCTATGAATTCTTACATCTAATACTTACTTCAAAAGTGGAAGTATGGTAAATGGTATCGAACCATTAAGTCTAAGGAGAAACTGCCCACTTGTTTATGTTTTATTGTTAGTAGAATACGTGTAGAACGAGTTCCCTGTTGAGGTTTACCCAGAAGTTTGTTGTATGAGTTTCAAATATATACAAATACTAACGGTAAGAGATAAAATTATTAATACTAGGTTCATTTACTCTTCAAGTTTTAATTTCCAATTTTATTATTTATAAATATTTGTCAGTACTTATGTTAATGTTTTTTTCCGGTTTTTATTCATAACGGATAGTAAAAACCATGCCACATTTGCATCGTATGATGCGTAGGATTTCTCGTACGTTCCTATTAATAATTGTTGTTCAAGCTTTAGTCAGGTTTTGAAAATTATAAAGTTACTTTTCAAAGAAAAAATAGTTGTCCCACTATGTCCTACTATACGTACTATGTGGTAAAGCCACGCTGAAGCTAGTACTGGTTTCAGCATGAATGGGTCGGCTCGCCCGGGTAGTAACCACACTCTCACAGAAACGCTGACGTGAAGTAGCAGTGCTTGCATTGTTGCGTTTCGTTCAGTCAATGAGAGCGCCGGAGGCCCAACTCCCTTCCCCTTCCTTCTCTCCTTTCCCCCTTCCCTCCCTCCCTCCCCCAACACAGGCTGGCAACGCACTTGCGACTCCCCTGGTGTTGTTAGGGTCTATGGACGGCGGTGACCACTTACCATCAGGTGACCCACCTGTTCTTTTTCGCGTGTTCTATCATATAAAAAAGGTGTGTGTGCGATTCACACACGATAGACGTGAAACTTCAGTAAATCGACAAAAGAATGAGATGAATATATATAACAAGGGTAGGATAATTACAAAGTTTATTTGTTTAAAAATGAAAGTATTTTGATTAATTTTAAAAGATATTTTATATTGTATTTAACATATGTTACAGTGTACAGTAGTATTAGCTCACGTACTTTTCACATATACTAACACACGTTAAATGCTCAAATACAAGCAAGTATTAAACGAAGTAAATACTAGTTGGAAGACAAAATTTCAAAAAAGAACTGTGGCGATGATAGATTTCAAAACGTATTAATCAACAATCAAAGAATCCGCAGTTAGAGAGTATTGAATTATTACGCAAGCAATATCACAATGAATTTGAAACGCATCGTAATAGGAAATAAACGAAGAAATTCGAAAATATTGTTGGCGCTCCCGTTGTCACGTTGGTAGAAAAACGTATGGAACTCGCATTTCCCCAGGACTGCTGACATAATAATTAAACACCCTTTACAAGGTATTCTAATGACAAAATTATCAAGATGTATTACGATTGTTTCGAAAAAACTATATATCTTTATATATAAATTTATTTCTGTATGTGTGTATGTCACTGAACTCCTCCTAAACGGCTGGACCAATTTTAATGAAATTTTGTGTGCGTGTTCAGTGAACCTGAGAATGGTATAGATTCACAATTGGACCCGGTAGGTGACGCTGCGGTTGAATTTTAGATATTTTTTTTATTATCAAGGCAGGACAACGTCGGCCGTGACCGCTAGTATCATCATATATATTAATACGTGAAGCTACAATTTTGTATCCCTTTTTAAGAGAATTGGACAAACGGATGAACGTGAAATTTGGCATAGTTAAAGTTTATATGGAGGAGAAGTGCAGAAAACTATTTATTTTATATAAAATGCATTAGAAGTACATTAAATTAATTAAAATATGCATTACTCACACTACTGCTTCAATTTTACACAACATATACACACATGTAAATAAAAAAGACATTTTGACATACGTCAATAACGGACTTCAAAAAAGGTTGCGAAGGAGGTTGCTATGCTCGACTGTATGTATTTTTTTTACTCTTACGTTCCAATTACCCTTTTTCATTCTACATCCAACAATGATATTATAACATATCTTATATATTAATATGTGAAGCCAAAACTTAGCAACCCTTTTTAAGCGAATTGCGCGAACGGATGAACTTGAAATTTAGCATAGTTAATGTTTATATGGCAGAGAAGTGCACAAAGTTATTTTTTTATATAAAATGCATTACAATCATATTAAATTAATTAAAATTTACATTACTCACACTACTGCTTGAATTTTACACAACATATACACACATGTAAATGAAAAAGACGTTTCGAACATCCTTCAACCTTCTTACGTTCCAATTACCTATTAAATATTTTTAACATGACTGACGTTGCATGCCTTACAATATGCCCTTTGAAATCAATTGGTCAAATTGTAGGTTAATTTGATAATAATAGCATATGTAAATTCATAATATACATTAATAATTAATTAATTAATAATTTATCTTTAGTAAATTTATGCAATCACTGAAATAATTATTATTGTGTTTGGACCCTATAGGTCTGTTTTAAACGCAGTGCACTTTCGTGAAGTGAACATTTTCAGATTATTATGATAACACTTCATATATTTGGATAACAGAGTATAACATATATACAATTAATTTTAATTTAAGGCGCTCAACCATATCTAAATGATGAAACGTATCTTTGAGGAATAACTTTTTAATCACTTTTTCTAATGTCGCTATAATTGACCAAGATTTAAAAATATCGCATAAATATACTTACAATCTACTCGATAACTATAAAGGAAGTTATACATAGAAACAAACCTTATTGTATAATATAGAACAATTATTAAAACTATTGCGATTAAAAGGACTATTTCAATTTCCATAAATAATCACTTAAGTTACCTAGAGCTATCAATACATGAATTTGGCAGTATTTTTTATTATTATTTTCTATAGTGATAAACATAATATTGAGCTAAAATCTACTACATAATTATAGTATGTAACACTATAATGTTAATATCTCGTATACCTATATTTCGCATATACAATATTTGAATACAAAAACATATAGGATATTTTGAAAAACATTCTCTATATGATGGCAGATAGCTGAAGAATTTTTTCACAGGTTTTTAATAGGCTGTTAAAAAGTTATGACCTACGAAATCTTCTTTAAGTTCTTATTTTATTGAATACTTTATAAAATTACATGAGCATTTTCGAATATACTTTTACGAGTCTCTGCATTTTTCCTAAAAATACTTTTAGGTTTTACGAAAGTTTATTTATTTTAACATTAATATCTAATTTTAAGTTATTAAGCATACGGAACAATAGTATATGAATACGAATATAAATATTATCTCTTTTAAGAAATTGTCTACTATTACTTTTTTACGTTCTATGATTTTCAACGCTACGCTTTTCTATTTTCTTTAGTGAAAAAGTGTCGGTTCTTGATTACATATAAATAAATACCTGTTAGAGCGACAACGTTTGAATTTGTCGCGATCAATATTGGTTCTATACGTTCATAAGTCAAAATAGCTGCCTAGTTATGTAAGTATTATTATTGTATTACTTCTACTATACACGTAAATATATATTAAAGAAATATCATCAGATTAAACAGAAAATGTTTGAGTATATACTGTGCAAATTTAAATTTGGTTTAAGATGCAATAAACAACAATTCAGTACGTGGAAAATAAAGGCTTTAACTATTAGAAAAAGAAAAAGGTCCACCTATGCAGATTGCAAGTCCAACAACTAATTAGATAAATTTAGGGTGATTGTATTATAAGAAATGTCTTTAGCTATTGGCTTAAAAAAATTGGGCCGACTTGGTTGTCATCGAAAAAAGTTTCGCATAATCTATACATATTATGGAAGGGTAGGAAGGGAGGGAGAGAAAGAAGGAAGTGAGAATGGAAGGGATAAAATCTGTACAATCATCCTCTATCTGACTCATCAACTATCCTGATGTTGCTTAGAGTCCATTAAAAAAACACATTTCCGTAGTTTAAAAAAAATTCTGTCCGCCTGTCGATTTGTACAGGATTCATGCAAAAATTACTGAGAGGGGTTTTAATAAAATGTGGTATGGTAGTAGTTTATACATCGGTATACCATTTGTAATATGTATTACATATATATCACATTGATATATGTGTATATCTTATTTATAAGTAAACACAAAAGAGAAGACATTTACGCAAGAACTACTGGATGGATTTTCACGAAAGTTTCTAAGATTCACCAGCTGCGATTAAAAGTCAAGAACCTCACTTTGTAAAGCGTTCTGCTGCTGCGAGACCCAGGTACTAATGGCTTCCTCAGGATGCGAACCTTCATTTTATGAGATTCAGAGTTCGAGTTCGGTTTATTCTCATCGGTATGCCTCCCGAGAGATTTCTTGTTAAAATGATAGGATAGTTCAACGCAAGCACGTCTATAGGTTTGATTAAATACACAATATATTGCATTTGAAAACACAGAACGTGAAAGACCGAGCCAGAGGGAGTCGTAAAGAATTTGGACATCAATCCGTGTATATATATTAATAATGATGATATACGGCATCCAGGTTAAAACATAAAAAATATACGGCTAAGTTTAAGTACATTAAGTTTAAGTCTCCACTTTCACTGTTATCACGTTGATCTTCAAAAAGGGTTCGTTCGTTTCAGGTGTCTTATTTGAATCGACGCTGTTACAAGAGTGATAATTATGATGCCTGATGGTAGAGCAGGAAACAATATAAGGCCTGTCCGCTTGTAGAAGGTGTTGCCGTACTCGGCAGCAATCATAATCCAGGTTCAGAAATGCCCACGCCTGCCAAGAGTTTGCCATACATGACGACAATCACAGCCATGCATGCAACGCCAAAACCTACAAATGTGTCGAGTCTGGTCTGATGACGGCAAGGCTGGAGGTAACTTTCGCATCCAATCATCTATGACAATAGAAATAATCGAAATTAAACAATGATATTTTTTTTGTGTATTAGATTACTAGTAATCTTCCACGTTTCGAGACTTATTGATTGTTTAGCATCTAAAAATAATTGCTTCACCATATTTATTGAGGTGATATGCAATAGGTGTAATATTTTTAAAATACACGTCGGCTGCACGCACGAATAAGCATGACTCATTGTCGCGTTCCGTCTGAGCCGAGTGCGCAATTGAGAGCACGGAACAAGCGATAGAGAGGCGCGATCGGCCTAAGTGTTCGACTTGTGACGCATCTATCTATATATAGAATAATTCAATTCAATTCATAAAAGTATGCACTTTTTCATTAATGTTTCCTTATGACGTTATACGTTATACCAACATTACAGATAACCAATTTTTTTACTTTTATTTTTGGCAATCAATCTTCTAGATTATTACTGCCATTGTCAAGCAGGCAACAATGCTACAAGTTTCTTGTGATAACTGCAATGTTCTGACATAGCGGTAGATCCCTTGTTAGAACTTGTCATGGAGTTTTTGTGGCATCTCAGAATTCATGCTCCGTGCTATTATTTCCCATCCACTTTACTTGTGCACAATAAACGAACTATATAGCGTAAAACGCCACTAGTAGGTATTACAAACCATACCAAGTGAAAGTTTAAACGCTCATAGTATTCTAGGGTAACACGTCATGGTCACATTTAACATATAAAATAATAATATCATAACAAATACTAATAAACAACCAAAAAAACCTAAGTTAAAGTTTGTTTTACGACTTTCAAATGTATAAACACAATCTAGGTGCAATGACCAGTGTCGAAAGCTACAATGGGCGACTCTGAGTTAATAACTTTCGATAATAAAATGGGCAATAAACCCTTTTGTGTCATTCCTAACGTTCACACATTCCCTTTCAACTGAAAGTGAAATCACCCGACGGTCATTGAAACTGTGCTTTAACATAGACGCATAGAGGATTGTGTATTTTTCTAAATAATTAGGTCAAATATTAAGCACCTATTTTTAATTGATTTAGAACGAGAATCGAATGCAGAGTATCCCCCATAAATATTGCTACTGTCTAAACATTCAACCTGTATAGTCAAATCACACAAGATTATGAATAAAATATAAAATCCACTACATGATAGACTAAGATGCCGCCAAAAACTCTAAAAGAATTTTAATATTCGTTATATTATAATATTTATTACTGGTAGTTAGTACAATGATTAAAACCAATTATAATAGTCAAATTTCACTTACCTCCAGGCATTGTTATATTTGATCGAATTTCCTTACGTTCCTATTGTAAGTTTCGAATTATTACCTGGAAAAACGTGTCTAATTTAGCTTAATTGAAATACATTATAGCAAACTTATCAATAAATAAAATCGTATCAAGTGCTGTAAAGGAAGATAATACTATTTATAAATCTGTGTTATTATTATAACAACAGATAAAAGACCTGATAACGGTTGATTCATCAAATAATTAAGAGAGACGAACTTCTTAGCCTTCCATGGATTCACCGTGCGGGTGCCGGGTCCATCTTGTGGCAGAGGGAGAAACTCAGAGCAGTTCCCAGGACTTGCGACCCAGGTGTAGGTTTAAGGAGGCCCCCTTTGAGATGCGCTTCAACGCTCACCTTCACTACTCGAGTTTCCCGCCCTGCCTAGCCAAATTTGGTAGGAACCTGTTACTGCAGCCTTTGATACTCGTTCTAAAATAAAAAAAACATAAAAAATATAATTTAATATAATAATATATAATTATATATATTATTTTATATATAATTTTTTTACATAAAAAACTATCGTAAAATTAAAGGATCGATTCGAGGAGGCAAAGTTCTTAATAATAGACTTAATTTTTAAGACTTGAGACTAAATTACTACACCACTTAATTAAAATAGGAAAATACATATAATACAATATTAAATTAAGATCGTAACAAAAATGGTATTATATATTCACCGATATCCAGTGTTTCAAATAAGGACTATCGTGCATGTCTCCGAGTGTTTTCATTATTCTGTTGGGGGCTGTCACGAAGTCTGCCTAGGATGGATGCTGCTCTCTTACGCATGGTCGCATAAAAATCATTAACCCAGAAAAATCATCAACAAATATGTCATAATCAAAATTACGTTAGTATTAACATTTTTTCAATAAAAAGAAAGCTCTTTATTTAATAAACAATCATATTAATCAAGTACAACATTTCAAAATTCAAAATTATATAGCGTGGCGACGCGTCGTCACGTCAACAGTCCGGCTGACTCGCCGCGATTGATGTATCACTATAAAATCTTATAAAGAGCCGGCCCACTATTTGCGTATCCTGTGAAAGCTTAGTAACAGATATCTACTAGCTATAACTATATAAACCTTTTTTAAGCAACAACAGTACTACCTCTGTATGAGATATATTTATCTTTCTACCAGTAAATCCGTAGGGTTAGAACCGATATTTCCTTTTGCAAAAACGTAATTAGTTACCTTCTAATACTTATATAAAATAATGTATTTGTCTGCTATTCGATGTGTTTATTAGATTGAGTTGGATATTTTGCAGTCGTTGTTGGCACTTACTTGAAAAATTATGTACCTGCGGTGGCGCACGAGTCACATCGATAAACCCCCGCATGGCTAAATATAAAGAGGATACTGTAACATTTTTGCTAATAACGTTTCATAAGTACATGGATTAATCCTGTAAGAGTTATAAAGATCGCTCGTGTAATTTTTTACAATCGCAAATAGCAAAGTTCGAACAAACACAGCACCAAATACAATCGCGGAACATGGAGTTAATATTCAAGCGGTTAAAATCGCAAGCGCCAGCTAATCCTTACTATATATAGTGTTTATTATAAACTAGCTCTGTCCGCGACTTAGACCGCGTAAAACCTTACGTAAAAACAGCGATAAATAAATTCATCTGAATTAATTAAGTCCATTTAGTTATCTTATGTAGATAAGTAAAGTAAATCTCTCGTACTTAATTCGTGTCATCATTAAAAATACAATAACTTTTGATAGACTGGACCGATTCTAATGAAACAACAATTATATATTACTCGAATATATGCTTTATGATTTTCTTGGAAAGGTGTTATCATGAACTTACTTTATCAGTGATGCTTGTTCAAACAAACAAATAGACAGGCAGACATTTCTAAAAATGATTGAAATGTATTTTATTTTATAACTTATTCCAATACACCTACAACATTTTTTATATAAAAATCTAAAAGGTACAGACACTTTAAATTTACATTCTTATTATATACCGTTACCACCCCGGTAATGATACGTATAATTTTACAACTTAAAATATATAAAAGTTACGAAGAAAAGAAAATCCATTTTCATACATTTGAAATTTACAAGTCCACATTATATGGTGTAAAAGGTAGAAATAAAACTTGTAATTGCTAAATAATTCAATGATATGACCGTTTTGACAAAACTGTATACTTAAAACTATCAAATAATACACATCATTTTTCAGAAATCCTATGAAAGGGAGACTCCGATTTCCTTCCACTGTGCGTCGGTTTTCTATGAGATGGTGGTACTGTCCCGGCTGAGCCGACCCATTCATGCTAAAACCAATAATAACTTCAGCGTGGCTCTATCAAACTACAACACCTACAAACTACTTATAATTCCTAAAACCTTGGTCTAGAAAAAAAGTGCTGATCCCTTGGGATAACACAAATCTACATTAACACGAGTGACACCGCGAGCAAAAGCTAATTGAAATATACCTCGACGCCGAATTCAACGATACGATATTTTAGTTATAGTTATGGACCAGCCACTACTTATCCCATGCCTTATAAATGATCTTTGAAACGATAAATCTAAATTAATAAATATATGATTCTGTCTGTACATTTATTTTTATTAAATTCTTTTGCTATATGTGTATTATAAATGGCACTAATATGTTATTTTTTTATGTGTAACGTCTTTCCTCTCGGTTACTGGATATATTTTGTGAGAGTGATTTTGAAAAAGTGACGGAAATGTGTTTCAGGAAACCGGGGAAGCGCGCGCTATTTGATTTGCCAAAGAGCGCGCGCGGTTGTGGTGAGAGCAGCTGTGCACTCATCTACAGTTATACAGTGTTGTGTATAAAATCTGAGGTTATGTATATACGTGTAAACTATTTTAATAATTACCTTTACCAATAAACCTCTGAGAAAGTTCATCATTCTTAAAACAATGCGAATTAGTTACATTGAATTATTCGAATAAATATTTTAGTATTTTTTATAGTTTTAGGTTAATTCCTGTCGCTGTCAATATAATATATTTCATAATTATTCGATAATAAAACTATTTTTAATAAAAATGTTGTTAAAATTGTTTTTGTCCAAATCGGTTGAAATAAAATTAAATTTTTAGTAACAATTTTTTATTTTCCAAAAATTCTATTGTCCGTTTTTATAACCTGTCAAATTTTAGTGGCATATCATTCTGTATACGAAATGTCATCAAAATCACTTGCATATAATAATAATAATTTACTTGAAAATCTTGATTTACAATGTCGAAACACTATTTTTGAAAATTGCAGTACCCTAACCGTTGAGAAACGGTATAAGCTCTGCGTGTACGAAATTAAGCTAGAAATTTTCCAGTTAAATCTGGACTTACAAACAGACGAACGAAATTTTAATTTAGGTCTTATCCGGGATCCGTTACGTTTATAATATGCATATATCATACATTCCCAATATAAAAATACTGTACAGACAGAACCACGGATTATCATTACATAGTATAAAACAAAGTCCCCTACCGCGTCTGTCTGTCTGTTCGCGATAAACTCAAAAACTACCGAACAGATTTTCATGCGGTTTTCACCGGTGGGTAGAGTGATTAATGAGGAACGTTTTAGTATATAATTTGTCAAGGATTTTTTCATAATCAGGGCGGGACAACGTCTGCCGGGCCCGCTAGTATTAAATAAATGTTTGCTTACAATAAATAAAGTAAAATATTATGCGGTGCGATATTTTATTTCGATGTCAATTTGGTTACAACATATAACGTTTTGCTACGTACATACAAGACGCAACTTTCAATTTAGACAATTGTCTATACGCGGTTGCCCTTTTCTATAGCATTAAATCTCAATTGAATTTATTTATCCAATACCTATTGTTTTTTATTTTCAAAATCAACATTTAATAAATCTTTAACTATTATGTATTAAATTAATTTATTAGTACTAAAAATAAAACCTCATCGTGAAAGTAGTTTTCCTACAGTTGGAAATTTTTAAACAGTCCCAGAAATTATAAAAACACTAGCGGGCCGGGCGGACGTTGTCCTGCCTTGATAATAAAAAAAAATCAACCGCAGCACCACCTACCGGGTCCAATTGTGAATCTAAATCATTCTTGGATTCACTGGAACGCGGACATAAAATTTCATCAAAATCGGTCCAACAGTTTAGGAGGAGTTCAGTGACATACACACGTACAGAAGAAATTTATATATAAAGATACAAACTTTCTCCTTTATAATATCATTTAAAAAAATGTTTTACTAGAAGGTATTTTTTTATACCTGAGAAACCTAACAAAATTAAAAAATAAATTGTATAAATTTTCCTATGCATGAAAAAAATAATTTGTAACATCTTCTTTAAATATAGTAATTTTGTGATCTACATAGTATATAATTAAAAAATGACATATTCAGCAACTCCATGAAACTTTGATTGAATCTTACTATTTTTATGCATGTTATGTATTTTACCTTTTTTATATTATTAATTTTACTATCAATAGAATTTAAAAATTAATAGAATCTATTTATATGTGATTCTCCAATAAAAGTTGTTTGAATTTAAAAATTTAACTAAACCATTTCGGAAAAAGATTTAATATAAATCAAATCACTTTTACAATACTCGCAAAATGATTTCGTATTTTTTTTAAATCTGAAATTAAAAAATGTAAAAATAAATTATACTTACCAGAACTTGGCTATTTAAAAATGTTATTTTCAGCCAGTCAAAAATATATTTGAAAATATTTTAGGTAAAAATGAGGAAAATCCAAACTTTGACAAGATAAAAAGTAACTTTCGAAACAGCATCTGAAAATAAATTTAAAAAAACCAGCGAGTATGATATTTCCATCGAACTATAAATGCTAAGGACCGCTCCCTTGGGTGAACCCAGACCGAATGCTGCACCAGCCCGTTATGACGCACCTATAACTCTGCGTCAAACTTTACGACCGTTCTGAATATATCTTTAAGTTCGGCTTTGCGCATAGTACAGTCACGAGGTTAATACAAAACAAAGCCAATATATTATTATTTCAAATTTTTATTTAAAATTGGCCTTTAATAATCCTTATTTTTTCTCGATATTATATGTACCAATCCATAGTAATAACAGTTCGCCACATTATGTATTTTGTGTGACACTTTATGTATTATGAAGTCTTTATGCATTATTATGTATGTCTTATCGTCCGCGTGGAACCTTATGTAAAAAAAGTGATTAATAAAGTCATCTAAACGTATTAAGTCCATTTACTTATCTAATTTTCTCTCGTACTTACGCCGCGTCGTCATTAAAATTACTTTTGATAGAGTCGACTGATTTTAGTCAAACAAAGACTAAGTTATTCGCGAAGATATGCTTTATGATTTTCTTGGTATGATTTTATCGTGAACCCAGTATTATAGCAGTGATGCGTGTTCATACAAATAGGCAGACATTTCTAAAGTTGATTGAAATGTATTTTATTACTTATTCCTAGACACCTGCAACAATTTCTTTCACGAAAATCGTAAAAGTAGAGACACGTTGATTTACATTCTTATTATATGTATAGATTTAACACTTGATCATCACCTGGTTGGTGAGCTTTAGGTGATTGCGTACTCCCATTACCTTTTTTTTTTTTCTTCGAACTGACTACGCTATTGACCAAGCAAGATCTTAACAGCTTCACCGGACTACTAAGGCGAGCGCTTAAGGCACTCAGCCGATGTTATTTTGACAACTAGCTCAAGGGTGCGCGGCACACCTCGGCTTTGGCTGGTGCCTGATACATGCAATTCGCGACCTATGTGAGCTAACCTAAGCTAAGCTAACTATTCATACATATATGAGTTGTTGAAACATATATGTGTACCAAGCATACATAACTCAATAACTCTTATATATATTTCGTATCGGATAATATTCTAAACTATTTCAGTTTGATAAGGGAAAAAAGATAAGACCCTTCCACTTGCATGTGTAAGCGTGTATGCGTGCACGTTTGTGGAGGTGATATGTGTAATGTTGTCGCAGTGATGTAAGATTTTGTGTCACTGTATCGCGCGAGCAGCGTACTCAAGGGCTCCACGCCGAGGGAACGGACCTAGGCTTGAGCAGCTGCCGAGGGGGGTCTAGTCTGGTGTGCGGGAGCGAAATTTATCCCAAGACCACGGCGGCGTAGTCTGTGGTTTCGCGGGCGTGGGCGTGAGCACGCTCTGTTTGGAGAGACAGGCTGGTACTGATCGTTCACTACCGTTATTTCAGCGGGAGGGTCGGTAAAAATATGTCGTGGGCGTCTTTTACAACGCGTAGCATTTGGTACGAGTTCGTATTTTCCGGCGGATACCACTAACGGACTGAGATGATTCGCGGTTTTTTCAAAATAACTAATCGTAAGTGATTTTACGTATGCCCAGATAGAAGGCATCTCTAGGTCCCTATGTAGATCAACTCTCCGGATGTACCACGGGGAACCGGTCACTTAACGTAAAACGCGGTTTTGAAGAACCTGCAACTTATGGAAATTATCTTTTGACATATGCGCAAAAACTGGACTGCTATATGTCACCACGGGACCGATACACGTCATAAACTCCCATTAGCGTCGTGCGTGTTTGCATGATCAACGCTAACACGTGAATATGTTTATTATTACAAATTGAGTACGGTTTACATTTTTTGTTTATTCTTTTAACAATTTATTTAGATATCATTAGGAATACGACCGATATTATTCAGGACGACTTGAGGTGTCTAATTAATAATGGAACCAAGCACAAATGATCTTGTTGATTTAGAACTGGTGATTGAATTGAATACCAAGTAAGTAAAAATTAATGTATTCAAAATAACTCATTATTTTCATTTTAGATAATTCTCAAAAGACTAAAAGCACACTATGAAATTAAAACTTTGTCAAAGTTCGATTTTTAAGTTGTATCGAGCTTTATGGCTACTGTTTGTTCAGTGTGTTCGTACGAACACGCTAGGAGCACAGAGTAAACATATAAATTTCTGTTCATTTCGGTTCAAATAAAATATTTAAGTATTTGTGTTGGTTTTTTTTTAGGTATATTTATTTTTATCTATAGGGCATATCTTGTAGCATACAATGTGTAGGTATTATGAGTGTCGCTACAATAGTGTTGTAAATAGCATTCGTAGTCAAAACAAATGTTGGTAATAAACATTTATTTATAATAGGACTTCGCCTTTTATAGAATAAAGTTTTTTTGAAATAGATGGGTCTGCTAATAATGTAAGTAAGTAACAATAAAGAGAAAAAATAACAAAAATGTCCATAAGAAAAAATATATAGCAATAACATGCAACAGATAACGAAATTATTCTGAATGCAACTGTACTGCATTTATCAATCATACTGTAACGCGTGTCAGTGTGAGTGCAATAGGGAGGAGAAACACACGCGCACGAGCCTGCTCCGCCTTTCGCGTCCCACTGACACATAAATTTGTGTTCTGCGCATTTACTTCAGAGCGGTCATAAAGTTATACCGCGTGATATAGGTCAGTTTGCTGAAAGGGGTGTTGCAGGAAATGCGTTGCGCGTAAGGGATGAGCTCATCTGCGCAGGTTTGAACGAATACCGCGAAAAATCATGGTGGCATTAATCGTTGCACTTAAAGGTGGTTTAATTGATCGGACTAGATCAAAGATTGAGTTTAATACAAGCTTTTTACGTATAAGAGTTATCAAACCCTTGGTACAGAGTGGGAAGAGAACAAAGGTTTCTTTCTGGTTATTATAAAAATTTTATTATATCGTTTACTAACAGGCCCAACAGACGTTGTCCCGCCCTGATAATAAAAAGAACTTTGACAAATTATATGCCTAAATCTCCTCATGAATCAATCACTCTATGTACTGGTGAAAACCGCATGAAAATCTGTTGCTTAGTTTTTGAGTTTATCGCGAAGAGACAGAATGACGGACGTGGCAGAGGACTTTGTTTTATACTATATAATAATAATAATAATAATAATGATTTTATTCCTTAGCGAGCTGTGAAATTGATTATGAATAATGACCACGAAGTAACTAGTATTACCATAAATTTTTGAAAGGCCAAGAAGTTAAAAAAACTTAAAAAAAAGGTTTTCCTTTTTCAAATTTACCTAAATTAAAAAAAAGTAATTCCCGCCGAACGTTAATTTTGTTTAGAATTTTAATATATTATTCCTTCCGCAACGTTTCCACTCCTATTCTGTTCGTAGCTGCGGCCTTTTTGATAACAGTCAAAACCCCAGAAGTAAGTCCTCATCAAAACGAATCATATGAGCCCAAGCACAAGATAGCTGCTGTAAGCCGCTGAGGAGTTCCATTCCAGTGTCTCTCTTTATTTATTTATTTATTTACACATTATGCGTTAAATACGCAATGGCGGACTTAATGCCTAAGGTATTCTCTGCCAGTCAACCATTAGGTGATGCAGAGATAAATGTTGGTAGGTGTAAAAGGTGAGGTTTTTATGAAATTATGTTTAACCTATTTAATATCA
The DNA here is from genome assembly GCA_036509395.1 of Antheraea yamamai. Lineage (NCBI taxonomy): Eukaryota > Metazoa > Arthropoda > Insecta > Lepidoptera > Saturniidae > Antheraea > Antheraea yamamai. The sequence goes on along the minus strand of AP028424.1, from coordinate 5,192,045 downwards.
CTATATATAAATAAAATATCAACACCAATATACTACATATATACTACACATATACAATACATACACATAACAACATCATACATAAGTATCAATACAATAAATAAAAGTATAATTAGACAACATCAAGTACTAAATACAGCATTAACCAGATAATTCTGCTAAATGACACTGGTAAAGCCGACGTACCCTGACTTTAAAACTGAAACGGTTAGATGACATCCTGATCTCATAAGGAAGCGCATTCCATAGGAGAATAGATTGGATATAGAAAGATGAATGTACAAGACCGGAAGTGTGGACAGGACAGCAAAGAATAAGATTATTAAAAGAGCGAAGGTTAAGGTCATGATTAGAGCATAAAAACTGAAAATGTGGAGTTAAGTAAGAGTGAGTGTTGGGAGATAATAGAATAGAATACAGAGTTGTCAGAGCCCGCAAACTCCGACGCTGGCGTATGGGTAACCAATTAAGCTCTGAACGATGGCTTGATACACGGTCATACTTACGAAGATTAAAAACAAATCGAATGCAATTGTTGAGTAATCTGTCAAGTTTGTTAAGAAGGTCAGCGTTCAGATCGTAAAAGCACACATCACCATAGTCAATTATAGGAAATATTATAGATTGCACTAGCATGGTTTTCGTTTTAACTGGGACAAAATTTTTCAGGCGATAAAAAGACTTTAGAGTACCGATCACTTTCTGACTAACCTTGGAAATATAAGTTCTCCAATCCAATTTGGCATCAATGTGTAAACCAAGGTCCTTTACATCCGTACTAAACGATATGACCAGACCACTGAATATAATCTGAGGCAGCGAGCTGAAGTCTATTCTGGTAATCATACGACAGCTCCCTATTACAATTGCTTGACATTTGGAAGGATTAACTGATAAGCCAAATCTCTCAGACCAATCCCTTAAGGCATTTAGATCCTGGTTAATAGTATAAATTGCAGCTGATAGAGAATCTACTGCGGCCTGTGTGTATAATTGCAGGTCATCAGCATACAGATGATACGTACATCGCAGTTCATAAGTTAAAAGGTTAATAAAGAGGGAAAAAAGAAGAGGTGAAAGTATACCACCCTGAGGGACGCCAGCACCAAGCTCACACCAATTAGACAAAGCCTCATCTATACGAACCGATTGTTGTCGTCCCTTTAGATATGAAGCGAACCATGCCAGTGCCTCTAATGAGATATTATAATGAGAGAGAATAGCCAGGAGAATTTCGTGACTAACAGTATTAAAGGCATTCGAAAAATCTACTAGAACTAGCACAGTAATCATAGGATTACTTTAGGTTAATTAATTTAGGATTCGTTATATATCGGATATGAAAATTATATTTTAATTATTTATATATAATATAGAAGAGACACATTATACCATTAACATCTATGAATAAAGACAAAACAATAAATTTAAAATTGGCGCAACAGATATAATTTAAAAATAAGCTACGATAAATTACGATTTACTACAAGAGAATTGAGGCACCATACATTTTATTTCTATTGCAACTAAAATTTGTGCCAAGTTATTATTAAAATTAGTATATGGAAAGTTCACTTATACACATAAGCTATGTACGTGCTTTTGTATTACATTCACCAAGTATCAACAATTCAAATAAAATCATTAAAATCGGTTTAAAGTAGACGAAAATACGTGGACGAGAAGTGGGTGAAAATCAAACAAGCGGTATATCACACTCTCAGGGATCGAATATTTTCTTGACATTTAAATGGAACCACCGCTGAATATAACCAATTCAAATAAAAAAGAAACATTAAACATCAAGTGTAACGTGAAGAAACACTTACGCAGATCGTCATGACAGCGGCAACCGGCGATGGATAGTTTGCCTTTCGGTGGCGGCCATTGATTTTGGATTGTACTGTGCTTACCATCATGCAAAATACAAACACTTCGCCGTGCTACAATAAAAAATAAAAAAATCGGTTCACAATCGATATCGATTAACCCTAGAAAGATAACCATACCACGACATCCGTTAAAGATAACCATACGCTTCAAAGGCGCACTCTTTTATAATAAGTGTTTTTAATTGATTAAATAAAAAATATTTATAATTTATGTTATTATGTTAAAAATATATTTAAAACAATGAAAATAAAATACATTTATACTTTAATTTGTTTATTTCAAATAATTTAAAATCAAATGAGTAGACCTCTACGAAGAAATAACGAACATGAACAGCCTTATGCTTCAGGAACAAAATCACATAAAAAATGAAATCGAATCTTATGAAAATAAGAGTTTTTTTCTTATAAGATGTTTGACTATAATATAATCAGTCTAAGAAATATCTCTCATAAAAAAATAATTAAAAATGTACTCATGGCAAACGTAATTTTTGCCGCCGCAAAAAGTTCTTTGCACTTAGTACAGGTAGACATTATTTTATTTTTAGACGTACAGTAACGTCTTCTTTATACCGATGCCGTGATGGTTCCTCTTCTTGTTTTGTACGACCCTGTGCAGAGCGTTCTGGAACAATATTTTCGAAGATACTCAAAACATGTCTCAGCAAAGTAGAAGTCTCTAGTTTCTCTGTCATTCATGGCGTAACTAGTTGTGTACTGAGTTTATTCATGTATCCTCTCCTATTCAAAGGCTTTTCATGTTTTGACATGATATTGTAGTAGTGCGTCACATAAGAGTTGATAAAACTTATATTCAATATGCCATAAAACACAGTCATTGGCCACATATTCGTTTACCTTGAATACGACATCGAAAAGCACATTTTGCCGAAAATGTCCACGTCTCCTTTGGCTAGATACATAATTATTTTAAGCTTACCAGTTACTGGATTTAGGACACCTTTCTCATCACACGATGATAATAAACAAACCATCTTGACGGGCATCGGTTTGTATGATACCATAGCTATACAACGCATAAAGCGCAAATTTCATTTTCGACCAACGTTTTCCTATGTATATCGATGTTTCCTATGTATTCCTATGATACATAATATATCGTTCCTAAAAACAAATAAAAAACATTTACAAATAAGCTTTGAATCGTTACAACTGCAATATTAATTAACTCAAAAGTTTCACAAAAGATAACCATACGCCTCGCGAGCGCACAGACTCGTCATATAAATAAAACTATAGTACTTACAGCATGGAAACAGTCGTCACGTGAAAGGGCAAACCGACGACTGAGTTGACTGAGAAGGACGTGGAAAAACACGCGAAGGACAAAAAAATACAGCAATATATTTCCAGCGCAGGCGCCTCTGCGACGTAGGTTATCTTTCTAGGGTTAAATTACATTTTAACAAATTACACATACCATTACGTAATAGCTAAAAGGGGGCGGAGGGATCTTTGATTTGCTTATTTTTGATAATATGTATTTTTTTATAAATATTTTGATATGTGAGGCGCGCGGTCTTATCCACTGGGTTACCATTGCCCTAGTAGCGAACCACTAAAAATACTACTACTAGACAAAAAAATACTCATAGATTATGTAAGCATATGGGGTAAGAACATTGCTTATTTTTGCTGAAAAGGGAGGTCGGCTGAAATATTGCAAAAATTCTGCTTGTGCAATATTTGAACCGCCCCTTTTTGAGGAGGAACAAAACGACATTTGCTTGTTCGCTGTGCGCTGGAAATGTTTGGAAACCTTTGTCTTCCATAAAAGTCCGAATTCACTTTGAACTGTATTGAGGTATTCATTTAGTTTAACGTTTCTGAACCTAAAAAAATTATCAAAAAAAGACCAGGTATGTTAATAACCGTTCAGACTAGCTACAACAGCCAACTCATTTCACACAATGAGGTATCAAATGAAATACGATTATTTGAAATGATACTTTCTCATGGAATATCATTACGATATAAGTTTATATGATAATACTGTTAAAAGTATTCTATCTACCACTTTTAAGTGTCGTCAAAATCGGTTCCGCTGTTTATCGAATTATGCCGAACAAACAAAAAAATATTTGAATGTCATCTATATATATTAATGTTTTTTTAAAGCGATGTTTTTTTACCATTTCGAAACAAATTTTTGTTGAAATTATGTAGAAAAAAAATGCCTGAAAAAGTACTCTCCCAGAGCGCGAGAAACGTTCTCATATAGAATACACGTAAACTTTGATATATTTTTTTAATTTTTATAACTCTATGGCAGTTTATACTAACATATCGTTCGAACTCAGGAGTTACTTAGGATTGAGTGCTCTATAGTATTGAATATTGCCTATTGAGACTTAACTGTGAACACACCGATGAGGCAGTATAGGTCACTAAAGTCAAATTTTGTAGAAATTTCTGTGTTTGATGTGAAACATAAAAAAAAATGCTTACATGCCTGATTTTTGGCGTGGCGTGTATGTGAGACGTGGTGACGCGATGCCACGCGCAAGCGACTGTGCGCAATCTCTCTTGCCACACTGAGCTCGCATACGTATAGTGTAATTTGAGAATTTGAAATTCGTTCGAATCGAACAATTTCCATATTTCACACCTGTCAGGCGTCCCGTGACGGCTCAGTTTTTTGTTTGTTATTTTATTAATTTGATTGAAGAAGGCGTTACTTTAGGGAACCATAATTAAATATTGTAGTGGACGTTACTTTCCAAATATAAAGTAACGTCCACTATAATATTTATTTTATTAATGACTGAATCTACAGGGAAAATCTTAATGAGACATTTGTAGGAAATTTAATTTTCTACACAAAATACTGTTAGGCCATATCTCTAAGATTCACATTTCGGCTTCGGGACCGAATAAAAAAGTAATCGTTTAAAAAAGCACCCTTATATTGATTTCAAAAATAACTCATAGACTTACAATGAAGGACTATTCTAAATTAAGAGAGACGAGACGAACTTCTTAGCCTTCCATGGATTCACCGTGCGGGTGCCGGGTCCATCGTGTGGCAGAGGGAGAAACTCAGTGCAGTTCCCAGGACTTGCGACCCAGGTGTAGGTTTAAGGAGGCCCCCTTTGAGATGCGCATCAACGCTCACCTTCACTGCTCGAGTTTCCCGCCCTGCCTAGCCAAATTTGTTAGGAACCTGTTAGTGCAGCCTTTGGTACTCGTTCTAAAATAGAACTTACTGCAGTTCTCGACAGTCCAAGGTCCTTCAGAAGGTTGTAGAGAGATTTTGCTGGTATACCTCTCGCTCCTACTTCTACCGCGTATAACTTAACCACATAGCCATTTTTACTTAGTTCATTTGTTAGTTCGTAATATTTATTTAATTTGATTGTGTGGTCTTTAGGAATGTTGGTTTTCCACGGTACAGTAAGCTCTACTAGTATTATATGTTTTATGTGTCTAGAGAAGAGGAATATGTCCGGTCTGGATGACGAAACACCAACATCCTCTGGGATTTTATAGTGCTTGTCATACGTATCCATTAAAATAGTATATATATAGTATATAGTATGTAGTACCACCGTTTAATGTGAAAATGAACAAATACTGATTTCCTAATGTTTGAAATCACTGAAGCCTACGTTGTGGGCAGTCCTAGTAATTAAACCTGTGATTTCGCTCGTGTAGAGATCTTTTTCCGTTACCAGAACATTTACACTGTGTTGCGGAGAAATTGGATTTGAATTTACATTACACCAACGTGTATTATCAACAAGTCGACATGAACAATTGACTGTTAATTGATGTCCAGTTCTGAATTCGTTTGTTCTGGATGTATTTTGGTTACCATGAAGTATTGTTACTCCCAGAGGTAAATGAAATCCCGTTTGTGTCCAAAGAAATTTAGTTATATTAGTAATTATTAACTAGCTGTACCTGCGACTTCGTCCGCGTGGAAACTTATTTAAAAAAAACAGTGATTCATAAAGTCATCTGAATGTATTAAGTTCATTTGCTTGTCTACTTTTCTCTCGTACTTAAGTCGCATCGTCATTAAAATTACAATATTTTTTGATAGAGTAAGCCAATTTCATTAATACAAAGACTAAATATTACTCGAAGATATATTTTATGATTTTCTGAGGTTTTATCGTGAACGTAGTACTTTAGCAGCGATGCGTGTTCAAACAAACAAACAGAAAGACACACATTTCTAAAAAATATTGAAATGTATTTTATATTAATAGATAATTTGAGCGATATGGTGTTAATCTGTGTGTTCCTGTTTCCCACGCTTTGATGGCTCATCCATTGTCTATTTTTAACAACACAATTTGTACATAATAGTTAGGTTACATGCTTTAGATTTTTGTTGTGACTTTTTTATGAATATAAAAAAATATATAATTTGATATATATATAACTATTTACATAATGTCTACTCTAATAATGACGATCGGCTGAATAGTATATATAGAGTTTAACGTAACTGTAATGATGTAGTACCATCTAGTGGCGAATAGCATCAACATTCATAAAAAAACATCAGTGCTCAAATGTATTCATGTTCGTCGGTCAAACGGTGTTGTAATTCATCAATTACTAATCACTAACATCCATTTGTCTATATAAAAATAACAAACTTGGTCGTGGATTTAAGAAGTAAAATTAAATAATGTGATCGAAATCTATCGAATACTTTTGTGTAATGGAAATAACTGATATAGAAGATAATAGCTCTAATTGCTCTTTAGAACCATTCCTTATCACAACAAAAAATGTCTTTAAAAATTAAGATTGATTTTTTACCCGATCGTAAAGAAGAAGGATAGGGGTTAGACTAGATTGTTCAGTATATATAAAAGCAAAATTAATAGATAATTAATCTCCTATTATTATTATTATCCTATTTAAATATGTCTTGCCAGTTATTTTTTTATTAAGTACGTGGATTACTATATTATTCACAGTCCTCCAAACGGTATCAGTAACAATATTTAATTTTATTTGTCTTCAATGAGTAGTGCTGTGCGCTATTTGCAGTCTGTCAAAAAATTGGATTACACGGATATAAAGAATCTTCAGATTTCTATACGGCTTCTTTTCGTTATTTGACTAAAAAGTAAAATAGAATGTGGGAATTTATAAATTATGCCTTTGAAATGTTTACCCGCAGCCGTTGAAAGGCCATGTATTTAGAGGAAAACGTCTCTAATTGACAACTATGGATACCACAGATAATATAAATATTTGATGTTATCTTCCGCTGTACATGTTTGTTTTTAATTTTTTAGTATTTTATTGTTCCAAAATCGCTTATTTGTGCACAAGGTATGGAAATTATTAGTAATGACTAAGAAGCATGGATTTTAAATTGCCAATTGTTACAATAATAAAAATTAGGTTTAAAATACATGTCTCAAGGAGTTAGAACAATAAAAAATAAGCCTGCCGATTAGGGATGCGTCATTAAGTTTTTTTTATAATATTTTATTAACAACGTTATTTTTATAATAACTGTTTGCCTTATTGTATTTTTTTTTGTTTTCCATGTAACAAAAAGTGACCAATGATCTGATAAAAATCACGCATAAGGATATGTATTCCATGCGTTTTTTTGGGTAACATCTTATCAATTTATTCATTGTGTCTAAATATTATAACGTTATAAAACGTTAACAGGCTGGGAAAGCGTAAAAACCTGATAGCTTTTTTAAAGATTGTAAATGAAAAAATAAAAGATCTGACTCCGAAGTGTAGATTTATAAACTTAATGACTACTAAAACTTTCATTTATCTTCATTCATTTAGAAAATGAATTTGAGTATTCCCACCGATACATAACTAGTAAAGGTTAAAATACAGGCAAAAAACAATAAAATGGAATGACTAAATTACATGATAAATTGGATAAAGAACCAAGTCTTTTCAATTGGCAGAGGCAACTTGCCACAAGAAATCTATGCACATTTCTGTTAATCTTTGATACTTATTATTATTTAATGTTATTGTCTACGAGACTTATTGATGTGAAACATCTATATGCGGAGGGTAAACATGATTATTGGCGTGGCAACGCAAAACACGAACAATGCACTATTAACGAAAAGCTCAAATACATTTGCAACCCTATCTCTATAAACATAAGATTCAAACTGTTTTGTAGGTCACTCGTTCTACTAATGTTACGCGGCACACACCGACGACCTAGCGCCCTTTGATAAATGCCGCTAAACACACCGCGCTTGCACCTAGTTGCATTTTTGTATATAATAAAAATGATCATTTATGTAATAAAATAAATAAACAGTCATTATTTTATCTTTTTATTATGCCATAGCTGATTCCTGTCGTAATCTGTTCTTTTATGCATATAACTTATACAAAACAATTTCGATGTTTCAGGCGTCCCGTAACGGCTCATTTTTTTATTATATATAATATGGAATTACATTAACTAATTATTGGAGTATGTTTTCAAAACCCTGAAAACGACTACAACTGTTAGCAGTTTGCATAACTTACGTTTTTCGAGCTTTTGTAACAAATATTGTAGGTAAGCTTGGAAATCTCACATTGTAATTCAAGAGCTCAAGGCATTGCATGAGTGTCAAAGAGAAAAAAATAGCAGCTGATATCCGCTAGTTAGGCTGCATTACACGTAAAAAATGCTTATAAAAATAGAACTTAACATCGTCATTTCACAATAATAGATGACGGGTTGCTCTGTAATTATTAGCAGTAATTAAAACTGCTATAAATAGTTTTTAGGCATAATAATAATGGATTAAGATGTCACACTGCTCTTTAAAATTGGTCATACGTAACTCATTAATAAAATTAAAAAAATAGGAACAATCGTACACACAACTTATTAAAATTAAAAAATATATATATTGTTTCTATAATATCAAAGTTTTGTATCCGAATAAATAACGAGTGTCTGATAAACTCACAGCCATTTCTTATGTTTTATTTTTGGTTTTATAACATTTGGAATATTTAAAGAATGTACAAGATTTGAAATCTAAAATATGAGATATTTAACTCATATTTTAACTGTTCATTTATGAGAAAAAGAGTTCTAAGATTGGTAACAATGCGTGCTATGGGACGTTATTTTAATACATAGAAACGCGATATTGCCCGTTCTGAAAATAGATAATTATTGAAGAATACACATATAGCTTCTCACTTATTACATAGTTCTTAACTATCTATATGTTATAACGCCCACCCCTATTGCAAAGGAATGTGCCAGTACTAGTCCACCCACAGAATAGTAATACTCCTAGCGGAGTAAATTTGTCGTGTCGGTTGTATTAATTTTAGGTTTATTACTAAATTCTGTGTTTTAATATGAAGCTTCCGTGTGTATAAAAAATATATATATACATTGAATAATTATAAATGAACTGATACCTTTCCGGAAGAAATTATTCAGTGATGTTTAATACATAAATCTAATATATTAACAGTAAGTGACAATTTAATACCTTTGTGGCACTCGAATCTTATTTGAAAAATCTGGTTTTGTTCTAATCTAAATAAATTATATGTAGATATTGTGTGGAATATATTTTCTTAGTGCGCAACAAAGAAAGTCTTGCGCTTTCTTTCAAATATGCAACCGGTATTGATCGGTTTAAGTTAGGGCGCTCGTTTATGAAGACCAACGTTTCACCGGTGCGCAGAGAAGTATGTGATAGTAGTAGATTTCAATAGATAATTTAATTCTGTAGATCTAATAAGGAAACTAAATAATATTTCGTACCAATTAAATTTATCCTCTACAAAAATAATTCATTACAATTTCACATATGTATTTTGTCACGTTTTTTTATGGATTTTCTTAATATAGTGATTTTATATAGACATTGAACAGGTATTTTTTCTAATAATTTCGTTATTTTCATTAAGCATGTGAGTTGATTTTAAATCTAATACACTAAACTATATTACTGTACAAATGATTTAGATCTTATTAGCCACTAAAATATCAAGTGTGCCTTAAAAAAGGAATTACCATTGAATATAAAAGGAGAATGCCCTAAATTAATATTGGAATATGAATTATTAATGTAATAGACATGAATAATTTTTATGTTTAGATTATTGAAGAAAATTTAGTAATATTTTTTATATTTTCAAGGTATAGAAATTGAAATTCATTCTTATCAGAGAGGGTATTAACAAGTGCCGAATATAACTATCAGTTTATAGAATTTTGTATACCTATAACTTACAATTTCTGGCGACCAAAATACAGGCTCTGCCTAATTTGGTAGACACTGTAAAAGTATGTGTAAAATGGAAAAATTTTAATAAACTAATTTTGAATTTTTTTAATAATGAGTATATATTATAACACTTGCAGGAAATTTGCAATGAGTATTATTTTGTACTTATTTAAATATGAATATGTAAATATCCCATATAAAAATAATCTCTAACTTAATAAAGTTTGATACAAAATTGAGAGTTACAACTTATATAGTTCAAGCTCATTAAACATTTTGTGATAAAGTAAAAGATAGAAAATTGGATTGAAGTAACAGTATTTGTACTGTTGATTTAGTCCAATAAGTGAGTACTGGTGACCCTCCCTATCCCCTCATCATATTAGCCAGAGTGTGTGGACTACTAAGGGGAATCCATTTGATCTTAACTCTTTCCCCCATCACCAGACAGAGAAACCTACTTAGCTTAGACACAGATATCCTCTCTGTCTGACATGACATATCTACAATATCCTGGCTACAATATTGTGCATGTCTTCATGCCTGGAGTTGCCATGCCATGTTGGTGTCTGTGCATATGTTTGGGAGGGTATTTGCATCCGTCATCTGGCCAATCTTGAAGGTCAGGATTTATTACTTCTCATTCTCTTTATGGATTGCACAGATCACTTGCACGTCTATGTATGTGTATACAGGTTGCATAGTTGTGACATTCTCAAATAAACTAACCACCTTATAGAGTATACCCAAACGGCGCCCTACTCAATTCTATCTTTAACTGTTTGGATTCATACCTGCATACCGAGCATGCATACGACTCACTACAAATTAAAATTTCATCCATGTCATATTGATGGATGGAAATTGAATACTGTGCGGTTTTTGTGTGCGTTTTAACATGCACATCGGTTCTCTTGAATGAAATCCTAACGGCAGTGTTCACCAAACCAATATAACTTACACACCTTCAAGAAATGAGCCTATTTCATGGGTAACAACATCTGTGTCACAGATGTCCATGAGCCCATGAGTGGCAGTCACTAAGAGCAATCTCATTAAAAACACAATGATTAGGGTAGGGTTTTGTGGGGAAATAAACAGTAAAAAAATTCAATGTTTCTTAAGAGTCTAACCAGGCACTTTATTCTTACAATTGTTAAAAAGATTGTGCAAAATTAAAGTGTATGTTTTCACAATTTCTGAATAATAACACCAAAGCAATCAATGTCGCCACAAATTTATACATTACCATCCACAATAAGTGTTAATTTAATTTTCAACATTTCATCAAGATTATTATGCAAACATATAAATAAAATAAGTTACTTTACATTACCCTTGAGCTTATTTATAACTGGGTAAATATGTACTTATGAATTTTGTTCTAAAATCCAACTTATTTTTTTCCAAGACATTTTAATTGCTTAAGTCAGTCTATAGGTAGTTCATAGATAATGTTGTTTGATCTTAGATCATTCTTATTTTTTGTTCGTTCATTATTCACATCAGCTAAAATGACTCAAATCTTTGTAACAAGCGTTGATGAAAGTAGTATATGCATTGCGGTGCAGTACACTTGACGTTAATTTAGGTAATGTTATTAATTTTATATTCTTACAAGAAGTTTATAATATTTTTTAAGAAAGAGCTAATATATTTGTTTGAACATAGATGGAGAGGTCGTATGTATTTTTGCACTAATATCAGTAACTAGCAGTCCCTTTGAAAATATCTTTATGTACATAAAATTGTAATGTATATATATGTTTGTTCATCATTCTTCTCGCCCTAAACAGTTGGAACAAATTTGATGAATGTTTACTTATAAGGTCACTTGAATGATTTTTAGATATACTAGGTTCTGACAGGTCTCACTCTCACTTTATTTAATGCTTTATTTTTGTGCTTTATCACAAAAAAAAACATATACCTGATTAATCAACATCCTCCTAGCAATATGCAAAGCACCATGCACCATAAAGTGCACTGGTACTTAACAGTACTTACCAGTGGTTTCTATATAAATATATAGAAATGCTTTTTTTTTTTCAAACTGACTTCGCTGTTGACCTGACTGGCCTTCACAGCTTCACCAGACTAACTATGGAAATGCAATTAAACTTTATTGTATAGCTATTAGGAAATATTTAGTATTGTTATCAACTTAATAATGCTTACAATTTGTGTGTTAAAGGGGTTAACAATATATTAAACTGTTTTAGACTACTGTCTGTTGATTAACTCAATCTCATAAATAATATATGCAATGAGGTACTTATATGATATAGAAAGAGTGTATGAAAAATATGGCAGATAGTCATAGACTTGCCCACATCTGGAACTTAGATTCATGAGGAAGAATAAAGTTTGCCCTGTCTTTCGATAACTATATCTATGTGTGAATGTAAAAAATACTTTTTTAATTATTTTTATTTTTGGATATAAAATATGGAACTAAGAAATTGAGGAGTAATAGGTAATGATTATTTCACAAGCTTAGTGAGAAATAATATAAATAGAAGTTACAGGAGTATAAAAGCTATAAATACTGAGATGACAATGAACAGAGAAGAGTGAAGAATATAAATATGTTTTGTGTAATATGTGAATATTTAAGTTACTTGAGTTTCATTATTCTCAATTTGTTAGATTTTTTTTAAATTTGCAATTCATCGAATCAACTGATAGTACAAATTATTGTATTGTTTTTAGTTTGGCAAGATGGAAGGCGAAATTCTTGAAGGTATTGCAAATGCTCTCAGCACTATCACAATCCTGTCATGTTTATTCCTGAAAGTACCCCAGATACTATATATAAAGGAGAAGCAGTCTGCTGAAGGGATATACATTCAAGCTATGTTCATGGAAGTCCTTGGGTTTGTAAATATAATCTAAAAAAAAAAGATACATTTAATTTTAATTTAAAGATAGTGTTGGATAATTTTGTTTTTAATTACAACTCTTAATTAGTAAATACATAGTATTGTACCGTCAAAATCAAAGTATACTTAATTCAATTTAGATCCTAAAAAGGCACTTATGAATGTCAAAACTACAAACAATTCGGAAAAAACTCAGTCATCAAGAAGATCCGGCAAGAAACTCGATCTGGTTTATCTTTTTGACAAATATATATATAACATTTAGTATATATTACAGGTTACAATCGTTTTTAGTAGATGCACAGAGATAAGTAAATTCCAGACAACACCATCTTTCGCATATTGATCCACTCTATAATAGCCTTTTGAGACCAAAACTCGCTTAATGGTGCTTAAACTCCTTTGGGACTTTGCTATAAAACCTAACACTATTACTTCCTGAAAATCTTTTATTGGTTTTACTAAGTCTGAAACATGGAATAACCAGTTGTCACACATTTTAGTATTCAGATCATACCGGTTTATAAGAAATTCAGGTTTTCAAGGTTCTTGCGGACATACATTAAATTATCAAGAATGTATCGGGAGGGTAGAGTTAAGATACAGAATTCCTGAAACTTGGTCTTTAATTATTCGCGAGGTCCCATATTGTATATTGCTCGAACTGCCTGTTTTCGTAATAAAAATATGGTGGTATGTATGTATATTGGTTTGTATTATTGTTGAAAGTAGAAGACAATGTAATTGTTTTATTTCTTACGACTCCTACAAAGTGTGATTAAGCTAAACTAACTTTTATGATTTGTCTTTCATTCACTTACTTACAGTAAATTGAATTGTGAACAATATTTTATTTATTTGATTTTATACAAAAAGTCAAATTGGGCATGAAAATATAGAATCTACATTCTTCTTCTAGGTTCTCCATAATGAGTCTATATAATTACACCAACAAATATGGAATCATGACATACATGGAATACCCGATAATACTGATACAAGTGTATGTAATGTTTTATTATGTTTTGAAATACAAAAACATGTTGAATCTCCCCATTGTGCCCATGTTGACTGCTGTGTATTTTGCTACTGTCGCTGGATTCATTCTAAATCTACTCCCGAAGCAAGTACTCTCCTATTTGGTGGTAAGTTAAATAGTTATTTAAAAAATACTAATGATTTTTCCTGAAAATATGTTTAAAGTTGTTAACATTACATGCACCAGAATTAGCTCTTTATATGTACATTGTTTTCGTTTTTATGGTGTACAATAAAAGATAAGATGTGCTATAAAGATACTTTACATTGTTCTTAGTGAGTTGTTATTTTAAATGTTTTGCTAATGCTTCTTGGTATAACAATAAATATGTATTAACAAACAGTTTACATACAAAGTTTTTGTCCTTTGAATAACCCTATTCATTATATAGAAATAAAGTGTTTTTCTTTTTGGGGCCGTTCAAGTATTACGTAAGCAGATTATTTGTAATTTCGACCACGCCCTCTTCCTGGTCATCAAAAGTAAGTAATGCTCTTACCCTCCCCCCCATGCTTACGTAAACACTTATCTAAATCTATTCCGGTTTATAGAAATATCGCTGACGTAATCACTACCAGGACCCCGCATCCCCTATGTCATCAAAAATAAGCAAATCAAGGAGTCCCACATCCCCCATCAGTGCTTACGTAATACTTTAATGGTCCCTTTTATTTGAATAATATATTATTCTTTAAAATAATTGTATACTTATATGACTGTATTTATCTATTAAAATGATAAGTATGTTACATTTTTATTCGCCGGAAGTACTAGCATATATTTGATTTCCTTAATTTTTTCAACAATGTATCACGTGTAAAATTCTTAATGTTTTTGACATTGTGAGCGCATCATGCAAACACCACTGAACAGATTTCGATCGTTTTTTTTGGTAAATATTAGGTCGATACATGGTCCTTATTTAGAAAATAAATTACCATGTCTTAATTTAACCTAAAGCTATTACAACTTAAAAAAAAAACACAGTTTTCATAACCACTACGATTTTAATGTTTTTTCTTGCCGTGTAGATGTGGGGCAAGCGGTGAGATGAACTAAACAGATAATATTGTGTAGAAATAAATTTAGTAAGAATTTTTTCCCTCCGTCAGATAAAATATATTGTTGGGATAATAAACGTGACTAACAATATGACTCAGTTTCTGATTGCACAGATGTTTTTCTATTATCTTGCTAAAAGGTGTGTCAAGTAAAGCCTGTTTATGCACTTAATGTACAAATTGTAACAATGTACCTACTAATATTGTTTTTCAGCCATTCTGTACACCCCTAAGTGGATTCGCTAAGGTGACTTATATATACGGTATTGTACGAACTGCGAATGCGGACGCCGTCTCACTCACTACATGGATAATTTCCGTAATGACCAACCTTGGTGAGTTCCATTCTATGAGGGGAAGTTAATATAGTGCAAAGTGTAATCGTTTATAGAGGGCAGATTCAAGGTCTTGCATACGTTTAGATCTATATACGACACTCGTTTTTCATATCTTTTCTTTATTTATTATTTTTACAGATAGTAAATAAAAATGTCGACATATTGTGATGTTAAAAAGCGACTGTTTAACTTGAATTTGTAGTTTTTTGTCAAATTGAATGTTTAAACTACGAAATTTATGGCTTCTTATTTTATCTGCCTCAAGGAATCCAATTTAGGATACGTCATGCAAATAGAACCGTAAAATGTGAAATCAATCATACTAGAAGAATCATGTACTAACTATCTTCTAACCGTCATCAGAAGCGGTGATGGCTCAAGTTTCGACGTAGCATCTACTAACGTAGAAGGAAAACATTGCGATGAAACTGTAATTTGTTGGTAGGGTTTTCCAAGTGAATATCTGTCGCCAAGCACCTGTCGGTATGTCCACGGACTTGAGAGTCAGTTCTTCCCTTTACCATCTAAGACGACGGCGTAATGTAACATCAGATGAAAATAAAAATCAGTAAATCATATGACAATATTCTTGATCATATTTGATATTTTGTTTTTGTTTATATAGATTAAGTTATTTTCACTTTTACATTTTTCCTTGTTCTATATTATCAATATTTAATGAAACATAATTTATTTTTCCAATATGGAAGTTATACTTCTTTTGGCGCGTTAGGGAAAAATGATGGGAGTGAATATTTACGATGCGCGCGCACACCGTCACGTAATACCGACACCCTGAAGTTAGCTATAGTCAACATTTTGTTTCTTTGTATTTATTGTTTGTATTTCTTTGTATTAAAACTTTCAATGTTATATAAATACCTTTTTTCTATTGTTAGTGTCGTTTTTTCTACAAACGTAGTAGAATAAGGGGCGAAAGATAACATTTTTGAAAAGATTTTGATCTTGTTACGCCAAAGAATTATAACTTCTAACGCGTGTACATAAGTACACACACACTTTTTTATTAATAGTGTAAGTTGTATCGACGTGATAAAGCGTTGTAAGTTTTCAGTTTAATATATTCCTTCTCGTTATGGTTATTATATTATTCATGGGACTGTTGCATTATTCATAATCTATACATATAATAAGAATGAGAAAAGGGAGCGCCTGTACTTTTTAGATTTTTGTGGAAAAAATTGTTGCAGGTGTCTTTAAATAAGTAATAAAATACATTTCAATAATTTTTAGAAACATCTGTCTGTCTGTCTGTTTCTTTGAACACGCACCACTGCTATAGTACTGCGTTTACGATAAAACAACATATAAAAAATCATAAAGCATATCCTCTAGTAACATTTAGTCTTGGTTTATTTAAAATCGGTTCACTCTATCAAACGTTATTGTAAATTTAATAACGTCGAGACTTATTACGTGAGAAAAATAATCAAGAATTTAATACATTCAGATAATTTTATTAATAACGGTATTTTTTATATTAGGTTCCACGCTAACGGAGTCACGGGCAGAGCTAGTTGTAAATAAATAAATATATAAGATTGTGGTAAATGCTAAGACTTATAAAACATAAAAATATGTATTAATTTCAGCTCGTGTCTTCACCGTGTACGTGGACTCTGCTGATGGTAAACTGATAGCGAATTTCATTATATCGACTCTGTTGAGCTGCGGAGTACTCTTCACCGCTCTGTATTATCAAATGAATTCGTGCTACGAGTCGCCCCGTTATCGCAGGAAGCCCTCTGCGGGTCACGTTCATGCTCGTCGCCATACCCATAATTTTTAAATCGTTGGCACTCAATCACAAGTTGAACAACACTGGTATGTAAAGCATCTGTAGAAATAAAAGTTTACTTTGATATGATATATCGCGTGGTCGAGGATAAAATCGATTGCAAATGCGGTCGCGATCAGATACGTTTTAACGCCACCTATGCGCACGTTATCAGTACTAAATTGTTACCTATACATCTTAAATGTTTGATATTTTTTTACATTATTAAATAATTTGTTTTAAATTTCGTTATTCGTAAATTTAATAATTGATTTTATTGATTCAGAAGAGGATTTGACATTACTAATTTATTTACCTGTTAAAAAAAACAAGTTTGACTTTGAAATTAAAATCAGTTTGAAATGTTTTTATTAATATAAGTATGTTAATAATATATTTCTATTATTAGAACGAATGATGAAGACAGAACACTCATTGATGACTACAACGATGAAAAGACAACTCAGAAACAAGATCATTATCAACAGAGCTGATATGAAGAGCTTGTTCGCGTATGTAATAGGCAAACATTAATATTCGTAATTTTAAAACTATTAGACATACTTACTCATAATACTTGTTTCAATATATGTAATCCAGTAAAAAGATTTATGCACGAACTTTCTCTAAATGTTAGAAGAAATTTAGTATTACGAACTATTGTATTAACACAAGGGGCGTTTAATGGAAAGCGAGAATGTGACACAAACTATATGTAATTTACATATAACTAAATATTGGCTGGTTAAAATAAGATTACTTAAATTATAGCGGAAAAAAAAACAATTATTTGATTATATATATTTTTAATGGAAGTCTCTTTATTATTGTCTTAGTAGAGTGTCAGTGTGAACGGAAGAAAAACTTGTTTATTAAATTCTAGTATATAGTTATAGTAATATTTATTGCAGAACAACTTTACAATGTCTACAGAATTACACTGAATATTTGGACATTACATATAAAACGTGTATTTATTACACTTGACATTAGCTACATTAATTTATAAATACCATAATGGAAGAAAAAATTGCCAATACGGCAAATATTGTATTATTTATTCAAAAGTCCAACATTACAATTGCTTTCCGTCCATAACAACAAAGTCCTCCGTGTTCACTCGACTCATACTTATTTTAGTATTTTTAAGAAGGGTATTTTAAACTTAGGAAAGTATATTACTATGTGACTGTGTTTAAAGATAAATTACATTTAATAAAATATACCTTTAGCATACTCATTCTCCTTTGCAATTGAACGCCCCTAATATATAGTTACTATCGACTTTATCCATTTGGATACTTCATCCAAATTCAAGATTTCTCCTTATAAATGTGTATTTCATGTAATTGTATGTCTATTGTCTAGAGATATTCTTAGCAACTTACTGTGATCTATCTATCTACAGATTTTAGCGTCTAGGAGTGTACACCTATTTCTTTTAGTTGTTTATCCTGTTGAAAGTATTTCTCTTCAAAATTTCTTTTAGATTTCAGTATTCTCTTTTCTATATTACTAGTCGTATGAAAAACTAAGGTTTTCTTTTCTCTTTTTAATTATTTATTATATCTTTTTTTGACATTTCCTATGAAATAAGATTTTAAAGTATTTTATTCAGAATTTAGCAATAAATACTCAGAGTATTTGATGATGATTTTTTCCAGCAACAAATTTTACGACCTACTTGAATTTAATTTATTTCATAACACGTTACTAAATAACTTTTTAATATGAAGTCTTCAAATATATATAACAACCCAACTGCCCGAACATTGTTTGTGGTTTCACTCTGAAATAATGTTGTCATTGCGTTCATTATTACAGGAATAATAAAAAAAAAGACAAGAATATGGAAAAATAGATTATTTTACGGAATAGGAGGTGTCGACCGTTTTTGTACGATTATAATTTATTTTATTTTTATTTTAAAGAGAAATGGATGTTGTGTTTGTAATAATAATACTCCACTAACATCTTATGATTAAGTTTTCGCACAAAATTTGATTAGTACTTAGACTTGTATGTGTAAAGTTAGAAACTACGTATATTTTAACCAAAAACTCGTGTATAGCGTACCCCATGGATATCACACATCAATCTGATATGTTTCATTAGAAGTTAGTTATCTAATAATACTCGAAATAATTGGTAGCTAAATAATTCCAATCTTTACTCTAAAATGTTTCTTTATAGACGAGAGAATAATATGCAATTTTTAGATATCAACTCGTCGGATTAGGAAGTAAATTTTATATTGGCCACGTTAATTTATTGTAATTTCCGTTTTTTTACTTTTTTTACATTGGTTTATATTATTATAATTATATATATATGGCTCTGTTACTTCGAAAGTTGATTCTGTTGTGGTCTTAAATTTTCAAAGTAAAAATCGAAAGTGATCAGTATTATTCATAGAATCCAAAGTTTAAATTAGGACGTGTTTACTGGTACATGCACTTTGATACCGTTTATGTTTTATTAGGCTTCAAGGGACAAAAACCGAAAGTACACTTGTGATGATGATAAAGTGTGATTGTTTTCAACTTAAACTTACTTATTTCTCTTATTATAATTTATATTTATTACTAAAATACGGAATGTTTATTATTGAGTATTAAGCACTTTTAAAGTATTTTGTTCCTATTCTTATTTATTTTAATGTTAGTTCTTTAAACTACGCTTTTATTATTTAATGTAAGTCTTTCGACTAAATAGTTCTTTCTGCTAGTATTACTGAGTTAAGTTTTTTTTATATTATTCATATTTCAATGATGATATATTTTTCTATTGTAGCTTAATTTATCGTTGACAGGTATTTCGAAAGGTTTTTAAAACCGTAATAAGCCCAGAGACTCCAGGTTAATTAAATGTTATATTGTGATGGAATTTGAATGCTTATTTAAGTAATACAATTATTATTGTTACTATTTATATTATGTGCCATTTATTTTTAATGAAATTTTAACGTGAAAATTAATTTAGTGCCAAATGAAATCCGAGTATTTATTAAATTATTTTAAAATTTCCTTATACTAATAAATTATTTCAACATTATGTACCTTCTTTTATTTCACATTCCCTTCAGCTTAATTTGACGTGAGAATAAAATTATCTCTTTGATACTGAATATATACAAATATGGTAATTAGTTTATTGAAATATTTATTTGTTGCCTCGCTTTACTGGCCGATAAAAAGATTCAGAATGTATCCTACTACAAGAATTGAATGACTTCAATGCCAAATTGCAATAAAATCCATGCAACATTTTAAGCGTTGCTAATGGGATAAAAGTTCAAACAAAAATTATTTATTTTATGCTATTAGAGGTATCAATATTTTTAATTAATATCTAAAGAAAAGAAAGACATTTAATATCTTTTACATCATAATTATTTTTTAATCATCGTCACAATTTTGTAATTGTTGAAATTTTTGTAATACGTTCCTTGCGGGTGACTGATTGACATATGATGACGATTTTATTGTCGGCAGCGAAGAACCAACCTTTCGAGAACCTACACTGCAGCCAATTTTATTTTCCCTAGGGGAACGTAAATGCTTAGTCATAAGAAGTCTTGAGCAAAGAACTCTTGGTGAAGTTAATTCAAAAGACGAAGAAGATGAAATTTTCGTGCGTGGTGATGTGATCGATCCGTGACGTGGCGAGCTAATATAATTAGGTTCGCATCTAAATGTATGATGTATTGCTTCATCACACGACTTCTTAACTTCCGGTAAGGCTGGTAGATTTTCCAGTTCACTATTTATCAAATCTTGGTTCACCGCCAAATTTTCCTCCATTAACCCTTGTGGCTCTTGGGCAGCGAAACTGGACCGACTAGCTAATCTACGACCTCTCTTTCTCGCTTTAGCTTTTGCAATTTCTGCAGGTTGCTTATTATTAATTAAACCAATATTCTGATCTATATATTTACAAATTGCTTCTGCTTCCTCTAAAGGTGATAAGTGGGCATCACGAAAGAATCCATGTCCTTGACGGAGGTCGTGAATACCTTCAATAAATAACCACACTAGAGTACTAATAACTAGGGCCAGAGTGGTCATGGCTGCTATCGCTGTGGTCACATCAGGTCCAGACAATTTGTGCTGAATTTTTCCAAGTACACCATAAGTTATTATATTACGTGTATATCCGTCAGTGTAAGCTCGACAAGTGTAAAACCCTCTCAATTCATTATTGGCTGTAGCGGCTAACTTGAGCAACCTTCCGTCATCAACAGATCGGATATTCTTCTCCTTTAGTTCCTCCCTCAAAGTGGTGTCCAAAAAAAGCCAGAAGGCTTTGTGAATAGATTGAATATTTCTAGTGTAGAGGCATGACAAATTTAGATTATTGGACTTTCCCCAAAATGTTTCATGATAAGAACCAGAGACGCTCGCAGTTCTTGAAGACAGTTGAACCGTATCATCTTTAGAACGTTCTACGTTAAATTTATGAAGATCTTGCAATATACCGTTGATTCTAAGTGTTGCAATTGTACCAAGGAAAGGCAAAAAGTCCTCAGTAATAGTTCTTTTTATTTCCATCGGAACCCCTCCAATGAAATATTCATCTGTACATAGTGTAATATATATTGGTTTACTCAAATATTTGTTCAAAACGTGGGGTTGTGTAAATGATTCTAGGCTTTTATTAGCGTGTTTGCCTGGCTCATGATAGTAAATATTTTTGTAGGAATAATCTGGTTCAAATAAAACATGTAAGCGCTCATTGGAATTTATGATAGCTTCTACAGCATTCGTATTACGTTGTTTCGCGATAATTATATCCAACCATCGATCAGGTAGATATTCAACAGAAGTAATACTTTCGGAATGAAAATCTCTACATTTTAATTTCAATATCAATCTCATACTTTGGATAGACAAAAGTAACCAATCATCGTTATTATTTTTTGAAAAAAGGAGGGTACCTGATTGTCTACTAGATTTTAACGTGAGCTCAATACGCCATTCGTCCTGGTTAGTAAAACAAGGCAATCGCATATACTGTTCGTGCTGCAGTTCCAAATAAGCTTCTTCTAAACTAGCCATGTCATAAGCTATGTTCGAAGCCGAATTTGGACTAAAGACATATTTCTTCACTCTATGCTTTTCAATTGTTAATTTCAAAGGAATGAAATTAAGTATAAGTTCTTGGATTTCACCGTGCAATTTCTCTCCGACTGAAACGTTTACAGTATCATCTGGTAAGTCAGGATCACAGATAAACGAGCTTTTCATTGTTATTGGTGCGTCATTTAAGCGTAATGTAATGGCTTCATTACTGATACTGATAAGAACAGAATGCCAAACAGCTGGTTCAATAGTCGATTGCGAACAAATACGTGGTGCGCTACAAGGCTTTGACAAGCCACTGGCATCTAGACAAATATGCCATTTTTGAAGACTCAGTCGAATAAAAGAACCGTGAATATTATTAATTCGACGTACAATAATTCCATGAGGAGATAGTGCCATAAATCGCACGTAGAAATGGAAGAGAATCGAACGTCTACTCTCAAAGTTATACTGTAACATTGATTCTCCATTAAATAATGCAACGGTGTGTGATTGTACCTGACAAGGTATCAAATAACACGAGCCTATTTCTGTTTTAGATCCTATGCAAGGGGTTCCATTGCCAGTGGGTATTGGTCGAGTACAGGATCTCGTTCTAGATTGTCGTCCTGCTCCACAAGTTTGTGAACACGGACCCCAAGAGCTCCAACCAGACCACCCTCCATTCATAGTACAATATTTACTCTCACATTCTTCTAACTGATCGTGTTGTCCTTTACAGTGCGTTCCCCAAATGCCGGAAGTAGGTAGCGTGTGCGTTTCGAGACAATATCGTCTACGTCGTCTAACGCCTACGCCACACTGTTCTGAACAAACACTCCATTGCCCCCAGTCACCCCATGAATCGCTCGAACTTTTTCTATCATTAGCACATTCATCACCTGCACATTGCATAAAATCTAAAGGTCCACCTCTGCACATAAATTGGGCTTCAGATGGGAATGGCGTATCACATCTTCTGAGGCGCCATTTAAATCCAGTTCCACAACGTGCGCCGCAAGCTGACCAAGAGCCCCATGCGCCCCACTCACCTACAATAGGACAACCCATATTGTGCTTTACACATTGCAACGAATTCCACAATGCTTCTGAATTTAATTGCCATGTATTATCTGTGGCTAAAGAAGCTTCAATAGCTTCAAAAGGGCATTCCATCACTAAACAACGTTCCATAAGAGCAGGGACAGCCTCTAGTTGACGCAAAGCTTGAATTCTTCCGATATCGCCATTCACAAGTCTGCGGTAATCTTCAACAGTACAATTTGTTAAGTAGCAAGATTCAGTGTGTTGATCAGGGCCGGTACATGGCAATCCATCTCTAGAGGGTGGAGGATTAATACATTCTCGGGTTCGAGTTCGATGCCCAATGCTATCGCAAGGGCCGTGACAAGGCGACCATGGTGTCCATGGCGCCCAGCCTCCATCGATTGGGCACTCAATGTCTGTCACTATGCCTAGGTCACATTCCAATCGCCAAATTTCTTGTTGTCGTTTACCGCTTGGTTTTTTAGATGAAATAATTTTCATTGTATAACAAAACCAAATAAGGCAATCATACAAACGCTTATAATCCATTTGATATTAAATTATATTCGTAAATCTATGTCTGTAGAGATTTATAGTCCTTGTTGTAATTTTGGGGTTAACCATAAACCTATGACTATTTCAAAGACATGGAAAAAAATATTATACTGATATATCCGCCATTAATAAATAAAGAAGCGTGGGTCTTGAATTTTAGGTGCCGAATTTTGTCGATGGTTTATACACAAACCACAGAGTATCAGGCGTACATGTAATTCAAACTGTGTAAATATATAGCAGTCATAATTTTCCTATAATACTTATTATACTCTATGTCATAATGGTAGAGCCACGGAAGAAAGAGTTTGATCCATCAGTACAGCATAGGTTTTTACTATAAAACCACTAAAAATGAGAAAAAAATACCTTTTAATTGGGACTTATCAAAATTACCTTTACAAAATATATTAACAAATTTATATATGTTACTAGCGGATCCGATAGGTAGATGGAGTCCTGCCACATACCTTAATAAATCATGAATAAAAAAATATTAACAGATGCTGGGAGACTGACAATTAGAGATTACATTTTTTATGTGAGAATATATAAAAAAAACATGTCGGAATGTTAAAAAAAAATCTCTACAACAGCACCACCTACCGGATTTTACAATTAACGACTCATTCAAGCCTTTTAGAAAAGAATTATGAAGACATGCACAAGACATTTATATATTTTGAATTCTGATATCTCCATTAATGTCTCCTTTATGAGGTATTGTGACATCTCCATTAATGTCTCCTTTATGAGGTATTGTGACTTTATAAAGGAGTTTAAGAGATTGTGAAAAGAGCCGAAATGAAAGAATAATTTTTATTAAATAAATTTTATTTACAATGTAGATATTCAAAATCACAAATAATAAATATGAAAATAGATATTTTATTTCACAATCGACAAATACCCATGCAATGTGGGTATTAACATTGAAGCATCTACTGTGTACAGAAAATCTAATTTTGTAGTTTCTTATGTTCTAGGACTCATCTGTACTATTTTATCAAGCAAATAATAACGAATTAACTTTGTTAACAGTTTTTATTTATAATATTAATACTATATTTATTCAATACTGAGGAATATTTGGTAACCTCTTTTTAAATGATATTAAACACATATAAATCTATGAAAAGTAAATAATGACTAAATCTTATTATCTTCTTTATATTAAAATAAATAATCATATTCATAACCAGGAATGAAGGACTGAGACAAAAACCTTTACTGAATATAGGGATACTTAGTTCTACTAAATGAACCTATATTAATTTATATATGCACATTGCATTTAAAAATTATATTATTTTTTAATTAATACTTTAACTTGATATATAATCCAATATCAATGAGGTAACTTATGAATTATTGCCATGGTATTAAAGCATTTACGTGTCGCTAAGCGTTCCTATCAATTTTATCATAAATCATATAGAAACAAATAAAGTCACATTAACACATGGTTGTTATCATTGTCTAAGAGTAATTATAATTAATTAAACAGCCCAGAAATGGGTTATTTACAGACTGGTATTGTGAGAAAATTGTGTAATAATTAAGTTTCAACCTAATTATGAACCAAATATTCGATTTAATTCTTAAAAAATATTGCAAAATTTCCTTCGATTTTGTTAATTTTTTGTCTGTTATAATTTTTAATGTATATTAAGTTTCTTAATCACGTCTTCAACAACGTATCGGCATAGGCAGATGTTAGCTATGACAAAGAAGTTTTTTAAGTATCTCTGTCATACAAAAGAGCCTCAAAGCAAGCATGACAGCATAATTTTCGTAACAAGTGTAGAAATTAAATAATATATCAGTAAATTAAAACCCAATTCTGTGGGTGGTTGTAAGCAAAGAATATAGGGCAATGTAATAAGAGAGAATACGACGACTTGTCCACACTTTCCGATACGATGAGCCAATACTTGAGCCAGTCTTTCATATCCTGGTTACCTAAATTGCTTGCATTTAACCCTCGTATATGACAGGCGTTTCTCAATGATTCTGTACTTAGTCCATCCACTCCACCTTCTCTAATTATTGCTTTATCCATTTCTAATAAAATGAAGGCTTTGTACCTTAATTTATTTGACCTAAATAATGTTCTTCTTAAGCCATGCATTTTTAGTAGGTATCCCTAAAAATATATATTATTATAGTTCACATAATCATTACATAGTATAAAACAAAGTCCTCTACCGCGTCTGTCTGTCTGTCTGTTCGCGATAAACTCAAAAACTACTGAACGGATCTTTATGCGGTTTTCACCAGTGGATAAAGTGATTCACGAGGAACGTTTTGGTATATAATTTGTCTAGGATTTTTTTTATAATCAGGGCGGGACAACGTCTGCCGGGCCCGCTAGTATAATATAATTAAATGTTATTATCTCCTTTCTTTTTTTATCACAGAGTAATTAATGATGTACTGATTAAAGAATATTACAAAGCTGAATATTACAAACTGGATTGATGACTATGCTAGTTTCGTAACATTAAAGTTAACTTCATCTGATGGCACTAAATTGAAGTTCAATAGTGACAACACATTTAGGTTTTACTGTATATTTATAAAAACTCAATTATACTACTAATATTAATTTTGGAAATACAAGTGTACTTACTAAATGAGCATAAGTCAAACTGCTTAACTGGTATGGCTCCTTGGAGAACAGATCTTTACAGGCTAATATTTCATTTGGTGACGGGTGAACACCTGATCCGAGCAAAGCAACTATTCTTTGCCACCTTGTCTTTAAATCGCTATCTATAATGTCCTCTACTTTGGACTGTAATGCTCTAAATACGGGCTTGTTATTCTTTAGTCTTTCTATAAGATCTTGTCTTGAGAATTCAACTTTCTGTTGAATTGACCAGAAATGTGAACAAAGTAAACTTTTTGGTTTTAAAAACCTGAAAAACAAAATATATTCAATGTGATAATAAGTTAATCATATTGCTATCACAAAATTTTAAATATTTCTTGATATAAATGATGTCTTAGTAAGTGTAAGGCCTGAGTACATCTGCGTTCGGCGGTGCGTCCAGCGTCCAAAGAGCGCCACTCGCGCGCCACTCAGGACACTCACGTATTAATGCATATGTTTGAAACGGACGCCGGACGCGATGCCACGCTCGACGCTCGACTGTAGCGTCCACTCTGGTTGTATACTAACACTTCTATACTTGCACAGCCTAAATTATAACTGTGTAAGTTACAGACTAAAAAGTATTTAAGTCAAACTTATGATACTACAATGATAAATGTAGTATGAAGTATTGTGTAAGTGTAGACCATATATTTTTTCATTAATTTGAATCATCAAAATCACAGTAAACAGCCATAACCTTGATCAACTGCAGACCACATTACTCGTGAAACGAAGGTAGCGCGAGCTGGCCGCGGAAGCGTTCGGCGAGCGCAATGCGTGGTCGTTAAAACCATTTTGTATATTACCAGCTTGACAATTTTTAAATTAAAACAATACAGTTTCTTCTCGGTTTAGTTAGGTTTGATAATACTTGCCTAAAAAGATAACATTAGCCGGCCGCGGAAGCGGTCGGCGAGCGTGGTGCATTTAATACGAAAGTACATTATTTTCTAACAACTAAAGAAGCCTGTATATTTTAACTACTTTACGAAATTTATGTCATATTTAATATTAAATTAATAAATTGAAATTTTTAATCAAATTTGTTATTTCCCTGATCTTTATTTACTAATTTCATTTGACTGATCATTCTAAGTATAACAGTAATGCTAGTTTACTTACTTTTTCACATACGAAAGCAAATATTACATACTTACGCTAAAGGAAAAATGATGTAATTCCCAAACGGTATAGCGGACAATATTAATACTGGTGCTATCCTCAGCATATCAGATGGCATCTTTTGATACAGTTCTATCTCCTCTCGGCTAAAATTCTTAAATCCTTGCTCCCTTGCAATTTTTATTCTTAAACTTATATATGTTTTAAGATCTCTCAGAAAATCTTTAATACCAACACTAAATACTCTGTACATTTTCACTGCATTGGGAAATCTTGTCTCAAGTACAGTAGTATAGTTTTTAACATAATCAATATACCTTTGGATGACATATGTACGTAGCTTTTCTTTTTCATTTCGTAAAGCTTTTGTATGCTTCAATCGATTTATAGTTAAAGGCCTGTAATTATTAAAATACTCATGTCAATATGAAAAATTGATAATATCTTACAAATATGTTTTGATTATATATTATATTTAATTTTATTTATGCAATAAATCATAGGTAATAGAGGAAAGTAACAGTTTGGAAAAAATAGTTGTTTACGCTTTGAACTATGATATTAAAACCCAATCCAATATTTTTATAGTAAAATAAAGTTAATTTGTTGTGGGAATTGAAAAAAAAAAATGGTTAAAATAGCATCATTTTGAACAATAATTTTATGAGGTACTAGTGTAAATAAATGCACTCCACTTGCCGATTGCTTACGTGACCGGCTTGCATTATTTTTTCGCAAGTGTAAATAACCCAACCAAACCAAGACGAAAACGTTTTGTTTTAACTCAAAAGTCATCAAGTTGGTAATATGCAAAATTACCAATGATTGTTCGGAAATGACACATAACCTCCAAACTTTGTAAATATCTTAGTAACTATGAATATCCGAGGGGAGGGGAAATCACCCCTTTCCGCCGCTGCTCCAAACCCCTTCAATCTTTATATCAACATGTGAATTTCAAATGCAGCCCTTTAAAACACTCTTAGATTCCAAGACTTTATTTAAGAACAAAGTTTTGAATAAGATTTAGATGAAAAATGGGTTGATATAGAGTTTAAAATAGAATTTCCTTTTTTTTTCTAGACTGCTTGTTCTTTTATTTTGGTTTGGTTAGGTTAGGTTAGACTTGCCAAAAAAATTACCGAGCCGGCCGCGCTAGCGGTCGCGAGCGCGGTGCATTTAATTTACAAGTACCTTTTATAATTATTATTTTTTATTACAAACAAGGGTAAAAATATTTCTTTGTCAACTTTTAAACTTGCTAATTGTCAGTTTTTAACCGACTTCGAAAAAGGAGGAGGTTACTACGTTCGGTTGTATGTATATTTTTTTTTATTTGATACGATTTTGCATACGATTTACACGTGATAAGTTCACCTTGATCATAATTAGAATATTGATTATGTAAAAGTTTAACCTTTTTAAAAACATATACCTATCAATATTTACATCGTTTATTGACAATAACAAAAGGATTCAAAACTAGGTCTTCAATTTATATTCTAATAAAAATATTGATAATATGAAATGCGAATCGTAAAAAAAATTGTCTTCAGTCAATGTAAGACCACAATTATATACTACGTTAACAATAAGAAGCGATGAAAATCAATTTCTGTTACAAATTCTATTTGTACGTAGTGATCACTAATTTTTGGCTTGAGTTCTGCTTGTTTACATCTTTTCGAGTAATAGGAATATATAATTACAGCATACCTGTGTTTGTACAGTTGCTGAAAACCACTCTGGTTAGTAACAGACCGAGAGTACAATAATAAACTTGATAAAGTAAATACCCTGTGTAAAGGCATTATGAATTTTAAATTAATTCTGAGAAAGCTATAATTATTTACTTCTTCCACTACTTTCGAAAATCTAAATAAAAACTGACAGTTCTAGTTCGGTGCACTGTTGCCAGATAGTTATTGCGATTTTCATCCAATCCTCCAAAAACCGAACATCAAATATAAAACTCCTTAATATATTTTTATTTTATTGTCTTGTGTATATATACACTCTTTTATGTATTCGGTAAATATCAACAATTAAAATAAAGCAAACGTAAGTTCATCTTTATGGAATTAATTCAATGAAAACTATTGTCTAAATATTAAAAATCAAGAAAATAAACAGAGTCAATCACAAAAGATCTTTATCCCGTCGCGCGGAGTCGATCTATACATATAATAAAAATGAAATGTCTATTTTTAATATCAAAATACATAAAAAATACTGATTGGGTATGAAAGTATAAACGCTTCTGATAATAAAAATGCAATTTTTAAAACTATTGTCGGTTTATATGTTTCTTTGTTCCGGGTAATCTCCGAAACAGCTGGACCGATTTTGACGGAAATTTCAGTGGCAGATAGCTGAAATTACAGAGGGTTACTTAGGCTACTCTAAATTAGACTTGCTGTTAACCGCGGCTTCGTCTGCAGTACTATCTCCAAAATAGTTGAATCGATGACTTTTATTGGCAGATAGCTGACCTTTTAAAAACTAATTTTAGTATATACTAGCTGTTAATCGTGGCTTCGCCCGCAGTGCTATTTCCAAAACGGTTGGACTGATCTTCATGAAACTTTCAATGGCAGATAGCGGACCTTATAAAAATTTCTTCAAGAAATTTTTGTTTATACTAGCTGTTAACCATGACTTTGTCCGTAGTGCTATCTCCAAAACGGTTAGACCGATTTTCACGGGACTTTCACAAGCAAATTGCTGACCTTATAGAAAATAATTTAAGTTATTCTATTTTGGGCTACCTGTTACCCGCGACTTCGTCCGTATGAAATTTAGCAAATATATGTTGTTCACTGTAAACATGTGCGTAAGACGTGCATTGTACTGGACTCCAAGAATAAATATAATTGCAATGTATATATGTATGTAATTTGAATTATATTGTCTTCTTGGTCATTTTGACGGCCATTTTGTTTTATTTCCTGCGCTTTTGTCTAGATAACTGAGTATCCAAAGTAACATATAAGAATATTGAGCACTATTTAAGTTGTCGAATATTAAAGACTGCTTAGACAGATATTGAGTTTTATATCTTGATTTACATTTATGCAAGATTTCAAGACGTCAGCTCATTCATTGTTTACAATTCAACATTATAGTTATACTAGCGAGCCCGGCAGACGTTGTCCCGCCCTGATTATAAAAAAAATCCTTGATAAATTATATACCAAAACGTTCCTCATGAATCACTTTATCCACTGGTGAAAACTTGAAAATCCGTTCAGTAGTTTTTGAGTTTATCGCGAACAGACAGACAGGCAGACGCGGTAGGGGACTTTGTATTATACTATGTAATGAAATAATAATTTTGAAGATATAAGGGGTCTTTCTAATAAGATATTAAACCATAAAATATACTTATTGACAATATGGGCATATTATATTTTTATAATAACATATTTAAGTCATTGTTTTATTAGTTCTTTATACAGTGTAAATGAGCACTGAGGTAGTTATATCATGGGTTAAGGGTTCAAATATGTTGCTGATGATAAACCTCATTTGATACACTGTTAGTGTTTATATGATTATTTTTATATATTGCAAATAGTTCATATCGCATCACTTGATATTAAGAGGTAAAAGGGCTATAGACCTATAAGATGTTGCCTTGGCTTAAAATAGGACAAAATGAGAAATTAAAACAACATAATACTTTTCTTATTTATTTAAAAGCCAAACTATAATCAGGTACATTTCCAAAAGAAAAAAAAAATTGACCATAGTAATGGAGATCGCAGTAATTCCTAAAGAAATCTTTCAGGAAAATTACCTACTTTAAGATTTGTTGTACCTAATATTTAGGTCTGAGGAGAAACTATATAAAAAATCTTCATGTTTATTAAATAAAAATGATGCATGTTACATGAAACAAAAGGAAAATCGGACATAATATTTAACAAGGTAAATGTATGGACATATTTTTTTGTCATTTGTTTGCTTATTATGGCAAGAATATAAGTATTGTATACAAACGCTACATGGTCTAATTATCTATTCAACTCAATATATAAATCCCATATATATTATAGTTAAAACTTAATGCAAAACTGAATCAATTTATAGTTTAAAAACTTGAAAATTCCTTCTTCAAAAAAGCTTGAAACTGTTCATCAAAATTAGTTTCATATGTCCATGGTAATAAATCTGGATACATTGTTATACTCTTGATAACATCCACATTAGCATTTTGAGGTAATACACTTCTTACTTTTTTATTAAGACAGCCGCTTGCATGTATATAGTTGTTAACAATAAGATTGTAGATAAAGTTCACATATTTGTGATCTAAGTTTTCTGTTGTGTTTGGTATGTTGGCATTATTCGATTTTATTTCACTCAAATAACCTGATGTTATTATTGGAACAATAAAACTGGCCTGTAACAAATAGAACAGAATATATAGTTCACAGCAACTTTGTAAGCAGTAAGCAGATATATAATTAGAAAAAATATTATCCTGTAAGCAGTAGATATAACCATTGGAGACCTATGGCAAATAATGTTTCGGTCCCTTCCCTAAATAAAAAAAATGTTACTACTAACAAAATATACAGTGGAAAATATTGAACAAATTTGATATATTACACATTCACTGTGTTTTTGGTGTTTTGCTCACCACCTTATTCTTACACTACTGCTTCCTATAAATATCCTAATACAGGGCTAAGGTATGTTTCTGAGGGAAGGCATTGGATTAATCACTAATCCACTCCATATTATACTGGCAATTTTAAACACAATTACTAAAATAATATTTCTTAAACAAGTTCTGTGTTAGAAAAAAGTTAAATACATACTGAATACTTGCTATAAAAAAGTTTGGATACTTACATATTAAATGCACCGTGCCTATTGACAGCTGCCACGGCAAAATCGTGTTATGCTTTTTCGTGAGTTTAACCTAACCTAACCGAACAGAGATAGAAGGGCAAGATGTCGAAAGTTCGATGAGCGTGGTGCATTTAATACTGAAGTATCCTAACTTTTTTAAAGCAAGTATTCAATACGTATTTAACTTTTTTGTAATAACACCCTTAGATTTTTTAAACTCAGACCTTCAGACTTATATACTTCAGAATATATTTTATAATACAAAAATAAATTATTATGCTATTTGCCTATACATTTTTATTACTATTTGTATATCCTATTTAAAAAAAACTAGTAAAAACAATAATGCACTCTTTCAAAATACTTACTTTTTCAAAATATTCTCGAATAAATTTCTCTGGGTTTTGATATATATCATCCCGCTTGCTATTAAGTGTTATAACTTTGACACCGGTAATTTCAGTCCAGTTATCAACATATTCCTGAATATTTATTGCAGTTGGTAAACCATCCTGTGTATAAGTTAGGAATAAAATTGGATTATCATTTACTATTGGTTTAGTTTTACTAATTGGTGGTTGTAATGTCTGTTTAGGCTTCTTTGGATCATTATTTTTAATCACTATATTCTTGTTCAATGCAGGTGGTAAATCATTGGCAATATTCTTAACAGTGATTATCTCCTTCTGTCCACTGATTTTACTATTACTGTGGTAGCCGCTGTCATCTTTGTTGAAGTGCTGTGCTATACTACATAAGGGATTTTCAATTGCTTTTAATATATCATATCTTTTAAGTTTTATGAATGCTTCAATCACTTTGTCAAGTGTAGCTTTTTCATTTTGCTTAAACACTTTCAAAACCATGTCTACTGGATCATCTCTGACTGAATTCATTATATACTGAAACATAAAATTTGAAAATAACTATAATAATAAATAATAGTTCTATAACTTCTTCACTACTACAAGATACTAAGTGATATTCATCTCAAGCTGACATTGTTTGTTATTATGATATACAAATATATGATATAATGAATAAAAATAACAAATTATTTTATGTAATTACAATGCACATTTATTTAGCTTTGATTTATGACTAAAATACTTAGCTACAGTGTATTATTAATTTGATAAAAATATCTCTTGTAATGGCATGACCCTTCTGATTGGATTGGACTGGACTCTTTTCTGGATAAATCTTGTAATTGCAAAATTATAATTTTACAGATATCAACAAAATGTTTTTGGTTTTTGAATTTTAGTTTAAAGATGACATGATTGTCGTACTCAAAAATGTTTTCCATTGGTGGGGGTCTAAATCAACTTCAGATCTTTTGTTGATCCATTATCGTAGAAGTTAAACTTTATGTACATGACACTGGCAGAATTGCGGAATTTTCCACAAAGGCCAAAGACTAAAAGGCCAAAGGCTAAAAGGCCAAAAAAAAATAATAATAATAATTTTAACTTTGATGAAAATGTAGTTATGGTGGTTACACAGAAAGGTGATACATATTTATACAATATACACATCCCAGTACATCTAGAGGTAATATCTGCAATAATGGTACCAGTGTCCAGTGGAGTCATAAAATATCTAAATTGATATGGATAATTACCACCATACACTTGGTGATACATGCACAGCAATGAGGTTTACAGGCTGGCATGACAATGTAAATTAACTATTGATTGCAGATATCTAAGTACAAGTCAGGCAGGTTTAATACAAAACAAAATTAAGGTATTCAATTTTACTATAGGACTCTACAATTGTCATTTATTTATCCTTAAGTTGTCTCAATGTTATATATCTCGGTACTTATGTATTAACACCAGCTCAGCTACGCTAGCGGTCATTGGCTCGCTCATTGTTTCTTATCACAAGCATCACCTAACCTATCCGAAAACTGAGAACGGAGACAGAGCACACGGCCCCCTGAACAGATACATGTATATATGATATATATAAATTCATTACACTAATTAGAACGACCTGTATGCAAAAAATTCGAAATTGATCATTTTGTCAAAAATAAGTAAGCAACAAGGAATCCAATAGATAACTATGTGCATGTGGAAATAACAAGATTGCTCTTTATTGATAAATTATGTCTGTTGTGGTGGTTTTTTTTTCGAACTGACTATGCTATTGACATAGTAAGGTCTTAACAGCTTCACCTGAGTACTAAGACGAGCACTTAGGGCACTCAGCTGATTTTGTTTGACAACTAGCTCAAGGGTGTGCGGCACACCTCGGCTTGGGCTGTTGCTTCATACATGCAATTCGTGACTAATCTGAGCTAAGCTAACTATTCATACATTTATGAGTTGTTGAAACATATATGTGTACCAAGCATACATCTATATACCTCAACAACTCTTATATATATTTCGTATCGGGTAATTTTCTAAACTACTTCAGTTTCATAAGGGAAAAAATACCCTTCCACTTTCATGTGTAAGCATGTGTACGTGCACGTGTGTGAAAGTGATATGTGTAATGCTGTCGCAGTGATATAGGATTTTGTGTTACTGTATCGTGCAAGCTAGAAGGGCCTAGGCTTGAGCCGCTGCCAAGGTGGGCCTAATCTGGTGTACGGGAGTGAAATTTACCCCCGACCACGGTGGCGTGATCTGTGGTTACACGGGCATGGGCATGAACACGCTGTTTGGAGAGCGGTACATACACCAGCCGGTACTGATCATTCACTGCCATTATTTTATCTGAAGGATTGGTAAAAATATGTGTCGCGGATGTCTTTTGTAGCGAGCAGCATTGTGTATGATTTCATATTTTGTGGTGAGTTACAGTGGCATTTGTACCTATATCTAATATAGTATGTATTTATGCACAATTTGTGTTCTATATTACTTACTTGTTGTTATTTTAGGAATGCACTGCAAGCCATTAAATAAATTGCAGTCACTTTATCTAGTATAGACTAAGAAGAGAGTCTTTATATTAACTTACATCTAAATCGTCCTGTGTTACTCCCAATAAATATCCAAGATCACGCCAGCAATTCGAAGTCCCTCCAACTCTCTTCACTAATGTTTTCCATACCTCGTAACAAGAAGCACCCATTTTGGATTTAGCATTTCTATAGTACAACAAATCAGTGTGCAAGTTGTAAACTTTTTTACTTAAAGAATTAAGACGGGCTATCTCGACTGCTCTTTCTTCACGAAATTCTTCTTCTAAACATAGTGTATCTATACTTATTGTCTCGTCCCTAGAAAAGAAAATATGAATAATACAATAATAATTACAGTATTATTAATATGAATATATTATTGATATAATAATATTAGTAATGATAATAATCTTTGATCGTATTCTGTATAATTTATGTACAGATTTCTTGGAAATTTATACTTGTGTTATATATTTTAATAAAAAAAATGCTCACATTATTACTTTCAATTAACTTTTTAATGAAACCTCAGTCTTTAGTCAATATAAGAAAAGGAGTTCCGATAACTCTGGGAGTATCGATTTAGTTTTGAAAGGAAATAACGCAAACCATTGTATTGGTACTACTGAACACAATTACTAAGACGATACTACGTAGGTAGGTATCTACCAAGAAACAAATTTTGAGGAAAATGCAATGAAAAATATTTCTTTTTGACAACAATGACAACTTAAATAACAGACTCAGTGTTGCCAAGCGTTTGACATAAATCGTATGTTGAATTAGTAGAATACTGAAAAAATAGGTAGTCCAATTAAAAAAAAATAAATTACATATTTTTGTTAATAATCATAAGATTAAGTTATTATGATCTATCTTTATAAGAACCACTCGGACCTGGCCCAGAAGATGACTATTTATTTTCCATATAAGATAGCTCAAATTTCTAAGTTTATATGAGTAAAATTAGTAAGTACGATATATACATCGAGGTTCGAGGTAATTTTAAGTTTAGTTTATCTGAATTTTTTGGTACTTTAATAGTAATAGTTATATGTAATAATATTAAGAAAAACCACAGAAAAAACTTTATTTTAATTTATCAAGGTAGAATTATACTACCGCTCTATTCTTTGTTGTGTGATACTACCGTGTGAATCTTGGTATTATTTAAGCTTAGATTAATTATTAAAATGGTTGAACTTTGTTTTACTTTGTGGACAGAAAGTTCTTTGTAAGTGATATGTTATTTTTGTTAGTTATTACTATAAACCATTAAAAAATAATACTGTGTTGCATTGATTAAGTTAAATATTGGAATTCTTTAAGAAATGCATAAAATCCTATGTATTACGTACGATTTCTCTGTATGCACCGAACAATCATGAACGGTACAACTGGCAATACTGATTTGGCAGTAGAGATAAGAATTGTTGCTATTTTAATTCTGCACACTATATACACGAAATGCTAATTTTATTTCACGCGCGATTATTGTTGCAATAGTTATAACGACCTACTAATCGTGAATATAATTTTAATAACATCGATACAAAACAAATAAACAAAAATTCAACAATAATTGCAAACTATTTTAGGCTCATTATAGAGTTTACAAATTTACATAAACTTCAAGATGAATCTTAATGATGAATTTGTCACGGTCGTCCTATGCAACTGAGATATTCGACAAATATGACACGTTTTACTCCCGTCACTTGATCTCTCATAATACGTTTTTTACAGAAAAATTAAACCGACTTCAATATCAAAAAACAATAAAGCACTAAAAAGTGAAAAATAACTAAATTAATAAATTTAAACAAAAATATTAATATATTCGCTACTTGATGATATATTTGAAGTCAAGTCAATTTATAAATTAGTATATGTTAATATACCTATAATAAGTATTAGTTATAAATAATAATTAATAATAAAAACATTTCCAATTTGAATAATATAATTTCCAAGTATCAGCAAATCAAATAAAATAAAAATCTTCGAAATCTATTGTAAGTTGACGAAAATACTTACACCATAAGTGTATGAAAGTCTAATTAGCGGTATGTCACCCCCTTAGGGGTTGAACATTTTCGTCATATTTAAATGAGAACACTCTCGAATATAATTACATCATATAATCGGTACACAATTGCCGAAGATATCGATTTATATACATAAAAAAATACATACAGCCGAATATAGTAACCTCCTCCGTTTTCGAGGTTGGTTAAAAATAGTTCAAAATTACATTATTAATAGGCTTTGAATTTTTTTAAACCTTAATGTATAATCCAAAGAAATTAGAGCAATCATAAATGGTGAACTCAAACTATTTACGTTAATGTAAGAGAATCACTTATTGTTGAAATGAACAAGATTTTTCTTATTTACTTTATTATATTCACAATTTAACTCATGTACTGAATCCAATATTTATACAGTTTTCACAGTGTTTAAAGATACTACACATTATGGTTTCAGGTAACAATTCCAAAGTATTAACATAAACAATATTCTGTTTAATTTCTTATCATATTGATAGAAATAAAATATAATAAAAAATCAATGCTATAGCTAAATTACATTTTTGTATAAATATCGCATGCATGAATGCGTATTGAGCAACTTAACGAAATATAATTGCTATAGCTAAAATTGTATCGCACAATAGTCACAGGAATCTTGTTATAATTTTATTTTAACCAATAAAATACTTTTGAAGTAGTTACTTTTCCTTCAGAAATTTGATAAATGATTGTACCTAATTTTGTTTCCATTTAAAAAGCAGTTTACAAAATTTTTAAAAAGGGGCATCTGTGCAGAAAATTAATTAAACTATTATCTTTTAATATAATATAATCATATAAGGTATATATTTATACGGACACGCGATATTTCATTTGTTTCTGCAATTGTTTGAACGGCATACTCGGTAGCTACATGATTCCCCCTCAAGAGAAGCGTACCGGCATCTTGATATTTCGACCGGAACGTGTCTTCTCCAGGGTGATTGGCTTGGAAGAGTTTGATGTAGCGTTGCTTAGAGTAATGCTCGGTTGACCCATTTTGTTGAAACCGTAGATGGGTTTTAAACGATCGATGGATACAGTTACTTCTCTAGTAGGCGATTGTAGGGTGAAAACTTGATGACTGGAGAACTGATTGAACGAAAAACTATTGATTACTTCCGTGTGGCTGTACTGGAACAGGCCTCAAACTGTTGATTTTGTTAATGATACGTAGTCTAAATGAGTCTGTAGTCTCCACAGACGCGAAATGTCTTCGTTCTTCTTTTTTACGACATAAAGTGGACTTGACCAGGGACTCTAGCCGGGTCTGAACAAGCCTTCACTCAACATGTGTTCCGTTTTGACAATTTCATATCGATGCGGTGGTATTGTCATGCATGGCAGTGTATCGCTTAACCAGCCGTTTCGATAAAGTGTTCGATGTTATGATTAGAACTTAATTCATAGAAGTAAATATTGGTTACCTTGGAATTCCGCTGGTATGTTGTGATATGACAATCCAGGGTTGATACTGCGTATGGTTTCGTGAACCGAGATGCGTGCAGGAACTTTGAGAGTTTTGTCGTGTTATCAATAAACTGTCGGCTTTTGTTGCTGTTGCTTTGTGTGTGGTACGGCGTCGTATGCATTTGTTTGACTTCCTAGTGATGTGTTAAATGCGGTAGTTAGGTTCCTCGATGCTGGATTCCCTGGATTTTCTGACAGAGTAAAATGCATTGCGTTGCATTCTTGCCAAACCGTCGATGAGAGTAGCATCATTGTGACGGCGACGTAGTCTTGCAGGAATCTCGCGAGTGAAATTGTAACCAGCTTATGCTTACAGGTTAGGAATAAGCGTTTCATGACTTGGCATCTTCCTTCCTGTGTTTTTTCGCGTTACATCACTGTAGGTACGGCGGCATTATCATGTGAGCGTACGTGATAGTAGAACGCGTCTGGTGCGCGGAAATGTGTCGCGGCGATGGCGTTACTGTTGTAGAAACCTCGACATTACGTCGTACCGACGCGAAGAGTCACCAAATGTAGGAGTTTAAGGCATCAAGTCGAATGATGAGGCTCTGGTGGGTGGAAATGCGTCGCGGCGACGGCGTTACTGTTGTATGTAGGAACCTCGGCATCATCTCTGGAGCGCGCGGAACACGGGGTCACCAAATGAAGGAGTGTAAACTAACTTCTGAACATTTTCTTGGGGGTCACTAAACGTAGGAGCTTCGGGCTCACTACCATAGATAAGAATAGTATACTGGAGAACTCACTACTATAGGAGTTTAGACTGACACGCTATATTTCATTTGTTTGAACGACATTCTATTTACAATAGTTTCAGCTAGTCTGCCAAAGAGGATGACATACTTGGTAGCTACACATGTATATTTAAATAAGTCTATGTTTCTTCTTGGTCTATGTATATATTTACGATATACTCTTGTCAAAAATACATTTGACAAAAAATATAATATTACAAACTGAAATGTTGCGGTGAGTTTAATAAATAAATACTTTCACTCATATAATGTTTTATATTGATAACAGTTACGATAAGCACAAACAACGCCGCTGAGCCACGGACACCGACGAGAGTTCGATATTGTAATGTCGATCGTCGTGGTCTTGTCGACCTACAAACCTCTTGGCGCATGGATAAGATACCTACTAGTTAATCCTGAAATGTGACAAAGTAAAAAGAGTCCCTATACGGACATATCAACGCGTGCATGTGGGTTACGACCCACTCGGGTACGAATTCCTACCATTTCGCTTCATACTGTATATAGAGCAGCTACGTCCCTAAGCGTACCGCTATAGAGGGCTTTACGACCGCGATCCACTTGATACAGTTCTCATATCTTACCGTCCAGCGATGCTGTTTTATTACAGGCAATCCCCTTGCTGCCAGGGATGTAAAACTCCGTGTACTGAAGAATTTAAAAAAATTCTTGATCTTCAGACTTCGGGCCTAGTTATTTATCTTCATAAGCAGAATGACTCCATGGTAATATTTTCCCCTACAAAATAAGCTAAATTTATTTTTAATTTGTTAGCAAAGATTTAGCTTTAGAAAATTGAGAACAAAACAATACGATTATTTCATTATAAGAATTACTTAGAGGAACCTAAATATATGTATACATTCTTCACTCTTTCACATTATGTGAGATTTGTTTTAATATTTACACTTTGTGTTATTTAATATCAGAATTTAAATTTTACCGAGGTACTAAGTTTGCGATTTATATGTTACTAGTCCCAAAAATATAATTCAAGAAATTCCTACTTTCTAGTCTCTTTGAAAATTTATATTTTTAAAACAGATATAGTAGTACCTATTTTCCTCTTTTCCTTTTTTTTTGGTTAGAGGCCATTGAGGAGCTTTAATGTTAACATTTTAAAAAATGGGAAAAGTTTTTTTGATAACATCGAACAAATACGCATTTTAATGTAGTTGTTTGAAAATGAAAAAAAAATTGCTACAATTGAAGTTACCGATAAGATTGTGAAATCTTTAAAAGCCATATTTTTTTGTAATTGTATTGAAATTTGAGATTCAAAATTATTAACTGTTTAATAACTTCATTAAATTATTTTGGGACAATTTTCTGTTGCTCAGCAGCGAACAGGCATAGCAAGCGATGACCTCCTTATGCGAGGAGGTCGTCTTGCACAAGGAGGCAGCGGAGGGGGTCCGCGTTTAGTATCCTCTGAGCGGCGCTCTCCACCAACAGAGGACCGGTAGGAGGAGGCGACAATTCGCCCGCCTCCTCCCGCCAGCATAGCCGGACCTCAGGGGACATTCCAGGGGGCCCGTCTTCTCATTGCACAGGTGTGACTGACGAGGGGAGGCAGCTGGAGTGACCTCAATCTGTCTCCCTGGTAGACAGGAGCCCGGCGGTCACCTTCCGCCATTGGGGCGGCTATCCAAGTTTGAATAGCTAGTGCAATCCCTTGCCGACCCAAAAAATTCAACCTGTCGGTAGACCGAGGGGTTTTACTCCGTGCGTGTCGGACATAACCCATTCTCTCCCCCGGGAGGGTGGGTATCCATAAGGGATTTCCCCACGTTAATAAAAAAAATTGAGCCACCACGGGACGCCTGGCAGATGAGAAACATCGAAATTGTTTTGTATAAGTTATATGCCCAAAATTAAACAGATTACGACAGAAATCGGCTGTGGTATAATGAAAAGAAAATAATGACTGTTTATTTATTTTATTATATAAATATTCATTTTTATTACATACAAAAAACAAAAATTCAATTAGTCACAGGAGCAGTGTGTTTGGCGGCATTTGGGGGCTAGATCGTCGGTGTGTGCCGCGTAACACTAG
The DNA here is from genome assembly GCA_036509395.1 of Antheraea yamamai. Taxonomy (NCBI): domain Eukaryota; kingdom Metazoa; phylum Arthropoda; class Insecta; order Lepidoptera; family Saturniidae; genus Antheraea; species Antheraea yamamai. The sequence continues at coordinate 5,150,213 of AP028424.1, read as the reverse complement.
TGTAACGAGTGCCCCACAAAACAATTTGAATGTTATGTTTATACAGATAGGGTTGCAAATGTTTTTGAGTATTTTATTAATAGTGCAAAGTTCGTGTTTTGCGTTGCCACGTCGCGTCGCGCGAAGCCAAAATTAGGTTTACCCACGACTACAGATGTTTCACATTAAAAAAAATCTGTAATAATTATAATTAGTAGTATAGTATAGTTATGGTTATGATATTTATTTCATTCCGCACTATGTATAGCTATAATCTTCGATTAACGATTACTAGATATCGGGTCGGCGCGAAAAATACGTCTCGGTAAATAACAGCTCACTTGAAATGTGATTGATGTAATGTGTTATGTTGTAGTTTGATTGAAACACAGCCAATCTAAGCACGTTTCACAATGCCGCAGTATATTCAATAGATGCAAAAATAATACTCGAAAAATCAATTTAACGGCCGGAGTATCTTACTTTCGCTAAATAGATGTTGAATAAGTTATATTTTAAGTTTTAAACTAACAAATAATATCAAATTTTGAATAAAATTACCGATTTTAAACCTGTGGTACAAATGTTTGGCCAAGGCTCGCCAACGACGCCAACCAAACACAATAACGGGAAAAAGTACTTTATTAATTGCTTGTTAAAGTTGAATTCACACTAAATGTGTTTATGTTGTGTTGTCTGTCTTTTCATTTGTAAGCGACGGGAGTAATTTATTGCTTTGGACGTTTTATCGTAAATATTAGATAATATTTTGAACATTTGTGACTTTATTACTAGGTGTCATGGTTGTAATTAGGTTGAACTTAAAACTGTTTTAAAACTTTTTTTCTCCCTTTCTTAGTAAACAAATAGCTACATAAGTATATATTTACGCGGATAGCAGTTAGCTTCGATTTTGTACGTGACCCTTTATCTAGTTATTGTTGATCGAAGACTATAATGTGTATATATACTTGCTGCGTATCTGAATTACTACTTTTTTTGTTAGTAAAATATATCAGACGTATAAATAATAATTAAATGTTGTTATCTATTTCCAGGTTCAATCGCGAAGTACAGAAGTATTGAAAAATGAATGTTATGTCCTACATAACACGAACAAGTCCGATTTAAATAGGCCTATGTTTATGTTTGAATTGTGTAAGTGTAGCATTTGCAATATGGTAGTAATAACTGTCGTCTCTGTGAATACAGAAAGTTATTAAAACTTTTTCCAACAAGTAGGTATTAGTATGAACTTCGTCGCTTGCCGCGAAATCCAAACATCGGCATAGCGCGGCTGCGGGAACATAAATAATAGTTTAAAAAAACTAAAAAAAACACGCTTTCATATAAAATCCAACTAAAAAACAGAAAATAAAATAAAATTTAATAAATTTGGATTAACAGTGACGCAACGCATGTTAATATCAGCACCTCCAGATATCAGTATTTTTATCATTTTTTTGTCACTTTTTACAAAAATATACATTTATTTCTAATTTACACTATTCTTAATCCAAATTTATTAAATTTTATTTTCTGTTTTTTAGTTGGATTTTATATGAAAGCGTGTTTTTTTTGTTTTTTTAAACTATTATTTATTTTTCATTTTTTAGTTAAAATTTTTTTTTAACTTTTTTTTTCGGATTATTGCATTGTCATCGACCTTTGACAGGTGTGCAAAGTTTGAATTAAATCTGATCGTTCAAAGTAGGACAAAATCGAGCTCAAAGGGGTCGGTTACATACATACATACAGGTGAAGCTAATAAAAGCGTGATAAAAAGGGACTGACCAGTGAATCGAAAATTCCGAAACATATTTCAGTATTTGTGTTTAAGCTTCGACGAATGAAAATGTTGCATACTAGAATTCTACATTTTCGTTATACAATCTATCTTCTATTATACACGTAATATAACCATACATATACTAGAAGTCACTCTGTTTGCATTTGTATCTTTATAAACTAAACTAGCTAACCCGTACCCACTTCGTTGGGCGGTAATAGGCATTATCAAGCTACAACTTTTTTCTAGAACTCAATCATATATCTCTCATCGTTAAGACAATGTTCGTAAGAAACGTAAAAATTGCTCTAAGATGGTAGATTTTTTTTTCAACTTATTTGGCCACTTGTAAATTGTAACCTATGTATTATTTCGACGAATACGCTAAATTAGCTGATGTAAAGTTTCATTAAAGTTCGTTAAGTAGTTTTAGCTGGAAAAGGTGACCAAAAATCCATTCTCCTTACAAGCTTTCTCGTATATAATATTAGTATATATATTATCCCACGGTGTTATTAAAAAAAAACCTTGACAAATTATGTACCTAAACCTTCCTCGTGAATCACTTTATCCAATGGTGAAAACAGCATGTAAAATCAGACAGACGTAGCAGACAATTTTGTTTTATTATATATATATATATATATATCATTACATAGTATAAAACAAAGTCCCCTACCGCGTCTGTCTGTCTGTTCGCGATAAACTCAAAAACTACTGGACGGATCTTTATGCGGTTTCCACCAGTGGATAAAGTGATTCATGAGGAAGGTTTTAGTATATAATTTATCAAGTATTTTTTTATAGTCAGGGTGGAACAACGTCTGCCGGACCCGCTAGTATATATATATATGCGAGATCGACAAACTCTAATACCGTTTTGAGATTATTGGGAAGTATCTCTAATTGTGCATTAAATGGTGTAATAATTACAATAACTTATATTAACGATATATATGAACAACCGAGTCTTTCTAAATTAGCTAATTTCAAATTAGATTAATGTTAACACGCGCAGAAAATATTTATTAAAACTTTTATTATATTAAGGCACTCATTCGTTTCACAGCTCAATATAAAACTAAATGTATCCTATGCAAAATTAATATACATAAAGTTCGTAGTTTACTGGATGAGATTACAGCTATAAGAGGAAACGAGGTTTTAAGTAAATGCTTATATTGTAAGAAGTCTAACCCAGCGGGTAAGTGCAAGAGATGCGAGTTTATTGTTAGTAAGTTTTTAACAATTATAATGAAACAACGTGAAGACCGTCAGAATAGATTTGAACAATGGCTGTATAAAGTGAATTGCTTTTTGAAATCGCTGTCTGAAGGAGAATACATTTGCAGAAACAGAATTACTCAAGAGGGTTATATAGCGGATCTTGAGAAACTTTTGAAACGATTAGAAGCATTAATACCTATGCGTGGATTGGATATAAGGTTGTTCCCTGAGAAATCAGATATTGTTAACATTATTTCAGAAAACAAATTTCTGTTGCAAAAAAATATAAATAACCTAAAGACTGAAGGTTTCTACAAACGATATTTAAATTATGATGGTCTTAACATGCCTGCGTCACACACAAATAGTTCTTGTATATGTAAACTTTTTATGGAAAATACTTACCAACAAGATTTAATGCCAAGTAGGTCTTTGGTACATGATCTTATTGAAAGCGAAGTAGAGATAACCAGACAGCCAGTCAATGAGCAAACAGAAACACCAACAAAATTAACAAAAAGTAAAAAATCTAATCTAATAAAAAAATCCGATGAACTAGCAAGAGATAAAAAAGTGGAGAAACCTAAACTTAAGCAAGATAAAGAAAATATTTTAGCAAAGAAGCAAAATAAAAAATCTCCGAAAGTAGAAAAGCCCAAGAGAACTACAATTACTTCAGAAGATGGATTGTTGTCAAGAATTATGAAAGAAAGGGAAAAAGAAAAGAAGCGATTAAATAGTCCGATTAGATGTGAGAAAGTAAAAACAATGCCAATTATTGGAGATTTACCTGAATTAAAAATACCTTCCAAATATGGATTAACTGAGCTATCGTCTGGAACCGTTATAGAATGTGGTGATCAGCAGCCTTTATACCCTACAGAAATGATTAAAGGAAACAATATAGTTCCTATAAATTTCCATAACAAAAATAAAGACAACGGTTCAATAACACCTTTATTTTTTAAAGTTAAATCTTTGTGTGTTGAAGGTGTTTCTCCATTTACACTACTATCACCGACTAGTGTTGTTACAAATAAAGATGATAAGTTAAAAGAACATATCAGAGAGTACAACAGTATGGTAAGTGCAAAGTAGACTCCAGAAATTCAAAATATGTGGCGAATGTAATTTGTTAACTTTATTGATAATAATTGTTTAAATTGTAAATATTAAATAAAAGAAAGGAAAACTGTATGGAATATTGTGGAATATTGTGGGATGTACGGTGTTGATGACAGTGGTTGACTTGATATCGTTAAGTTATTTTGTTTTATGAAAAACCATTTGGAAGCTTTTAGTTTTTTTTTGGTAAATATTATATTATTCTATTTTTTTTATGTTATTCATTTTAGAATGATAAAACAATGAATGGAATTATCTATTATCAATTGTCTAATAAAGAATTTATAGATAAAGGCTGGACAAAGTTACCATTAAAGAAAATCATGCGCAGGGTAAGATTTTACAAATTCATATAGGATTGATAATTTACAATGAACAAGATCAAATACAGAAAAAATAATCAAATTGTGAAATTATCATTCGCAAAACAGTGATAGTTCTCCAATATTTTCACAAATAACCAGTTCTGTAAATTTGAGCTACAGAGCCTATTAAGTAAAAAAATTGTAAACTGTGTCGATTTCTGTTATTTGTTAAATATTTTAAAGCGATGGTGCTTTTGATGTACAGTGACCCTGAGACTTACAAACGGAGAAGCGTTGTGATGAAACTCTAAACAACCAGTTTTTTTTTTTTTTTTTTCGAACTGACTACGCTATTGACCTAGCAAGGTCTTAACAGCTTCACCGGACTACTAACAGTCCCTAAACAACTAGTTGGACGTTTTGTGCTTTTATACTAAGAGCATTACTGTCTTTCTCTACATTGCTTTTTATCAAGAAAACTCGTGGTGAAAGTCTGTCTTATAGCGCAGCAGAAATATTTGATAATTGGATCGTTACATTTCAGTATAACCTAAATTGGATTTTAACTGTTCCTAATATTTTACGTTATTTTTCAAGATCTTCAAAATTTGTTCATGTAAAGTGTGAACATCATAAAAAAAAACTAAAAACCTTATGAATGACAAAATTTGAACTTCGTCCTCGGTGTATAGAAAGTGGAAATCTTTAAAGAAATTAAGTATGTTATATGAACGATGAAAATTCGATTTAGTTCATTTTTAAATGTAACGACTCAATGCCAGTTATCAGAGTCCTCTAACAATTTTCATCGGAAACAGAGAATTTATCTTAATTTTATATAGATGAACATATACAAAATGATACCAGCGAGCCCTAAATTCGATTGGTTTGAACGTAATAAATCAAAGAAGCAAATGTTTTATGGGAATGGTGAGAAACTTGCCGAGATTGAAGAAAATGGATCCGGTAAATGGTATTACAAGAATGGTACTGTAGCTCTGGATTACTGTAAAGTTGAAGAAGGTAAGGGAGTAATCATTGATGTGTCAAGATTATTTTTACGTTTTATATAGATATGTTGAGTATAAGGTAAACATAACGGCTTTAAAAAGTGACAATAGAAATGAATAACGTTTTTTTTGACGTGCGGAAATCTTGCATTAGGATCTTGGGAGTGGGGTGGGTAGAATCTTACTGATTAAAAACCCACGACGAAAGATGGTTCATGGTTGTGCTAACGTGGGCTACGGAATCGCGCGAGCGTGTACCGTAACACCCTGGTGGTAAGACCCAGCATGAACGCCGAGGGAAATCGGCAATACGTCGTGAGCTTGCATGATGATTATGTCCATACTTTCCTTTGGGAAGGGCCCTATGTCAGTGGGTGTCTTACAACTTGATGTGATGATGTTGTTGATTTCGCATACGAGGTGTATCAGTAGAGTCCATAGAAAATTTGTGTTAATTTACTTTTTTTTTTCTCTAATAAAAGCACCTGGGTGATATCTATATGTAATTAAATAATTTCAAAAGTAAATATAAAATTTAACAGAATTAAATGCTGGCCAGCGTTATATTGTATACAGCTCAGGAGATGAATATGATAATGGAAAACGAACGCCGATCACCGTCCTGGCATCTTTCGATTTTGTTGGGAATGGTGTGGTTTTTGACCATTACGGAAACGTGAGGTACTTCTTTTTGTCTCATTAAATATCATTTCTGGAAGGTAAAACATCCTACGTTTAGAATGTCCACTATATTAATCTTGGATAATATTAGTATGCGCGTGTATTTAATATTGTGATGAAAAATAATTCGTTTGTTAATAACCATGAGAAACGACTTTTACCAAAGTCTCCTGTAACTCATGCGATTTCACATCAATGAAAATTCGGTCATATTAGTTCAACAACTTAATTAAATAGGAAATATGTACAATTAATAATAATAATTTACAATTATTAATTAAATTAGTGCGATTTGAATATCGCACTGTCCCCATTTCAGTCATGTACTGTGATCATCTGAAAATAAAAGTACTTTGGAATTAAAATAGCTTTTAAAATTAGTATATCTTAAATACTTCCATTATTATGAGACTTAACCATTTAGACAAAGTGACCAGTTTCAAAATCTAAGGACGATTATAGTAGCAGCGTAGCTAAAGTGGCATATTATACATACGTATTAATAATAACTAACATTTTGCCACCACCGAGAAACATTAACCCCACCTGCAAATTCTCATGAATAAATGTAATCTACATAACAGTTGAAACCTTCCAATTATCATGAGATTCATTACCCATTTAACCTCGGTTGTTTCTACTAGATTAAAGTATAATCAGTCGGAGGGTATAGTGATTGATGAAAAAATAGCACCCCCAGGACGTTGGAAGTGGCACACTTTGAACGATCCGCCGCTACTGCAACCAGTATTCATTGATACTTATGACGATAATAGAAATCCTTGTGTTAAAAAACTATTTGACGATAACAAAGATAGTATTATAGCAAGAAAAGCTGCCAATTCAGAAATGCTGACGATAGAATTTGAACAATTTGTAAAAGAGAAAGCAAATAAATTACTGCAAAAATTCAAACCGCTTCAAATTCGAATGAAGGTTGTGAAAATTAATGAACAATTTTCGCTGAGAGTCATTGATCAAGCTAATATATATGTTCTGTTCAGAGACGGACAAGTTTCTTTTAAACTGAATTTAGGTATGAAGTTGCTAAGTGATGAGATTATTGACACAGATATCGCTGAGGTATCTCAAGTTGCCACTCCGTATGATAGGCATCCTCCAACGTCAGAAAGTATTGCCTCTATACAAAATATCTTAAACAGAGCTAAGAAGGTAGGTAAGAAAAGGGGTGTCACTGAATTTCCACCCCTATCTTTGTTAGCACCCAAGAATCAAGACGATAAAACCAAGAACCGAGAAAAATAAGATCAAATATTATAGTGGATGTTACTTTGCACTTCACAACAAGAAGCGTTTTTTGCAGTTGCAAGTGTTGCAGTGATACGTGGTAGTGGTCAATCGATACCAGGTGGAAGTGAAAAGTAACAGCCACTATAATATTTAATGATGGATTTCCGCAAAAGAACGCCTTTTTCAATCAAAAATGAAATTTATTTTATATAATGATAAACCTACAATTAATTTATATTGTCTAGAAGATCTAAAACATGTTTGCTGGTTCATTTTATTGGCATAGGAGATATTTTTGAGAGATATTATATATCTATGTATCTATAAAGTTTTAAAACAACAAAAAAGAGATCAGGTAACATAATTTAAAGGTCTATGTATATTATTCTATCTATATATTTTACTATGTGTCTAAATACCTATTTTCAATAAAAATATGAAGTAAGGTCTTGATGAATATGTAATAATATAATATGTAAGATATTGAAATTGGAAAAAAATAAAATATTAACTTTGAAAAACAACATTTTCTTAATATTATATAGGTGTCTATTATTTACACGTTTTCTGGAACAAAGTCGTATGTGAAAAAGTCAACACTGCATCAGTGTAAAATAACTGTACTACGTACTAAATTGTAGTTCTAGCGTAAATAGCCAACGTCAGCTAACAAGAGCCGCAAACAACATATTTTATTTTCTTTTTATCTATTATACTTCTGATCATGTAAGACAATATATTATTCTTTAAATTTTCGGAAGAGTAACCACATTCACTGATTTAATTTTATCAGATTTAATTCACAGTTATAGACAGGATTTCTTTAATTCTAATTCTGTTGCATGTAATTATAGTGTATATGAAGAGTGTTCATACAATTGTATGGAATAAATAACTATGTGAACTTGCTCAGACGATTTTCTTGTAATTATCTGATCGATAACCCACAGAGGCTCTTATTATCTTTTCAATGTTATTAAAATTTGTTAAGCTCCTAGATCTAATAAGCATGTCCCATTTTACATTTCTCATTCATATACTAATTTAGGCTTTTACTCTCCGGTCAACATCATATTTAGGTCATATAACACGTTGCATAAAACATGCGACGTTTTCTCGACTAAACGAAATAAATTCAAAACAGCGGTAGGAACATATCATTATTTTCATAAAATACAGTAAAATAATAATAATAAAATAATTGTTTTTAATATTTTTTTTCTCTTTCTGTTAGTTTGTTAGTTATCATAATATTTTGGAATATGGATTTAGAGTAACAATTTGGTTTAAAATTTTATTTCTCTTTCTGTTACAATGTTATAGTATACGTATAATTTCAATCACAAAAGTGTTACTAGTAATATCTTCACAAATATATGGTCCTGTTGATGACCCATAAAAATAAATAAAATGTAATGATATATATAAAGGAAGTTATTTTCACCAACATCGTGTTAATGTTTTAGTGGGGTTTTGGTAAAATTAGACAAAACACAATAATCACGATTGTTCACAGTTTCATTTAGATTACACATTATTTTGGGCATAATCACGCGAATTATTAACTAATTAGGGTTGGGGACGTTTACTTTAATCACTGAATATAAATACTCTCATCAACGATCCAACTCGATCCTTTGTATCGTCAAAACAATGGTCACATAAACTGTCCCCTTTAAGAAAGATGGGGCCTGACCGTGGGGATTGGTCTGTTGATTGGTATTACGTAAATTAAATTGTATGCAACTTTATTAAATTATTAGGTTTTAGTATGAAATGAAAAGAGATAAAAATTGATTTTGGTCTGGCTGGGTTGCCTGCTCGGGGGGGGGACTGCGACAAGATAGAAAAATGAAAATAATAAATAAATTAAGAATTAGATGAAGACAAATAATATTATGTGTGCAAACAATAATTAACTCGACATATCCCAAAAAAAAAATCACCAAAAAAAAAAAAAGCTGCCCGCCCCGGCTTCACGCGGGTGTACTAAGGATGAAAATGAGTCCAAATATTTCCTTTTGAGTACGGTCGCGTAATGAAAAAATTGTGTGGTTTTATAAAACCACGATGCAAGTGAAACTTTTCTTCGGATCGTAAGTATTTAACTGAAAATTATTCGATTTAGGGTATTAAAATCGCGTTTTTAATCATAACTTAATAGTTGGAAAATAGGAATAACGGGAAATCAATAGTAGACAAGATATCTAAAACTACAATTACAATGTGCGTATTAGAGTACGAAATATATAATAAACTAGCGAGCCCGGCAGACGTTGTCCCGCCCTGATTATAAAAACATCCTTTACAAATTATATATCAAAACGTTCCTCATGAATCACTTTATCCACTGGTGAAAACCGCTTGAAAATCCGTTCAGTAGTTTTTGAGTTTATCGCGAACAGACAGACAGACAGACGCGGTAGGGGACTTTGTTTTATACTATGTAATGATACAATCATTCAGACGATAGACACATGTTAAAAACTGAGCATAATATTTATTTAAATCATTGAATCATTTTGAATTGAGTCATGAGCGCCGCTATATTGTTGTTGACTGCTCTGCTTTACGCCTACTCCGCGGCCGTGCGGCGGCTGTACTGCGACATGCTATTATGGACGAAAAGGCTTAAGGCGATGGCAAAAAGTCTCAATTAAAAAAATGACAAGTTTTGTAGATCTTCCTAATATCTTCTGCTTCACTCACTCAAATTGTATATAATTGGGATTTTTGAAACCGTGATATTTCACTTTTTTATTCGATTTTTTAAATATTTTTTGACGTGAAAACGTCTTATGAATGTAGAACGCCGGCTGCACGTACGAAAAAGCGTGATTCTTTGTCACATTCCGCCTGAGCCGAGCGTGCAAGCGAGAGCGCGGAACAAGCGACAGTGTGGCGTGATCGGCCTCAGCGTTCGGCTTGTGACGCATCTATCTATATATAGAATAATTCAGTTCAATTCATAAAAGCATGCAATTTTTCATCAATGCTTTCTTATAACGTTATCACGTAAAATTATCTTTCGTACAGACCCTGTCCCTGACACACAAAACTACACACACAAGTAAATAAGAATTAGACAAATAATTGCAGCGGTTTTAAAGTTATGCGTTTGCTTACATGCGTTTTTAGTTATTTTAAACATTGGATGTAGATCCAAGTTGTGTTTTGCAAATTTTGATTTTAATGAATATCTTAGAAGATATCATATGCATATAAATAGGCAGTGAGAAAATAGTTAACAACATCTTCCTCTTTTGTTTCTCAGTTGATTTTCTTTTTTGTTTGCCGTTTACTAGATGTTGACTATCTTTAGTGTTGTTTAAAAAAAAATGGAAATAGCTCCTTGTTTTTTCTTCTTAATATTGAAACTTAGTCGAATATCGACAACTATTAGATTAAATATTACACGTAACGAAAAAAGTTACTGCGACAAAATTATAAAGCTTTTCCGACTTTGGTGAACTGTAAATATTAAAATGTCAACAAATTCGTCAGATATTGTCTAAATCTCTTGGACATTTCCTGGACACGTATACCAAATTCTATATCGCATCCATGACACGGAGGATTGCTAATAATAGTAAAAAATGTCATTCAGTCTAATTATTATTTACTTCAAGATACAATATGCGTAAGGTTCACTTTAGTTTAACGTTTACTTTAATATTGAAATTTCATAACCAGTGACCTAATTAATAGTATTATATACAGCAGAATTGTCCACCGTCGTAGCTACACTATCATTGGACATTGTTTGTGGTCGATCGATATATGTAGTTAATTGGGTTGTGTTTGCGTTATATATATTTATTTAACTTTGTAGTAAGGTGTATCGGTAAGTACAAAGGTTGATCGACTATCTGCCATCTGTTAACCCCTCGGCTGACTTTTGAAAACCCGAATCTCAAAATCATCTAGTCATTTTTCTAAATTATAATCGTACATTAATAGTTTTTTAATGTTCAAGTTTTTCAAATTTTGTAATAAATACGGTATTCAAAATTTACGCTGCCAATAGTTTGTTCACCAGTGCATGATAAGGTCTAAATTCGTGTATTCTGTTAATTAAACCCTTACGGTGTTATTACAAAAATGTTAAATATTTGGTTTAAAAAGGTTTCGAATTAAATGCACCGCGCTCGCCCGTGGCCAGTTCGCGTTATCCTTTTTCGCAATTCTAACCTAACGTAACCAAAGCGAGACAAAAGAGCAAGATGGCGAACATTCAGCGACCGCGGTGCATTTAATTCGAAACCTTTTTAAAGCAAGTATTCAATACGTATTTAACTTTTTTATAATAACACAAACACACACACACACACACACACACACAAATAAACAAATTGCACAAAATATTATGTTTAAAATATTAAAAAAAATATTAAGTGAGTTTGCGGAACAATTTTGTTAATTAATAAAAACTTAATTTAATTTTAGGTCTAGGGTGAGTTTGAACTTATCGACCATCCGCATCGAATACGAATATGTAAGTTATAAACTCTTAGACTATTCACGATTTGCTCGGTATCAGTATTTTGCTGAGAGTCATAAAATACGAGAGGATAAAGCAAGCTACTGAGTGCATTACGCCTCTACTCGCCACGGCTGTTACGAAAGCCTCCAAAAGATGCGCTCTCTAAGGTTTAAATACAGAATTAGATTTAACGCTGTTGCGATTACAAAGAAAACCAAGGTGAGATGAATAATATAAGGGAGGCAAGAGGAGTATTATAGTAGGGGTTTACTTAGTCTTGACGCAGTTTTTAAGGAAATGTTTAATTGTCATATCACTCAATTTTTTTCTGGAACTGTCTACTCTAATGGCCTCATAGGCCTTTACAGCTTCATCGGAGTACTAAGACGAGCGTTTAAGGCATTCAGCCGTTTCTATTTGGCAACCAGCTCATGGGTCCACGGTATAAATCAGTTTGGGCTGTTGTCTTGGTTAAGCAACATCGTGAATGTAAGTACATCCAAATATTAATGAAACGATTTAAACCCTGTTTAACCTTTCTCTACCTGTGCGTCGGTCTGAGAGACCGATGTGCTTTGTGTATAAGTATATGGAAAGTATACATGAAGTTCAAGCTACACTTATTTGAAGTAGGCCATGAACTATGCAGGTACTAAGAAAATCAACCTTCAACGCTTTGCATTAAAAAAGCGATTTAGACTATGTCGTTGATTTTACAGACCAATGTTTGGGTATAGGAAGGTTAATTGTCTTATTTATGCATTATTTAAGTTAAACAATATATATAATGGCATAGATTCTAACGAATTATTTTTTTATTAGGCATACAAATAAAATATTTACGCTTCACACTTGAGTACTAAATTCACTGCATGCATTGATATTCGAGTCACAGAAATTACCTACAAACAATAGGCTTTAATCAAACACTCCGAAGCAAGGTTGTACACAGTTTCCCATATAGTGAGATCTAATATAATATAAGCAATGATGATGCGGTGAGCATGCGGTGACTACGCTGATGGCAGTCAGGCGACATATCTATAGATGTTGCAAAACCAAAATTGATTACGCCGTAGTTCGCTAGGGTGTGCAATCACCTTGCAGGAAATTGGACTATTGTTCCATTTTCATGTTACAGACATGCTCAGTTCGAGCGATTTACAATATGGGAAGTCATCGATAATTAAAAATCAAGTTTAAAGAATCGAGTATTTTAACTCTACCCTCACATTATATTTATGATCTTTTAACATATATTTGCAAACCCTGCGATAAGCTAGAGTATGTAAAAGCCCAGGATGATACCAGAAACAATTACAAATCAGCCATTCTATGTTTTAAACTCATTAAAATGATTTTTTTTTTACGTAACAATATTAGGTTTTACAATAAGATCCTAAAATATATTATCAATTGCCAGATAAGTTTAAACACCAGGTCACGCCGGTTTTAATATGAAAATGCTATGTGAACGATAGCTGTGTGGGGAAATCGGACCATTCTAGATACGACGAAAAATTCTATGAAAGATAAATCGTATAGTAATAATATAAATATATCTAAAAACCGGTGGTAGTATTTTGATTTTAAAATTTGGACAAAAAATCTGTTTTTTTTTATTTTCACACATTACACACTATGTTAATTTTATAAATACGGAAGTAATTTACTCTGTCACTTTGTTACCTTTTTACAATTAAATATCTTGCAACGGTTGTAATAAAATTTTGCATAGAGCTTCCTGGGATCTAGACTAGGTTCTACTAGATCGAGACTTGGAATAGATTCGGAGTGGTAGAGCCACGCTGAAGCTATTAATGGTTTCAGCATGAAAGGGTCGGCTCGCCCGCGGTACTACCATCTGACCCACAGAAAACCGACGTGAAGTAAAGTGTGAAGTGTACATTGTTGCGTTTCGTTCGGTCAGTGAGATAATATAATTATCAAGGTTTTTTTTATCAGGGCGGGATAACGTCCGCCGGGCACGCTAGTAAATACTAATTCATTTGAAAATGTAAGTTAAAATGACATCTCAGTGAATAATAGATATCTATCAATAGAGATTCACATTGTTCGACTGATTGGTTGAAATCACTTGAATAGATGGTGAAATTTTGGCACGTTTGAATATGTCGCCTTTCCCAATCAGTCGGTGCATCGCATCGTTGCGGTTTTCGCAGGTCGTAGTCAGGTATGACAGTTATGAGTATGGAGGTATATATTCGGATATCCATCTGTCGACGTTCTTCCCTATTATTGAATTGCATTGGATAATGTTAAGACATTATTAATTATTATTAAGACGACCGTTAAGTGGTTTAAACAAGGGTATTTTTGTATTGAATTTAACAAATAAGGGCATTTATTTTAATTTCGAACATATAGCATGAAATGCAACTTGATCCCGATTATTCCTTTCTGTTTTATTCCGTCATCTTACAAGGAAGAAAGAAACAATTATTTAACATACAGGACAATACATTAACATATGTAATATATACGTATATACTTACACACTAAATGATATAAAGTATACTTAATATACAAAAGTTGCACAGAGCCAAATGGGTTTTTGTCTCAGCATGAGGCTGCAGGCATACAAGTACATTCATCACAACGGTGATATACTCACAAGGCTGCAGGTATGGATACTATCATTACATAGTATAAAACAAAGTCCTTTACCGCGTCTGTCTGTCTGTCTGTTCGCGATAAACTCAAAAACTACCGAACGGATTTTCATGTGGTTTTCACCGGTGGATAGAGCGATTGATGAGGAACGTTTTAGTATATAGTTTGTCAAGGATATTTTCATAATCAGGGCGGGACAACGTCTGCCGAGCCCGCTAGTTACAGTATAATTTTAAATCCATAGGTAATAATACAAATTCTTAGGATATACCTAATAGCATGTCATATGCATACCATAACATACACTACTGCCTGTGTATCATTACATAGTATAAAACAAAGTCCCCAACCGCGTCTGTCTGTCTGTCTGTCTGTCTGTCTGTCTGTTCGCGACAAACTCAAAAACTACTGAACGGATTTTCATGCTGTTTTGACCAGTGGATAAAGTGATTAATGAGGAACGTTTTAGTATATAATTTGTCAAGGTTTTTTTTATAATCAGGGCGGGACAACGTCTGCCGGGCCCGCTAGTTTAACTACACACATCAAAAAAGTCTTTTTTTGTTATTGATGACATACTGGCTGGTTGTAAAAAAAAAAAATTGGTTATGTTTTGTTTTTTCATAAAATTCAAATGACTGCGAATTTGTTTGAATTTAAGTGCGTTTTAATTGCTACGTTTAGTCTTGATTTTATAATTTTACCAACCATTTAAATAAAGTTAGCGACAAAATTGAATTGTTAGATATTCTTTACGTCATGAAGCGACGTCATTTGATGGCAGATGAAATGCAAAGAGCTGTAGGGATGTCGCAAGCGGGAAGTAATCAATCTCAGGTATCTCGACATTTTGGCATTCATGGAAGTGTTATTTGTCGTCTTTGGCAGGGCTACAATAATACAGGAGAACCCGCTGAACAGCATCCAGGCCGTAAAAGGAGTACAACCACTCGGCAAGACCGGTACATACAACTGACTGCAAGACGCCAGCCGATGTTAACCGCTCGAGAGATAAGTTTGAGGCTACAAATTTCAAGTGGTGTTGATGTAAGTCCTCAAACTGTGCGAAATCGACTGCATGAGTACGGCCTACGAGCTCGATGCCCAATCAGGTGCCCACCGATACGTCACGGGAATCGCGTGTGATATGAATGGTGTAGAGAACGCATAACATGGACCCAGGAACAATGGGATAAAATTATGTTTTCCGATGAGTCGCGATTCGGGTTTAAGCCTGATACAAGAAGGGTGCGAGTGTATCGTCGGCCCGGAAATACTGAAAGGCTCAGGTGCGTTCAGGAAGTTCATCCATACAGCGGCTCAACAGTTATGTTATGGGCGGGTATTATGAAGAACAGGCGAACTGAGCTCGTTTTTGTAAATGGAGACATGAATGCTGAAAATTACATTGAGGATATTCTCAGACCTTATGTCTACCCATTTGCACAAACCTTTGGCTCCGATTTTAGGTTAATGCATGACAATGCGCGTTCACATACAGCTCGGCGAACCAGTGAATACTTTGCAACGGAGAACATCCGGGTATTGCCCTGGCCTGCACAATCGCCAGATCTCACCCCATCGAGCACGCATGGGACATGCTCAGAGACGTGTTTTGAAGGACTTGGACGGAGCGACAACAACCCAACAGCTGAAGGATTTGCTACAATTCCATTGGGAGCGAATACGAAGATGACATAAACAGTCTATTAATTAATGAATAATCGTTGCGACAAGTTTGAATAGCAGAGGAGCCCATCTTTGTATTAAATTGTTCTATTCTTTCAAATAAATACATTTTCTTTAGAAATTTCATTTTGTAAGAAAAAAGTTTAGTTTCTTATGTATCTTAGTTTCTACAGTATATTCTAATATTGTTCATTTCTGTTATTAAAAGAACTTATAAAGACAACAGCTGTTATTTTTACATCATCGAACCCTAAAGATATTATTTTAAAAATAAAATACAACGTTATAATGTGAAGAACCATCCTAAAATTTAAATTAGTACATGTTGCTTAGACTTTTTTGATGAGTGTATATAGTTGCGTTTTTCATCATTAAGACACTACGTTTTTTAATTATATAGAAATACTTATTGAAAGCTATGTGCTCGCATCGCAACTAATGGTCGATAACAATTTGTTTTCGGGAAATTTGTACATTAGCAAACCACTATATAGGAGGAAACTTATTCACCATGTACATGGAGTTAACTTAAGATTAAAAAAGGGAAAATATCCATTTTTTTTTAAGAATGTAACTTTAGTAATTTTTCGAACAACGGCTTTACGAATGTCAAAAGCTTCTCTACTAGATCGGAAAATACCCCGGTAGTAATTCTGTTAAGTAATAAATAGTGCAATAATTGTTATGCGCTCACAAAGAAAGCATAAGTAGTACCGCTCGTAGCGTTTCAAGGGAATTAATTAGACCCAGAACTACGTCATTATGCGAGCTACGAGCTTAGGTTACGATGTCGTCTCACATAAGTATTAACTGAGAATGTGCGCGCTTTGAAGCCAACGAAGCAATTTGCAGACCTTCTTTGAGGATTTCTCAGAATTTCCAAGAAGAGCTGCCTTACCGAATGCGTTCGAGCGTTTATACCTGATGAGTGTTCTGAAAAGCAGTTTAATTCAGTTGCTTTGTTTCCTTCCAAATGAAAACCACACGCGATGGTCTTTGGAACCTCAGATAAACCTCAATTTGGACGTGAATAAAAAGTCCACGCAGTCATAAGGACTGCAGACAAAGATGAAATTTAAAGAAATGAAATAACTGTGTTCCCTTTTGAATTTTTAATTTAACTATAGTTTGAATAACAATATTTAAATTTTAGAATTTGGCTATCGAAATTATTAACATTAGTACCTATGGTTTTGATATCGATTAGCACTCGTAGCAATAATTATATAAATTTTTATAAAGTCTATTAATCAATCAAACCTAGTTGCAAAATATCAATATTATATGCACACAGTCTGCTATACTAGGCGTCGTTAATGTACGTCCAGATTGGACGCTATAATCGAGCGTCGAGCGTGGCGTCGCGTGTGGCGCGTTCAGCGTCCAAGAACGACGCTCGCGCGCTACTTAGGACACTCACGTATTAATGTATATGTTTGAAAGGAACGCCGAACGCGACGCCACGCTCGACGCTCGATTGTAGCGTCCACTCTGGTCGCACACTTGTCTAACGCAAGCCGCGTAACCGCAATTTTTGTAGTTTACTATGTTCACAACCAGATACAATGTTGCAATGATGTAAAAAAAGTCGAGGCAGTCATTAAAACTGCCGACAGAAGTGATAAGTGAAAACTCAAACAAATTTTTTATTTAAATTTAAATTTTCTCTTTTGAATTTTTAAATTAATTGTAGTGTGAATCATTTAAATTTCATGATTTACATATTGATATTATTAACATTAGTCTGGTTTTCACATCTATTGGCAGTCCGAACAAGAATCATATATGAATTAATCAAACATATGATGGACTGCACAGTCTTAATACAAAATATCAATATTAAATGTACACAGGCTCTTATACTACGCGTCACTAGTCAGACGCAAGTTCGCTGATAGTTCGCTTGTTGAAATGAGGACCGAAGTTAATCGAGTTTCGAGTTGTCGTGGTTCAAATTGTAATAAAATAAATTAACGTAGATTCATAGTTTTATCTGAATGACGTGTCATGTTTTAATTTGTATAAATAATGGGGACATACCCATTAATGAAATTTTTGTACACATGGGAAGCTTATATCAGCCCTCAATTTGTAGAGATCAAGACTTTATCTAAAACCCTTCTAGGAATAGAAATTTTATAGATAGTAACAACAAAAAAATTATATGTTTAGTTTTCAACCGATTTTAATCAAATATTGTAGACGACACGTAAGTGTAGTTCCGAAATTAATAGATTATGTTATTTTTTATGAATTCTTTAAAGAGCATAAAATTTGAGTAAAAATAATTAACGTGTCGATAATAAGCATACATCGAGCCTCAAATATGTAAATATATGCATGTCAAATGATCTTACAAAATATAAGAATGAATACAGAATACAGTTATCAGTGCAATTATACGACAGCGATATACGATAGACACTTTGTGCTTGGTCTTCAAGGGATTCTGCAAAAAAGTTTTTTTTTCTTCTTACAAAGTGACTAATGCTATTGGCCTGACGTGCATTCATTGGCAATTCCTTCATGGGCCTTCATTTACAATAAATAAAACGTTTTAAATAATGAGCAAAGGTTAATTTATCAAGAAAATATTAATTTTATTATGAAAAAAGTGTCTGCTTGAAAAAAGTGGTTGCTTGACATTAGCTGGATTTACACACACGCTCTTTCATGCGAGAAAGGGCTTTCGCTTGAGAAAGATTGTGCATCTAAAGGCAAACAAAGACAAAGCGACTGCGCGTGTGGTTATAGTGCAAATTACTCGTGCAAGCTTGTGCGCTTCTGACGTCAACATATGCACCTTCTTTCACAAGGGATAGTAAACTGGTGTTAATTAGTTTATGTAGCAAGAAGTCACTGTAGGGTGTTGAAATTTTACGTTGATTATTAGTATCTCTTCTGGTTATTTTATCTTTGATTCTTCTAATAATATTTGAAATACGTGATGTAATAATTTTTAAAATCATCAAAACTTGATTAATTTATATTACTCTCTGTATTTGTACACATCGCAAGACATTATTTTTTAATTTTATTATTCTTTAATAGTCGATCAATATAATATCTTCTGATATATGTAGTCCAGCTCTCTTGTCCATTGTAGAAGAACAATCATGGATTACACTAGTAACAAGTTAGGAGCATCTTTTATAAACACGCGTGTTTATATAAAACTGCGTGTTTTGTCACACACTCTAGAACACGAAAATATCGCGCGGTGAATCACGCGTGATTAACCTTTACATAATCACTTTTTCCTGTGTGATTACGAAGACGCGGGTAATCGCGCACGAATAATTTAACGTCCATGAACTTCCTTACTTAGTCACACAAACTTTAAATCTTTAAAATTGATTGTCATAAAAAATAACTGACAAAAAGGTGGGGCTATACATACATATCTATACTAATACATAAAGCTGGAGAGTTTGTTTGTATGGTTGAACGCGCTAATCCAAGGAACTACAGGTCCGACTCAGACCAATAGGAGCGGAACACCAATGAAGAACGTTTCAAAATCATTTTTTCCCCTTTTGAGAGCTTCCACTGCGTGTTAGCGTTAGCCAAGAGTAACTATTCCACGTGGAGGAAGTCGCGGGCATAAGCTGATTTGTCTATAAAGGCCACTGACAAAATTATGTGACGCTTTAGTAGCTTAAACCCCATCTTGGGTTTGTGTTTTTCAACAAAGGTTCGTTTTTAATCTTAAGAAGAATATAGTAAAATTGATTGAAATAGTCCTGTCACTTACAGATTGCTTGCCATCTCCGGATATTGGATTGAACATCGTCTTCGGTCAGGCTTAGAAAAAATTGTCCCCGTCGAAGGAGAATTTGTAAAAAAAGTACGTCTAGGAAAATCACGTCCGTCCATTGCAGTTTACAGATTCCTATTTTAATTTATTTTACAAGATTTTTTGCGCTGAGATCTGTAAATATAATAAGAATGTAAATCTAACGTGTCTGTACTTTTTCGATTTATTTGAAAAAAATTGTTGCAAGTGACTAAGAATAAATAATTAACTACATTTCACGCATTACTCCTAAACTATAATGCCTATGATAAAACGTTAGCATATAGGTACGTAATAATGCATTACGGATACGTAAGCATATCCTCGAGTAACATTTAGTCTTTGTTTCATTAAAATCGGTTCACTGTATTAAAATATGTTGTAATTCGAATGACGACGCGAGTTAAGTATGAGAGATAAGTATTTTATTTTAATTTATTTTAATATATCTAAGTATTTAAGTATTTTGTAGTATGTCTTACTTTTTTTTTACTATATATCTACATATATAATGATAGAGGTCTGTTGTTGTGCGCGCTTCACGTAAAAACTACAAGATAGAGATCGATGTTTTTTTTACTTTTGGATCTTATTTAAAAAATATCACGATATCTTAATTAATATTGATTTATTTAGGTTTACAAAAAATACGATTTTTATAAGCTATACACGTTTACGAATATGTGGAGTGGAGCAAACGGTGTGGTGCGCATGCGCAGGAGCGATGAAGTAAACGGATAACACAGTTTGTAATAAATTTTATAGGCAAACTATATTTTTGCTTTCGTTTTTTTTATGTTTCTCCTATGTACGTAAAGTATATAAGATAACAAACAACGCAGACGAAGTCGCGGATATCAGATAGTGGTTAATATTTTCTTATTTGTAATGATAATTAACAAACTACATGGTACGTTAAAATACTATTTCATTATGTCTATGCAAGGTGTTATTTTACGGTAAATCGTTCGTAAATAATTTAGTTGACGTGTCTTTGCTAGTGTCGTTTGGGTATAATTGGCTTGTGACAGGTCTGTTTGCAACAGAAACGTTTGATTTTATACTTGGTAAAGTAAAATCTGTAGGTAGGAAAAAGCGACACATCGGTAAAAAAAAACAATTGAATCCGTAGACACGATCGTTATGACGTTATAAGTGATAGTTAAAATAAAAATAAATAGAACTATGTTGCAGATGAAACGTGTGATAATCATAACCCATTACAAGTGATTCGCCTACCAACAGAACCGAAATAATTAAGAATACCCCGTAAAGCGTCACCTTAACATATATATAACATGATGCGAATTCGCTGTATCTGTCGTAACGCAACAGCTCGAGCCAAGGTTTAATTAATTTAACTAACTAACCAACCAACTAACTGCCATTTCGATTGCGTTCCTTCTGCGTCCACCATTAAGCTTGGCGAAGCCTTCAGGTGTCTTCACACTTATAGCCCATAGATAATTCGAAGAAAAAAAATTGGTTGTCTGTAAAGTCGGTTTATGGACGATAATTTTACGTCATAATAACTCAGAGGCATTGGCCGATAGAGTGGAAGAGAGATAGAAGCGTCACAAGCCGAACGCTTAGGCCGATCGCACCTCTCTATCGCTTGTTCCGCGCTCTCGTTAGCACGCTCGGCTCAGGCAGAAAGTGATAATGAGTTAAAGAGAGATAGAAACGGCACAAGCCGAACGCTTAGGCCAATCTCGCCTCTCTATCGCTAATTTTGCGCTCTCGCTAGCACGCTCGGCTTAGGCAGTACGTGATAATGAGTCAAAGAGAGATAGAAACGGCACAAGCCGAACGCTTAGGCCAATCTCGCCTCTCTATCGCTAATTTCGCACTCTCGCTAGCACGCTCGGCTCAGGCGGAACATGACAATGAGTCAAAGAGACATAGAAGCGTCTCAAGCCGAACGCTTAGGCTGATCGCACCTCTTTAACGCTTGTCCGGCGCTCTCGCTAGCACGCTCGGCTCACACAAGCCGAACGCTTAGGCTGATCGCGCCTCTCTATCGCTTGTTCCGCGCTCTCGCTAACACGCTCGACTCAGGCGAAACGTGACAATTAGTCATGCTTTTTCGTGCGTGCAGCCGGCGTTATCACGTCAAACAAAACAAATGATTACGCTTACACGTCCGCTTCCTTCGATAGAATCAACATATACTAGAAGATGTTACGCGTTGGAGCGAAATGGTAGAGTGTATTCGGTTATGGTTGTCATAGATACTTTTAACATTTATTATTTACAGCTCCATAATAACCTTATTACGGATTCTACCGTCTTTTTGTATCGTTTCAATGACTAATGAATTTAGTTTTATTCCTTTTACTATATTCTAGTTTCAGATTTTAAGGGCTGTCCATTAATTACGTGAGGCATTCAGAGGGAGAATAGGGTCAATCCGAATCTCATTAAATACAAGGGGTCTTCGGCAAATATCACGTATCTTATTCATACAAAAATAGTGTAATAATGTGATGAAATCAGATTAATTTAAAGGAAAAAATGTTTCTAGACTTATATATGCTGCAACTTGGCACAGATCTGGTCTATATTAAAATTGATGAGTAGATGTTTAGTTATTTAGTTTTGATATATCGAAATTTAATAATAGTAAAATATTAACCGTAAAAATAATAAGGCGACAATAAGTAAAAATAATTATTTTTCCAATAAATCCATCGTATTTATACTCAAAACACATATTTTGAAAGATCTTACGTGAGATTAGAGGATAGGGAAGCGGAGGCTATAAATCTCACGACATCTCACCGAGGACAGTGAGGGTGTCAAAAAATCCTCAAAAACGCCTCACGTGATTTTTGGACGCTCCCTAATTGTCTCATTTCCAATTTCCAAAAACATTTCCTTTGCAGGCAGACAAGGTAGCAGACATTTCCAGGTAGAGTAGCAAAGAAATATATGAAGTTGTTTGATCCGGGATAGAAATATTCTATTCCATACTTGTTAACAACTTTGAGAAGTTGCAGGCGACGAGTTATTCCGAGTTCGTGTCGTATGCAACCAGTTCGTATAACAGGCGAATCTCTAAGATAGTTCTATGAAATTGGAAAGCGGAACTTGATCAAACTTAGTTTGTTGAGTACACGATAATTTAATTTGTTAGATAGCAGGCATCGTTAACACGAACAAGAACAGAAAGTTTTATCATCAATTTTCCTCACTTAATCTTCCGATTATCACACGTATAATCGAAATCCTGAAAATCGCTAACTCTCGATATTATTATTGTGTGGCTTGAAAAAGAAAGCATTAATTATCACTGAGATTACGCGAGTATTTAATTCAGATTATAGTTAGTACAGGGCATTTTTCACAGACAGAGTTGAGTGAATGTACAGAGCTGGACTAATCAGTTGTGAGGTTGAGTTACTTAGAGGGGATTTGTATATTAATTATTTAATCCTACCAGAAGATTTCGATAATTATTAATGTTCTTTTAGAATATTTTTATTACTATTATCAAAAACAGAAATGCCTTAGTTGCATTGAAGCTTATTCTTCTGTTTGAACGCGCTAATCTTTAGAATCATCGATCTGGTTTGAATATTTTTTTTTGCAATTTTTAGTATGCTTATCGAGAATATTTATAGGTGAATAATATAACGTAATGATCATTAAAGAGGAATCAACTATTATACACACTTTGGTTAAGTGATATGCCAAGTTAGAATGTAGTGCAGAGGGCGTATGACACGGCGCGGGGTATTGAGGCAGGTTAGAGGAAGTTTTCGCCATCCGACGAGAACCGATTACTATACTGTGAAGCATAGAACTGAATGTCGAAGTTAATGAGGCAACCTGCTGCGCGGTTCAGGCGTGTCGAAAGTTTAATACGAAATTTAACTTTACATAATTGCGTTGACATTAGTTGAACATTTTAGGAGAATTCAACGCAAATAAAATCACTAGTTACATTTAGTTTTTTCAATAAACGTAATGTAAATGACTGTTAGACTTGTTTCCACCTACGTATGGGTCCACACGTATGAGGTAAAATTAAAATTTTTAAAAAGAAAAAAAATTTAAGAAGGTTTGGGAAACAAAAAAAAAGGGGAAAAAAAAAAAAAAAAAAAAAAAAAAAAAAAAAAAAAAAAAAAAAAGGAGAAAAAAAAAAAAAAAAAAAAAAAAAAAAAAAACAACCGAAAAAAAAAGACACAAGAGAAGAAGGGAAGGATTTATCAGAAAATAAATCATAAATATAAAAAAAATACAAATAAAAAAAAAAAAAAAAAAAAAAAAAAAAAAGAGAAATATTTATTTAATTGATCAATTGATTTGCTTTTTATTGCAGTTAGACGTAGTAGTGTTCAATCAATTCCAAGCGGAGGTGCAAAGTAGCGTCCACTATAATATTTCTTTTTGTGATAATTATATATTAATACTAGCCTTTGCCCGCGACTTCGTCCGCGTGGAATAGTTACTTTGGACTAACGCTAACACGTAGCGGAAGCACTCAAGAGGAAAAACACCCCGATTTTGAAACATTCTTCATTGGCGCTCCGCTTCTATTAGTCTTAGCGTAATGATATATAGCCTATAATCTTCCGCGATAAATGAGCTATATAATATTGAAATAATTTTTCAAATCGGACTATTAATTCCTGAGATTACCCCCTACAACGTCACAAACTTTATCTCTTTATAATATTAGTATAGATTTAAATTTTGAGTAGTACAAAAAACTTTTTGTTAAATATATATATATAATTTTGGTGAAGTAATGCAGGTCTCTTGAACAATAATAGCTGGTTGGTTTTGATAATTTCTCCTTTTGTAATACATAATCTGGAATCAAAGTTACAAAAAGATTATTATTTAGTAAGGGTTTTCCTTTCTCTCCCGTAGCAGATTTAAATAAAATTTGCGTATAAAATATTTTTTTAGCTTATAACCTAGACAAAAAGTAATGTGAACAACATAACAACAACAAATTCCAAACACAGGGTTGAGAGTTCTATAGGGCCACAAACAATAGTGCAGGTATGAGCACTATAGCTGCACGGTACGCTTTCCCCTACTATTTGCTAGAACTTTAAAACTACTTTGTGTTTCGCTCTAAAATTTTCAAAGCATATTCTTAAAACATTTAAATAAAAAAAATTGTTTTTTTTGAAAATCAATTACGAAGCTAACCCTTACAAAATATTTTAAGCCAGGGGTTAAGCGGTGAAGCAATTGATTATACATATTATATTAAAAGTTATATATGCGCTTGAATTTGGACAGGATTAATTTTGTATCACATATTTATTTACCCATTTTATATTAGACTAAGTTTTGCCCGCGGCTTTGCTCGCGGCAATGCATGTGTGACTTATAAAAGGTACTCTATATTCTTTTCCGTATCTCTAATAACGTGAGTGTACAATTGCATGATGATTGGTTTAGTATTCAAGGCGTGAAAGCCTAACAAACAAACTCATATTGACATTTATGATATTAGTTAGGATAAACCACTAAATAAGAAAAGTAGAATATTCTTCATAGTATTAAATGTTCATACAGCAGTAGTGTATTCGGCTATCGTGCCGATCGTAGTAGGTTCGAATCCCTACAATGAGCCAGACTGCATTCCTAACGGTAATTGCAAACACCTCAACTAATTGTTTTAATCGTAGATTCACAACCGGAACCGGAATGGAATACGGTTCAGTATTCCAAGACTCAACAATACTATATATAGAGTTATTGGTAATTCGACGTATTCACGTTAGGAGGCGATAGGGGTGGCTATTTGTGGTAATTTTAACCCCCATACGCATTATCCAAAAGTGAACCATTTTTGAGTTATCATGTTTTTTAGCTTTATTCAAAATAAGTTAAAAATGCAACATCATATATTATTTTAAAAAAAGCGTCGTTTTAAGTTTTTTTCTTATCTTTATATATAAATTTGTTCTGTACGTGTGTATGTCACTGAACTCTTTCTAAACGTCTGGACCGATTTTTATGAAATTTTGTGTGCGTGTTCCAGTGGATCCGAGAATGGTTTAGATTCACAATTGGACCCAGTAGGTGGAGCTGCGGTTGAATTTTTGATTTTTATTATCAGGGCAGGACAACGTCCGCTCGGTCCGCTAGTGATTTATAAAAACGATTGAAGACTGGTTATATATAAATATTAAAACAACAATTATCGGTCCGAATTAAAAAATGCGAAACAGAAAGTAATATAACTTCAACATATTTTTTGAGATTTTTTCGTTATGAAACTTGTCTTGCAGACTATTTTAAAAACAACCGTTTTCTTAGCTCTCTAAAAATGCATAGCAACTAGGAACTAATAAACAAAAAAATGGAAGAAAAAGATCCCTACGTGAGGAGGCGGGAATTTATATTCGAACAAAACTTAAGGACGTTCTTTAAAATTTCTATATAATTAATTTAAAACAATACTCATTGTAAGTAAAACAAAAGATAGAAATTTTAAAGCAGTAACGGTTTAGTAGTATTGACAATTGAAACATTTTGTAATTTAGCAAAGTCCCATTCTTCTTCGGAGTTGTGACTTAACTACTGAATTAAAAACCCAAGAAACATCGATTTTCAACAGCAAAACATCGATGTAGCTTTATGAACGATGTTGCATCCCTAACCTCAGTCACTTTTAGTATGGAGAATTTTTTACACAAATCTCCTTTTCTATACATTTTTTACCATCGACGACTTCACTACTACTTTAAGATTCTCACGTCTACTAATTTATAATGTTTGTACACTCGTTGGCAAGAAATCCCCAATAAAATTGGAACTTTAATGAATTATGGTTGAATTTCGAACACTTGATGTTCACCAGTGTTATCTATATATTAATACGTGAAACCAAAACTTTGTACCCCTTTTTAAGCGAATTCCGAGAACGGAAGAACGTGAAATTTGGTATAGTTAAAGTTTATATGGAGGAGAAGTGCACAACGCAATTTTTTTAATATAAAATACATTAAAAATACGTTAAATTAATTAAAATACACAAATTACTCACACTACTGCTTGAATGACACACAACATATACACACGTGTGAATGAAAAAGACGTTTCGCCATCCGTCATTTTACTCTAACGTTCGAATTACCTTTTTCCATCCTACATTCAATACTTTTAACATGGCTTGCGTTCTATACCTTACGTGACCTCTATATTTAACTGGTCAAATTGTAGTTTAATTTTATAATAATACTAGCTGTTACCCGCGGCTCCACACGCGCTTTTTTAAAATGTATTAAAAATGTAAAATTATGAGTAGATGTTGTACATTATAGAGATGCTTTATCAAAAACATTTGTAAGTACGACACGCACGCCATTTACTGTAACATGTACATTAGAAATGTGAATAATAACAGTGTATCGAATGGAATGGGATTTATTATAAGTAACATGCCTGGAACTTTAACCTACAATATAATATCACCCTCAGTGCTCACTTAGACTACATAAGAAAGTAATTAAAGTTTTAAGCTATACATTATCGAACAATACGTGTTAAATCTTTTATTATATAGATTTAATATACCCGTATTATCGATATAATTAAGTTAGTCTTATACGTTGCTATAATCACTGAGTTATGTAGATGCAAACGCGGTAAATAAATCAAAATGGCCGCCAAATTGTTACCAAAAAGATAATATAATTTTAATTACATACAAACATATGACTTTCGATTATGTACTTGAAATCCAGTAAAGCACACATCTCACTCGCTTGTTTACAATAAACAACATATTTTTAATAAATTTCACATGGATGAATGCACGGGTAACAGTTCAACAAATAAAATAGAATATGTCAACCGCTATAATTTCGAATATCTGCCAGTAAAATTCCCGTTAACATAGGTCCAGCCGTTTCGGACATAACCCGGAACAAACAAACAAAATATAATAATATACAAAATACCAAAAATATAAAAAAATATATTTTTTTGTTACTTGTAGCCAAATCCATTCACCAAAAAGTTGTTATTTTAATTTCAGATACAAACACTTTAATTTTATAATACGTAATAGATTACAAATAAAAAACTGGAAACAAAACAAACGTAGAATAAACATTTTGAATAGAAACACAAAAAAACTTTAAAAATGTTTGCGATAGAAAGTTACCCCATTACCATGGCAACGTATATAATACTAACGCTAACACGCAGCGAAAGCAATTAAAACTAAAAAAATGCCCGATTTTGAAACATTCTTCATTGACGCTCCACTCATATTGGTCTTAGCGTGATGACATATAGCCTAAAGCCTTCCTCGGTAAATGAGCTATCTAAAACCGAAAGATTTTTTCAAATCGGTCCAGTAGTTCCTGAGATTATCGCGTTCAACCAAACAAACAAATTCTTCAGCTTTATATATTAGTATAGATAATATATAAATTCATAATATGCATTAATAATTAATTCATAAATAGTTTATCTTTAGTAAATTTATGAAACTACTGAAATAATTATTGTTTTCTTTGGTCTTATTGAATGTCAAAATGATTTATGGTCGAATCTCGGTCACTAGGCGTCCACTAGTTTATAAAGAGGAAAGATCTGAATTTATTTCCCATTGTACCGAATCAACTCAAAAACTACTGAACTAAAGTTAAAAAAATATTCACCAATAGAACTCTACATGATCTCTGAGTAACATAGGGTATATTTGTTACTAGAAACTTCAATAATATAATCCAAGGTGTAACAAAAGATTATTTATAAAACGTGTTTTATCACATACGCTGCGAAAAATATTCATAATGGACCAAACAAACGTTTTAAAATATTAACGAGCATATCAATATCTACATGAAATTTATGTCCGACTATGTTACGTCACTATAACTACTTTTTTACATTTTAAACGTTATAGATATTCCGACCAAAATCAGACCATCTTCTCCGTACCCTGTTATTAACCTTTATCTGAACAAATCATTTCGTATCCAAGACTGTTTTAATACCTATAGATTCAAACCGGACATTTAAAAATGTTACGAATTTAAAAATGTTAATCTAAACAAAATACTAATAGAAAAATAGAAGCAGCCGCGCGCAGCGGGCAACACGTTAAGAGAGTGGCAAAAGATGTGCAAAAAATTAATATCCACCCGTGCAAAGCCGGGGCGGAATGCTATAGTTGATCGCAACAGCTGTATCTCGCCTTAGGTATGCGCGGGAAGGTGGGGAGTGATCAGGAAAGAGCATAAACTCACATGATATTCATAGTGTGAGACAGATCTTACGATATCAAAGCAGAATTTTTTGAAGCCGTATATTTACAAGTATATTTATATCCAATCCCTGTGTTCGTCGAATGTGATTTTTAGATAAGGACCAATATAAATGAAATGAATTTTTAATTCATGGAAATATAAAATCTTAACGCTCAAGGCACGCCCTACTTTAGATATTTTATCATATGTGTATCTGACACAGATAGTCTGTTCGCCACCCCGTCTCTCTGATCGGATGCCTGTTGCGCGGTACAGCGGTTGCGGTCAGACTTCGACTGTAGTATAATTATATAATAGTGACTCACCCCAGCTTCGCACGGGTGCATAGTAATATGACGTCATAAGTGTCTCAAAATCTTATTTGGATCAACTTTTTATCGGTTTTAAATTTAGAGTTTATGAAAACCAAAGAAACTTTGTAAATACAAACGCAGACAACTTTTTATTAGTCCAGCACAATTTTAAATATTTTCTAGTTATTTATTGAAATTATGTGCCGTAAAGAGCAATTTTGAGCTATATTCATATTCAACTTAACTAAAATATTCATTTGGATAGGGGTTAATATTGTACTAGTCAAAATGACGTCACAAATAACTAATTATCTTTTAAATGATAAATCTATATAAATATAAATCAATTACTGAATATATATGTAATGTAAACTTCATAATGGCCGCACCTATATGTCTAATTATTTCATTTGATTGTAATTTTAAAGGCATACAAGGCATGAAAGAAAATGTTAAAAAATTGTCGACAGAAATGAAAACTCAAAACAATAATATAAATGTGTTCGTTTTTGAATTTTGTAAATTAATTATAGTTTGAAATATATGATAACCTGCTAAATATCAATATTGCATGTACACAGGCTACTATACTACGCGTCGCTAGTCTGACACAAGCCGCGTACGCTGACGCGAAATTGTTAGTCTTTATCCTGCCAAAAAATACCGCTCAACGCGCCTAAATAAGTTTTCACTTCAAGAAATGCAATAAAGATTTCCATCATAAATAAATCGTGGGTGGGAGAAAAGACAGTAGAGAAATCATCAAATATATGTATTAACAGATTCATTTTTAGTTGTTCTGTTGTCATCACTACATATTATAAAACCAAATCCTCTGCCACGTCTGTCTGTCTGTTCGCGATAAACTCAAAAACTACTGAACCGTAGTATAGTATAGTTCACCAGTAGATAAAGTGATTCATGGAGGAAGGTTTAGGTATATAGTTTATAGGTTAGCTATATATGGCATATAATTGGTCAAGGTTTTTTTATTATCAGAGCAGGACAACGTCTGCCCGGCCCGCTAGTTTTGTATAATTACATATAGGTACAATAAAGAGAACATTTGGTTACATAGCCTCCAGCTAGTTTATAGGTGTGGTGTATAAATATATTAATTTTTTGTATGTACCCTTTGCTAAGCATTGTCTATGTACTAACGTCAATATACATTCACTCTGCTACAGTCCGTCTTTTATTGCATACATTACATTGGCGCAGTCGGTTAACGGAATTTCAAAATGCCATTCGGAGCAATTGAAAGTTTTTTTAATAGGCGTACACAACTGGGACGCGTATTGTAGACGCGTGAAACAGTTTATCGCGTTAAACAACATCACAAAGGAGTTGCATGTGGCGACTTTAGTGACGCATATGGGAGTTGCGTGCTATGAGTTAATGTGTGATTTGTGTTCTCCTGTTCTTCCTGAAGATAAATCGTTTGAAGAGTTAGAAAGAATAATGAAGGAACATCTCGAACCACGACGGTCAGAGATAGCAGAACGACACGTATTTCGGCAAAGAAAACAGGGTCACGAGGAGTCAGTTAGCGAATACCTACAAAATTTAAAACATCTCGCTAAAACCTGCAATTTTGGTGACAGCTTAGAGGTAAATTTAAGAGATCAATTCGTATCTGGGCTTCGTGTGGAGGATATGAGATCCAGACTATTTGCCGAACAAAATTTAGATTACAAGCGGGCGGTGGAGTTGGCTATGGCATTAGAGGCGGCGGAACGACACGCCGCGACGGCGTCGACAGGCGGCAACGGCGGGTGCGCTGAGGGCAGCGCGAGCCTCGCGTATCGCAGCGACGGACTACATCGGGTGAGCGTGGCGGCTTCGACGGGAGCGAGCGCGCGCGCGCCCTGCGCCAGCGCTCAGCATGCTGGCAGTGGCAGCCGCGGCGGCGGTCGTACGGTTTCTTGTTCGCGTTGCGGCAAGAACAATCATGTGGCCGCGCGATGTAGGTTCAAAATGTATTCATGTGATCGATGTGGCGAGAAAGGACACTTGAAAGCAATGTGCCGTAAGTACGACAGTGATTCGGGGTTAAACCCGTCAAGAAGAGTGAAAAGTCATTTTTATTTAAGTGAAACAAACTCTGATGATTATTTGAATCTATACAATTTTTCATGTAACGATAATGATGGGCTTTATTTACTGGATGTTACGGTTGAAAATTGTATCATTAAATTCGAAATTGATACTGGCAGCAAAATTTCAATTATTTCAAAGACGTATTATGATAAATATTTTTCAAACATATATATTATTAACGAGTCACCCAGAGTAAAAACATACACTGGCGATGTGATCAGACCGCTTGGTTATATTATGGTGAATGTTGTTTACGGACACATTAATTTAAAATTAAAATTATTTATTATCGAAAAAGGCGGCCCACCACTTTTAGGTCGTACGTGGATACGTTGTTTGAATTTAAATGTGTCAAATTGCTATAACATAAAGCCACATTATAATAAAAATTC